>CM065173.1:16955616-17555616 GCA_033026295.1 Channa striata | reverse complement strand
TTCGGGAATACCCGCAGAAAGGTAGAGTGGGTGAGGCACAACTAAAAGAAAGAAAAGGAAAAGTTAATGGCATTTAATGGTATTAGATCTACACTCTGAGAGCAAAGAACAATGAATCTGGTTCCTGTAATAATAACCACTGGGCTCGTTTTACACGGTGAGGTTATGTTATCCCATCAGTTCCACTTGTGTCTACTTTGCTTCGTGGTGTCCAGTGTTCTCTGTGAGTTTGATAGTGGGAAGGAGTATTTAAATATCAGCCGGACAGAAGCAGAGCATGCTAGTATAGTGTCACCCCCTTTCACTAATGCACTGATGTTAAACTTCATCTTGTGATAAAGTCAATGTCCATGTTTATGTGCATGACCTTGTGCTTGCCACACGCTGTCACGAATTGTCGTGAGGATTTAAAGTGAGCAAATGGGCATTTCAAAGACAACATTTTCCCCACAGCCCAACTTTTCTCTGTTGAGGATGTTTCTGACTCTGACAATCTCCCACTGTGTGTCATATTCGTGAAACAACTGTGAGCAACATCTGAGGCAGATTTCTCCTGTCATTGTCCGGAGTTTATATGTGAAGCACGCTTTTGGATCTCTTCCTTTCACAAGTAAGTTATCATTTCTGGGGCTCACTTTTCAAATTTAAGTCTACACGACACATAGCCTAAAGAAAAAGGGATCGGTTGTATCAGAAACACAAAGTTATAATAATTTTAAAACAAGTTCACTGGTTTTTGCTTTGTAGAAAAAAACAAAATACTGTAAAAAAAACGTCCTTGAATGGGCTTAATGAAGGAGCCCAAATACTTACATCTGTATATCATCTATAAAGTAGAACACTTACATTTTGTTTCATTGCAACCTTTCAACTTTAATATCATATTTACTTCAATATTTTTTTATGTTGGAGAATTTATTTGCTAATTGAAATATATATCATATAGAGTTTTATCAACTAAAAGATCAAAGATTAAGTTTGTTGTTTTATCTCTTAGGATTATACAGAGGTGGTGGAACACCAATTAGACCTATTATCAAGGCATTTGGTTTGTCTTTTGCTTTGTTGTGTATTCAGCACTTAACAGTAACAATTGTAAAAAAAAATATATTAAAAATAATTATAGCATATACTGACTTGAGTTGTTGTATCCTGGTCAGATCCATAACAATTTAGTTTTTTCACAATGTCTTTATTAATCTCAAAACAAGTGGGCACAAATATAATTTTCATATCTGTTTATTATAGTTTGTCTGCTTTAAATTTCATATCCTTTGCCTTTTTACCCTCCATAAAGAAGTGAAAGGGCTGCAGAAAATTATTTTAGCCTGTGGAACAGAAACACTTGAACTTACAATCCTCAAGCAGAAAAACATAAGTTATACTCATCCATTAGATAAAAATACAAAACACTTGGACTGTTTTATATATCAGAGTTTATTTACAGATCTGTAGAAAATAGTTTTACTATTACAGTCTTACAGAATCTTCACTGATCTTTGAAGAATGTTGTGTGTGCAGATTTCTAATGCCAAATTTGTAATTTGAGAGTGATCCTGGAAATAATTTAACTTATCTATAAAGCTGCAGCGAACGATGCAGGTGGAACAGAAAATTTCCAGGTGAATAATTCATTTGATACACTTGTCAGCAAGGAGAACTCCATTTAAATTCAAATTAAAACAAACTTGAAGTCAATAGACTATGCCCCTAATAATCAAAAGGAGCATAATTAAAATGTTAGATCACTGAACACTGAAGTAATGTCAAGTATTCAAACACAAAGCTAAATAAGCAAGAAAATGAAAAGCTCAAGCAAACCTCTCAGCTGGAAAACTTCCACAAATAGCTGATGGAGAGTATTCAAAGAGCCGGAGTCATGTCCCTGTGCAATAAAATGTTGAAAATAATAAAATGCCGTTGATGACCAACTGTCATTTAAATCTAAACAATGTCATTTTTAAACCCTCCCTCAAACCTGTCAGTCACTGTGTTGACCACACATGAATGTACATATTCACATGTCTGTGATTACATCGATTCACATGTGTCCTGTGTCTTAATCTGTGAAAGTAATGAAACGCTGAAAGATAAAGCGGACATAGTTATCTCACACTGCAGGAGGACAGTCTACTTTTTCTACACAAAGCAAACATGTAATTTAAGTTTCCATTTTTAGATAAGGCCAATTTTTCTTTGTATTTCCCAGCAGAATTCACTTTGTCTGTCCATCAAACTTGAAGAGCACAGAAAAACGTGTCAGAAAATCCTGAAAAAGGGGAGAGAGGATCAAACCAAGAATAACAAAGGATATGTCAGTCTTTTTAAGTCTGAACAGCTTAATAAGGACTGGTTTTTCCGGGCACCACTGGCACAAGTCCAAGGTGACAGAGTTCAGAGCTGTTGACTGAGCAATGTGCCACTTTACACAATGCTGAAAGCAAGAATTCAGACACATAGAGCAGAGGGGAAAACAAGCTTAAAGACAACGATGGAAGTGAAAACCTGGCAGCAACAGAGACAGAATTGAGCTTTTAGTTCAAATGAAGGAGAAATGGGAAAAAAAGGTAGAGATCAAGCTCTCATCAGCCGATGGACTCTGGATTGGAGGTCTAAGTGAAAACTGTGTGGAAAGAGACAAATGCCATTTACACAGGAAAGCTGGTCAATTTAAACAATAAAGACAGATGGAGAAAACTGTAAATCAAAATACTCCAAATTTAATCATGAATTTTATATACAGTGCACATGAAACACATTCACCCCGTGGATGTGTCACGCTTTTATTGACATTATAAATCAATTATATTGAATTTAAATTGTCAATGAAATAAAAATATGTAATATAAATATAAATATTCACCCCATTTAGGTCAGTATTTAGTAGATGCAACTTTGGCTGCAATCGCAGCACGTAGTCTGTGTGCAGATAGGTCCTAGTCAGGCCATTCTTCTTTGCAAAACTGCTCAAGCTCCGTCAGGTTCCACGGCGATTGGGCGTGAACAGCCCCTTCAAGTCCAGCCACGAATTCTCTATTGTCTTGAGGTCTGGGCTTTGAATTGGCCACTCCAGAACATTCACCCTGATATCAGTAAACCATTTTTTCGTAGCTTTTGCTGCATGCTTGGGGTCATTGCCTTGCTGGAAAACAAATCTTCTGTCAAGTCCTTGTTCTCTTGCAGACTGAATAAACTTGTCCTCCAGTATTGTCCTATATTTTGCCGCATTCATTTGAACCTCTACCTTTACAAGCCTTCCAGGGCCAGCTGCCACCCCCTGTTTCAAAGTGGGGGTGGTTTGTTTGTGGTGATGTGCAGTGTTTGTGTTCACCAAGCATAATGTCATGTCTGATGGCCAGAAAGCACCATTTTGTTATCGCTGGACTAAAGAACCTTCTTCCACATGTCTTTTGCTGAACTTAAGTCATGATTTATTATGAGTTTTGATCGCAGTGGCTTTCTCTTTTCCCCTCTCTGATGAAGCTTTGACTGGTGAAGAACCGGGTAACTTGTAACTCCCTGATCTGTGTGTTGGTGGCTTCTTTCACTAGTCTCCCTCTTGTACTCAGTCACTCAGTTTTGAGGACGGACTGTTCTAGGCAGATTTAGACATGTACCATATTTATTCCATTTATTGATGATAGATTTCACTAAGTTCAGAAGGATGTTTAGTGCCTTGGAGATTTTTTGTATCCATCCCCCGACTTCAGCTTTTCAGTGACCTGTTCTCTGAGTTGCTTGGTGTGTTCTTTGGTCTTCATGGTCAAATGATAACCAGGAAACTGACTAACCAGTGACCGGACCTTCCAGACACAAGTGTCTTTATGTTGCAATTACTTGAGATGCATTCAATGCATTCAGGTGACCCTCATTTCAGTGACTGTGGGATTACTAGCACCAAATAGCAGGACCTCCATTTGGTTTTGGTCATTTTAAACCATTTTAAAGTGGGCAAATATTTATCCAAACACTTATTTTATTTCACCTTACATATTTTTAGTTAATTGACATTATTTTGTAGAAACTTGTTTTCAATTCAACTTTAATGAGTATTTTTCAGTATTTTTTTTTTTTGACAAAGTCAACAACTTATATTGATAATGATTGATTTATATCAATAAAAGGGTAAAACATCCATGGGGTGAATAATTTTTATAAGCACGGTACATTACATACATTTTCAAAATACATTGTCAAGACTGATTAAACAAACCTGCATCATTGCACCAGCCATAACGTTTCTATTTACAATATTCGAGCTCTGTTGTCCTTATTTTCAGGTTTGTTGTATTGTGAAACATCATAAAAACAGGAATACATTGTTTATGCTTAAATATTCCAACTTTATGTCCAATGAGTTTTTTGTTGACATTATTTTTGTGAAACTGAGAATCAGTGTTACACAGTATTTATGTGACAGCTATTTAGACAAATACGTTTGGCTACCTGGCAAGTAAAACATCTCAGCTTCAGTACTTGTTTAATGTTAAGCCCTGCTGATGATAAAAACATGGCAGGAACATTCAGCCCTCAGTTTAATATGTACAAGTCATAAAATACCATGTATGGGCTAAATATTGTAATCATTGTGTTACAATAAAGTTTTACACAATATTCATTACTATTTGGTAAATGAATAATATCACTGCATAACCATGTAATGCAGATGTTAATAAAGAGCATTTTCAAAAGCTGAATGTGAAAAAATCATAATGTAGGCAACCTATATAATAAAATTCCATACTCTACGCACTTTGAGGCAGTCTTATTCCTTCCTTCAAGTTCAGGTCCTCTACCAGAGATCTGGGAGCTTGAGGATCTAGCACAGTAGCTTAAATGTTTGTAGGACTGGACTCTACTAGTCAGAGATCTCAGATGTTGTTCCTGGAATCTGCTGGAGGCACTCCTCCAGTTCGGGGTTCAATTTCCCCAATTTTCCCTCTTACCACGGGGAGAACTTGTGCCTTCACCTTCCACATCTTTTCTAACTAGTCAAACTTATTACGTTCTTTCTTCCTGACTTGGGATTGCCACATCTATCGCTTAGGCCTTCTTCTTCTGTTAGTCAACCACTACTATGTCTGCTTGGTTGGCCATTACCAGTTAGTTAGCTGGACCTGGAAGTCCCACAGGATGTTAGATCAAAGTATTCATTGACGACTTTTATACACAAAACACGAACACGCTTAAAGCAGGTGGCAGCAGTGTAAATTTGTTCAGGAAAAAGAGAATTATTTTAGATTTAATCGTAAGGGGATTTCAAAAGTGAGCTTCTAAGTATTTTATGGCTGTTTTCACATGCTTCAATCATATGGCTTTTTACAATATTTTTATTTGTATTTTTTTGCTTATTTAATATGTTTGCATATTTAAACTGTTAATTAGCACTCCATATATAGTGTTACATGTCAATTACCAGGTTTATACCTTGTTTCCCTAGAAGCACAACCGGCATTTTCTCATTGGAAAAACTACATACCACATTTTTTTCAAATTTTTTAAATTATTTGTATTAATTAATCAATCAATTAATTAAATATTTTACACATTCCACTGTTCCAGCTGTCCATTATCTCCAAATGAAGGGAGAGTTGAGCATATGCTCCTGAGCTCATTCAAGACTTTCTGCAATTCATCTGCTGCCTGCCTTATAGATTTGACAAATTTCATGATCTCAGATCTGATTGGGGTTGTATTTGAAGGTGATTGATCCTGTGACTCTGATGTGTCAGGCATCAGCAGTTGAGCATTGTCAAAGGTTGGAACAGAATCATCGGTTTCAGGAGTAGACACCGGCACAGAGGTACTGCCCTCCTCTACTGCCTTTGCCTGCATTATATTGTGAATCTCTTTAGCATCCATTGCAATAAAGAAGACGTCTACTGCTACAAATAAACCAGTAAGCACGCCTGTTGCTACCTGTGCCACTCGTAGTATCCTGGAAGTTTGTGCTGCAACTTTGCCCACGTGCACCGTCCTAACTAGTCTAAGCAGTTCAGCAATGCCACCCAGACCCTTCCCTGCTCTAAAGCCAAGTTTTGCCACATTTTCATTATCCAAATCGTTATTCTCTGAGTTGTTTGCAACCTGTGTGTCACATCTGCTTTTGATTGTCTGCAAGCTGTTTCCAATCTCCTGGATCCATGTAACAACTGCAACAATTTTTTGTTCAATCTCTTTAATGATTCTTCGAACAGCTCTGCGATCAGTGGACTGGTTGACAATATTTGTGATATTTGAGACACCAGCAGTGGCACCACCAAGTGCACCCACCCCAATACCAACTCCAGTGACAATAAGAGAGGCTCCCAAAGTAAAGGGGGCCAGAATAAGGCCGACTATGGAGGTTATCCCCCCCACTGCTCCAATCACACCTCCTGCCAGACTCCCAATAGTGGTTCCCTGATGGATACGTTCCAACCCATCAGCCAAAGCCCTTAGCTCGTTCAACTTGGTCTGGAGTTCCTCCACTGTTGTTTCAGCCTTTTGAGACAGCATAGACAATGTCACTAAAATATAATTGGCTTGAAACAATTATTAAGTGATTATTCAGTTAATAACTTGTTTTTGCTGCTGTCCAGAGGTTCATCTCACCTTACTGCAGTTAAGTACAAGTGCACTTATCAAACTCATCAGTGATTCTAGGTGTGCTCAGCTTGGGTATTTAATGTATGCTAATCATACAGGAACGTGATGCCAGAAAATATGTTTTGCTTGTTTGATTATAAATACAGTATTCTTATTGGCATACTTACACTTTTTTACTTTATTATTGTACCATTTTATAGGATGTGCTGTTACTGACTATTACGTTTTTGTACTTTTACAATCTCTTGTAACATCTGTACAACAGTCTATAAGTACATTTACATTTACATTTATTCATGACTAAATAGTTTAACTAAAATCACTGCTAGTTAAACATATTGAGCAAAGGTCTTTTCAGCTAAAGTCACATATTATGCTACTACTGTAGCATCATTAAAAAAATATTATTACCATGCCTAAAGCATTATAGCTGGTGGTTTAGTTTAGTTACATTAAAAAGAAATCAGGGGTCCTTGGTTTTATGCAGTGGAACCTTTTGCTCAGGGCTCAACAGCAACAATTGTCCTGTTGCCGGGGGCAAGTAAACTAAATAATCTGGGGAGTGAAATGCATGATGCAGTTGTCCAGTCAGACCACTGAGAAATGAATATAACAGTCAACAGTGTTTCCTAAACCAAACTTCATGTGTTGCTCCACCAAAAAGTGTTTAAATGTTATTTTATTATAGAGCGGTGCATGATTTTAAAGTGTCGAGTCGTTTTATATTTGATATGATGCTGTCCTACCAATGTTTATTTTCTATCAGCCATAACTTTATTTATAATGTGGATGAATGCTACAGATAAAGCCTTCACCTAATTTGAATGTGGCTATTTTCTTAACTTACATTCAACTACCACTAGATTAGATGTAATAAAATGTTATAAATAAACTTTATGTTTTGTTTCTCTGCAGCTAACATTTTGATCAGATGACTGTGACTGTTAAAATGTCACTATCAAGCGATTTTACTGGGAATAACCTAGTAAATAATAATAATAATCTTAAACACAGGTACTATCTGCGGATACAAATATGGCAGGAAGATTCAGCCCTCAATTTAAAATTGAAAAGACAAAAAAATACAGTGTAAGAGGAATGAGGTACATAATGTAAGTAACAAACCTTTTTTGAGAGACAGCCTATAATAAAGGGACGCTCCAGGATCTCACTGGCTGTTGGTCTGTTTTTTGGATTGCTACTGAATATGTCGTTCAAAAGTTCACGAAGCTCTGGTGAGAACTGATCTGGGAGAGATGGGTACGGACCACTAATGATTTTAGGCTTCAGCTGGATAGTGTTCTCTGCTGAAAACTAAAAGACATTTGAAGTCACGTCAGTGCCATTTTTTTTACTTTAAAATAGATCTTCATCTAAAGAAGAATTGAAATAGCTTAAGTCATAAAGGGATTTAATATTTCAAGAGATACCTTAGTCCTGGTGTCTTTCATCAATCTCATCATTTTTGATTCTATGCATTTTAGATGACGTTCACACCTTCTGATAACTTACCGCTGGTTCTTGAGTACAGAGCTCATAGAGCAAACATCCCATCGACCAAATGTCACTGTCAACAAAGCAAATATTATTAAAGACTAGACTTGTGAGCACAATGTGAAGTGATAAATGCAACTTACTGTTAATGGTGTAACTTTGGTCAAACATTAAGTCTAAACAGCTTAGACCTGGTTCATTTAATTTACTGCCGCTAATTTTCACCAAAACAAACAAACACAGCTATTTTCCTGTACAGGTTAAGGAAAAGCTTAACCATCATCTGTGTGTGTGTGTGTGTGTGTGTGTGTGTGAGAGAGGGAATAGGTTAATGAAAAGAATCATTGTAAAGTTCGTTAAGCATTGATAAGGCATGAAAGTGTGTGGGGTGGGAGAAAGAAAGCTCTTCACACAAGAATCGTGACTCGTGTTTCTGAATCAATTCGCAAATACTAAACAATTTTTGTAACAATGTTGACTGAATACAAAACGGAGAACTGAAGTGTGAGGAGATCCTGCAACTTGGACGATAGATAGCACACACATGCTATTAATTCACCTATAACAATGCAAGGTGATGGTGGATAACTTCATAAATTCATTTAAAATATGTACTTTAATATATTTTTAATTGAGGAACATGTGTAGTAGCTTTGCCTTTTCAGATGATTGTGACTGTGATGTCAAAAAGGGTTTGTTCCTGTATTTCTTCACAACTCTGACAGAATATATTTGCTTTTGCTTTCATAAGCTACCCACTAAGGTAAGACTGTGGTTAACTAACTGTTAAACTGGCATCATTTTAATTGTGATGGAATCATGTGGATTTTTTTTTACCTTTTAGCGTTATAGGTCCCGTCTTTAAAGACTTCTGGTGCCAGATGATGTATTCCTTTTAATAGATTTGAATCTTCTCTTGATGATGGACTTCTTCTTGAACTGTATTGGAAAAAATACATACTCCTCAGTGCATTAATATACAATGTGTTTTTGCTTTGGGATGTTTCTCTTTTTGTTCGTTTGCTTTATTGTAGGGGACATAATCATTGTCAGTTTGCAGACCAATGATCCACTGTGGTAAAATGAGAGTAAAGTTGTTAAAGGATTTCCAAAGCTACATCTTGTTAGGAATTTACCAAACAGCATTTAAAAGACTACAGACGCAGGATTATATCTGGCAAACCCATCACTGCAGTGAACAATGAGGGTGTCTCTCACGTTCAGGGACAAGGAGACTGGACAGAATTGAAATAGTGGTGAATGCAGCCAAGTACATTTTTAGGTTCTTTAAAAAGGGCATAAGACACTGAGACTAGGGTGATGGTTAAATTCAGTTTCTAAAGTATTTGCCAAACAAGCTGGTTTGTCTTCAACTGTTGTCTTAAATCTTGACTGGGGTTTAAATCTGAGCTTGGTTCAAAAAATTTCAGTTTATGATGCTTTCTATCAAAAGTGATTAAACATGAGTGAACCTAATAAGAGCTTGTGTGCATATCCAAGGTTGAGAAGGTTGCTGTGTGGGCAAATTATATTTACCCACAAACATTGAAGGACTAACTGCTTCTAAAGTGTGTTCTACTGTAATGATTGACGTCCTGTATAAATTTGCTAAAGTTTCCCAAAATAGAATTTTGGCTTGGGTGATTGCCTATATATTATTAAAAAAACCAGCAAGTGCATAGTAAAGGGGTGAGAATAGTCTGAGATCACAATGATAATATGTTTAGTCGTATTTTATATGTATATACTAGACAATTGACCATATATTAAAATTACTGGTTAAAAATAAAATCTACATTACTTTTCATGTATTTTTCCAAATCCACCTAAGCACACAATTCCAAAGTCTGTGAGGAACACGTTCTGCAAATAAAGAAAAGATAAAATTGTAAATAATTAACTATATCTAATAATTGTAAAGATACAGTCTACAATAAGATTAATATTTGACAAATGTATATTTGACAATCAAAAGGCCTATTATTTTTAATTTGAAAAGTATCAGATAAAATGTTATCACAAAATTTGATTTAACACCCAATGAGGTAAAATAATTAATGTTTCAAATTTGTGAAAGCTGCATCTTTTCATCTTGAGTTTTAATTATTTTTTGTGTAATATGTGTAGTACTATACCTCTGGTGTCAGGTCTTTGTGAAGCAAGTGTTTGTCATGAATGATTCTCAAAGCCATACAAATCTCAACGATGTAGCTCAGTACCTAAACAAATGACGGTGCTTCAAAATTAGCAAATATATCTACGAATCTGAAAAAAAAAGACTGCACATTAGTATGTTTCACTAATGTAAATCTGTTCTGTACCTCTGATTCTTGTAAAGATTCACTCTTTTTTTTGATCTCTGTAGCAAGACTTCTTTCTTGACAGTAGTCCATCACAACATAGTAAATGTTCTGTTCTAAGTATTCAAAGTAAGAATCTGTTAGCATCTTAATACAAACAATGTTCACATCACACATTTTAAATGTATCCTTAATCTTTGAAAATAAAGATCAGTGGCTTTCTAACTTGTCCCTTCAGGGGTAGCCACAGTGGATGACTATCCTGCCACAACCATTTTATCTGGGCTCGGAAGTGGCACCAGGGTGGGTCCAACAGCTTCCTGAATCCTAACCCAATGCTCTGCCACTGAGCCACCAGACCTCGACACTTAATCTTTGAAAAGGTAAATTAGTTTTAGTTAAATTTCAGTAAACTCGCGTTTTGTCAACAAAGACTATGTACAGTACACTGTGGTATAAACTCAGCAGATTCATTTATCCCATAAACATAGCAACATCACATGACATAGGCTGAATTATTTCTTATTTCATCACATCTGGCTGCTAAATCAACTTTTGAACCAGAAACATTTTGAGCATTGGAAATGCTGTCTTATCAGGAGCTACAGGTTGTGATTACACGGGTACTGCAGATTTTTGTGTAAGACTTTAGACACCCACCAACTTGCCAAATGTGGGTGGATTTAAGCAGTGACATGTAATACAGTTACTCTCCTTACCCACTTTAGGTAGTTTGAACTTTATATCACTTTTTTAAAAACCTATAGACTTTCTAAAAAGGCATCTGAAAAATATATCAGTTGCAGTATGACACTACAACACTACAACCCTCCATAAGCACTACCTGCACACAGTGTGTGTTCACTGGTCCATTCAGCGCTAATTATTAACAACACCTGTTACTGTAAGCCCATATCTTTTTCCACTGGGTAGAACTTTGGAACTAATTTGCTATAATATACCTTTACTGTTGTAGACTCTAACCCTGTGTGTGAAAGCCAAATTCAGTGGTGTGATTTTCTGCTGCCAAGCAGATGCATTATCTGTTTTAACTCAGTATGCTGGTTTACTACATCTCTATTCAGTGAAGGCCCACCCTACCGGCCCTGTGCTCTGGCCTGCCTGTGATTGGCTGACATTCTCCAGTTGACCCATGTCAGTCCTCATGCCTAAACTGATTAGTAGTACCAATCAGAGAGAGAGTTGAGATGTCCCTGTTGCAGAGTAGCAATAAAGAAGCAGTTCTAGAAAAGAGTCGCAGTTTGAAATGTAATCTCATCCAAAACTGAATAAAAACTCATTGATATGTTGGTTTCGGCTCTGGGTCTGGCCAGAATAGTCTTCATCATAGCTTTTCTAGGTAAATTCTCTCAAATAAATTCAAAATATGAAATACACTGAAGATTCTCTAGGCTTGGAAGGTTTGGAATTGTATTTTGACATTTGTTGTTTTTAAACAATGCAGACAAGTGTCATTATTATTAAAACTGGACCACAGGCACTACAAAACTTATAATTCTTTCACATGAATGAGGGTTGCAATATTAAATTTATAGATTTAGTATTGAAACTATTTTCTGTATTCGAGCACATTTTAGAAAAAGGGAGTGTGCACTGGTTTTGCTGATGTTGCTTATTAACAACTGACAAATTAAAACAATATATATCTATATATAGAGAGAGATTTTATTAATATTGCCTCTTTTATGACTTTTTTTCTTATCTAAATTAATCAGACCTCTTTGGAAAATGTGTTGCAATTGATTTGATTTCAGCTTATTTGATTCCCTTTAAATTTACCTTAACTAGTCCTATGATGACTAAAAAAGACAGCAGTGTCAAGTGTTTTCACATATTATGACATATGTTTAGATTTGACTAAAACAAGAAAATATTTTAGCAATTTACACTAAAAACTGAAAGGCCCTGTGTTACAGAGGTAACACTAATATTTTCATAATGTAACCGTTTAAAAACATAAAAAGAAACTCAGAGCAGTGTAAAACTTTAGGATTTGTCAAAACTTACCTTCAAAAGAGTTTTTCATACTGACAATATGTGGATGGCTTATTTCTTTGACGATATCTATCTCTGAGATTAATGCTGGAACATCATGTATGGGCATCTGTCAAAACATCACTTTCATAAGAAAAGTCTGTCGGTTTGCAACAGCGTGGTAGAAATTTAAATTAAATTTAACATCATAATGCCAAAATTGAATGTGTTAAAATACCTACATTATCATACAGTCCTATCATATATTTGCACTGGGATAACTAGAGTTTCTAAAGTAACTACAGTACTGTAACTTACTGGCTGATTACAACAAATGTTTTCATTAGTTTTCCTTGCCTGACTTTTTTACATGAGTAATGACACAAGCTGAAATGGAAGTAACTTATTGCACTAATCATCCTATAAATACTATTTAAAATGTGATTCTCAAGATTTAAAAAAATGGTGCAACAGCTCTGAAACTAAAGACTTATACTATACTATACTTATAGTATATTTATACTTATTTCAATAGGTATTTTAATAAATATTGAAAGAAGAAAGGCACTTTAGACTATTGAACAAAAATGCCAAGTTTTTCACTGTTGAAAATCGCAAATTCAATAAAAAACCAAATTCTTTTAATTGGCTTTAAACTAAAATCAAACTAGATTTCTGTGAAAAACAGAAACTAAACTGAAAATAATTTCTCTAAAAAAAGGACCTAAGCAATGTGAGTTTGAAAAAGCTAATTATTAAACAAAAACATACACTAAAACACCGGCAAATGGACAGCTGATTAGGTTGCATAGTGCAGTTTGGTTGTTCGGTTATTTGCCTCCATTTGCTGCAAATCCAGACACAGTGCAAGCTGGGTGGTTTTTGGCTAAGTCTTTTACAATCAATTACACCAATCTGGACAAAATCCAAAACTGAGCTTCAAAAAATAAAAAAAGTCAGAAGATATTTGTATAATTATTGTTATTCAACAAAATGTTCAGCTGATGAATTTTTGAAATATATTTTGCTATTTTGGAATCAAGATTCATATTTCATAATTTATTATAACTACATCTGTCTTAGCAACTACGAGCACTTACCTCTCTCCAGTTGATTTTCTTGACAAGAAATTTGTCGTCCCCTTTTGTGACTGTGAGAGGATTTTCTTGCTGTGTTGTGTAGCCATTCTTCTGCAGGACACTTTGTGATTTCCCCATGTTTTCTGCTATGTCCTAATCACACATTAAAACAACATAATGAGTAAATTGCAATAATTTATATAACAAATAAATCTCATTCAAACTAGAAACTGACTCGCTGTGAATTTGGCATGAACTCAAAGCATATTCCTGTTTAGTATAAAAAGCTATAAAGACAATACCTCTGCTCTCACACGCCTAATAAATACTTTTTCATTTATCAAATAAAAACTATAGTACTTTCAGTGTATTAACACATTGTATAATATAACATTGAAGCTCTCTACATACTCACAAAGAAAAAGTAGGAGAGACTTTAGTAGTTGAAGTTCTGCTGTGCAGTAAAAACCAAAAGTGAGCTGTAGTTTATATTGGCAAGTGAAATGAAACCAAACGTCTCCACCCACATGATGCTGTTGTTTTGCATTAGCCTGTCACAGAGGTAGAAGTAGACACGATTTTAATATGAAAAGTGATAGCTATCAGTTGGCTTTGGGTGTTTTTGTATGTGTGTGTTCTTTCCCATTTGTGTATCAGCTGTGCATGTCAGAGTTGCATTACTTTAAAGACCACATGACATTAGCAAAAAAGAAGATGTTGCAAGTGCAAAAACACCAACAGACTGAGATTAGATTAGATTAGATTAGATTTAACTTTATTGTCACATCTACAGGTACAAGACAACGAAATGCAGTTTGTCTAACCAGAAGTGCAATAAGCAGCAAGTGCAGGATATAGGTTATAAGTTACCTCTAGAAAATATGTACACAAGAAATCATGGATCATATGTACAGATGCTATGAACATACTATACAGGTTGTTGTTAACTAGAGCAGAAATTTAACAACGACCTGTATAGTATGTGCACTTGCTGGTTATTGCACTTCTGGTTGGACGTAAACTGCATTTCGTTGAAGTTTTTCGTTGCCCTAACTTTTTAATGGAAGGCATTTTCACTTTATAAATGGCTCTTCCTGTGGCACTCTGGACCACATAGAGTGATTAAGAAGAGAATGTTAGTCTTGCTTCCTGAAACTTACAGTGTGCATTGATGTGTTATCTGCATTAAGCTGCTGGCATTTTAAATAATGTGTCATGTTGATCAAATTTTTGAAGTAAGGTCTGGAGCAAAAGCCACATTTAGCTATGTCAAGTTAACTTCCTCTCTAATAGATCTAATTGGAGAGTTCCAAAGATATTTCCAAAGTCTCTCTCAACAGGTGGAAAATTAAAATGTCTCTGTTTTTTTTTTTTACCCTCCATTCATTTGCCAGTGACACTGGCTCACTCTTTATTGTTTTGTTCTCTTAATCAATGTAGAGCCAAATTTAATGTGCACGTCTAATAAAACTTTGTGAAGGTGTTTTTTATGATCTAGGTTAACATGCTTTTGCAGGCATAGTGTCTTATCATCATTAATCTAGCCACAGGGGTTGCAAGCCAGTGACTTCTGTGCCGGTCCCAAGCACGGATAAATAGAGAGGGTTGCGTCAGTTAGGGCATCCGGCATAAAACTTGCCAAGTACAACCGTGCGAATCATCCATAGTAATTTCATTCCCAATTCGGTCAAGGCCCAGGTTAACAACGACTGCCACCGGTGCTGTTAACCTACAGGGTGCCGGTGAAAATTGGACTACTGTTGGTCGAAGAAGGAGAGGAGGCAGAAGGGTTCGTGGACAGAGAGAGAAGAGAAAAGGCAGGAGCTTTGATCTGAGAGTAGGGACTCTTAACGCACAATGACAGGGAAAGGTAGAGAGCTGGCAGACATGAGGGAGAGAAGGAAGGTAGATGTACTGTGTGTGCAGGAGACGAGGTGGAAGGGCAGCAAAGCACGTAGTATTGGAGGAGGATACAAACTGTTCTACCATGATGTGGATAGGAAGAGAAACGGAGTAGGAGTGTTACTGAAGGGGGAGTTTGTGAACAATGTTCTAGAGGTGAAAAGAGTCTCAGACAGGGTGATGAGCCTAAAGCTAGAAATCGAAGGGGTGATGGTGAACGTAGTCAGTGGGTAAGCTCCACAAGTTGGCTGTGAGTTAGAAGAGAAGGAGAGGTTCTGGAGTGAGTTTGATGAGGTCATAGAGAGTATCCCCAGAGGAGAGAGAGTAGTTCTTGGAGCAGATTTCAATGGGCATGTTGGTGAGGGGAACAGAGGAGATTAGGAGGTGATGGGCAGGTTTTGTGTAAAGGAAAGGAATCCAGGACAGATGGTTGTGGACTTTGCTAAGAGGATGGAAATGGCTGTAGTCAACACTTACTTCCAGAAGAGAGAGGAACACAAAGTGACATACAAGAGTGGAGGTAGGAGTACACAGGTGGACTACATTCTATGTAGACAAGGTCATTTGAGAGAGGTTAGTGACTGTAAAGTGGTGGTAGGAGAGAGTGTAGCCAGACAGCATTGCATGGTGGTGTGTAAGATGACTCTGGTGGTCATGAATAAGAAGAGAGGAAAGTCAGAAAAGAAGACCAAGTGGTGGAAGGTAAAGAATGAAGAAACTTGTGAGGAATTCAGGCAGAAGTTGAGACAGGCTTTGGGTGGTCAGGAAGAGCTTCCAGATGACTGGGAAACTACAGCAGAGGTAATCAGGGAAACAGGTAGGAAGGTGCTTGGTGTGTCATCTGGAAAGAGGAAAGATGATAAAGACACTTGGTGGTGGAATGAGGAAGTTCAGGACTGCATCCAGAGGAAGAGGTTGGCTAAAAGGAAGTGGGATGTAGAAAGGACTGAGGAATGTAGACAGGAGTACAAGGAAGTGCAGTGCAGAGTAAAGAGGGAGGTGGCAAAGGCCAAACAGAAAGCTTACGATGAGCTGTATGACAGGCTACAAAAGAAGGAAGGAGAGAAGGACTTGTACAGGATAGCCAGACAGAGAGATAGAGATGGAAAAGATGTGCAACAGATAAGGATGATTAAAGACAGAGATGGAAAGGTGCTAACAAGCCAGGAGAGTGTGCAGAGAAGATGGAAGGAGTATTTTGAGGAGCTGATGAATGAGGAAAATGACAGGGAAAGAAGGGAGGAAGATGTGGATGTTGTGGAGCAGGAAATAGCAGAGATTAGAAAGGATGAGGTGAGGAAGGCTCTGAAAAGGATGAAGAGCGGAAAGGCTGTTGGTCCTGATGATGTACCTGTGGAGGTGTGGAAGTGTCTAGGAGAGACAGCAGTGAAGTTTCTGACAGGTCTGTTTAACAGGATTTTAGAGAGTGAGAAGATGCCTGAGGAATGGAGGAGAAGCGTTCTGGTGCCGATCTTTAAGAACAAGGGTGATACGCAGAACTGTAGCAACTACAGAGGGATAAAGCTGATGAGCCACACAATAAAGGTGTGGGAAAGAGTAGTGGAGGCCAGGCTTAGGAAGGAGGTGGAGATTTGTGGGCAGCAGTATGGTTTCATGCCCCGTAAGTGTACCACTGATGCCATTTTCGCTTTGAGGTTGTTGATGGAAAAGTACAGAGATGGTCAGAAGGAGCTGCATTGTGTCTTTGTGGATTTAGAGAAGGCGTATGACAGGGTGCCGAGGGAGGAGCTGTGGTACTGTATGAGTATGTCGGGAGTGGCAGAGAAGTACGTCAGAGTAGTTCAGGACATGTATGAGAGGAGCATGATGGTGGTGAGATGTGCCGTAGGTCAGACAGAGGAGTTCAAGGTGGAGGTGGGACTACACCAAGGATCAGCTTTGAGTCCCTTCTTGTTTGCTATGCTGATGGACAGGTTGATAGATGAGGTCAGACAGAAATCTCCCTGGACAATGATGTTTGCAGATGACATTGTGATTTGCAGTGAGAGTAGAGAGCAGGTGGAGGAACAGCTGGAGAGGTGGAGGTTTGTTCTGGACTGAGGAAAGTAGCAAGACAGAATACATGTGTTTAAACGAGAGGGAGCAAGGTAGAAGCGTGAGATTACAGGGGGCTGATGTGAAGAAGGTGCAGGAGTTTAAGTACTTGGGGTCAACATTTCAGTGTGATGGGGAGTGTGGAAAAGAGGTGAAGAGGCGAGTGCAGGCGGGTTGGAATGGGTGGAGGAAAGTGTCAGGAGTGTTGTGTGACAGAAGAGTGTCAGCAAGACTCAAAGGAAAGGTGTAAAGGACAGTGGTGAGACCAGCTCTGCTCTATGGGTTAGAGACAGTAGCAGTGAGACAGAGACGAGAGGCAGAGATGGAAGCAGCAGAGATGAAGATGTTGAGGTTCTCCTAAGGCAGTGCTTCTCAAATAGTGGGGCCCACCCCCCTGGGGGGGCGCGGTGCGCTGCCAGGGGGGTGGGCCCGTACTAGAATTTTGCCGTACTAGAATAAAGTGTAATTGCAGATCCAGTACAGTAGTTGGCAGTGGCGCTCTCATTGTCAGAGTGTGCGCAGGGAGGATTAGCTCTATGGTGTCGGGTTTATTTTGCACCGAGCAGGCGACAGGAAGTGAGTGAACAAACCTGAAGACAACATGAAGAGATTTGAACAGGGATGAAAAGAAAGATAATGAGAAAAAAGAAAGTCACCCGAAAGCTAAGACGAGGAAATATGACGAAGCACCCCCCCCGGCCGCGATTAGAGTTAGAGGGGGGGGCGAATTGGTTTCTTTTTGCTAAGGGGGGCGTAACAGAAAATAATTGAGAAGCACTGTCCTAAGGAGTGACAAGGTTGGACAGAATAAGGAACGAGCTCATCAGAGGGACAGCACACGTTGCCTGTGTTAGCAACAAAGTCAGAGAGGCCAGACTGAGATGGTTTGGACATGTGCAGAGGAGGGATAGTGATTATATTGGTAGAATGATGTTGGAGGTGGAGCTGCCAGGCAAGAGGGCGAGAGGACGACCAAGGAGGAGATATATGGATGTTCTAACAGAGGACATGAGGTTAGCTGGTGTCAGAGAGGAAGATGCCCAGGATAGAGTAAAGTGGAAATGGATGATTCGCTGTGGCAACCCCTGATGGAAAAAGCTGAAAGAGAAGTAGTAGTCGCTATCATGGGGGGAAAAAAAACAAGTGCATTCAGCAAGAACAATGAACAATCTAAGAACAAGAAGAAGTAGATAATATGTGAGAGTTATTACTGTGTTAGTGGCTGTAATAAGCCTTTTTTCACTGTGCATCATTTCAAAAGGGGTTGCATGCTTGATACTGCGACTCTCAAGCCATGCACAATGTTGAGCTGAGATCTGTACATAGTTTTCAATGAAGCAACAGTTGTGCCTAAGGGACAAAGAAAGCTCTCAGCCCTCTGCCAAATTTTCAACTCCAAGCCAGAATTCACTCAGTGCCTGATTTGTAAACCTCAGCCTTAGGGTGGAGTCGGAGGTAATTTCGATGAATTGGTCGTCTTCAACAAAACTGAAATTGTCAGGGGCTGCTGCATTGAATAAATCTAGAACCCAGTCATTCTGACCACTGTTGTTATTTCTTAAATATTCCTTTCATGGAAGAAATGTGCTGCCAAAACAACTGTTGTGGCTCCAGAAACACTGGTTTTAACAAATTCATTCAAATTCATCAGTACAAAGACATCAGTATTTCCTAGGTTGAGGTGCCTGCGCCAAATCTTGAGCTTCTCGGCTGAATAGAGTGATCTTGTATGAGAGGTGATATCGATGCTTGTCATCATACATTACTGAAATAGGCCAGTTTGATCAGAAGTTGCATATCATTGAACTTGCTTGCAGCTTTACCGGCTCCTATCTCCTTACAATCTCTACCCTCATAATCTCTGTCAAAACCGTGTTTAATTCAGGGCAGATCTTCTTGACACTAGCTCTTCCCTGTGACTGTGTCCATTGTGCATTTGGCACAAGCTTGTTGATTAGTGCCTGCAGCCCATTCGTGCCGGATTTTTCCCTGGTATGGTCTGTGTGCCATCTTAACAAAAGCCCATTACGTTTTCCCATTGTAGTTGGTTTTCTGTGAGGTTAGTATCAAGAATCTTGAAGACCTTAGCTATGACTCTGGTTTGGATTTGGATGTACTTGCAAAACAGCAAGTCCTTAGTGACTCAGAATTTTCAAAACAGACTCATGAAATGAACAAACATTCAGTCATTATTGCTTTCAGTAGCCTGGTCCACTTGTCCATTTTGAGTCCTTCTATTAGTTGTTCTTCAAGATCATCTGAAATGTTGCGTACACCTCTTGTAACTGTGTCATTTGACGGGAGACAGAATTCAATTTTGTGGCAGCTGCCTCATTCAGTGTAACTGACACTACGCAAGCAGTGGGAAGAATTAGCTGCTCGGCGATTGTGTACGTTTTTTTGCGTTTTTTTGCACACAATATGAATGAGGCCGTTTGTGCTTTGCTGTTTACTAAAGCAGATTTTATCACGCAACTTTCTGACTGACAGCTGCAAGTTTTCTCTGAAAAAAGTCCAGTGGCCTATTTACATGACAGGGTTGTTTTGTGTCTAAGTGTCTTCTTAATTTGTTGTGAGTGTGAAACTACACACTACAATTTTTGCAAATTAATAATTTTAATGAATAAATGAATGAATGAATGACTTTATTTGTTTAATTATTATTTTATTACATAAAATCCATTCCAGCTCTCCATTATCTCAAAATGAAGGGAGATTTGAGCATATGGTCCTGAGATCATTCAAGACTTTCTGCAAGTCGTCTGCTGCCTTCCTTATAGATTTGACAAATTTCATGATATCAGATCTGACTGGGGTTGTATTTGAAGGTGATTGATCCTGTGACTCTGATGTGTCTGCCTTAAAATCTAGCAGTTGAGCATTGTCAAAGAAGAGGTCTACTGCTACAAATAAACCAGAAAGCACGCCTGTTGCTACCTCTGCCACTCGTACTATACTATTACATGTTTAAAGATTCATTTAAGCTTAAAGTAGACTTTTAGCACCTGAACAAATATATAAGCTAACAGCAGAAATGGAGTTAATTTTGAAAGTGAACACCACAGACCTGTTTGGTTTTGGTGAGGGCATTCACATATAAGGTCAAAACAATATTTGTTTCTGTTTATTCATCACGGAACATACTGTATTTGCGTTTCATGAGCTAACGATTTAACATTGTGGTTAGCTGATTGATAAGCATAAAATGAAATTTAAAATTGTTATTGTGAGTTTATTGTGATTATCTCGATTTTTTTTTGTTTGCTTGTTTTTTACTTAACCTTTTAGCATTCTAGGTCCCCTTTGTAAAGAATTCTGGTTTGCATTCTTCCTGACATATATGAATTTGTAATTGATGGAAACAATCTTGAGCTGTGGGTTAAAAAGAAAAAAATATGAAAAAGTCTGATATTATATTTTAATATTTTATAGTATATGTATGTACCAGACAAATTTTTGCAAGAACTTACCATATATAAAAATGTTTGTTTGAAAAAGTTATACATTACTTTTCATGCATTTTTCCAAATCCACCTAATCACACAATTCCAAGTCTGTGGGGAACACATTCTGCAATTAAAAAAATATGAAATTATAAATAAAATCATTTTTGTATTGTCAAAATTACAAAACAGGCAACAGATTTATATTTGACAGTCCAAATGCCCACACTTTTTACTTTCTAAAGAAAAAACATTTCAGATAAAATATAACACATTGTCAGTTAATATGATTTGTCAACTAATGAGTTAATGGTTATTTTTTAAATTTTGTGAAAGTTGCATCTTTTAATTTTCACAATTTGTAATCAGGATTTGTGTAACAGTAGTACTGTACCTCTGGTGTCAGATCTTTGTGAAGCAAATGATTTTCATGAAGGGTTTTCAAAGCCATACGAATCTCAGCGATGTAGCTCAGTACCTACACACATGTTTAGAATATTAGGAATGTCTCATTTGAAGTAAAAGGTTCACTGATAGAAATTTGTCCTCTGCACCTCGGATTCTTGAGGGGATCCATTCATTTCTTTGATCCTTGTAGCAAGACTTTTCTTGGCAGTCGTCCTTCACAAAATATTAAGTGTTCTCATCTTTTTAACAAAAGAAAACAAAAATCTGTTAGCATCAACTAATCTTTGGCAAAAAACGTTTAACTTATCCTTAATCTTTGAAAATATAAACTTGTGTTAGTCAATTTTTTGTTGTTTGACATATATCTGGTCAACAACTTTAGCCTAATTTTTATCATTGATATTGTACTTAAAATTGAATTTATTATTTGTAATATTTGCATTTATAAGGTGCTGTAAGTCAGAAGACAAACATCCTTTTAGTATCTATACAGGTATGTTAGAGTACATTTGGAAAGGACACTACTGCTACTGGCCTAAACATTAAGACTTGGAGGGAGGCGTGCTGCCCAAGTAATCTCAAAGTTATAAATCACACTCCTGTTTAAGAATTCACTTCATAACTTTTTACATAATGTTTTCAATGGCAGTTAAGAAAGCTGACTATAACTTGGTTACTTAAGCGGAAAGTGGACCCACTGTGTGTCACCCTGCTGCTTCACACGGTGCTGGGATGTAGTTTACGTTAAAGAGCTCCAGACGTTACTGTTTGTTCCACCAACAAGTAGCGATGTTTAATATTCCTGGATGCTGCAACTGCATGTTTTTCACACCTCTACTTTTCATAAAACTGAAATTAAACTGAATTTTTTTCAAAACTAGAACTAAATCGAAATGACTATCAGCCCAGTTGAGAAAACAAAGGTGGTTTTATATCAAGTTTGTCCCTGTGACTCTTTACTTGGTGTGTGCTCATATTTACTCAGATTGTGTTTACGGAAACAGCTTCAATGACATACATAATTTCAGCTGAGACTAAAATATTTTTAAAGTTATGCCTTAAAAACCTAAAAATAACAAACTGGGTTTTTAAACTAAGTAATTTTAAATGTAAAATTAAATACAAAGGTTAAACCTGCAGTATAATAGAACTGGCAACAGGACTGCTGATTAGGTTACACAATGCTGCTTTGTTTCCGCAAATTGCATTTGTTATAAAACTTATAAAACCCACAGTTGTTGCAAATATACTGTAGATGCAGTGCTACCTTTTGGGTTTCACCTGGTCGAGATGCACAGGTATCTCAGAAGGATGAAAAAAGGCATGTGGAACCAAAGTAGTTCACATCAAGCCAAGAAGTCAAGATGTCTTCTGTGACTGTTTTTGTTTTAGATAAATTTTATTTTTAGATTTATTCCCTCTTATGTGTGTGCAGCCAGCGAGTTCTGCATATTTACATTTGCATCCTGCCGTGTGTTTTATTTATGTTTTTTCTTTACAATGTGATAAATGTTTATTCACTGTGTTACTTGTTATGTGTTTGAATAGTTCAATGCTGGATTGCTGAAGAGCCCAAACTGAAGAGCAAAAACAGCTACAAGGACCGTTTTCTTTTCTATTCCTTAAGTTAAGTTTCACTGTTGGTTTTACAAAAGTAACCTAAGGTCAGTTAAACCAGTTGTATAGGCATAAAGGCTTAAAATGAAATGTAAGCAAGAATAAACCAAAAATTATGATGAATTTAGCATCAAATAGCTGGACCTCTGTTGAATTAGATCAATCATTTTAAAGGGGTGAATATTTATCCAAACCCTTATTTCAACATATATATTTATATTTAATCAACATTACTTTGTAGAAACCTGTCTTCAATTTAACATTAACTTTTTTTTTGCCAAGTCACCAATTGATGATGACTGATTTGTCAATAAAAGGGTGAGTAATCACCCAGGTAAGTTAATCATTATGGATAACATGACAATGGTGGGCACGTTTGAGGTATGGGAGCCATTCATAGAACTTTACTTTGAGCTTGGCCTCAAATATAAATACATTAAGTCAGTGCTTAAGAATGTATATTTAGAATAAAAACTGTGGTTTTCACTATGGACCCAACTGACCCAGAACTATATCTTCTACAAACTGGAAGGTCACTGGTTTGATTCTCAGATTCCTATCCTGGGTGATTTGCCCTTAGTGTGTGTGATTTTGCATGAAAGCTGCTAAATGACTAATTGTAATTGTAACTGTACTCACTGTTTTTCTATAATTTGTTTTTTACCCTACTACTCGTATGGCACCATATTGTTTCTCTTCCTCTTTACCTCTTGTTATGCTGCTGTAGCATGAGGATTTCCCATTTATAGCATTGTCAGTGACACTCAAACCTACACTTAGGTAAACCAACCAACTGTGATGATGAGGTGAGAGGGATATTAGTAATACTAGTTTGCCTAAGAACATATTTCTCATATTTGTGAAAAATAATGCTGTAATGATATTAGCATAAGAGTAAATGCAAAAATATTTTTTTCTTATATATTTACATACCTACAAAGATATGAGAAACATTAGCTTATTTTTATTCTTTTACATCTTAAGTGTATCCAACCCTAAACCCTTTGACATGCACTGAGCTGATTTGTTACACCCCTACAATCAACCCACTCTAACAACTGTAGCAGGCACAGGTAAACAGACTGCATACATCATAAGAGGGTGCATGCATCTTAAAACAGCTAAATCACAATGACATAACATCATATTCTCTACAATGAGTATAATTGACAACAAAGTGCTAGGTACTCTATAGCCCCACCTTGTGCTTCACATGTTCAAATCACAGTGCCAACTCTCTGGAAGAAACATATGGTGACAGTTTCTAAATCCTTCAAGTGTTTGGCAACACTCACCCACTTTTTATCATTTACATCATCAAATTATTTTTTCCTTCAAAAATATGCATGTCTCTTCTTCCCTGGATGAGAAAAATGTAAATTTAGTTATCTGAAGTGCTAGTAATGCCAGTGAGGATTCAGGGAATACCTTTAGGCTTTGAAGGAGTATTCTGCAGCAACTCTTTGTTATAGCTTTCATTTGTGATATGTTGATTTCTTGGGTGATGGGCAGGGTTACTGTCATGAATGAATGTTACTGTCAATGAATGCATGTGATAAATAAGCAACAATAGTACTTTGAGTCATTAATGATTATTGTACCTGAAAAATGACACTGGCCTGTATAAACTGCTTTGTGAGATCAGTTTTGTTTTTGGTTTAAGTGATTGTCAGAAGGCTGACTGAGGCCGGTTTCACATTTGAACTCCACACAATGTTAGGAGAATTAAGCCTGGGACATCTATGTTAGGTTGCATGGTGTTTCAAATATGTAACACACAGTGGGAGATGGAAGCATGTGAGAACTGCCCTCACGTGTGAAAATCAGCAAATTTTAGTGTGCGATCAGCACAGACAGGAGGCACAACATGATACAAAACTTGAGTTGTGGGAAATGGTGCTATGTTTACACCTCATTGGAGGTTTCATGAGATCAGAATTCCAGCACGTATCTAAAAGGGGCTTTACAGATCTGTTATGTTACAAGAAAGACACTCAGAGCAGACTATTGTATTTGGTGTGCAGTGGGACTATTTTAAAACGATTGCAATTTGAGTTACACTCAATGTGTGAAAGTAACTGATGAGGATTCGTCTTTGAAGTAAGGTCTTCTGTTGTTGATAAATGAGAGGTATAATACAAAAAGCAATGCAGTTGGTGTGTTTACGGTGTTATGAATCTTTACCAGAGGGTGTGAAAAGGTGCACTATTCACAACGGCTGAGCTGAGGAAACAGTGAGTGCGTTTAGATGGATTTAAGAAACAAAGTTACAGTTGGCTTTCTCAGGAAAGCTGATTTCTTAAGTGTCATGTAAACAGGAAAGCAGCTTTCTGAAATCGGGGTACGGGATTAGGAAAGCCAGGTGTCCACAGGTAGATTGCAATTGGAGGATGCTGTTTACTCTGACATGTATATAATCGTTTTTATCATTATCATTTTTTGCCAGACTGTTGTCTAAAAGCATTGTTTTCCACACATTTGAAATCTTTGTGCCTGAGGTGAAAGAGAAATCAGGTTACTCTTCTGTTTCATGTAGCCTCCCCTTATTACCTGAGAAAGCTGATTCCTCATTTTGCAGTCAGTGAACAGTGGGCTCAAGAATTTTTTGTGTGTGTGATTTTTTTCACTACTGTCATTAAACAGTTTGTGATTTAAAACCCATCTGTGCTGTAATATTATTATTATTAGTAATTGACATAGATGTCAATGTATTGGCACATCTATAAAGTTGAGGAAACTTCGTAATATACTTGTACTGGTAATACACAAAACGCCTGCAGAACTCCTAATACAGAAAAACAAATGTTGTGAACCATCTTAGCTGTAATTTAAGACTGAAGAATTTGGTACAGATGTCATCATTCAAAGTACTGGTCTCTGCTGTGTGATCTTGTAACTTTTAAGGCAGAAGCTCATCTGACAACACATAAGCAGGCATTTACCATTTACCATTTTTTGTCACATGGTTACAGTATGATGTCTGTAGGTGGCGCTCGCCTTACAATCATAGTTATAGAAACCCATGTATGTTACACATCATAGTCCCTACTCTAACGCTTTGTACAAGTGGTACTTTTTTAGATTAGATCAAAAAAACAAATAGTGTTTTACCGTGTTAAATATATATTTGTTTCTCTTCAATAATCATTTATAATCATTATAATTTACAACTTATTCATGACTCCTGTTTCGCCCTGGCCTAGGGGAAACCAGGACGCAATACAAATACAGACTCCCCTTTTTCATAGCACCCAGAAACCACCAAAAAGCGAACAACGTTCCGCCATCGGGATTTATTGCCCATATCATTAAATCTGGAATAGAAATTACTTCAGGGTGGGTCCAGCAAAATACAAACAAAACACATTTAGCATACATTCCACTTTTCTTAACTCCTAACGAATATACACGAGAGAAATAGATTTGAAAGAAAAAGCTAACCCCACCCATATAATAGATCTTCCACATTTGGGCTACATGTAGAACAACATGATTTGCAAAATATCTAACAGTGGTGTCCAGTGTATTGGAAGTGGGACAGAGGACAGTCCCAAGATGGACTTGGAGACATTTGATTTTAAACCCTCTGATGGAAAAGGCTGCAGCCAATCCACACGACATCCAACATACCTGCCACCCAATCAACACATTCACCTGCTTGCCTTGTCACAACACAACATCGATCACACACGCACACACAATACAGAGAGAAACAACACAAAAGCAACAGTGCATAAAAAATATTACATTACGACTGTGGTTGTAATACAGAGACATAGGTCATACATAAGGACATTGTTCTGTGAATTGTTAGCAAATGGCAGTTAGTTTACAATATTGAGTAGCAGTACACAGACTAGTATACTGCATGTGTGGAACAAAATAATTAATAATCATTTAATTGTTAATGTCTTGTCTTTTGGCAATGTGAAATATCATGAAACAGCAATAGATTGTTTATACTTAAACATTCAAAATTTGTGTGGGTCTTATGAATAGGTCATTATAAAATTAATAATTAAAAAGTAATTGAAGAAAGTTACACAGTTTGTTAGTAGTCATTATTAGTAGACTATTTGATATAAAAACAACCCCACTACACACAGCATTGCATAACCACGTAATGCGGAATATGCAGCGAAGCAGGGATTTCTAGCAATACATAATAAGTTTTATGGAGAAAGTAAACCATCTGAAAAGGTCAAAATTGCAGCAACATAGTAAAAAACTTTATTATTAGACCAACATGCCTTTCTGCCTTAATGTAATAAAGACTACCTCAATGGAATAGCCATGCTTAGAGAGGTGTCACTGTAAATGAGTTTGGGAAAGAGATACTCAGTTTAGATTAAAGGGTAAGCCCCTTTCAGACATACACAGAGATTCTGACGTTATCCTGATTTGTCGGGGGTCTGAGTGAAACCCTGTTGAAATTACCCGGACTATATCCTTGAGGTATTATGTATGTGATTTTGTGCCTGTAGCAAGCTGCTCTGTGCCAAATTGTTCAGAGGATTAAAAGCGGATTAAAAAGAGTGGCATTTTTACATGCATCGCTTCGATTTGCTGTAAAGAAAACACAGATTAAGATTTATGAAGTTATGCCATTTGTGTGCACTGATCGTGCGCAGAAACCAGGCTGAATTTTACACAAGGACAAGGATTTTCTCACTCAGGTGATCTCACACTGTGAGTTGCATGTCTGAAAGGCCACTCCAGACACTGTCCGAGGCTGGGTTCTCTTAACATTGTCCAGAGATCGTGTGAAACAGGCTTAAGTCTATTTATTCTTCTATATATACTATCATGTATATCTGTCCAATATATGTTTACTGAATAATCTATCAAGTATGTCAATAACCAGGTTCATCCCTTACATCTTTACCAGCACAATCACCAATTAACATTTTCTACTTGTCGTACCTAGATTTCATTTATTTTGATTATGATGCAACCTTTATTTTATATCCAATTCCATTGCAGATACAGAAAAAGGTTTAATTTGTGTTCTGCCATTTCAGCTCTCCATTATCTCCAAATAAAGGGAGAGTTGAGCATATGGTCCTGAGATTATTCAAGACTTTCTGCAAGTCGTCTGCTGCCTTCCTAATAGATTTGACAAATTTCATGATATCAGATCTCATTTGGGGGATATTCGAAGGTGGTTGCTTCTGTGACTTTGATGTGTCTTGCATCAGCAGTTGAGCATTGTCACTGGTTGGCACAGAATCATCGGTTTTAATCGTGGACACTGGCACAGAGGTACGGCCCTCCTCTGATGCCTTTGCCTTCCTTATATGGTGGATCTCTTTAGCATCCATTGCAATAAAGAAGACGTCTACTGCTACAAATAGACCAGAAAGCACGCCTGTTGCTACCTCTGCAACTCGTACTATCCTGCATGCTTGTGCTGCAACTTTGCCCACGTTCACCATCTGAACTAGTCTAACCAGTTCAGCAACACCACCCAGACCCTTCCCTGCTCTAAAGCCAAGTTTTGCCACATTTTCATTATCCAAATCTTTATTCTCAGAGTTGTTTGTCACCTTTGCGTGACATCTGCTTTTGATTGTCTGCAGGCTTTTCCAATCTCCTGAAGCCATGTAACAACTGCATTAATTTTTTGTTCAATCTCCTTAATCATTCTTCGAATAGCTCTGCGATCAGAGGACGTGTTGACAATATTTGTGATATTTGAGACACCAGCAGCGGCCCCACCCAATGCTCCCACCCCAACACCAACTCCAGTGACAACAAGAGAGGCTCCAAAAGTAAAGGGGGCCAGAATAAGGCCGACTATGGAGGTTACCCCCCCCACTGCTCCAATCACACCTCCTACCAGAGTCCCAATAGTGGTTCCCTGATGGATACGTTCCAACCCATCAGCCAAAGCCCTTAGCTGGTTCAACTTGGTCTGGAGTTCCTCCACTGTTTTTTTGGCCTATTAAAAAAATCATAGACAATATTGATAGAAATCTAGCTACCTTAAGTCTGAAATTTCTAACCATGTTGTATTATTCCTGTAAGAAGCACATCTGAGCAGAGTTGTCATCACAGCTATTAACAGCACCTCCCATGCCATTTCTATCTACCAGGGTATTAGCATTTTAAGTCAGATACTGCTGGGGATTCTTAGTGTTACATGCTTGGTGTTATATTGAATAATATATTCTACTGTTGTTTCAGCCTATTAAGAAAGTATAGACAATGTCACAAAAAATGTAAGTAGCTTGAGACAATGATTCAGTTATGGAGCAACTTTGATCTTGCTGCTCTCCAGAGGTTTATCTCACTTTCCTGCAGTTATTTACAAGTGCACTAATCAAACGCATCAGTGCTGTACTTACGTTCCTATACTACTAAACAGCAAAAGCAAGTATGTATGAAAAACGTAATTTCAACTATTACTTTGCCTGTGAATGTAATGAGAATACATTATCTGTCATCCAAATATAAAGTGTTGTTTTCTGCTGTAATACACGGTCCTGCAATACAATGTCCAATTTGCTTTTACTAAAGCAGTTCATGGTTGTGATTAGGAAGATCAAGGGGTGGTATAATCAATTTTGCTGTTGTTTTACACAAAATGTGTTTTAGCACATTTAAACAAATCCATGATCTTACTCTAACACTAAGGTTAGCAGTTTTCTTGCCTAAACCTAACCAGAAACAGGGTTACGGAGCCGGACTAAAGAACCAAGCTTGGTTCATTGGCATGACCTCCTGGCAGCTCCCCTTTTCCTAATAAAGACTGGAATGAAGACTGGAATGAATGAACAAAACTACTGTGTTGCATTGTAACACAATAATTACTTTTGTTACAAGAACATAATCACGTGTTTGCAATTGTGTTTGCAGGAGATGGGTTTGACACGGATGTGAAACCCTACCATTTAGCCTGGTATCAAGTTGCTCTTTAAGTTCCAATTAATTGCAATAAAAAAATTACAGAGTGAGCCTATAATAAAAAGATACATACAAGTTATTGTATGTCATTTGGTTAATTAATTTTGTCTGTTTAATTTTGAATGCAGTTTTAATATTGTAACATTTTAGAGCATGTACTTTATGTAACACTTTAGGTTGAATTTAGTTTAAAAGGACAAGTATGATTTTAATTGGACTTGGCAGCTAAGTTAGTGTATTCTTATTCCCTCTGTGCAGCAGTCAAGGGGTATGACTAAATACTTCACCTAAAATTGAGCAAAGGACTTTTCAGCTGATGTTACAGCTAATACTATTACATCATTAAATGGACTACTATAAAATTCTCTACATCTGTTGGTAAGGGAGTGTTGTTTAATCACAATCACAGTGTGGGCTCCATTTAGATTAGATGTAATAAAATGTTATAAATAAACTTTATGTTTTGGATATTTATGAAATATAATTCTTGTCGAAAGCCTTGTTTACTTTAGTTATCTGCTGTCTACATTTGTCTATATTTTCTGTTTCGGACAAGTATGTTTGGCTAGTAGGCAAGTAAAACATCTCAGCTGCAGAACTTATTTAATGTCAAGCCTGCTGCGGATATAAACATGGCAGGAACATTAAACCCTCAATTTAAAATTGACAAGACAAAAACTACAGTGTAAGAAGAATGAGTTACATAAGTACCATACCTTTTTTGAGAGACAGCTCATAATAAAAGGACGTCCCAGGATCTCACTGGCTGTTGGTCTGTCTTCAGGATCGCTACTGAATATGTCGTTTAAAAGTTCACAAAGCTCTGGTGAGAACTGATCTGGGAGAGATGGGTACGGACCAGTAATGATTTTAGGCATCAGCTGGATAGTGGTCTCTGCTGAAAACTGAAAGACAATCGAAATTGTGTCAGTGTACTTTTTTCCTTTCTACGTTTTAAGTCATTCAGTCAGTTTTTTTACTTAAAAATAGACTTTCAGCATCTGAGGAAGAATTGTTTTTTATGTCATAATATTTGATTCTATACATTTTAGATGACATTCACACATTTTGGTAACTTACCGCTGGTTTTTTAGTGCAGAGCTCATAGAGTAAACATCCCACCGACCAAATGTCACTGTCAATAAAGCAAATATTAAAGACTGGACTAATGAACACAATGTGCAGTGATACTGTATTTCTTAAATGCAACTTACTGTTAATGGTACAAGTTTCATCACACCTCAACTCTTACATAATCTTAGACCTGGTTGACTTAATGTATGGCCACTTTCAAGAACGAACTAATTTTTTACTAAAATAAACAAATTTTCCTTTTTAGGATAAGGGCAGCTTTGCCATATTCTCGGTTTTTGTGTGTGTGTGTGTGTGAGAGAGAGAGAGGGACAGTGAGAGACAGAGAGAGAGAGAGAGAGAGAGAGAGGGAATAGGCCAATGAGAAGAATAATTATAAAGTGCCTTAGGCACCGATATGGAATAAAAGTGTTGTGTGAGGGCTAGGTCTGGGTGAAAAAGCTCTTCACACGAGAATCGTCACCTGTGTTATTCAATTCTGAATCAGTTCACAAATATCAAACAATTTTTGTAATACTGTTTACTGAACATAAAAGACTCCACTGCTACGACAAGGACAATAGAAATCAAACACATGCTACTCTTAGCTTGTATTTCCAAGTGAAGATTTGAGCACATTTTAGTGACTTGCTGTGACTATGCAAGATGGTGATGAATAACTGGATAAATTAATTTTAAAAAATCCTTTGGATTTGTTGTTGCTAATTTTTTAGCAAAAACAAATTTTCCCACTAAGGTAAGACTGTGGTTAGCTAACTGGTAAACTGGCAACATTTTAATGGTGATGGAATTGTGTAGATTTTTGTTTACCTTTTAACATTATAGGTCCCCCCTGTAAAGACTTCTGGTGCCAGATGATGTATTCCTTTTGAATTTTTGGTTGATTTTGGACTTTTTTGGAAACTGTATTGAGAAAAAAAACATACTCATGAATACATTAATATACAATATGTTTTTGCTTTGGAAAGTTTTCACACCCTTTGTCTTTTTGCACATTTTACTGTATTGTAGGAAGGATATAGTCATGGTCAGTGTGCAGATAAATATTCCACTGTGGTGACCATTTTGTGGAGAGATAAAATGCACAGCTCATCATTTGGTTGTTATTATCACTTCAGTGAACAAGGATAAGGTTTAACCATGGTTTTCAACACTAGTTTCATGTCTCATGAAATTTCTGGTTAAACCTTCAGCTTGACAATACAATTATTGTTTAAAAAAATTTTACATTACTTTTCATGCATTTTTCCAAATCCACCTAAGCACACAAATCCAAAGTCGGTGAGGAACACGTTCTGCAAAAAAAGAAAAGATAAAACTGGAAATTAAGTCAGTATTAATAAAAAAAAAGATATAGTTAATGAGATGTATATTTGAGAAGATTTATATTTGAGAATCCAAAAGCCATTTTTTAAATTTTAAATAAAATGAAATGTTCAGATAAAATATAACACATTATCAATAAAATAAATTTATAACCTGATAAGTTAAAATAGTTCATGTTTAAGCTTTGTTAAAGCTGCACCTTTAAACTTCAAAATTCTAATTTGAATTTGTGTAATATGTGTAGTACTATACCTCTGGTGTCAGGTCTTTGTGAAGCACGTCTTTTTCGTGAATGGTTCTTAAACCCATACAAATCTCAGTGATGTAGCTCAGTACCTAAACAAATGACGGTGCTTTTAGAATAGTAGATGGCTGTTCATTTGAACCAAAAAACAGTCTGCACATTAATAATATTCACTAACGTAAATGTGCAGTCTGTACCTCTGATTCTTGTGGAGATTGACTCTTTTTTTTTATCTCTGTAGCAAGACTTCTTTCCTCACAGTAGTCCATCACAATATAGTAAGTGTTATGATTGCCATCTTTCGCAATGATAAAAGAAAACAAGAATCTGTTAGCATCTTAATTCAAACAATGTTCCATTTACTGTGTTAATTTTTGCCATCATATATATTTGAAAATAAAGATCAACAGGTTTTGGCTTGTCTCTTCAGGGGTCGCCACAGCGGAATGTTAGCTGCACATTGATTTTGCATTTACACCACATGCTCTGCCTGACGCAACCCCCACATTTTTTCTGGGCGCAAGATATTATTTTCTAAAGCTTTGGATTATTACTTTAGCTACAGAGCACTTTTTGCTGCACATGCAGCTCAACACTCCATATCCATGGCAGATGTTCAGGTAAAATGTTTATATTATTGATGGTTAATATGAAACTTTGCAATTAATTTGCTCTAATGTACTTTTAATCACGTAGCCCTGTGTGTGAAGGCCCATTTTATTTTCTAAATAAATTACCTCAAATTAATAAAAATATGAAATACACTTAAGATGTTGTTGGTTTTAAAAACAGGAATTGTATTTTAACATTAACTGTTTTTAAAAAATGCAGCCTAGTGTCATTATATGAAAACTTGACCATAGGCTCTGCAACACTTATCAATCTTTTACACGAATCAGGGTACCAATATTGAATTTATAGATTTAGTAGTGAAAATATTTTGTGTATTTGAGCACCTTTTACAAAAAAAAATGCAAATGTTGCATATTACCAGAATTTACAGATTTTTATGTCATTTATTTATTTATTGCCTCTTTCATGCTTGAATGTCTTACCTAAATTAATCAGACCTCTCTGCAAAACTTATCTTAGCTTATTTGATTCCTTTTAAAGTTACCTTAGAAAAATATGCTTTGTGTTTACTAATGCACATTTTACACTGCCAGTTGTTTTCACATATCATGACATTTAGACTTAACCAGAATAAGAATAAATTGTAGCAATTTACACTGAAAAGTGAAAGGCCCCGTGTTTTCATAATCTCATTGTAAAACTATAGTAATTTATAGAGCAAAATGAAACTTAAAACTAGGATTTCTGAAAACTTACCTTCAAAAGAGTTCTTGCTACTGACAATATGTGGATGGCTTATTTCTTTGAGGATTTCTATCTCTGACATTAATGCTGGAAGATCACTTATCTGCATCTGTCAAAAACATCAAACTGTATTTCTTCGAAAAAATGTAAATAACAATCTGAGTGTAAAAAAGGAAACATAGCAATGTGGAAAATAAAAACTAAAAAACGAAACCAATACTGAAACTAAAAAACTGGCTACAGGCATGCTGATTAGGTTGCACAGTATAGTTTTTTTGTTAGGTTTGGACCAAAATTTCTTACGTAAAAACAGGCATATGACTAAATTCTTTTCAGCAGCTATTCACTTACCTCTCTCAAATTAATTGACTTTACAAGAAATTTGTCATCTCCTTTTGTGACAACAATGGGATCTTCTTTTTCTAGTACGTAGCCATACTTTTGCAGGATGCTTTGTGATTTTCCCATGTTTGCTGCTATTTCCTAATCATAAATTAGACAATGTAATGAGCAAATTGCATAAATGTAAATAAACAAATTAACCTTGTTATTGTATGTCAAATAGTTATTTTGTTAAGTTGTTAATTAAAAGTGTTAGGGCATTTTTTTTTTATTTATATTTCAAAGTAGAACTCAGCTGAGTTCAAACTAGAAACCTGTGGTAGGCATGACCTCAAAGCAGAAAACAAAGTAACAAACTAGTCCATCAGAGTAATTAATGTAATCCAGTTTAGTGATCAATTCACTGAGTTACCTTTATTTACTTAAAGTTATACAGACAACACCTCTGCTCTCACACAATTAACCCAGTAATTACTTTTAAATTTATCAGATAAATGTCTGTAAATTCCTGACTATAGCAAATAGCAAACTGCATATTATATTCATATCTACTTGCATATTCCTGATTACTAACCACTATATAGCCTTACCCATCTGTAAATTTTTGCTCTAGTTAACAACAACCTGTATAGTACGTTAATAGCATCTGTAAATATGATCCAAATTTCTTTTGTACATATTTTCTAGAGGTAACTTATAACACCTAAAAAAACTCATAACCTGCACTTGGTGCTTATTGCACTTCTGGTTAGACATAACCTGCATTTTGTTGCCTTGTACTTGTACATGTATAATGACAATAAAGTTGAACCTAATCTAATAAAAAAATAGAACACTGATACTTTCCAGTGTTATACATTCTATAATAGAATAACATTGAAGCATTGTACATACCCAGATGGCAAATCTACAAGAGACTTAACATCAGTGACTGAAGTTCTGCTGTGCAGTATAAACCAAAAGTGAGCTGTAGTTTATATTAGCAAATGAAGTGAAACCAAACGTTTCCAACCACAATATGCTTTCATTTTGCATTAGCCTATCACAGCTTCAGGAGAACAAAAGTAGAAGTAAACGCAATTTTAATTTGATAAATATTACCTATCAGTTGGCTTTATCTCGTTTGTGTGTAATTGTACTGTATCTGTTCCCATTTGCGGATCAAGTGTTCATGTCAATGTTGCAAAAGTTTAAAGATCACATGACATTGGCAAAATATTTAAAGAATTAAAGCTAGAAGGTGTAGTAACTGCAAGAACATCAACATTTTAATGATCTGTGTTGATGGTAACACCCATTTATTTATTTACTTATGGCTTATTTTTAAGAGAGAAAATGTCACTGGCTCTTCCTGAGACACTTTAGACAACACAGTTTCACCACAGAGTTCAAGAAGAAAGAGAATGTTACACTTGTCTCTTGAAACTGGCAGCGTACATGATGTTATATCTGCATGATTATTAAACTGTTTCAACAATCTTTCATTTAGTCAGATTTCAAAAAATTGGTGAAGCAAGCTCTTTAGGTCAAGCAATGTTTAACTATCTTGAGATTATTTCTTCTCTGATGAATCTGATTGTACAATTCCAAAGAATGGAAATGTTTTTAAACAATAGTGGGGATCTGGAATTCCTAAAGTCTCTCTCATTCAATATCTCAACAGATGCAAAAATGAGATGTGTCCATTTACTTATGTGAACTCTTCTCACCCTCTACTACTTTGCCAGCGACATTGTCTTGCTCTTTTTGTTTTTATCTAAATGTTTTATAGGCCATTGCCATCAGTGATGTGGGGATATCAGCCAAATACTGCAGTAAAGTTATTTATTTTCCTTCTTGTTTGTAAGATAGTCTCATGTTTTAGTAAGTTGGTAATGTTATTTGAGGTCAGAATGTCTTTCAAAAATTATGTAAACAAACTGATGTTTTTCACACAAATGTAAGGTGTGAATGGCCATGGTCCAAAGCAGGATATTTTCTGAATCAGTGAGGAGATACATATTATAATTGGTGTGTGTACATGTGTAAGCTTTAATGATCTAGGTTAAAATTCCTTTACAAGCATGGTTTCTCATCATAATTCTCTGTCTAAGAGCAGTATTTAAGTTTCACTTCTGGTTTACCAGAGTAGCATCGGGTCACTTTTCAGTGCCTGGTCAGCATGGACGTGACATAAAACCTGGGAAGCTGCGGGAAACAGTGTTGTCTTCACACCACATCGAAAGCATGCTTTTAAAATAAAAAAGTTTCTATCCCTTGACTACAATGGCAGTTGAGTAATAGAATTTTCATCAACCCCCCATTCTCTGGCTTTAAATCCTGCCGCTCTGAGACAGAGCTGTGTGCTGCATGCACAACCGCACGCACATAATAATGGTAGTGTACTAGGGGACTAGAACTACAAAGTTTGGATTGTTAGAGGAGCATCTCATTTGGATGTTTGGATTCTCACATACACACCCTCCAGAAAAGGCAGCAGAATGTCAACATTCAAGATTCAAGAATTTCAGTTGTCACGTATGTGATTGCACTAAACAAAGAGTGTACAGATTTAAAATAAGAATAAAATAATAGGTATTTATCGATTGTCTGTGGGATGAACTGAAGAGGGCTGTGCACAGGAGATGCCTCCAAAATCTGTTAGATTTGGAGTGCTTTTGCAAAGAAGTGTGGGGAAATTCTATCACGTCAAAATGTGCCATGCTTACAAAAAGACTGAGTGCTGAAAAATCAAAAGGTGTTTCAACAAAGTATTAGTTAAAGGGTGTGCACACTTATGCAACCACATTATTTTAGTTTTTATTTGTACTCCCCGACACAAGAATATATTCATGTAAAAAAATAAACAGAGAAACACTCTTCAAACTAACAAATTGAAAAGGCTTGGCTTGCAGCTGAAATAAACGAAAACACAAGAGGCCTATCTCCCTATGTATCTGGACATTAACCATACCAAGGCCACTTTACTTACCCTAGGTCCTATAATTTTGCAATCAAACTACCCCCTGGTACTGGTCTCATCTGACCCTCTTCTCCCCCCCAGGGGCAGCAAATATTATGTGGGGAAGAAGGATAGTGGGCTTCAATGTAGAGGACAAACTGTTGTTCTCTACATCTTGTCTTTTCTGCCTTCAAGCTACTCCAGGGAGCTACCATCTTCACAAAGTTCGAAGCTGAACAGAATTTTCTTCAGCCTGAGGATCATTTCACCTCAGCCCCGATTTATCCCAAACAACCTGGTTGGCCGTTATGAATGTTCGAGGGGGATAATCTCATGGTCACCAGCTGACTTCCGAATTCACATACCCCATTTTGCTCACTCCTCAGTTCCAGTTGACCACTTCCTGTAGACTCTAAGTTCCTACCCTGATAATAAATTAGCAACACTGGCCTACAAAAAGGAACCACAACTCAGGTTGACCCCAGGATATTCTGACTTAATGTGAAACAGAAAGAAAATATAATTTCTGTTTCACAGAAATCTTATATAACCATAAACCTCATAAAACCATAAAACTTAAACATTATAAGAGACTGACTTTATGTTGGCCCAAGTCGATCTCTGTATCAATCAATGCCATAAACTTTATGAAACGTCAATAATATGTTACTGTAAATCACGTTATGTTTGATCCAAATTTGGTTAAAATACAATGAAAATTTGCAAAGATATCACTTTATTTTTAAAATTGGTATATGTACAATGGAACCACAGTGCCAATGAATAGTAATAATGCTCCTAATATGTAAAGGTTACGGTAACTATATACCGTAACTATATACTGTAACTAGAGGACCCAAAAGCAGAAGCTGAGACACGCCGAGAGTGCATGTGCTTTTGCACATGTTAATTATCATGTGCATCACAGATTCTATAATAGTCAGCACAGAGACCTGGGCTATAACAAAACTATCTCAAAAAGGTTTACCAATATTAACTTACATAACAGTATAAACCTAAAGGCAAGGACCTGGACTATCACAAAAATCTCCCTAAAACGTATAACAATATTAGGTCGCATAACAGAATAAACTCTAAGGCAGGGAGACTTAGACTACTACGGAGCCCCGAAAGGGATATGGTCGAAAAAAAATTGATGAGGAAAAAAAAAAAAATTGATGAGGGAAAAAAAAAAAAATTGATGAGGGAAAAAGAAATGATGAGTGGAAAAAAATTATGAGGGCGAAAAAAAAAATATGAGGGGGAAAAAAAAAAAAATCTTTGCGAGATCTCGCAAATGTGGTTTGCGAGATATACTTCCGGGTTAGTTAGTTATCATGGATATTACAACAATGGAGGGCACGTTTACGGCATGGGAGCCATTCAAAGAACTTTACTTTGAGCTTGGCCTCAAATATAGACTTTAAGTCAGTGCTTCTCAGTGAAGTATGTTTGCAATACAAAAGGAAGTTAACTACTACGGAGCCAACTGCCCTGGAAGTATATCTCGCAAACCTTTGCGGGATCTCACAAAAGTTTTGTTTAGTTTTTTTTTTTCCCCTCAATTTTTTTTTCCCCCCTCATAATATATATATATATTTTTTCCCTCATGAATTTTTTTTTGACCATGTCCCTTCCGGGGCTCCATAGACTACAACAAAAAACCTGAACTGCCAAAACTATCAACAGACTCATGAACAGTATTAAGGGTTGGAGATGGGGAAAGACTTAACAAGATCAGTGAGTTGCGCCAGAACGAACCGATGCCAGGGTGCATGAACAGGAACTAAGCTAGGCGTCATCCAAACTTGGTTTCTGGACAGGAACCATACGAGCATTGGCTGACTTACTCACGCAAACAGGAACTAGATAGGCGTCGAGATGGACGAGCCGCTGACTACGACGACTTGGGCAAACCTGGCTGAACTGTAGGCTGCATTAACTTGGGCAGGCCTCTCTGGGCTGAAGGCTGCGTTAACTTGGCCAGGCCTCTCTACACTGCAGGTTGCATCAACTTGGCCAGTCCTCACCGAACTGCAGGCTGCATTAACTTGGCCAGTCCTCACCGAACTGCAGGCTGCATTAACTTGGTCAGGCCTCTCTGAACTGCAGGCTGTGTCAACTTGGCAGGGGTATTCGAACTGCAGGGTGCGTCGACTGGGGCAGGCCTCTCTGAACTGCAGGCTGTGTCGACTTCGGAAGCCCCCAGAACTAACCGACCTGTACGGAGAGTTTTTCCCCTGCAATACAACGTCAACGTGGCCAGGTCTCTCTGAACTGCAGGCTGCATTAACTTGGCCAGGCATCTCTGAACTGCAGAGTGCATCAATTGGGGCAGACCTCTCTGAGCAGCAGGCTCTGTCGACTTGGGAAGCCCCCAGAACTAACCGACCTGTGCGGAGAGTTTTTCCCCTGCAATACACCGGGGAACTGGGTGTGGAATCAAGACCACAGTCCAGACCGGGACTGGCACAGGGACAGGTAATGTCTAAATAACTAGGGCTGAGGTGTCAGGCATAGACTAAGGTCTGAGGTTCGGGTTTTTTGTGAAAAGTCTCAGGGAAAGACAGCTGAATAATAGGCTGTGACCTCGAGCCTAAAAAATCTTTAATGCCTCTGTGGCATCCATGAAGGCTAGTTTTTTTAATTAACAGAACAAAATGAACAAAAATTTTCTCCAAAAGAAAAAACTAAGAAAAAAATTCTAATCAGGGAATAAATTTAGCACACAAACACACATCCAAACACGAAGGATAAGTAAAGGGCACACCTACACGGACAACCAAATATTAAAGGTTAAGGGTGGGGATATTTTAGAATAAATTTAATTGCATTATTATATTGACCTCTATTTCTTTTGTGTGTTCTTTGTTGTAACCTAGTAAGCCATATGTTTTTCAATGGAAGGCACGGGAGTTAATGGCGACATAGTAGTGAAGCTTGAGTGTTGAGCCCCTCCTTTCTCAGGCTGGGTTTAGAGAACTTTCTTTAGATGAACTAAGACTCTGCTCTCCTGTGACATGTAAATGAACATGGTCATTTAGCTCTGACTTTTTAAGTGTAAATTAGCAACATTTGCCTACATAAAGGAAGATGTTCTGATTCGAAAATAAGCTACAACTCAGGTTGACCCCAGGAAATTCTGACATGGATGACTCCTGACTTGATGTGAAGTAGATACATAACATAACTTCTGTTTCACAAAAATAAAACCTCAACCATGATAAGTGACTGACTTTTGGTACAAGTCCAATCTCTGTATGAGTGTCATAAGCTTTATGAAACCTCAATAATATGTTACTGTAAGTAACTTTATAATGTTTGATCCACATATGGTTAAAATGCGATGAAAATTTGCAAAGATATTACTTTATTCATAAAATTGGTAAATGTACAATGGAACCACAGTGCCAATGAATAGTAATAATGCTCCTTATATGACTAAAATAACCTTTATGCCCAATTTAGAGCTTGTAACATTCAGAAATGTATTATTACTATTTGATGTTATACTATATGACTAAGAGATTAGAAATGCTTAATGAGAACTATATTATCCCGATGTCTTCTCTGCAGAATCATCACATACTTGATGTGTTAATACATATGTCTATATAGTATATAAATGTGGTGCTTTAATGCAATAGACAATTTCACATTCTGGTACATTCTGATGATTACTTATATTACTTCCTGAGCATATGGTGATTAGAAATTCTAATGCGTATACAAAATATGTATTTTTCAGACAAAGGAAATTTGGCGTTTTATTCCAAAGGCATGAAAGAAGATACAGGCCCAACATCTTTAAAGTTCTTTTGAGTTGAGAAAAAGTAGAGCAAACTAATGGCAAAAAGGCTGAAGAAAAGCTTAAACTCAAGCTGTGAGTCCAGGCTGGACCTAAACTAAGCAAATAATTATTTTTTTGTTAACTTTTGTAACACTGTAACTTTGAAAAACAGCACATAAACTCGTGATTTTTCTATGCTAATTTTTGTTAAGCTTAAGTTTTGCTCAAGTAATAAACTGAACCGACTACTGAAGTTAGAACAATTAAATAAACTTAAATAACATCCGCTACCTGAACCAGCCTTTATCCTCAAATTATGTTGTGGCCATTTATTCAATTTAGTTGCTGTTACACATCCTGAAGACATCGCTCTAGAGCTTCAGAACCCTGCCTATGTATCTCTGTTCCCCAAGGACACTGTCCACTTCTGGCCCTGATAATCTTCAGTAGACCCTCAGCGACTCTCAAATAGGCTAAACTAAGGTCCGCTTAAATTTTCAGTTATGTTTTCTTCCTTTAATGGTGTCATCAATTTACCAAACATTTATTTGTTTTTTACTACCAAATGAAAGGTATAATGGTCTAATTTAAATATTTTCTGCTACTATCCCTTTCGAATTCTCTAAAGCAGGGGTCTCAAACTCAATTTACTGCTAACGGGGTGAGGCTGGGCCGCATCAGGTTTCCACAAGAAAAACTTTTAAATAATTTTAATCTTCTCAAATGTCTTTATTTTTTATCACAAATTAATATGAAAAAATAAATAAACAAATTAGAAGAAAATAAATAAGAAATTAATAAGAAAATCAATCAATCAATCAGTAAAAGTAAATAAAATAATAATAATAATTATAATAATTAGATTCAAATGTCTGTATTAACAGCTGTCGCGTTGAAGTTTCAATCAAGTGTTTAGCCGACGCACAAAGAAGCGTCATTTCCTCAATAGATTTCCAGAGTACGTCATTTCCGGGGTTCATAACAAAACCACACTAACATTAAACTTTTATCTCAGAGATAAAGCTCTGTAACAGGTGAAACATTTACATTCATATCACACATTACAGTACAAACAAAAACAGACATGACATTTGTGGAATTCTGACTAGAGTGGGGGTAACCACCCTTATTTATCTCCAAGATAAGTTAACGAACATTGTGCTCCACTTTCCAAACAACTTAAGTAAAGCAAATAAACCACATCTGCTTTCAGGCCACAGACTAAGACCAAGGATGATGGATACACTTTCAGATTGACACTCATGCCATTAGCATAAATTTTGCTGTGAGATTTCAACAACAGACCCAAAACTGTCTCTTAACTCATTTGCTTTTTATCAAGATGGTACCAGCTGCCTCGGAATGGAATTTACAGGGCTACCATAAAATTTGTGTAACGTTACCTTAGCTGGATACTATAACTATAGGACCCGAAAGCAGAAGCTGAAACACACCAAGAGTGTAGGTTATTTAACACATGAACTTCTAAGAACTGTTAAATTATCACACAAAAAACGGATACTGTCATGGGGCTAGCCCATGCCCTGTAGAGAGTAGGTGCAGATGTGTTATCATACTAAAATTGCCAATTCTATTTATTTTACCATCTAGCTGGTAGAGTAGAGTTGTTGATTTGGTTGTATAGACAATGCACCCTGTTCTCATATCCTCCAAAAGCCAATGTCACTGTGATACTTACCCAATGTTGTGTATGCACCACTCCATCTGCCAACAGGTCCCAGGTCAAACTATCAAACAGGAAGTGTGATGGGTGAAGGGTCTTTATAGCAGGGGTGAATTGGGTGGTACCATCCAGATAGAAAGTAAAGGGGAGTTTTAGGATTGTGGGAGGACATTGTCTTAAAAAGTACCCTTAATAACATTTTATGTTAACCTTCCTATGTGGGGTAAAATAGAATTATATATTTAAGACATGTATACTGTTTCAAAAGAAGAGATATTATAGTGTGTCTTAATTGGTAATAATTGGTTGTGTGATCAGTAATGGTTTGTCTTCATCGGAGGGGCTTCAGGTATATAAGGCCTGAGCTAGAAGCTATTGGGGAATTTTGTTTATTGCAGTTCAGATTGGGATCTGCTGCTAGTTTGCTCATTAGCAATGAGACTAGCATAGTTTTTCTTTTGTTTATTTTTCATTTTTATTATTTAGATAGATACACTAATATTCAACACAACACTTGAGGAGATGACATTATTAGCTCAAAGAAATAGACTTGGTCTATAACTGAACTCACTCCAAAAATTTGAAACTACTAACTCATATACTGAGACTGTAACACTCAGCTCAGACTCTTGAGGTAATAACACTGTTAACTCAAAGGAAGTAACAAAGACCATAATTAAAATCTTAACTACTGAGGTTATTATACTTAGCTCAGACATTTGAGATAACAATACTATCTCAAAGGTAGAAACTTTAGATACTAAATGTACTCTTAATGAGAAGAATAACACTATAACAGAAAAATCCTTTAACAGAGGACAAACAGAAATTTACTCTAAACAAAAAGACTAACAAACCTATAAACTATTGACAGACTCACAACAGTATCAAAGGCTTAGTATCAGGAAAAGAAGGAACGATTAGGAAAAGGCACCAGAATGGACCACGACAAACTAGTATTTTCAAAATTCAACACAAACCCTTAAATACAAACTTGCAGGGGCATTGATGACGAAGAGTGAGTGCACCGACAACTAGTAGAGAAGGGGAGGAGTCTAGAGTCTAGAATCCTAACGATGATGATGATGATGTACAAGTACAGACACACACAAAAAAAATTTAAATATAAAAGATAAGAGCATTAATAAAACTAAAACAGGAAAAAAAACATATAACAGTTTGAGGTGCAAATTCACGTTGGACATAAAAGACTTTGTTTTTCAAATCCCAAGACAGGGACAAATCAGCTGTCAAACTTTATAACAGTCATGCCAATGTGTTCATAAACAAATCTCGTGGAAGTCGAGATGACACTGTCCTTTTTACGAGGAGAAACCACAAAGTTATAAAATGAAGGGGTAATTCAGAATGACAAGGAGAGTAACAATGAGCAACACTGCCATCCTTTGGTGTAAGTTATAGAAGAAGAACCTGTAACCATACATGTTACAGTGAAATTTACTCCTGCATAGTTAACCCATCCTTCTTGAGGAAGCAGAGGGCTGCCACGGTTTGGCGCCCGGGGAGCTAGCTTGTGTGTTCTTACCGCGTGTTACTAGGTATAAGAAAAAGCCAATTTGTCATATGATAATTCTCTGACCGCATTTGCTTCATCAGAATCCCTGCATGTGTGACTGAAACATTATAAATTCTGTCACGTAATGAAGCAATTTTAACCTCCATAGGAATTTGAATAGTATATGAATTGTATCTGAAAGGAGGAAATCTCCAATCTATGTTTATGGTTAAACTGAACAAGGGAAGCAATTTGATCTAGAGGAGGGACTAGTTCTGCCCCTCGCAGCTTTTACGGAACTTCACAATTCCATCCTGAAGAAGAAGAAATGTGTTTTTCTATACTCTTTATGGACAAAGGAGGTTTAACAGCTGCATTCCTGATTCCCTGTTTCCAGAGACATGTGTCCCCTATGTAAACTCTTTTTGAGCTGTTATTGACAGCAGACATTCAGCCTTAATTGTGTAAGTGCAGTGGTTGAAACAATGCAATTTATATCCCTGAAAAAAGGGTTATCCATTCACTCATCAAACCAAACCAAGTATACAGTAATAGTCTCCGAGCTGCACCCAGGAAACTTGGGGGAGATTCTTCTCTTGGCCGACTCCGGTCATAAATATTATTGTCTCTTGTAAGAAAAAAACATACATGTTTTTTCTTGCCCAAATTTCAAATGCATCTCTGTTAGGACCAATACGTTATACATGTCTCACTAAGGCAACATATGCTAATGATACCCAGCTGTACCTATCTATTAAACAAGATAAAACAAATCAAACTATTAAACTTCAATCAGATATAAAGGCCAGGGTATTTATGATTTCCTACTTTTAAATTCAGATAAAACTGAAGTTATTGTGTTTGGGCCTAAAAATGTCAGAAATATGATGTCAAACCACATCGTTAGTCTAGATGGCAAAGCTCTGGCCTCTCTAGGACTAACAAGGAACCAGCCTTAATGCAACTGTAGAACATTCCCAAAATTACAAACATCTTGTCTCAAAGTGACGTAGAAAAAGTAGTTAGTTACTTCTAAGTCAAACTACTGTAATTCCCTACTAATGCCCCATTAACTTCCTAAAAAGCCTGCAATTAATCCCACATGCTGCAGCAAGAGTACTGATTTAAGAAAGGTCTTAATGGTCAAGCTACATTATATCTTGAAGACCTAACAGTGCCATATAATCCCAATAGATCTATTCAGTCAGAGAATATCCAGAATTTCCAGAGGTAAAATGGGAGGCAAGCTTCTTTTCTGGGGAACGAGCTCCCAGATGAGATTTGGGAAAGAGACACCAAGTGGCTATCATAGAGTTTGTTGGGGTCCTAGGAAAAAATTATATATTTGAAAATTATCAATTTCATGAATGTTTAAATTTCTGTCATTTTTCTGTCATTATCCACACTGGGATGGGGGATTGGCGAGTTAAAGCCCACCTGTCCTCTATCAAAATAGTATATACTTTATCAAGTTTTAAATCAATAATATCAAATAACACCAAGTTCAAAACAGAGAAATGGAAGTGCAACTGTTTCATTACTTTGCCTTAAAAACATAAAGTTTGAAAACAGATAAAATTAATGTGTGTTAAAACTTAGCTTTATTTTTGTCATTTCGCTATCATGGGGGGAAAAAAACAAATGCATTTGGCAAGAACAATGAACAATCTAATAACAAGAAGAAGTAGATAATATGTGAGAATTATTACTGTGTTAGTGGCTGTAATAAGCCTTTTTTCACTGTGCATCTTTTCAAAAGGGGTTGCATGCTTGATACTGGGACTCTCAAGCCATGCTCAATGTTGAGCTGAGATCTGTACATAGTTTTCAGTGAAGCAACAGTTGAAAAGTCCATCTCACCGATATAAGATGTGCCTAAGGGACAAAGAAAGCTCTCAGCCCTCTGCCAAATTTTCAACTCCAAGCCAGAATTCACTCAGTGCCTGATTTGTAAACCTCAGCCTTAGGGTGGAGTCGGAGGTAATTTCGATGAATTGGTCGTCTTCAACAAAACTGAAATTGGCAGGTGCTGCTGCATTGAATGGATCCAGAACCCAGTCATTCTGACCACTGTTGTTATTTCTTAAATATTCCTTCATGGAAGAAATGTGCTGCCAAAACAACTGTTGTGGCTCCAGAAACACTGGTTTTAACAAATTCATTCAAATTCATCAGTACAAAGACATCAGTATTTCCTCGATTGAGGTGCCTGCGCCAAATCTTGAGCTTCTCGGCTGATTAGAGTGATCTTGTATGAGAGGTGAGATCGATGCTTGTCATCATACATTACTGAAATAGGCCAGTTTGATCAGAAGTTGCATATCATTGAACTTGCTTGCAGCTTTACCGGCTCCTATCTCCTTACAATCTCTACCCTCATAATCTCTGTCAAAACCGTGTTTAATTCAGGGCAGATCTTCTTGACACTAGCTCTTCCCTGTGACTGTGTCCATTGTGCATTTGGCACAAGCTTGTTGATTAGTGCCTGCAGCCCATTCGTGCCGGATTTTTCCCTGCCATGGTCTGTGCGCCATCTTAACAAAAGCCCATAACGTTTTCCCATTGTAGCTGGTTTTCTGTCAGGTAAGTATCAAGAATCTTGAAGACCTTAGCTATGACTCTGGTTTGGATTTGGATGTACTTGCAAAACAGCAAGTCCTTAGTGACTCAGAATTTTCAAAACAGACATATAAAATGAACAAACATTCAGTCATTATTGCTTTCAGTAGCCTGGTCCACTTGTCCATTTTGAGTCCTTCTATTAGTTGTTCTTCAAGATCATCTGAAATGTTGCGTACACCTCTTGTAACTGTGTTATTTGACGGGAGACAGCATTCAATTTTGTGGCAGTTGCCTCAGTCAGTGTAACTGACACTATGCAAGCAGTGGGAAGAATTAGCTGCTCGGCGATTGTGTGCATTTTTTTGCGTTTTTTTGCACACAATATGAATGAGGCCGTTTGTGCTTTGCTGTTTACTAAAGCAGATTTTATCATGCAACTTTCTGACTGACATCTGCAAGTTTTCTCTGAAAGAAGTCCAGTGGCCTATTTACATGACAGGGTTGTGTTGTCTCTAAGTGTCTTCTTAATTTGTTGTGAGTCTGCAACTGAAAATTTCACATTTCATTGCAAAATTGGCACACAGCTAGTGCTGTACATAGTTTAACTCTAGTTGGCCCTCAGGAGCCCCCTACTGTTCTGGGGCCCCAGAACTTCCCTGCCTTTCGTGCTGGCATTTATGGTGCAGAATAATTAATATACATTTAACTGCAAATGTCCTTATTTTCAGGTGTGTTGTATTGTTAAACATCATAAAACAGCAAGACATTGTTTATGCTTTAATGTTCCATATTACTTTATGTCCAATAAGTTTTTTGTTGAGAGTGAATCTTTTGTGAAACTGAGAATCAGTGTTACACAGTATTCATGTGACAGCTATTGTCTACATTTTCTGTTTTAGACAAACACGTTTGGCTACTTGTCAAGTAAAACATGTAAGCTTCAGTACTTGTTTAATGTTAAGCCCTGCTGATGATAAAAACATGGCAGGAACATTCAGCCCTCAGTTTAATATATACAAGACATAAAATACCATATAGGAAAAATGAGTTACATATTGTAATCATTGTGTTACAATCAAGTGTTACACAACTTTCATCACTACTGGCGAAATTTAGCAGTAAATAATTGCAGTAAATGACCCACCTTAATAATATCATTGCATAAGCATGTAATGCCGGTTTTCATAAAATAAAGAGCATTTTCAAAAGCTGAATGTGAAAGAATCATAATGTAGGCAACCTATATGATAAAATTCCCTACTCTACACACTTTGAGGCAGTCTTATTCCTTCCTTCAAGTTCAGGTCCTCTACCAGAGATCTGGGAGCTTGAGGATCTAGCACAGTAGCTTAAATGTTTGTAGGACTGGACTCTACTAGTCAGAGATCTCAGATGTTGTTCCTGGAATCTGCTGGAGGCACTCCTCCAGTTCGGCGTTCAATTTCCCCAATTTTCCCTCTTACCAAGGGGAGAACTTGTGCCTTCACCTTCCATATCTTTTCTAACTAGTCAAACTCATTACGGTCCTTCTTCCTGACTTGGGATTGCCACATCTATCGCTTAGGCCTTCTTCTTCTGTTAGTCAACCACTACTATGTCTGCTTGGTTGGCCATTACCAGTTAGTTAGCTGGACCTGGAAGTCCCACAGGATGTCAGATCAAAGTCTTCATTGACGGCTTTTGACCACTAGACATGAACATGCTTCAAGCAGGTGGTAGCAGAGTAAATGTCTGCAGGAAAAAGAACTTTAGGTTTTATGGTAACAGGGGTATGAATGTTTATATTTTTATTTATTTATTATTTTTTTGCTTATTTATTATTTAAGCATTTTCAAAAGGTTAACTAGGACTCTGTCCCCCAAATATAGTGTTGCGTGTCTATTACTATGTTTATATCCTCTTTCTCTACAAGCACAATCAGCATTTTCTAATAGGTGAAACTACACTCTACAATTTTTGCCAATTAATAATTTTAATGAATAAATCAATGAATAAATTACTTTATTTGTTTAATTATTTATAAAATCCATATCCTGCCATTCCAGCTCTCCAGTATTTCCAAATGAAGGGAGAGTTGAGCATATGGTCCTGAGATCATTCAAGACTTTCTGCAAGTCGTCTGCTGCCTGCCTTATAGATCTGACAAATTTCATGATCTCAGATCTGATTGGGGGGGTATTTGAAGGTGGCTGATCCTGTGACTCTGATGTGTCTGCCTTAAAATCTTGCATCAGAAGTTGAGCATTATCAAAGGTTGGCACAGAATCATCGGTTTCAGGAGTAGACACCGGCACAGAGGTACGGCCCTCCTCTGCTGCCTTTGCCTGCCTTATATGGTGGATCTCTTTAGCATCCATTGCAATAAAGAAGAGGTCTACTGCTACAAATAGACCAGAAAGCACGCCTGTTGCTACCTCTGCAACTCGTACTACCCTGGATGCTTGTGCTGCAATCCTGCCCATGTTCACCACTTGAACTAGTCTAACCAGTTCTGCAACGCCACCCAGACCCCTGCCTGCCCTCAAACCAATTCTTGTCAGGTTTTCATTCAAATCGCTGTCCTCAGAGTTGTTTGTCACCTGTGTGTCACATCTTCTTTGGAGTGTCTGCAGGCTGTTTCTAATCTCCTGCAGCCAAGTAACAACTGCATAAATTTTCTGTTCAATCTCTTGAATGATTCTTCGAACGGCTCTGCGATCAGAGGACTGGTTGACAATATTTGTGATATTTGAGACACCAGCAGTGGCACCACCAAGTGCACCCACCCCAACACCAACTCCAGTGACAATAAGAGAGGCTCCAAAAGTAAAGGGGGCCAGAATAAGGCCGACTATGGAGGTTATCCCCCCCACTGCTCCAATCACACCTCCTGCCAGACTCCCAATAGTGGTTCCCTGATGGATACGTTCCAACCCATCAGCCAAAGCCCTTAGCTCGTTCAACTTGGTCTGGAGTTCCTCCACTGTTGTTTCAGCCTATTGAGACAGCATAGACAATGTTTTTAAAAATGTAAGTAGTAGAAACAATTATTCAGTTACAGAGCTGAACTTTGGCGGTCTTAAAAACTTGTTTTTGCTGCTGTCCAGAGGTTCATCTCACCTTACTGCAGTTAAGTACAAGTGCACCTATCAAACTCATTAGTGATGCTAGGTGTGCTCAGATGTGAGACTCTGCCAGTTAGTCTGTTATCAAGTTACTCTTTAAGTTCTAATTAATCAGAAGGGGCACTAATTACATAGTGAGCCTATATTAAAAAAATTAATTCTGTAAATGACTAACGAGTAGTCTGTTCTCCAAATTCACAATAACAAAGCTCGGAATAGATGTACTGTAAGATAATTATAATATTTGTAATTGAATTAGCCAGCCTTACACAGCACAATCAATAAAACAAAACACACAAAAAACAAAAAACCCTACAGCCATTTCAACTTTTATTTTTTCCATCAAAATTAAATAGTGTAAAGCTGAATTGGAATCAGCTTGGGTATTTAATGTATGCTAACCATACAGGACCATGATGCCAGAAAAATTATTTTGCCTGTTTATTTATAAATACAATATTCTAATTAGCATACTTACACTTTTTTGACTTTATTGTACCATTTTAGAGGATGTGCTGTTAGTGCCTATTACGTTTGTGTACTTTTACCATCTCTTGTAACATCTGTGCAACAGTCCATAAGTACATTTACATTAGCATAGGTTCTACATACATACAATCACTGCTAGTTAAACATATAGAGCAAAGGTCTTTTCAGCTAATGTTACATGTTATGCTACTGCTGTAGCATAATTAAATAAAATATTATTACCATACCTAAAGCATTATAGCTCTTGGTTTAGTTTAGTTAGATTAAAAAGAAATCAGGGGTACTTGGTTTTATGCCGCTGAACTTTCTGCTCAGGGCTCAACAGTAACAATTGTCCTGTTGCTGGGGGCAAATAAACTGTATAATCGGGCAAGTGAAATGCATGATGCAGTTGTCCAGTCAGACCAGTGAGAAATTAATATTACAGTCAACAGTGTTTCCTAAACCGAACTTCATGTGTTGCTCCACCACAAAGTGTTTAAAATGTTTTTTTATTGTAGAGCAGTGTATGATTTTAAAGTGTCGAGTCATTTTATTTTTGATATGATGCTGTCCTACCAATGTTTGTTTTCTATTAGCATAACTTTATTTATAATGTGGATCCATGCTACAGATAAACCCTTCACCTAATTTGAATGTGGCTATTTTCTTAAATTACATTCAACTACCACTACTTATGACACGGTTTCTCTGCAGCTAACATTTTGATCAGATGACTGTGACTGGTAAAATGTCACTATCAATTATTTTATTAGGAATAACCATCCCAGACACAGGTACTATCTGCAGGTATCTCTGCACCTGTTGGTGCGTCAAGTAATGGAGTGTTATTTACTAATGCCTGTAACAATGAAAAATTACCAAATAAATCAGTGGATTGTTTTAAGCAGATGTTATTTTTTTAATCACTTCACGTCATTCTCAGATTTTTATCATGAGCTGTGATCAATATTAAAGTTTTCTATAACAATCTAGTAAATCTCCCTTCTCAATGAACAAAAACAGATACAACATTACATACAACATATACTATTCGCTCTCAATTTTGTGTTTAGTATATTTAATTAAAATATAATTATTGACAAAGTCCTTGTTTATGTTTGTTATCTGATGTCTACATTTGTCTACATTTTTTGTTTCGGACAAGTACGTTTGGCTACAAAGCAAAGCAAGTAAAACATCTCAGCTGCAGAACTTATTTAAGTCAAGCCTGCTGCGGATACAAACATGGCAGGAACATTCAGCCCTCAATTTAAAATTGACAAGACAAAAAAATACAGTGTAAGAAGAATGAGTTACATAATGTAAGTACCATACCTTTTTTGAGAGACAACCTATAATAAAGGGACGCCCCAGGATCTCACTGGCTGTTGGTCTGTCTTTAGGATCGCTACTGAATATGTCCTTCAAAAGTTCATGAAGGTCTGGTGAGAACTGATCTGGGAGAGATGGGTACGGACCACTTATGATTTTAGGCATCAGCTGGATAGTGGTCTCTGCTGAAAACTGAAACACATTTGACGTCACGTCAGTGCCCTTTTTTCTGTGTTTTAGGATTTCTTTTAACTTTAAAATGTCCATCTAAAGAAGAATGGCATGAGCATGAGCTTAAGCCATAAAGGGATTTATTTTTCAAATGAATACCTTAGTCCTGGTGTCTGTTATCAGTCTCATCATTTTTGATTCTATGCATTTTAGATGACGTTCACACCTTCTGATAACTTACCGCTGGTTCTTGAGTACAGAGCTCATAGAGCAAACATCCCATCGACCAAATGTCACTGTCAACAAAGCAAATATTATTAAAGACTAGACTTGTGAACACAATGTGCAGTGATACTGTATTTCTTAAATGTAACTTACTGTTAATGGTGTAACTTTGGTCAAACATTAACTCTAAACAGCTTAGACCTGGTTCTACCAAAACAAACAAACACAGCTATTTTCCTGTACAGGTTAAGGAAAAGCTTAACCATCATCTGTGTGTGTGTGTGTGTGTGTGTGTGGGTGTGAGAGAGTAAGAGAGGGAATAGGTTAATGAGAAGAGTCATTGTAAAGTTCGTTAAGGCATAAAAGTGTGTGCTAGGGGTGGGTGAAAGAAAGCTCTTCACACAAGAATCATGAATCATGTTTTTCTGAATCAATTCACAAATATTTAACAAATTTGTAACAATGTTGACTGAATAAAAAAGGCAGAACTGAAGTGTGAGGAGATCCTGCAACTTGGACGATAGATAGAACACACATGCTATTCTACGAACTATGACCATGCAAGAAGATAGTAGATAACTTGATAAAATGAATATAAAATATGTACTTGAGGAACATGTGTAGTAGCTAAATATGCATTAAATATTATGTAGCTGGAAAAAAAAATTTTTTTTTTGCCTTTTCAGATGATTGTGACTGTGTTGTCAAAAAGGGTTTGTTCCTGTATTTCTTCACAACTCTGACAGAATATATTTGCTTTTGCTTTCATAAGCTACCCACTAAGGTAAGACTGTAGTTAACTAACTGTTAAACTGGCATCATTTTAATTGTGATGGAATTGTGATGATTTTTGTTTACCTTTTAGCGTTATAGGTCCCCTCTGTAAAGACTTCTGGTGCCAGATGATGTATTCCTTCTAATAGATTTAAATCTTGTCTTGATGATGGACTTCTTCTTGAACTGTATTGGGAAAAATATGTCATCCTCAGTACATTAATATACAATGTGTTTTTGCTTTGTACATTTGCTTTATTGTAGGGGACATCATCATTGTCAGTGTGCAGACCAATGATCCACTGTGGTGACCATTTTGTGGAGAGGTAAAATGAAAGCAAAGGTGTTAGACGATTTCCAAAGTTACAGGTTGTTAGGAATATACCAAATAGCATTTAAAACTATATAGATGCAGAATAAAAAAGATAATTTGTTCTGATGGCACAAAAAAACTGAACCAAACAATACAACAATTGTGTAGGACTTCAAGCACTGTATCTGTCAAACCCATCACTGCAGTGAACAATGAGGGTGTCTCTCACGTTCAGGGACAAGGAGACTGGACAGAATTGAAATAGGGGTGAATGCAGCCTAGTACAAATAGGTTCTTGAAAAAAGGGCATAAGACACGAGACTAGGGTGATGGTTAAACCTTCAGTTTCAAGTATACAGCCAAACAAGCTGGTTTGTCTTCAGCTGTTGTCTTAAATCTTGACTGGGGTTTAAATCTGAGCTTGGTTCAAAAAATTTCAGTTTATGATGCCTTCCATCAAAGGTGATTAAACATGAGTGAACCTAATAAGAGCTTGTGTGCATATCCAAGGTTGAGAATGTTGCTGTGTTATATTTACCCACAAACATTGAAGGACTAACTGCTTCCAAAGTGTGTTCTACACTGTAATGATTGACGTCCTGTATAAATTTGCTAAAGTTTCCCAAAATAGATTTTTATCTTGGGTGATTGCATATAGATTAATAAGACAACCAACGTTATATTATGAGGTGTCCAAACGTCTGAGATCACAATGAAAATATGTACTTTAGTCGTATTTTACATGTATGTACTATACAGTTAAATTACTGGTTAAAAAACATCTACATTACTTTTCATGTATTTTTCCAAATCCACCTAAGCACACAATTCCAAAGTCTGTGAGGAACACGTTCTGCAAATAAAGAAAAGATAAAATTGTAAATTAATTGTCATTGTTTGTTAATTTTCATATTTACAAAAGATACAGTGTATAATGAAATGTATATTTGACAATCAAAAGGCCTATTCTTTTTAATTAAAAAAAGTGTCAGATAAAATATTATTACAACATTTTATTTAACATCTAATGAGTTAAAATAATTAATGTTTCAATTCTGTGAAAGCTGCATCTTTTCATCTTGAGAAGTTTTAATTATTTTTTGTGTAATATGTGTAGTACTATACCTCTGGTGTCAGGCCTTTGTGAAGCACGTCTTTTTCATGAATGGTTCTTAAAGCCATACAAATCTCAACGATGTAGCTCAGTACCTAAACAAATGACGGTGCTTCAAAATTAGCAAATATGTCTACTAATTTGAAAAAAAAGACTGCACATTAGTATGTTTCACTAATGTAAATCTGTTCTGTACCTCTGATTCTTGTAAAGATTCACTCTTTTTTTTGATCTCTGTAGCAAGACTTCTTTCTTGACAGTAGTCCATCACAACATAGTAAATGTTCTGTTCTAAGTATTCAAAGTAAGAATCTGTTAGCATCTTAATACAAACAATGTTCACATCACACATTTAAAATGTATCCTTAATCTTTGAAAATAAAGATCAGTGGCTTTCAGCTTGTCCCTTCAGGGGTAGCCACAGTGGATGACTATCCTGCTATAACCATTTTATCTGGGCTCGGAAGTGGCACCAGGGTGGGTCCAACAGCTTCCTGAATCCTAACCCAATGGTGTGCCACCAGACACTTAATCTTTGAAAAGGTAAATTAGTTTTAGTTAAATTTCAGTAATATCCCGTTTTATCAACAAAGACTATGTACAGTACACTGTGGTATAATTTTAATATTTGACATTATGGCGTTAATTTAATAACAAAATACCACAGTGTACTGTATGTACTATTTGTTGAAAAAACGGGATATTACTATTTGGTGTGACAACATTCCTTCCTACCTGTCACACCAAATAGCATTAATACAAACTATTTTTATCCACCATCTGGAAAAATATTTATAGTAGATGACCAACATAAATTCTGGAACATTCTACTTTTTTTGGCAGAACAATAATCCATTACATACTATAACACTCACAACCACTGCACTAGTCGTTAAACTATCTTACTTTTATAAATGTCAGCTTTCTGCTGCATTTTTATTATTTGTCCCAGCAGGGTTTTGTCATTAATAAACTCAGCAGATTCATTTAGCCCATAACCATAGCAGCATCCCATGACATGGGCTGTATTGTTTCTTATTTCTTAATCGTCACATGTGGCCGCTAAATCAATCTTTTTTTCCAGAAATATTTTGAGCATTGGAAATGCTGTCTCATCAGGAGCTGCAGGTTGTGATTACACAGGTACTGCAGATTTTTTTTTATAAGTCTTTAGATACTCACCAACTTGCCAAATGTGGGTGGATTCAAGCAGTGACATGTAACACAGTCACTCTCCTTAGCCACTTTAGTGTTTACTTTAGTTTGAACTTTATATCACTTTTTTAAAACTGGACATTCTCAAAAGGCATCTGAAAAATATATCAGTTGCAGTATGACACTACAACACTACAACCCCCTATGAGCACTACCTGCACACAGTGTGCTCATTGTTCCATTCAGTGCTAATTATCAACATCACCTGTTACTGTAAGTCCTTGTCTCTTTCCACTGGGTAAATATTAGTTCCTAAGGTGTGGGAGTACAACTTCAGTCAGGGAGTAGTCCTTTGCACACATGAAGCTCTGGTTTTATATCCATGGTGGATTTAAAATATTGATATTATTGATGGTTGCTTTGAAACTTTGGAAGTAGTTTGCTATATTATATATTTACTCTTGTAGACTCTTGTAACCCTGTGTGTGAAGGCCCATTCAGGTGAAATTAATTCAGCCACTTGGCAGCATGAAATCACACAGCTGAATGGGACGTCTGATTTTTATCAGAACAATTATTTGTGGAATAATTCCCAACAAAATGTGAAGTAAAGAAAAATCACAGACTTTCAGACTTATAGGGGTGAAAACATGATGGGTTCTCGAAGGCTAGCATTTGAACACTGAAATATGTACATTACTAAACCCCTAGTGGCTGGTAAGAATGAAGTCCAGTATAAAGTCATAATGCCCATTTGTTCACACTGCAAATCAATACAAAACAATCTGTAGTAGTTTTCATTTTAAAGTCTTATCTTTGTCATGAAAACTTGTCATAAACAAATTTTTTTCATTCTAGCTTTCCTGAGTAAATTCTCTCAAATAAAATAAAAATATGAAAAATACTTAAGATTCTCTAGGCTTTTAAGGTTAGGAAGTGTATTTTGACATTTACTGTTTTTAAACAATGCAGAAGAGAGTGATTATTATTAAAACTGGAACACAGGCTCTACAACACTTATCAATTTCACACCTGCACTGTATTTGCCAATGATGCATGTTACCAGAATTGACAGATTAAAATGTTATTTATGTATTCATCTATTGTCCCTTTCTTTTGGTGGATTTCTTATCTAATTTATTCAGACCTCTCTGGAAAATGTATCCCTGTTGATTTGATTTGAGCTTATTTGATTCCCTTTAAATTTACCTTAACTAACTGTGATGACTAAAAAAGACAGCAGTGTCAGGTGTTTTCACATATTAGTATGTCATATGATTATGAAATATGTTTAGATTTGACTAAAGCAAGAATAGATTGTAGAAATTTGAACTTAAAACTAGAAAGCCCTTTTTTTACAGAAGAGATATAAAATATTTTCATAATATGACTGTTTAAAAGCATAAAATTAATTAAGAAATTCAGAGCAGCGTAAAACATTAGCAGCAAAACTTACCTTCAAAAGAGTTTTTGGTACTGACAATATGTGGATGGCTTATTTGTTTGAGGATTTCTATCTCTGAGATTAATGCTGGAACATGATGCCTGGGTATCTGTCAAAAACATTACTTGCATGAAAAAAGTGTCGGTTTGTAGCAGACTTTTACAAATTTTAATTAAATTTAACATAATAATGCCTTTGTGTTAAAATATGGACATTATCATAGAGTATATATTTGCACTGGATTTGTGCATTTACATACATTTGTGCACAACAGAAATGCAGCAAACACAGTTTTTATACCTACTTCCAATTTTTTGCAGGCTATTTTCAAGGTATTATTTATGAAAGTCTATTTCAAGCTAATTATAGCCACGTGAAGCATGACATAAAACTAATATCCAAAAAATAAACTGAAAACTAAAACTAAAAACTTAGTTAAAACTGAAATGAATGACGTCTTGTTTGAAAACTAAAGATACTTAGTTCAATAGGTATTTTATTAGATATAGAAAAGTTATTATACAAAAGCTGAAACTAAAACACCAGCAACTGGACAGCTGATTAGGTGGCACAGTGCAGTTTTGTTGTTTGGTTATTTGCGTCCATTTGCTGCAAATCCAGACACAGTGCAACCTGGGTGGTTTGTGGTTAATTCTTATTTAAAATTATTACAAAACCTCACCCAATCTATAATTAAATATAAGCTGTTAGAGGCAGGATAATATCAGGGAAATGACAAAAACACGCCTGTAATGGAGACACAGAAAAAAAATCTCAATTTTTTTTCACTTTTTTACAGTCAATTACACCAACCTGCCCAAAATCCTTATTACTTTATGAACTGCTTTAGGGGTGTAACTGAGCTCAGAAAATTTCCATGATATTATGTTATTATTACTATTATTATTATTGAACACAATGTTCAGTTGATGAATTTTTGAAATAGATTTTGCTATTTTGGAATCTGGATTCATGTTTTGTAATTTACTATAACAACTGAGCAACTGAGAGCACTTACCTCTCTCCAGTTGATTGTCTTGACGAGAAATTTGTCGTCTCCTTTTGTGACAGTGAGAGGATCTTCTTGCTGTATTACGTAGCCATGCTTCTGCAGGATACTTTGTGATTTCCCCATGTTTGCTGCTATTTCCTAATCACAAATTAAAACAACATAATGAGTAAATTGCAATCATTTATAAAACAAGTAAACCTCATTCAAACTAGAAACTGACTCGTTGTATTTGAGCCTGTACTAGGCATGAACTCAAAGCATATTCCTGTTTAGTGATAATTTCATTCAGTTACCTTTATTTACTTAAGGCGTGTAATGTAGGTTTAGCAAAAGCTATAAAGACAATACCTCTGCTCTCACACGCCTAATAAATACTTTTTCATTTATCAGATAAAAAGTATAAGACTTTCAGTGTATTAACACATTATATAATATAACATTGAAGCTCTCTACATACCCACAAAGAAAAAGTAGAAGAGACTTTAGTAGCTGAAGTTCTGCTGTGCAGTAAAGACCAAAAGTGAGCTGTAGTTTATATTGGCAAGTGAAATGAAACCAAACGTCTCCACCCACATGATGCTGTTGTTTTGCATTAGCCTGTCACAGAGGTAGAAGTATAAACGATTTTAATATGAAAAGTGATAGCTATCAGTTGGCTTCTGGTGTTTTTGTATGTGTGTGTTCTTTCCCATCAGCTGTGCATGTCAGAGTTGCATTACTTTAAAGACCATATGACATTAGCAAAAAAGAAGATGTTGCAAGTGCAAAAACACCAACAGACTGAGATTAGATCAGATTAGATTACACATGTACAAGTACAGGACAACAAAATGCAGTTTATGTCTAACCAGAACTACAGGTTGTTGTTAACTGGAGCAGAATTTTAACAACAACCTGTATAGTATGTTCACAGTATCTGTAAATATTTTCCATAATTTCTTGTGTACATATTTTCTAGATGTAAGTTATAACCTATATTCTGCACTTGCTGGTTATTGCACTTCTGGTTGGACATAAACTGCATTTCGTTGCCTTGTACTTAAAGACAACATGACATTAGCAAAAAAGAAGGTGTAGTAAGTGCAAAAACACCAACAGACTGAGGAAATGCTAAATTTTGGAAATATAAAGTTAGCATAACCTTTTTGATGGAAGGCATTTTCACTTTATAAATGGCTCTTCCTGTGAAACTCTGGACCACATAGACTGAGTAAGAAGAGAATGTTAGTCTTGCTTCCTGAAAATCGCAGTGTGCATTGATGTGTTATCTGCATGATTATTAAGCTGCTGGCATTTTAAATAATGTGTCATGTAGTCAAGTTGATCAAATTTTTGAAGTAGGCTCTGGAGCACAAGCCACATTTAGCTATGCCTGAGTTAACTTGAGTTCTTTCCAAAGTCTCTCTCTCAACAGGTGGGAAATTAAAATTTCTCTGTTTACTTATGTTTATTCTTTTCACCTTCCATTCATTTGCCAGTGACACTGGCTCACTCTTTATTTCTTTGTTCTCTTAATCAATGAAGAGTCAAATTTAATGTTCATGTGTAATAAAACTTTGTGAAGGTGCATGTTATGATCTGGGTTAACATGCTTTTGCAGGCATAGTGTGTTATCATCATTTTTTTCTCTCTGTTTAAGAGCCGTTTTTTAGTTTCACTTTCGGTTTTACCCGAATAACATCAGGTCAGTTTCATTAGCATGGGCATGCAGTTATTTTACTTAAAATAACTCTCACACAATTACAATTGTTTTTTAGCAATTATGAATTTTATAATTATGAATAATTTTGTTATGATGCAACCTATTTTGTGAATCAAACTGTACCTTTATTAGAGAAAGGGAGTTACAGCTGGTGGGGTTAGGTGACAGCTGTGTAAAGCGCAGGACTGTCAAGTTACAGATGCAATAGTGTCAGTCCTGTGTCTGCTCAGGTTTAAGGAAGAAAACCATTTAGATTAGGCTCATGAAGAACACAGAATGGTCAAAAACCTTTGACCTAAGCAGTTAAAGCTAGTGGCCAACAAACATGGACCTCCCTGTAACCCACCTGTTTCACACATGTAAAACATGCATCTCTAAAAAAAAAAAGGGTTCTATCCTTCCCTACAATGGCAGCCAGTGATGTCATGGACGCCCCCGACAATTCGGGAGAGATCAACGTGCTGCACCCACAAGCTCACCCACATACTACAGGCAATGTACCAGACGACTAGCGGTATAAAGTCTAGATAATTACAGGAGCAACTCATTTGGACGTTTGTGTTCTTACACACACCAGAAAAAGGCAGACGAATGTCAGAATCTCAGCACATGTGTGGAAATTACTTGATTTACTGGGTGTGTTGATGATGTCTCTATTTTGCAATAACTGCTTTTGGAGTAATTCCAAAAGTAAGCTGTTGGTAAGAATCAGGCATTAAAATTGTGAAACAAATTCCCAGGCACCACACCCTGCCCAGACTACAAGGAGCATTTTCTCACAAGTTTCACTTCCACCTCAAGAGGTGAAAAAACTGGAAGGTTTGGTGAAAAATATAACTGAATAGTGTGGGAATAGCAGCCATTTTTATTTACGGACTCCTACATTTTCTGAAAAAACATTTTGACAATCTAGAAAGAATGTTTTCAGTCAGTCATGGTGACAAACAGAGCCAAAACTATGAAAACTGAGTTACTGTGCAAATATGTATGTGCCATACAACACCACACCAAGCCCAAGCCATTCTCAGATGTGCCTGGATATCTCGGTGTAGTCTGGCAAAGTTGAAACAAACAAATAATTAATTTCTTAATACTCGTTAATCTAAATATAAAGACAAAAAAATGTAAAATACATAGAAATAAGACGGCTTTGATTTGTTAAAATATGAGTAATTGATGTTGCTCTTTAGTTAGATAACAATTCTCAGCCCTTGTATTTTACTCATTGAATGAAAGGCTTGCGTCAATAATGATCTAATTTTAAAATTATCTGGTACAATCCCTTTTTAATTCTTTAAGTTCATAATTTTAGGAAGCTGTGACAATCAAGGCGAATCATGTACATAAAACTGTATATTAATATCACCCTGCCATTGCAATACAAACAGCTAAAAATGAGATAAGCGGTTACAGATGATGGATAGATGGAAATCTCATGAGAAGAAGAAGGGTGTTGAACATAGTGACGTTACTTATACTAGATAAAACAACACAGAGGACAAGAACGGAGCAAAGACTACGATCGAGATAGAAGAAAAAGGTGGAGACAGAAGCTACAGTAAGATATCAGTGAAATCTGTATTCAAAAAGAACCCAAAGTCATTTCCTCAGATTAGGAATCATTTAAATGACCTTCAGCTGATTCTGATCAGTCAATACATCCTTATTCTAAGATGGGCCTAATGGTTTGTGATTGTGTAAGTGCACATTTCCCACACTTAGAGAAAATGAGAGAGAACATTAAAGGTAAGAAAAACCTACAGGCCTTTTTTCGCTCTATATACTTGTCTAATCTAACATGCAGCAACACACACACACACACACGCATAATTGTCACCCTTTCTACCAATAAATAAAAAGAGGGACAGAAAAAGATTAGACTTCAGTTAGGTCTGCAAATTGGACAACAGAAAATCAATTTGAGCACAAACAGAAGCTAATATACATTTCCCAGTAAAACAAGGTTGCACCATTTGTGTGTGTGGATGTCACTGCAGCCACACACAAGGGGAGAAAACACTGTATGGAAGAAGCCGAAAGTCACAAATACTGTTGGCTCCACCTCATATTCTCTTTCTTATTCTTTCTGTCTCTCACACACTCACTCGCTCACTCACTCACAAACTCTATTTATATGATGTATATGATCTCCACTCCTTCACTGCTCTGAATTTCAGAAATCATGTTGTCCTTCTTGCGTTTAGGTGTTAGGTCTTTAGGCTGGACGAGTCTTTGTCTCAGTGGGTATGAAATGGACAAGAATGTGATGTTTTCTCAAGATCCTTTTCAGCTTCTTGGACACTCCAGCCGTGTAAGGAGTCATCAGGTTTTTCCTTTGACTCTGAGTCTCTGCTATGTATATCTTCCTTCTGTTGGATCTGAAAGTTATCTTGTTGAAGACCCACTTGGGATAACCGCAAGCCTTCAGTGGAGGTGGAGATGTTTTCTGCCCTGTGGTGCAGGGTCCTGGTGGGAGTCAAACCATAGCTACTGGGTTTCCTGTTGATTCCTTTTTCTAGGTTGCAGCATTTATGTGGTCTGTGAAACCCTGTACCTCACTGGTCTTCACCCAGGTGTCAATCTACATTTCCGAACCAGTGGGTTGGTGCTGCCCCAGAGTTGAGTGTTTTGTTTTACAGTTCTTTCGTGCACATGTTGGCCACAATAGTTGACCCTGGAGAACCCCTGGCACAGCCATGTTTCTGCTGATAGAAGTTGCCTCTGTAGGTGAAGTACGTGGTGTTAAGACGCAAGTCCAGGAGGGAGCAGATCTGATCTGGGTTGAGGTTGTTGTCCTGTCGTGTTTTTTTTCCTAACCACTGCTGTTGGTGGTGGTGATGTTGGTGAAGGGGGAAGTGGCATCTAAGGATACCATGGTTTCATCAGCATCAGTTTCAGTTCTCTGACGCTGCCTGCAAAAACGTTTGCAGAGTTTTGTGTGTGGTGATCAGTGATGCCAGTTATTTATCAGTAAATAACTGAGGTAATGATGCTGACAATGGGTCTGACGGTTGCTGTTTCCTTGTGTTTCTTGGTAAGTTCATGCATGTGCATGAAAGTGGTGACTTTATTGTGTGCATCTTCTTTTATCTGCAGGCAAAATGGTGAGGTTTTTATCGCTGCTGAGAGCTGTTAACGCCACTCCCCTCCCAGTTGATGAGGTTGGGTGGTGGCAGTTGGGTGTTCCCAAAATAGACTACATAAAATAATAAAAAAAACATACCAAACCAAAATACACAAAATATTAACTTGTCATATATAATAAGTAAAAATGAAACCACATTATTTTAAAACACTATATATAACAAGTAATTTAAAATGTTTTTATACTCTTTTAGAAAGGCATTAATTTAACTATATTATAATTTTGTAAAATCTTCTTTGACCTTCTGATGGCAGACTACACTGAATCCCAGCCACTTGTAGATCGTCAGAACTCCATCAGTGACCCCTCTCTGAAATGAATATGCTGGATTATTGCTCAATTCTGTGCTTGGTCATTTTTTTTTACTTTTACTTTCACTTTTAAGTCCCTTCTGACTGTGTTTATGTGAAATATAGTGGCCTTCTGGATTAGTGGTCTTTCAGCTAAAGAAAGAACCAGCTTAGACCCGACTTATTTGAGGAAGTAAAATCTGGGTCTTCATTGCATCATCTCCACACACTGAAAAGGATTACCAAAGAATTTCTGAACTCCTTAAGTCGACTGTGTAAAACAGCAATACTTAAGACCAGGGGTCTCAGACTCGCGGCCTGCGGGCCAATTGCGGCCCGTGAGCCGATAGTTTGTGGCCCCCACCTTATTATTAAAGCAGTTTGTTATGAACGGCACGGAACGGAAATGGCGTACATTGGGGAAATGCGTAAGAAATTTTCGGCTAAACACTTGATTGAAACTTCAACGCGACAGCTTAAAGAAAGCTTAAAGAACTGTTAATACAGACATTTGAATCCTAATTATTATAATAATTATTATTATTTTATTTACTTATTATTGATTGATTGATTGATTTTCTTATTAATTTCTTATTTATTTTCTTCTAATTTGTTTATTTATTTTTCATATTATTTTGTGTTAAAAATAAAAAATAAAGACATTTGAGAAGATTAAAATTATTTAAAAGTTTTTCTTGTGGAAACCTGATGCGGCCCAGCCTCACCCCGACTCTGCCTCCAGCGGCCCCCAAGTAAATTGAGTTTGAGACCCCTGCTTAAGACCGTTATTAGCCTCTCCAGGAGTGGTCGACCAACAAAGAGCACACCTAAAGCAGGTTTTGTAATAGGCCAGGAGGTTGGAAGGAACCTAAGAGTAACATGTAAACTACAGGCCTCTCTACAGTGGCTCATATCAAGGGTCGCAATCACTAAACGACAGTTTACATGGCAAAAAACAGCTTTGCTGCCCATCTACCATTTACTCAAGGCATGTGGACAAGCAAACGAGAAGAAGGGTTGTGTGGGTGGATAAGAACAACACAAAACCATTCTTTTCTGGAATGAGAAGTGGTATGTTTGCTGATCACTAAACACTGGATTCAAGTCTACAAACCTTTCCCATCTGTAATACATGGTGACAGGATGATGATTTAGGTCTGCTTTGCTGTCTCTGCAGGCTTACCATCATTGATAGAGTTATGAAGACTGAGTTATACAAGAAAATACTACGGGAAATGTCAAGGTATCCATCTGTGAAGTGAAGCTCAACAGAAAGTAAATCACACAGCAAGACAATGCACAAATAGAACTGAAATTCATGGAAAGTTGACTCTCACCTTGAATACTTTTTACACATCTGTGTTTGAAAGGCTTAGCTCAGTTTGTGGTATTTCCTCTGTTCGTTTGCATAGCGGTTGTTGGTGGTGGATAACTTAACATCTAACCAAACAACAAAATCATTCTGGGCACAACTTTAGGAGTCTTTTTTGGTTGTTGTCGTTATTATTTTTGCTTCTTTTGTTTTTGACATTCACATCATTTACCAAATTTCTTAACGTTAATCTGAACATGAAATCACATGAAGTACTTTTGTGATGCCTTCAATACTTACAAGACAACAAGCACAGTACAGCTTTACAAATTTGGTACAGTAGGTACAGAGTACTTTGCATGTAACTGCTTTAGTGAGTCGTACTGTTCCTGCTGGTCATGCTCTAATTTGAACATCCCTCTTTTTCCTTTTCATGTATTTTTTCAGTGCAGGTACAAAAACGCAAAACAGCTATACCCTCTTTGATATAGAAGCCTGAAATCTTGTAAAAGCCCAGAATTTGTGAGAAGGACCGACGAGGTCTTTGCGGTCGTGTTAAATCAGTCCTTGAAGCTATTTGTACAATCTCTGGATTCAGATGTTGGAATCCCTCATATACGGATTCAGTCAGGGTCACAGGGGAGGTTAATAACATTTCCAGAGGCCTTACTGTAAATGCACATGTGTTTTGTTGGCACCTCTATGAGCAACACGCCTCTCTAAGGTGTGAAGCTGTGAATAATCAGTAACATTAACAGCACCCACCACGACAATGTGTCAGTTAAAGAATGGACACTTATTTTTAGGCATGTCAAGTGGGTTGTTCACTAATCTCCTGAACCTGACCATGACAACACTGACTGCACCTACAGTTTGGTGATTTACTGTTTTCACAAAAAAAAAACTAAGCGATAAAGTAAGAAAGCACATCTCTTCTCCCACCGCCAGAATAATGACTTTCTCTCGTCCATATGAAAAGCTTTAAGAGTGGTATTTTTTCATCTCCACTCTGTCATAGCAGCAGTCTTTGTATCAGGGTGACAGCCATTCTGTCGTTGTGACAACCATCACAGGCAACAATGTAATGAGACGTGAAGGGAGAGCAGCAATGTGTGGCACAAATGTTTATAACGCAAACAATATCAATCACAGTCAGCTTCGCACTTCTGTTTGTGTGTCTGTTACACAAATGATGTGCAGAACACCATCTCTTCGGGATAATTCCCAGAGTGACTTTTCAGATATGAAGCTGTGCAGGAAAGAGGAATGAAGAGTTGAATAGAACAAAGCAGAACTGATTTAACTATCCCTCGCTGGTTGAACGGTCTTTGTGTCAATTCAAACTGTGTGAAAAGGGATTGCTTTGCAATAATTTCTTCAGTTATGATGTGAGGAGTGGAATTGATTTTGTATGTGTGTATGTGTCTGTGACAAAACTATAGGGACGTTATATAATAAATTCAGCAACCAAATAATATATTTTTGGAAACAATCATGCCTTTTGGACTCAACACTAGCTTTATTGAAATTGTTCTGCTTTTTGATGACTGGCCAAGCAAATATAAAACAGTAGTGAAATGAAACTGAGCCTAAACCACAGAGAAAAAGAGACGCACAGTTACAAACCTCAGCTCCCACATTCCCATCCTGAGGCAGCGGCAGCAAAGAAAAATCCACACAACACGTGCACATGCACACACAGCCTGTGGCTGTGAAGCATTTTTAGGTTTAAGCCTTTTGAAAGTTGAGAAGTGTTACCTTATCTCTAAATGTATGTGAAAAGACTTTATATGCCTTGTTGCCCAGACATATAAATTTAAGTCCTAAAGCATCGAATAAGCAGTGAGATATATCAATATTACTGAAATGAAAACTATTCAGTGTACATGTTTATTAATGAATGAATTTTAAATTCAGATGATCTGTAGACCTAATTGCTAAATAGCTGCCCGACAAGTCTGTCTCTTGTACAACATCGAGCAGATGTTAACAAAGTGAATGCCCACTTGATTATTTTAATGCAAGTATGGTTCTCTATTGAATAGACCATTAACTGCCTTCCACTAATTGCCACCAATGTAACAATATAAATCATTTATTAAGCTTTGGGAACCATTATTGAAGACACAGCTCTGGAAAAGCAATTTGTAACTGGAAAACAATGGATAGAATGGATTCACAAATACTTAACTTGTACAGTTAAAACTCCCCCCTAAAAACAGACACACAAACAGCATAATTTTAGTATGAATAATATTAGGACTGAGTTCAGGAAATTGCTCTCTAACTTTACATGTGGGGTCTGTTTTCGTCTGTTCATGCTGTGTGCATTGTTCTTCTCGATTAGGGGCAGTGTCTTCCCACGGCCTCGGAAAACAGACATATTTTATTATATCTATCCCACCAGTAAAATGTGTTGTTATAAACTATGACCTACACTGACTGCAAATATTAAATGGCATTTATTGATTACGTTCTGTTAATGAATGATGCAAAAAAAAAAACACACGTTTTCTCTTAAACGACTTTGACACAGACCCAATAAATGTAAATAAAAAAAGCTGATAAGTAACTTTTTAATGCTTATTCCTTAATTATAAATTAGGACCTTTTGCTTTTTTGACAAATTGCTAATTAAATCTCACATTTTGATTTACTCACCACTAAAAATATATTATCGCACAAAATTAAATGTGTGGTATTTTATAGCATGACACTCTTCTCTTTGAGTGAGCAATAGATTTACAACCCCAAAAATATTTTATGAGCTGGCTGTGTCATTTGGTATTGAAATTCTAAATTATTTTACAATTTTATACTTATAACATTCACAAATTTAGTATGCAATGCTCTCATTATGTTTTTATTAGTTAGCGTAATGAGTCATACACCTAAAAAGGACAGATACAGTGGTGGAGAAGTGCTGTGAGCTCCTGCAGGTTTATTCTTCCACTGTTGACCATAGGAACTGGGTGAGGGGGCAGCGGTGACGGATCCTGAGGGAGTCAAAAGGGATTAAGGTGATGAAACACGGCTGTGAGCAGTGACCACAAAATGAGACCACATACACAATCGGCTGAGAACAAGCTCGTCTGTGCAACACGGCAGGATGAGAAAGCACCTCAGAACTGACGTGGTTAACATGCAGTTAGAGTTCCTAAAGACCTCACAAGTTTGTACAAGACTTTGTAGAATGTGAACCTGTGCAGCTGTTGAAATTCTTGCCAGAAAACATGAAGTAGGTTTTCATATTTTAAGCATCACATTTTTTGCACCGTCTTGCATATTAATAGGACATACTCACTGCAGTTTGTTCATTGTAGAGCTAAAACAATCAGTCACAAAAAATTGATCTGCAGACATTTTAATAAGCAATTGCTCATTTAAGCCACTTATCAAGCAAATATGCCAAATGATCTAGTTTCACTTTTTCAAGAATGCAGTTCTTTTTCATTTAAATGAACTTTCCTAAGGTTCAGTGTCTTGCCCAAGGACACTTCGACTATATTTACAACCTACTCTGTGAGAGAGAAACAAGTATTCGGAAGTGGCTATAATATGGATGGTGTTAGTAGAGGAGCGGTGCTCAATACTAAAGGTTAGGAGTCGGGGCTACTCCCCTATGCTGTCTCAACATTTTCCGTTACCTTTAGCAATGACAGGTGATGAAATGCTTTGAGAAAGGATCTGTTGGCAATCACAACAAGGGAGCCGTCATTTGCTCTTGACTGTGAAGTGCATGTGGATACAGTAGACAGTAAAAGAACAACACACATAAACAATAATCCTTCTTTGCACCACCTACAGTAATAATACAATAATCCCTGCAGTGATGAAATGACAGTCCTCTACTTTTGCAACTAAGATTATGAAGTATGTCATTAAGCGGCTTATTTCACAACTGTTTTCTAAAATATTTCAGTACCGAGGATGTAAGTCATTCTGTTCTCTTCTGTTGCTGCTCGTTTCCAGTAAGACACATTTTCCAGTTTCTTTGTGTAATTATTTTTTGATATTTATTTTATACTTTTACATAGAGCAGTGCTTTCTTTTTATCAAATACCCAGATCACAAAGACATTCACACCCAGAAGCTGCTCAGTATAACCTCAGAGGCATCTGTTAGCAACAGCAGATAAGGTTTAAGGGGCTTTGCTGAGAAGCACTTAAGTGGTCGAAATTAGGGAGGGAAAAGTGATGTTTTTTTACCAGTCACCTAGATTTTATTTTTCCTTTCTACTCTAAGAAATAAATTAGGGACATTTCAGTCACCCTACTGCCATGTTTCCCAAAAGACTGGCCTTCAACGTGTGCCTGAAGCTGACGAGAGAGTACGAGAACTAACTGAAGTGAAACTGTGCTGAGCTTTCTCGTGTGTTTATGAATACGGTTATAAAATATGTTTATGAAACTCTTTCACTGGATAAAAATAAATGTCCTCCAGCTCGTAGCATCAGCAGCATTCATCTGGACCCACAAAACAGACAGACACTGGAGACTACTTGGGTCACACAGATCATACAGTTCTTGAGCTCGTGCCACTTCCGTTTCTGTTTGTGAACTTTACTGGCAGACCGGAGTGGAGTGAGTGTGATTTAGTGACCTCCGTGTTGCATCTCAGCCTTTTGAGGATGATGTAGTTCTTCTTGCTTAATTCGTGACCTCCAGAATGTGTGCGTTCAGTTTGCAGACTGGTGCAATGTTTTTAAGTGCCATGAATCACACAACTGGTTCACTGTTGGACAATTGGTGAGTCACAAAACACTGAGGCTGGTAGGATGGACGTTGGATGTCTCTGAGGGAAACCCAGGGTTATCGGAAATCTATATTAAGCCTTAGTTCAGGTTGGAATCCCCCCCCCCAGTCACCAGCATCCTTTCGAGCATCTCTGTATGGCAGTGGTGACAAGAAACTAGCTGCTCACTATTCAAACACTGCTGGCTTGATCCTAAAAAAGTGGAAAAGTTGTCTAAGCTTATTGTTTGTTTCCCCTCAAACCTTTTTCCACTTCTCATCACTCCCAGTCCTACACGTTCCCTCCATCTCTGTGAAGTGCTGACAAGGAGTTTTGCTGTTTAACACCTAAGTGCTGTCAAGGAAAGCAGGTGGCTTCACGTGCGAGGAATATTTCTGGATCTACATCTCCATCTATGTGTAATAATGCTCTCTTTCGAAGCAGCCTATGCCTGTTTGCCTATTTCCACGGCACCAGCTCCAAAGCTCTGCCTGCTTTCAGAAAGCATGAAAGAGACAGAGAGCTTGTCTCAGCTGAGTCCCTCGACGAGGATTAGATATTGTCATCTTTTATCAGCAGTCATTTCTTTGCCAAGCTCTGACAGTCTCTCAGGAGCTGCCATTTGCTATAACTTCTTCTCTTGTATGTCTCTGTGTGTGTATTTTGTGTGTTTGTGTGTCTATCCCTATGTGGATTTGTATTTTTTTCCCCCTCAAACTACATTTTCAGTGATTATATCCAAAAACAGATGCATCTCGAAGATAACCTTTCCCTCAAGTGGTTTTACACTTAAAAGCTTAAGGACATAACATCATGTATTCATTTTATATTGGTTGCAGCCCAAGGTGTGCTTTGCATCCGTGGCATCCTGAGTAACATGGAGGATAACAACCTGTGACAGATAGGAATGAAGTGTATTAATTACAATCTTGTCAAAAAAACAGACAATAGGAATATGATGTACATTAATTTGCCCTGTGGTTGTTTTTTTTTAATAGATGGCTGTCAGTAAGTTAGCATAAAAAACGAACCAACCTGTGGGAAGAGAGATGAGGAACCTTTTGGAACATTTTTGCCATCAAGTTGTACCATAACAGATCAAATTAGATCAGCTGAAACTGAACATGGAAAAGAGGTTCACTTCAGGGATAATCTAATTCCCACAGGCATCACTGGGAGGGAAAACAGTCAAAGAGGTTATAAATAAAAGAGTAAATTAGAGTCTGCATCCCTAATCGAGTTTCAGAGGGACAGTCTCTAACAGTGTAATAGGGGCAGAAGGGAACGGAAATTATTCTGACGTTATTGCTTAAAGCAGCCATATGATCACATCATATTAGCCTGTAGAGCTGCAGTGACATTTTTTAAATAATTATTTCAGTGAAAAAATTCCAAATATACCTGAGCCTGTATTTACAAAGCTCAGAATCTTTCATGGGAATTACACTGAAGGCGAAATCATGATCAAAATCACATACAGTACGTAAGAAACTTATAATGGGGGGAGGACTACTCCATGGAAAGATTATTACATAACAATTTCAAAAGTTCACAGTCACAGATACATAAGTGCTGTTATAGTGTTTTCATTTCTGTTTCCTTGTTAGTGCTCGAAGTGTTGGTTTTAATGAGACTTTCTGCCGATGGCTCCGACAACGCGGCGTTAAACCTGCGATTTGTAACAGCTTGTTTCGGTTATTGTAAGAAAATAATGTGGTTAGTTCAATAAATGAATCTGCACGTTACCGACGCTTTGTCATTTCTCTGGTTTAAACACGTGCTTGAGAAAGGTGACTCCTTATTTTGTCCTGCTGCCCATGAATTCCCACATCAATTTCTTTTTAACCCATATGCCTAAACTCTTGTTTCCTCAGCCTTTTCTTACATGCTCCATTAATTCCTAATGAGGTGCCCATATAATCATACGGTACACAGGATCCACTTGTAGTTGCAGCTTGTATATCCGGTGTGCAAACTTACTCGGCTCACCCTTTAATTCCTTTAAAATTTTATCTCTGTTTCATCTTTGTCAGCCCACTTTTTTTCATCCATTAATAATGAATGAAAAATCCAGGCTCAAGCTTTAATTTAATCTGTAAAACCTTGAAAAGGCAAAACACTTTTGACACTGACACACCAAGAGCCAAAGCAACACTTGAGTGTCATATTTCTAAACAGTAGATGATTTATGGAACTGTAATTGAGCAATGCAGGATACCCACAGCATGCTGACTTATCAGACACTTTCGTGTCATAGAAAAAACAGATCTGGATTGTTTGTTTATATATTACTTTATTTCACATAAAAAAATGTGTGATTCCTAGCATATTGTACTAATTAACTGTAACCCGAAATTATGTTTTAAGGAAATTTTGTTTAGTTTCATCCTTTTCTGATATAATCGATACAAATTCTGAGGTTTGTCTAAAGTACGTGTACAGCTGCTGTATAGTCGTTGTTTCAGGCAGGAGTAACTTTTGGTGTTTTTTTAACCTCTTTAATACTAATACCTTAAAATAACGTACATCACTACACAAAAGTGTGATGTTCATGCCATTTTTTCACATTTTCTGCTCATTTCTGTACTTTGCTAATGAATATTAACCATTTTCAAGTACAAGCCACGTAATAGAGCTTGAATTTCTGAAACATATTATCATTACACTGCACGTAATAATGTAATATTGGTGATTTACAGTCGTTAGCTGTTTCAGTGAATGTTACTACTATAAGTTATCATAAAAATCTACATCACTCTAAAAATAACAGCAGATAGTAACGACATCAGTGACTGTAGGTTCCCTGCTGTTATTTTGACAGGACTGGTGTGAATGTGTTTTTTTGATGATTTCATTAGAGAAATCGAACATCTGTTCAAGGTGCTGTATTAGCAAATCATATCCTGGCTCGGAGAAGTTGCTGAAATAGATGTTATCACATTGTGCTCATGTGTTATTGGAGCACACGTGAGAATGTGGTTTGAAACTCTTGCGTCTCTTCCTGTTTTTTCCTTGTTGGCGTAGCCTTGACTTCCTGTTTTCCAGTGCTAATGGGAGACGAACCTTAGCCGCACAGACACACTGATCATTGACCACCTGAAAAAAATGTGCACTGTGTGTAAATTACTGGTTTCATAATTTGTATTCCATTTCTGTATACATAGAAGTGCATACTGTGTTTGAACTGTACATGTTTGGTTTATCTAATAATAATATATTTATCTAACTGCATTAAAAAGAATGACTGTTTGCTTTTCAGCTCACATTGTACTTTCTGTTATTCAGGTTTTCTCTCAGTTCACTTCTTGCTTAATGACATGATTAATTATAAAAACAATTTTCAGTTGGATTTGAGTTGGATTTATGATCTAGAGTAAAAATTTGTCCTCAAAAATGACAGTTTTAGTATAGGATATGTGTTGGTTTGAAATTTCAAAATCTCATTTTTGTCCATCATCTTTTTCTTCCCTTCCCTTTACTGTATTATTTAGTAAATTATTTTTCTTTTAAGTTGGACTTCCTCTGCTTCTACAGCATCTTTCTTTTCCTTTTCATGTGTGCTTTCACCTTTACCTCCCGCCTGTCCTTCTGTCTCTGTCTGATGTTTATGTTCTCCAGAACCATGTCAGATTGAATTGGTCATTATCTGCTTTTATCCCCTGAGGACAGGCATTCAAGTTTCCTGTGGTTATGTCAGTGTGTCCGTGTGAGTGTGTGTCTGTGAGAGAGCCGCCTGTCTGCTTCAATAATTCAGAGGATTTCTGTGTTGTTTTGTGTTGCTCATGAGTGTCAGTGGTGAGACAGGAAGAGAAGAAGAAAGAATGAGGCACACGGGAAGGTTGTGGGAAAAACTGTGGCTGATAGAAAGCTGTGCCAAATGTGATGACTGTAGTCCTAGTCGTTAGATTTCTAAGCTATGTTACATCTTGCTGCGGTGTTGTTAGTGAAAGATTTAAAGAGGAAGTGAAACTGCAAATGCAGCCGCTGCTTATCTAAATGTGGAGGGCTGCAAAGTTGATCACTGTTCTGTTTAATGCAGCTTAAAGTGTAACTCCAAAATATTCTGTTAGTGTGCAACAATGTTTTAACAGACCGCCAAGCAATGCCTCAATTAAATAAACTGTGATTATCAGAGAACTGTAGCTCAGTTGGTCAGCGGTTCGATTCCCAGTCCCTCCTGGATACGTGTCGTGAATGTGTGTGTGAATGAGAAGCATTGTAAAGCGCTTTGGATAAATGCGTTATGTGTATGGCCGTTTACCAAGTAGGCTACTGCTGGTCTGTGCTGGTGTCTGCTTCATGTGCAACACAACCAAAGGTGCCTAAAATCACCCTTTTGTTTCATAAAGTTATTATTTTTAATCTCTGAATGTCACTGCATGTTAACCAGTGAATTTCAGCTCCATGGACAGTTCAACGTTGCTCAGCTGTTCTGCCTGAAGAACGCTTCACATACTCTGTCTACCTGGTTTTAATATACAGAAATCTTGACTGAGGAGGATCTGAGAATCCTTAAAAAAAAATATCTCCCACTGAGACATAATGCGTTTAATTTGGAACTCCATACGTCTGTGTTTCCTGTCTTTTTCCTTTTCGATTTAGTTGCTAAACTTAGCAGAATTCCTCTTTACGCTCGCTATCTGTCCCGCTGTGTATCACTTACCTCTGTAGTTATGCCAGCAGGCTCAGGCTGTAAACAATGTGCTTGTGTGCACATATGCATGTGTGGGCTGCTGACTCTGCGAACGGTGCCATAGGTAAATTGCTCCGGCTCCCTTTGGTGTGGGATGCAGCACTGAGAAGATAAAATATTCTAAGCTCATTTCTTGTGTGTGTGCACACGCACAAGGACGTGCTTGGGTGCAGCACTCGCCGCTTTGTTTGTGGCAAAGGGGTTTCTTCAATCCACCATAAAGCAGCTGTACACACACACACACACACACATATGGCCACCAACACTGTGCCCAGTCATCTCCGTGTTGTGTCTGACTTCTGAATCTCTTCATCATTGAGAGTCCAACAGAGAAATCAAATGTTTTGATTGGAGTTCTGAATCTATCACCACAGCCCCCTCCCCCAGTGACTCAAATGAGCCTCTAATTAAAGCCGTAAATCAAAAATGCAATTCCTACGTGGTTCTGCCCTCCTCTCCTCCCGTCTCCTCTGCTGACGTTGTTGGGCATTTCATGTGAAGGAGCTGTAGCTTTCTGTTGCCCTAAACACCAACAGTGTGGACGCAGACAGGCCGCGGCTTTCAAAGAACTCTGATGTCTGAAGATGTGGACATTGTTGGATAGTTTTTGGACAGATACATAAAACTCTGCTGCACTGTCTCTGTTGGAAAACATCTTCTGCTGTTATTCTTCAACACCATTTCATCACTTTGCCTTTAATAACATTTTTGTCAGATTGTGACGATACATTTTTTAATGCGGCCACTCCTTTACTATAGCTTTAGTGAGAGAATCTGGGAGCTCAGTGAGGCTGTACTCGAGCTAAATGCTCCACTCGCATTAAAATGTTGACTAGCACAATGATAATGCAGCATATTAATGCTCACTGTGTTATGCCAACAAATGATAATTAGTTCTAAACTGGTTTTGCTTAAATTTGGTCATACACATAATTTTGACCCAATGGTAGCGTTGGGTATAAGTCAATCTATGCAGTAGATATATCACACAATAGGTATAACTTTGACTTGATGGCAGCAATAGATTCAAAGACAGAGGAACACTAGAGTTAATAGCCATAGAAAAATATGCATATGATATGCAACGTACTCAATGGAATTTCGGTAAAGAATTAAAGAATACACAACCGTACACACATACATGTGTGTGCAAACACACTAATCTGTCAGCAATAGTAAAATGTCATTAACTCACATTTCAGCTTGACTGACAGTTCCTTTAACCTAAAAAGAAGCAGGATGTGACCCCTGCAGTATACGGAGGGTTAAATAATCTTGTTAAGAAGCGCCAACAGAAGCCATCAACACGCCTCGGCATGCAGCTTCTGGGCGGTGTGTCGCTATTGTTGTGACAGCTGCAGCAGCTGAAGATTGCAGTGAGGAAGCGGTGGAGTTGGTACCGTATCTGTGACTGTAGCTATTAGCTCTGTGGAGAAAACAGCTGTAGTTACTATTGATGCTGTAGCAAAGCAGATGCATGAAGGTTCAGGGGCATGGAGAAGATCAGCGTAGTTTTTATGAAACCCAACTGTACTTTATCTATTTTATCTGAAGGGTCCTTTTTATTAGCTCATATTCATCCATGAATTTTATATTTTTTCTTATAAAACATTTACCTCCACTTTTTGATAAATTACTGTAGATACTTATGGTTGCATCTGTGCTTGTGCTCAGTACATCATGTTCAACATGGACTGCATGTATGTGGTATTTTTGGAAAAAAGTTGAAAGCATCATGAAGTCAAAGTTCAACTTCAGAGAGGTGAGCTGGGCTCTGTGTTTATTGATGTCTCCTGATTTTTCTTTCAGTTTTTGCTCTAGTCTCACTTCCGCACATTACTGTGCTGAATCCTGAAGTTTGCTGACTTTTTACCCTTTTCTGTTCTTCAAGTTTCTCCTCATAAAATCTGTTAAGTTCACTTTCACCACCATCAGGTTTTGCAGCATAATAAATGATTAGATTAAAAAAATTAAACTTAATGTAGTATTAGCCTTGCATCTACCAAGGTTATAATTGTGATATAAACCAAAATTGCATATAGATTTCATCACTATGATACAGTTAAAGAAGATCTTATCAAAGTTATTCCAAACAACAGTGCACTGTCACAAAACATCAATTTAGAATTTTCTCATTTCTCCTGTCATATCATGATCAGTCTGCATATTATATGAGACTTATTATTCTTTCTCGAACGTGTAGGCTGATGATGCAGATCATTATGAGTTTTTTCTAGCGTCCAAAAATAACTTCCACTCTCCAAGAAAAACAGACTTGCAGGGTGAAGAGTGATACATCCCTCTAGTACTGTGGATATGAATCTAGAAATTATATTTATTCTACAGGTAGGATAAGAAGCTGAAAAAGTAATCACTGAGAGATGACTTTGCACCTTGATAAGCTCTTTTTTTTTTGTTCCGTGCAAATCTGTTATTTAAAGATAATATAAAACCCAGTCTGAAATTTCTTTGCTTGCTTTAGGCAAATGAAAAGAGCGTGAGACACCGAGAGGACAGAAGGATGTAAGTCCCTGTCATGCATAAAGACTTGAAAGTGGAATCTCTATTTACCATGAACCATTAAGATCAGACAATCAAATAATTGTGGAAATGAATTCTAATCTAAAGACAAGATTCACATTTCAATATACAGTTCACATCTAGTAATAAAAACAAATGAAAACTGAAGGAATAAATGGGGACAACAGAACTTCAATAGACAGTTTTGTACTGTAAATATTAACGTCATAGAAAAAGTGTGAACATATCCTGGAAAAAAAGACTATTGTTAAGGTGACACTGTGCTCAAGTAAAAAATAAAAGAATAAATTTGGAGACTTGTATGATTTTTTTTTTATCAGGATAACTTGCCAGCTATTGAAAATGCGTTGTACAATTAAACCTGTATTCCTCTTGCCATTACTTTATGCAACCAAGTCTCATCGTGTTAATGAACTTCTGTGTGCTTTTGTGTGCAGTTGGCCAAACTCAGTGAATATGAGGAGAAAAAAAAATAAAAGTCACATCAATACTGATTCATGGTTAACTGCAGCAGCTGACAGCAGCTTGATGTTGTTCTCATTTACAAATTTATGAATCCTAGTAACAATAACGAGATAGAGAGAAGAAATGTGTACAGATGAGACAGCTGTTGCAATGTGCAGCTCTGAGCAAAGGCTGAATGAGAGTGATGCTTGTCTTCCTGTTGCATCATTAGCGTTGAGGAGTCTTTTTGTTTCTCCTCTCTCTTTGCCACTTCTCCTCTTTCCTTTTTCACCCTGGGTGTTTCACAGCCATGTCGATGTTTTCGCTCGCTTCCTTTTTTTTCCTCATGTTAACATAATATCACCTCCTTCACTTATTCTTTCATCTCGTTTTGTCACCCACTGACTATATCTAAGGACTGTTACAGGAAGCATAAGTGAATCTATAGCAGTTACTGTGACGTACCATATTTGTGGACAATATTGCCAAATATTACTAAAAGAAATAAGCAGACACGCAGTGTGATGGTGTGTCAGTGACTAAGTCCGGGGTCTTGTCTGTGCCCAATACTGAAAAATGTTGGGTTCTTTTACGGCATTTTCTAATTTTTTTGCATGGAACACATAAAACCAGTCTGCAACACATTTCAGGCTAATAATAAAACATTATTTATAAAGTAGCACATGAACTCTGCCTGTTGTTGAGAAACACACACACACATAGAATTAGAAATTCAGTTCCCTCCCTCATTTCTTTTGGGTGTGCACATGGGTGTGTGTGTGTGTGTGTGTGTGTGTGTGTGTGTGTGTGTGTGTGTGTGTGTGTGTGTGTGTGTGTGTGTGCTCCTGGCTGGCAGACAGTGCAGTGTACTGATAAGAAGACTAGAGCCTATTAGCAGTTTGGCCGGCAGCCTCCATGTCACTGGTGATTTTGTGTCTCCGGTCAGAAACCACTTCCACAGAGGGCCAGTGGGACACGGGATGTTTTCCATCATGTGATTTCTCGTATTTCTTTATTCATTCTTCTCAACCACCACTTCACAAACTTTACTGCTTGCCGTCTTCCATTGTAATTCAGTTTGTTTTGTCTTGCTTGTGTTTGTCTTAAGTGGGCTGCAATTTGGCCCAATTCCCTTTCATCTGTAGAGGAAAAGCAACATTTGTTTTTTAGCTACTTTTTAACAAGAGCACCCCAGAGATTATAGGCTGCACAGCTCTTCTTCTCTTCTCTCCTCTTCTTTTCTCTGTTGCATGCTGGGAGTTCTGCGTGAGCGTAGTAGAGGATGGAGGGGGTGTGAGACGTGACGTTTGGGATTTTCTCCATCCTATTTGGGTTTTTCCTCTTTATTTTCTATCATTTACTTGTCATGATCAGTTAAGTCTTGTTATTTTTTTCTGATTCAACAGCAGGGAATTGGGATTGTCCCGCTGGATAGTTGTTTCACCATGGAAGAGGTTCTTCTACCCGTTGGTAACCTGGTAGCACATGACAACCTAGTTTTTGAACAAAAGCGGAAGCAGAAGCATCTCTTTGAGATGTCAACCATCTCATAGAGATGTGCAGATTTCACTTGGACAATGCACCATTAACAATTTGGATCTGTTGGCAACATAGAGGGTCAAACATCTGCAAACTAGACAGTACATATGTATGAGTATTTATAACGATACAGTGAGCGCAGCCAGATTAGACAGGATTTATGTCCCTCACACTCTCATCTCTAGATTCCTTAGTCGCACCATAAGATCAGTTGGTTTTACTGATAATCCGATCGCTAACATAACTCTAATCATTTCACTGGCATTTTAATAAGAACTTTTTACAAGACAATCCTTTCTGTCAAGACTTCAGGAGACTCTGGGAACATGGGCGACTTAAGAAAACGGGGGGCAGGCAGGGACACACTCAGTGGGTAGGCTGGGACTTGATCCCACACTGTTGGTATACTATCGAGCTGCTAGGCATTGAGCTACCAGTCCAGCCTACTCTAGTGCTGAGAATAAGACAGCAGTTCAGGAACTCAAGGCAGACATGAAAAGACTCCCTGGGGTTGTTTGCTACAGAAAAGAAGGCCTTTCTCCATGAGAGAGTAAACTGGGCTCTTGTAAGGTTTTGCCTCCCTAAACTAGAACACATCGATGCTCCAAGCTCCTCCTTCTTTAATCTGGAGGAAGCAGCGGCCCAAAGGATGCAGATGACTTTTCTTAGACGTCCAGAGGGCAGGATAACTTCTAGCCCAAGTGAGATGCGGAATGCAGCTGACTTTTATTCCAACCTTTTTGCTGCTGACAACTGTAACACAAAGTGTCGAGAGGAGCTTCTGGAAGGGCTTCCTCCGCTCACCCAGGATAAGAGTGGTGCCTTGGACTCCAAACTGACTTTAGAAGAGCTAACAGACGCACCTAACCAAATGGCAGCAGGTTGGACACCTCGCATGGATGTTCTCTCTACTGACTTCTTTAAGTGGTTTTGGACTATAATTGGTTTGGACCTGCACTTTGTATTTATGGAATGTTTTAACTACAGGACCTTTGTCAGCGGGCAGTACTTTTCCTGCTCCCAAGAAGAGAGACGTGCTGCTTACCAACTGGAGACCAGTGGCCCTGCTTTGCATAGAATATAGGTGTTAAGATAAGAATGTCCACACTCTTCTGAACTCTATATGGTTCTGCTAAGGGCCATCAGGCTGACATGCAGAAACTGGCCCAGGGTTCTGGCAGTGCAAAGCTGGTGCCAGTTTTAGAGGGGCTGCTTAAGGCCAGACTTAGTGTGAAATATGCCTGCAATCAGATGATCAACAATATAAAGGCCTTCAGTCACAGATATGTGTATGTAATGTATTTTGAAAGGTGTGTCATCACACATATGGCAAAATATTAAGTTCTTCAATTTGCTGCTGCTGCTGCAAATTATGCAGTTAAGATGCAAATATTTTATAATGATATTCTGTTAAAAAAATTTAAATAATAAAATAAAATAAAACAATAATACAATGTGTGTGTGTGTGTGTGTGTGTTTGTGTGTATCTATCTATGCATCCATCCACAGACATTACCAAACCTACCAGGGTGGGTGGTGGTGGTGTGGACACACCAAAAGTAACGACTGTTCTGCCAAAGCTAACAACCAGCAGCTGGGGGTTGTTCAATAGCAATTGTGATGTTCCCCTTTTAGAAAAACATGTAATTCACTGACGGTTGTCATTCATTATCTAGAAATGCAGCCAGTGTTTTGTTAAACTGAGTCATTTGTTCTGATGAACACGAGCGACCAGAGTAAATACTAAAATCCAATTATTCTACTATTAGTGTTTTGATTGCCACTTGTCAGATCTATAATTATGGTGATCATAACGACTGCGATGATAATGGTTGTGGTTTTTGAGTACTCTGCTTATTGACCAGACCCCAAGCGCTGATTCGTGCTCTTAGACAGTTCTGTCTGAAGTCAACTCAACAGCAAAGTCTAGAGTGGAAAGAGGTTTAACATCCTTGCAAAGGGCGGGTTTATGAAAAAAAAAAGCAAAACAGACAAAAACTCCAAGCCACCTCCAAGTTAAAATAATAAGCAGTAAAATGTATATTCTGCTTTTGTTGGTTTATGAAGCAAATGAGGTACAATTAGTGAGTTTTAGAGATGTTGGTACATGTGTAGATGGAGTTTAAGACCTTTAAAAGAACAAGGGTAGCTGTTTCGCCATGCTTCAGCTTTCTATGTTAAGGGAAAGCCAACTGTTCCTTGTCATCTCACTAAAAGAAACCAAAACGGAACCAAAAAGTAAATTCACAGCCCTTCATGTTTGCACTGTTTATTGGGTTATATCATTTATTTGAAATGGATCAAATTGCTTTGGCTTATCCATCATTCGACACACAACACCATCATGTATTCATTTCAGATTTACAGCTAAATTTACAGCTGAAATCTCCTCTTCACTAAAATATCAGATTTCATGTGGCAAACTGGTAAACATTTGTGGACTACAAATTTCCAGCCTCTCCAATTTTACTCTAGTTTGGATTTTGGTCGGGCCACTCGGAGAGTCAGAGGCTTGTCCTTGAGGTGCTTTAGCTTTGTCTTGGCTTTCACCGTCAACTTAAAAAGTAAACTATTGCCTGGGTCTCGGATTACATACACTGTCTGCATTGGGCTGTTTTCATTCTTCCTGTAAGTCGTACCAATCTCCCCTGGCAACTGCTGCTGAGATCCACCAGCATGCTTCACCCTAGTAATGGTATTAGCCAGGTGATGACAGTGCCTGGTGTTTGCCAGACGTGCTTGGAGTTCTGCCTAGAGAGTTTTTAATTCAGTGCCACATGTGGACTCCAGACACATCTCAAGAAGCATTAAAGCAAACAGGATGTACCTGACCATAATGTGGTGAAGGTGCAAATGATGTGAAAGTAAAAATTATAGAAACATGTTTTTACTTTGTAACTATAGATCAGTATTTGTAGCTGTAGCTTAATAAGTAGCTGCTAAATCACATGAGATCACATAAGAAAACCCTTATGTATTGTTCATGTGTGAGTAGTCTCAGAGTTTAAATGTCTGAAAAAATGTCCATCATCTAAACACTGATTTGACTCATGTACACATTAATTGTTCTTTGGACAGCATGGTGGTAATGATCAGTTCACATCCACTCTAATCACTGAGCTAAATCTGGGTTCAAAATTCACCCAAATACTATATTACATTTGCATGTAATGCTTACAAGAACCCAAATCATCCTCATGATGAGAATTCACATTGCAAGAAAATGCACATCATTCAAAATTATGATGAAATGAGTTTTGTATAACAAGGCAATTAGAGGAAGTCGTTATTGTACTCGGTGTTACACGCCTATTTTTAATTTGAACAACAGAAACGACTGGCCTGCGTGTTTATTATTGATCAAGGTAAAATACCAGAGGTGCCTTTGCCGCCTGCTAAGTCAGTGCTGGAGAGATATGACTAAAGAGAACATTGATTTTTTTTCTTACTTTTTCTGCCTGGAAACTTCTTATAATCATTAAAGTGCAACGAGACCTTGATTTGTTTTGGTGACAATATTTGTAAGTGGCAGCTCAGTGTGTTTGCATTGTCTTATCCCCTCTCTCTGTTTACCTCTGTGTCTTTTATTGGAAAATTTTCCTATTTCCAGTAATCCCCACAGATGACGCATTGTGCAAATACAAATCTGTGAGAGACACTTACATAAACACACATTTTTACATGACATCAAACCTTTAGCGCTTATGCGCAAAGCTTTGAGAAGTGAATTGAGATGTAGTTGAAGGAACAGAGAGGGGCGTATTTCTGAGACACACGATACATTTTCCTTATTGTGTCTGTTTTTGAGTATGAATATGTGTCTGTGCTGCGGTGTAACAAACGTTGCAGTTATTGAGGTGGTAAACACAGAGAAATCCACTGCTTGTTTGACACTACTTAATTCAGAAGAGACTCGTTTGCAACTGCTGCAGTCAGGTGTCTCCTTTTGCATATGACATCAGTAACATCTTAAACTTGCGATGCATCTGTCTTCTGTGTTTCTTTTTGAGATCTGTTTGCAATGCAGTAGTGTCAGTAAATACAGTCCAGCTGGTTGGTGTATTTGGAAAGGCAGAGAATGTTGCAATGTAACAGACAGTTTTGTGACTTTGTCAATTGATATCACATAATATGGACCTAACCTGTTAACTGCAGCTGTAACGTTTTAACGTTTTATTCATCAGGAGATTAATTACCACCTATTTCAAGCACAACATATCAAATCGTCTCCAGCTCCAGCAGCTTTTCTTCATCTTATGTGATAGTAATCTCAGTTTTCTAGTTTTGTTAGTTAAAAATACATTTTACATAAATTAATATAAAGAAGTAGAAAATAAAACACCTTGGGTTGTAGGACTGTAGACAGTTCTCAATGTTAGGCTAAATTGCCAAGGAATTTCAAAACTGGTAATAATGAAATCTAGTATTGAATACAAAAATCACAAGTCTTCTGGTAAATGTAACATTTATTGGTAGTGGCAATTAATTAATCATTTCTGTTTCTCTCTTTGTGTCCAAAGTCGTATCTAGACACAATGAGCTTTGTGTGCATGGTGTTGTTTTCACCAATAGAAGGAGAGTCGTTAAAAAGCTTTTGGTACCGTAGGACTTTACTTTGATTTTAAGTCTTAAGTGGGTTTTTAACATACATTGCCTCAGATTGTACTGTCAGGTGCAACCAACTGCTCGGTGGAGAATGGAAAACAAGCTTCAACACTACATGACTGCAGCTATTGAATGGAATATGTTCACCATGCCACTCCACCCTGCCTTCCAAACAGCAGCTGAAGGAGTCTCACTTGATGATGTGTGTAATCAAATGTGATTCTCTGGAGTCTAGTTGAAAGGCTAAACTGACTCAGGGTGACATTGTGATTCATATTTGAGCAAAAAAACAAAAATCTATTTTCACTTTAAGTGTCATCAGCAATTGCTGATGCCCAATAAGCGCACACAGAGCAGACTGAGTTTTTAACAAGATGTCAGACCGGTTGTTCATACAGAGCTGCACCACCAAACAGCATTCAGCCGACTGACTCCTCAGACATGTGAGCTGTCCTTCAGCCAATCAGACTCATAATAATAATCCAGTGGGAGGCTTTTGTATTCTCAAGGGGCCTCGTTAGATTCCTTGTACTGCTCATTCAGAGACTTTTGAAAAAACGTATATTTAGTGATACCATATAGTCGGGATGCATTGAGAGGGTTTGTTTGTTGTAAACCTGGAAGCAGGAATCACAATTTATTATGCTGATTTTATTAGTTTGATTATTTTATATAGATTATTTTCGTCCACATCCCGTGGCATGATATGCATTGATATCAAAATCATTGTTAGATTCCTAGTGTGACGTACATATAATTATGATCAATTATAAACATTAGTGAAACGTGTTGAAGTGACAATGAAATGGTGTAAATGAGTTTTAAAGACTTCCTGTTATGAACTGCACTGCTGGTCAAGTTGGCAGAGATGGATAAAAATATCTTGACAGATCTCAGTAACATTAAGATGGCTCACATTTTACATTCAGGCCCTGATCAGACAGGATGTGTTTCAGCAGGCTGGGGCAGATTATTTATAGTTGTTTTCCATGAGAGTTCACCACTTTAACACTGAGAAGAACCTTGTGTGTCTCACGTAATTCGCAGAAGTTGACTCAATGCATCCAGTTCAAAAAGGTCAGCTCTGAGCAAAAAAGCCCCTGACATCATTAGATAGATGGAAAAAATGGCTATTTAGATATAATTTTGAAACAGTAAATCGCTGGACTGTCCGGTCCTGTTTTAATTGCAGATAAAGAAACGACAAATGAATAAATAAAGAAATGACTATTAGCAGTTAGCAGGCTATGATTACAGTAACAATAAGACATAGCATGCTGCTTTTGAAAATTTTTGTTTTAACAAAAAAGTTCAGTGTGCTTCACACTGATTCTGATTTTGGCTACTTCTTCCAACCATATTTCAAATTCCTATTATTTTCTTCTTTTTGAATTGTTCTTCATTTCTGCATTTTTCTATGGCAGTACATCTTCTTCTTTCTCACTTTTATGCTGCATCCTCTTTGTGTTTCTTTCCATCCTCCAGCCCTTCCTCCCTAACTTTGTTGATAAGTGAGACTTTCTGCTTCCTCTAAGATGCTGTGAATGCTGCTGTACGTCTGAGATCTGAGATCCGCACATGTTGACGAGGAATTAGTCTTTGAAATCTGCACGCTTTGATCAGTGATAATGCAGCCTGCTGCGCTCACACTCCTACTGCGTTGATGTTGAGACAATATGCAGTCGACAACAAACTGCATCTTCAATGATTTCCAGCAGGAGACTGACGCTGATCTACCCCATCACTTCTGACGATATAACTTGACAACTAAGCTTTAATTATTCCAACTTATTCCTTTTGTTGGTAGAAATAAAGTAGTTATTAAAAGGTCCAGCAATCAAGTGTGTTAGTTCTATTCTTTAAAAGAAGCACTTCAGCACATTTAGGTGCTTTGTTTCAAGGTCATATGTTCAAACAACATTACCGGTCCAGCTTTGATGAAACTACAATTGAGATATGATTCAATGTGTTAGCAGTTAGCCCAAGGTGCCGTTTCATCCATTCAGGTAAACAAGAGTCACAGTTTGTTGTTCTCGCCTTCAGTCTGTCCATGTGTTGTGTGTCTGCATCCATCCCCATGGGTTTACTCAGGACAAGGAGAGCAGGATCCCTGATTGGTTTTCTGCAATTCATGGATGTTACAACACGCCGGGGTAATGACACACATAGAAGAGCAGCCTATTATCCATGTAAATGGAAAATTAGCTAGTGTTGGTACTTTAATTGAGTTCCATAGGCTCCACAAAAATGACTTTTTTATTTTCTGTTTTATTGTCACTAAATGTTATTGAAATCTATTGCACACTTGGAAATATATCACTTTTATCTGCACAATGTACAATGTATCACAGATAAATGTGAAAATAAAAAGAAATAAAATTCATTTTAGGCATGTTAATGGTGTTAGTGAGTGTCAGTGGTACTGTGGTCCAGAATGAAATATGTCAGCAGCTGTTTTATACGAACAGCCTTGGCAGACATTCTACTGAATTTGGCGATCCTCAGAAATGTCCTCACATTTTGTGGCTTTGAGAAGAATGAATTATTGTGTATAGATGGATTGTCATGAAATTATCTCTTGGGAGGACTTGAGATCAAGGAGATCCAACGTTTGTGTACCACTACCGCCAGTGTCTCTCATTTGTTTAAATGTGCAGTGAATTGATGAGGTTTTAGTGTCAAGCAAGCCATACTGGAACCACAGGGGTTTGTTACTTTTTTCAACTGCTGCACTCAGTCTGGAAAAAGGTGGAGGGACGTCCCCACCCTAAAACTGGCTCTGGCTCCATAAAGCTAAATACATCAATAAAATGCATACCAACATTTACATGAATGACTGAACAAGAACCAATGAATCATATAGGGAGAATTTACACTGTAACTACTGTTGAAAGGCCCGGTGCACATTACAGGGTTTTCAAATAAAACAACAGGCATATAGATACATTTAATAGATTTTCAATATTTTAATCTTAAGAGTGCATACACACGAGGAAATTCACTCAGCATACACCACATGTGTATGAGGTGTATCACGTGTGGTGATTCCAGGGAACTGGCATCTCATAAAAACATGAGACAGAGACAAAGAGAGGGGGAAAAAAGAACCCACACACCCACACACACCAAACCAGGTTGTGCATTTTATTTACAGCAGGTTGTTCGGTTCGGCCCCTAATTAATTACTCATGAATGAATCCAATCAAGTGTAATTAACATTACAGATTAGACAGTATGCAGGAGTCTCTCATGTTTTGCTGTAAATAAAATGAAATGCCATTACAAAGCGAAACTTTTATCCATAATTATCATAGACATGTATTTATTTTAGACCAGGACTTTGATTGATCAGTCTTTCTGTTATACTGCTATTTCTGTCAAACTTTCCAAGAACACGGATTGTCAAATCAGAGCCAAAATTGGTTCTGTTAGCCTGTAGTTTGTCCCCCTCCTAAGGTGCTGTTGTTGTTGAGAAAATTCAGAGCTTTGTTGTGTATGATGAGGGCACAATAGCCACTTTGGCTGTCATGTAATTTACAGTACACCCAGGACAGGGTCTCTATTTTTTGAAAATTATTTACGCACGCTTAGTTTGGACAGTGGTGGAAAAAAATATTACATTTACATATAATAATAAATGACATTACCTTGTTACTGTGACACGGTAGGTGGATTGATGAACTAGAGTAAAGAAATGAACACACACAAACTGAAGGCCGAACTAACCTTCAGTAACTGAGATGCAGTCAGCATGTGAACAGTAATCACTCTCCTCAAAGACCACAGTGTGTGTCGCGGCGCTGGCTGTGGACGCTAAGTCTTGTTCCCTTCTGGGCCACTAAAAATAGACATATTACGTTGACAGTGGATAAAAAGTCGTTTTGAGTAGCAAGTACAAGGTAACATTGTACAGCTGATGTGTGGATGTATTTGAACGTCAGAGGGAAACTGAAGAAGGGGGGAACTGGATTAAACACTGTATTCAAATAAGGAAGTGATGGAGTAATGAGCTGGAGTGATGCACTCAGGGTGAAGGAATATGTGTCACTTACTCCTTCTGAGCTCATCTCTTGTTTCCCCACAGGAATGGAAAAAGGAGCAGCGCCTGTGTCAGACCGGCTCAACACTGGGGTGGATTCGGAGGAGTCGAAGAAAAAGAAATCGACTATTATGTTATCAAAATATTACATTCCTGGCACCGCAGATCTCCCCTCCCTGCTCAGTGCTTTGTCCTCTTGTGTTTTCATTTATCTCTCTTCATTAGCGCCTCCTCCCAGCTCATCAATGCAAATATATGGATTCAATTACTGCTAATGTAGCTTCTTTATCAGCAAAACGTACCCTTATAACACCAGCGCACCAGACCGTTTGCAACACACACAAAGCACAATTGTGAGTTGATTTTTTCTAATATTTTTTAGCCACGTCAGAGCTTAGGGAATAAGTGCTGACTAGATTTTCAATTTGGGTGTGAGCAGGTCACATTCTAACTTCAGCTACACAAAACGCTGCCCTACTTTCTCGCAGCAGAGGTGTGTGTCTATTAATGAACTATTGATTAGAGTGTGAATGTGCCTGTTAGCAAAACTAAGTGCAGTTGTTTGGGTTGATTACGCGGGAGCATTTGTGTGTATATTTGAGTATCTACTAATGAAGTATTGATCGTGGTAAGAGTGTGCCTATCTTCCAAAGCAGATGCACAGCCATGTAGTTGTGTGTGCTGCTTCATCTCCTCAGCAGCACATCTAATATTTAGTGCTACCTGTCTGTTCATATGAATGAGAAGCTGCCTGTCAATCCCAAAGCAGTTGGCATGAATACTGGATAGAATCCAGATGAGCTCCACTACAGGAAAGCCAACTCCATCTCTTATTAACTTCCTCTCCTTCTCCCTTTCTCCCCCTCATCCATCCCAACCTCTCCTCCTCCTAACATGAACTCTCCCATGTCAGTTTGAGGTTCCTATCTGCACTGGATCCATATCTGTTTCCCTTTCTTGCTCCTTAGTCCTTGACAGTTTCATACTTTCATCATACTCACTTGCATCATCCTCCATTCAACTTACTTACAATCTCTGTCCAACTTTTTATTTATAGCCTCGCCCTGTGTTTTCCTTATTTTATTGTTTTAAATTAAATAGTTACTGACGTATGAGATATCTTAAGATAACTATAAACTAACCAACTTACCAGTAAAGACCTAGAAGTCCTGGGTGTCCTTATTAAACAACACTAGTTATCAGATGTAAGCTGAACATATTGTGTGTTGTATGAATCAAACAAAGACTAAATCTTTATCTCTCTGCCCTGTTGACTCTGCTGCTAGGACTTCCTGAGGCTTTGAGAGGCTTCCGAGGAAAAAGTCCTGAATAAAATCTGTACCTGGACCCCACCGGAACTAAAGCAAACGGTTCAATTCAGAGCTAAAGGAGAAATGTTGCATGAAAGCCCATTTAGAAAAGGCTTTTGTAAGTGTAAATAATCAAAAACTATTTCCTAAGAATCCGAGACCAAAACTAAAAATGTTGTATAATGTGGCTTCTTTAAAATTATGGAATTAGGGAATAATGATCTTGGTAGAAAAAAAAAAAAAGCTTTTGATCCTGCGATGTCAGCTCTTCTTCATTGTGAAGCAGAATTCACCAAGCGTTGGACTGTTCACCCACTAACAGGGAACGTGAGCTGGGTTTGGACCATCGTGAGACAGGTTAGTTTTACCCTACTGATGATGTGCTGTCTCAATTGTAATCCTGCTCTCTCACGACAAAGAAAACAGCAACCAAAGAGTGACATCCTGTTGTCTTTGTGGCTCATATTCCACGACTTTTTTCTTTCTTTCTTTCTCCAGATGGATGAGAGTCATGATTCCTACTGTCACCTGAGGACTTTTTACAGTAACTAGTGGTGATTTGGGGTTTTGCTGAAAGTACTGAAGACAATCTTAACCTTAAGGCACCTTAGAGTTTTTCACCAGATTGGCACACTGCTCTGATGAGCTAGCCTTTTATTCAACATTCTGTTTATTATCTGTCAAAGTTATGAATGGTACAACAATAGAATAAAGAAGTCTGGCTGTGAATTAATACATTTTCTTCTCTCTGTCTCTATGGCTGATTAACGTTGAATGGCTCATTATTGAGTCATTTTTGTTCCAGCCATAGTGGTCCCAAATTAATCCTGATAATCTTGAGGACTTAATTCTTTATCAACATCAAAGTAAATGTGGAATTTTGGAAAAGTCTCTACCCAAAGTATTCCATCATGATGCAACCTGTGGTATACAAACCCAAAGAAACATTTCGACTTTGAGTCCATCAGCATGTTTTTATGGATGCAGCCAGTCCAGTTTGCTTTTCATCATGAAATTACACATGCGAGTTTGTTCTGTGTTTTGTCTTTGAAGTCTTCACATATTAACTGAGCCTCTCAGACTCTCAGCTGACAGAGGCTGTTTGGCCTCAGTGTGGTCATTACTGCACTAATGGATTCTTATTGGAAGCTGTTCATTGCTTTCATGGTCAGCGGAGAACCACATCGACAGTTACACACACACACAAACACATACATGCAAGTTTCAAAGCAGATTTCATTCAATGCCTTACATACATTATGCATTATTGTTAAAAAAGGGGCTTATTGGATTGGAAGATTCTATCAACATGTGGCCGGTGCTAAACAGCTTACACATCCTATTTTAGAAGTCTGCTCTCCTGCTGTTCTCTGCTCTTGAAGGACTTCCGATCATTACTGCTCTCTCTGCACCATCCCTCTCGGACAAGCTACCGCCAAGATTCAGATCACTCCTGCCTTCAGTGCTGTTATGTATTGAAAATCTGTCCGCCCCATCTCACAGAAAAATTGATTCTTTTTTAATCTAAAGAAATGTTAATGCAGCTATTCAGCTATTTAATAAGCCGCCTTTACAGTGAACTGAAAATAAGTCTTATTAAATGAAAGGTCAGAAGGAACAGCTGCAGCTCAAAGTGGATTCAAACCGATGCTTTTCTGTTGTTTCCCCATACAACACGTACAGTGCAATGCTGATTTTGTTTCATCAAAAAAAATCTGTGTTCAACAACTGTATTTGCATATTTGTTATTTTCAGTATTCAATATTTTTGGCTCAGTTTTACTTATTTACTCCTTCACAAACTGTCGGTGCACTTGCTGAGTCCTGCTTGGTCGCTTATCTCTTTGTCTCTCTTGTGCAAACTGAACTTCACCTGCTCACTCAATCAGGTTGGTGCAGCATTACAAATGTGCACCAATTCCAGCTAATCAGAGACTGTAGAAGGTTAATTGGGATTGAAAACCATTCCCAAATGACAAACCAAGCTCTGTTTTTCAGAACTAACTTTTTCTCTCACTCTTTCATGTGAGCTCATTTGTTCTCTTTTTTGGGGTCATGTGACATGCCCACTTTTTTACTTATATGCCAAGACATTATTGCACAAAGAAATCACATTATACCAAGTTGCCAGGAGAGGAATTATGTCCGTTGAATTTATGGTTGACTCCCGCCAACAATATAGTCTTCTAAGTTATTACTGTATTGTTGGTATTGTATACTTTCATCTTGTGCTCATACATAATATGTGGATATTTACCCACTCCTACCTGCATTAGAGTAAAGTTATATAATGTCTAACAATTATTTTTGTCCCAAACATGTTTTCCTCCTCTGTCACTTATTTAATCTCTGATCTTTCCTCCACAAGCTGATGCAGAAAACAGAGTCTTTGTCATCCTCACCTACTTTTTTCTAGCTGTTCTTCGTTCTCTCTGCATCTCACATTTGCAGCAAAAAGATGTAATCACATTAAATTGTGACTATGTGTGTGCACTATTTCTTTTGCTATATTATCTACTAGGCAGCTTCTTTGCTTCACGTGTATTCAAAAGACCCCTTTGAATCTGACGTATTCTCTGTCCTCAGCGATTATTTAAAATTAAGTTATTAATTCACCGCTGTCATCTTTTGAAATTCACTGCAGAACCCTGACAAACACTGCTACAAATAGAAACTGAGAAACTGGGATTTCAGGGTTTTGTAAGCAGTATCTATCTATCTATCTATCTATCTATCTATCTATCTATCTATCTATCTATCTATCTATCTATCTATCTATCTATCTATCTATCTATCTATCTATCTGTCATCATGCTCCAAATAAAAAAAATGACATTATTTTTGGTTCACTGATCTGTTATAGAAAAGTTACACTGGATGTAATGACCAACAAATGTAACATACTATAAATGCACTGCTCAATTGTTACTATTTGCTTCTGGACATACTGTAATATCGGATAAAACATAAACATTTTTATGAGAACTTGCAGTTAAATGCTCCCACATCGGTTTTCCACACTGGCCTATTTAATAACTGCTTAAATGTCTCTAATCACTCCAGCAGTCTTAATTAATTCCTGCTTTTAGTGATAATAGCTTTTCACCCACCTTGAGACTTTGACAGTTAGCAAAGTTACACTGTTTTGGCAAATTTCCCCCATCGATCCAGTCATTGATTGAAGTCCTAGTTCATTAATTATAACATAAATACTTAGATCACCCTCATATCAGTGGAAAGCTGCTGGCTTGCACTGCATTTAGACCATCTAAATGGGTCAAAATCCATCAGGCAGCCCTCCTTCTAGCTAGAGCTGACTGCAGGTTGTACACTGACACTGTTGGTACCTACAGGTATATTTATCATGGACCGAAGTCAATTTATTTTTACCAGTTTGTATAATATATATTTATTTAGTGTTTAAACATAATTGTGCCACTAGCTGAGAAAAACATTATGAAAAGAGAAAGAGAGAAATTGAGAAGAAGAATAAAGACACAGGGAGGTGAGAGGACACAAAGAAACAGGGGAAACCAATATCATTTAAGTGCTATTTTATTAAAATAATATTGTTTGTAATTGATTAATACACTGCAGATTTGAGTCTCTACTGAGAGCGAGAACCAGAGTGACAGCTAATACAAGTTAATTAGGAAAGGCTGAGGATTAAAGAATCTTATATTAATTATGATTTAGAAATGCTCATGATTTTAACATTTATAGGAGCACTTAAGTTCAGATATGGTTGCAAACATTATCAAACTTCTCAGAATCAAAACCACATCTTTATGTTTTTAACTGATCTATTATTTGTCTGCGCGTGAGAAATTGCAGACCATTATTCATTTTTGCGTCTTCCTGTCTTCTCCTCACCAAAGCAAAAATGACCAAATCTCTGAAGTTGAACCTTCTCTGATAATATTCTCATTGGCGTTAGTTTGCTTAAATTATAATGTACTTTAGTAAAATTTCACTCAGAACTCTCACTGAATCAGACTATAATGTCTTGATAATATTGCTCTTCCCTCTTTCATAAAGGTTAATTAAGTCTAACTCAGTCAGAGGGGAGCAAAATGAGATAGAGAGAAGGTGTGAGAAAGTAAAATATAAAAGCGAAGATGAAGATACAATGAGAAGATAGACAAGCAGAGAATGAAATAAGGACCTAGGGGATGATTTGGCCGGACTATTCAGTTTCTGAAGTGCAGCAGCTGAGGTTTGTGTTTGTGAGTACGTGGGAGAGTTTGAAGGGGAGAGTTTGTCTCCTCCCTGCTGCTCCATTTTGTTAAAAGTTTCTGCTTAGTCAAGCCTGACGTCCAGGTCACTGTATATTTCTCCTTACCTCTGTTTTTGTAGCGCTCTGTCCATCACTTCCTTTTTCTCTACATTTCCTGTCCAAAGCACAGACAGAGAACATAAAAGGGCAAAAAATGGTGACAGAGTTTTCTGAATTTCTTTGTGCTCTCTTTTAGTCAATAAGAAGAGTAGTTGTGCTCAATTTTCATGGAATTTAGGGCAAACACAAATGCAAGCTCAGAGGCAGGGAGCGACTGGGTAATTATGAGAAAACTACAGGAGAGAAGAAATTAGCCACAGAGACAAAAGCAGGCAGAGAATTGTTTGGAACCGTCTTAAACGTGGAAATAATTTTTCCTGTGTTTCTGAGAATGTGTGACTGCGCAGCCTTTAAAGGAAGCTCTCGGTTTGTCACTAACGTATTACAGTGGGGGTATGTTTGAGAGCTCACAGTAGATGTCTTTTAAATGCAGTTTGTCCTTCTTCATGTTGTATTACAGAGAATGATAAAAAGAAAGCATCTGAAATCTTACATTCAAAACCCTGAATACATTTTTAAATGGTTTCTGGAATGGAAATATAATGACTGAATTTAGGAAAAAAACCCTAGAAAGTGAAAACAGCCTCTGCTCATTACTTACTACTATTTCTTTAGGCTTTCTCCTCTGCTTATTTCCTCTGCCAATTACCACTTCAGAACCTTTTCTCAGCTGCTCTGGGTATGAAACATGCCCTATAAATCAGCCTTGGCTTACATTACGTGTAAAACCCATTAATACGCGCAACAAAACTCATCTGAGTAGGATGAAAGACAGTGGAGCAGATCTGGATCATTCACAGATTGAAAACAGTTTAATGTCACGTATCTGAAAAACTGTCAAATTCACAACCTCAACCCAAGACGGGAGTGCGGATGCAAAGAGTTCTAGTTTTCCCGTGAACATCTTCTGCGTCCCTATTTATTTTCTGTCTCTAATGTTGAGCGTGAGCAGTTTGGTGGATTTGTGCGTGAGTTTGTCCTCATGCTCCTTTCAGACGTGGGATTCTGTTTCAATTAGTCGCTGTGTGAACTCCACTTCTCACCTGATATTTTCTTGATTGGTTAAACCTCTTGTACAGTGGCTGATTACTCGGTTGTTTCACACTCAAGGTAAGAGAGCCCAGTTAAAATCCTACACCCAGATATTAAATGTGTGTGTGTGTGGGTGGGTTGTTGGGTTTGGTGTAGGCTCAGTTGTTAATCTGCAACAGCTGCTCGCTATGGCAACAGTGAAAGGTCCTTTATGCTAATTACTAATGCATAATGGCTCCTCCAACTTCTCTTGACCCCACACACCTTAATGGAGATAATTACTATGCAACACCTCAATGATTGCAATAATTATCAGTTATGTCATTGCCTGAAGATTTTGTAGTGCAGGATTAAAGTTAGATTGTTTTGTCCCTCAGATTTCATTATAGGCAGAATAACTGTATATCAGTGGCATTTCTTAATTCAACTTCTTAAAGTGCAAACTTTTTCTTCCATTTGACTGATTGATAACATGTGTTTTCCTTCACAGCACGCTTTCTATCTCACTCATTTCTTTCTGCTGTTATCATCATGTTTTGTGTTGTGCTGCTGGCACAGATTGCGTTTTTATTCTGCTCGGTATTCCCATGACTTTTGCTGCGTGTGTGAGTATCAAGGCCAGGCACTGAGGTGTTTATTCCGCAATGCTTCGTTTAAATGGATTCCGGTTTGTCCACACTCCACCACTGTTTATTTTATTAAATTATTTGTCTTTGTCTTGCTTGTGTAGCCGCTTTAATTGCATTTCCTCCCCACTAGTGTTTTGTTAATGTGGATAGTCTGTTGGCATTTTACAGTATTCTTTTCTGGGCAGGTAATTTATTAAACAGGCACTGCTTTAGTTACAAGAGCTTATCTGTTTGCTTTGTTGCAACGTGAGGACACTGTGTTAAGCCTGTGGGCCTCACTCCTCTGTTTTCTCCTCATTATAGTTTCTCTTCTTTTGTTCCTGCTCATTTCCTGACTCTTTTCTCCCCGGGTTTACACTCCAGCTTCATTCCTCACTTTTGGCCTCTTGCATACTTGTTCCTTATCCCAGGCTTCCCTCCACGAAACTGTTTCCACTCCGCTAACATGGACCTGAGATTTTAATGATTTCAGTGTCATATTTACTTTATCAGCTAAGAAATACATGGTGATACTCTTGCATGGGGAATGAAAGGAGAGGATAAACTTACAAGCCTCATCAGACACAATTTAAGCCTGCGGGAATTGTCTGTTAGCCGTTTTCATACATGCATAATTTATTAAAGAGGTTAAGTTTTCACTCTCACATTCTAATTGTTCTCTCCTATCTTTGGTCTCTTCTCTCATCAGCTTTATTGTCCTGAGGTAAATAGCAGCATTTGCTATTATTGGTCATTTCTTATTTCTCCATTTTAAAGCTGATATTTAGAGTTGGGAGCTCATTTGCTTTAGGCTGGTGATCAAATACAATGATGCAACATGAGAAAAATGCAACACAGTGTTTGCACTTAGTTTTAATTTGGATGAATTCATTGTAGCAGTGTAGCTTTAGCAGTTGCATGATGGTTAAATGAAACTGGAAAATGGACAGAAGAATTTGTCAAATATTTAATTGTATTCATGTATTTTACCTTGGGTACAAGAGAAGAAACAGATTTGTGAGTGTCAGGGCCACAATATACAATACACATGCATTGCTTTATATAATTATACCAAAGGATTTTACAACTCATTTTATCTTCTGTCTTCATGACTGTAACACAAACACTAGAATTAACTCACACATGTATGGAAGTCTACCTGGGCAACCCTGGCTCCCTTCGGCAAGTTGAGTCACGTCCAGCTTGTATATTTTTGTGTGGAGCCTTCTGCACCAGCAGCGGAGTCTTTACTGTTCACACACACTAATGTCGGGACTGAACTTAGTGAACACTATTTTTATAAAATCTTTACACTTGCTACCAATACCATCATTTGTCTTCAACATGTCAAAAATTTTCTTCCTCATTTTTTTATACCTTCTCCTTTAGCTGAAATTCCTTCATTTTTAAATAATTCCCTGGTCATGTTATTGGTAAAAGCTACAGTACTTTGGACACTCTTTATTGGCTGTTACTGGGCGCTTTGATCTTGCAGGTTAGGCTCTTTCTGCTCCTATTGCACCTATTTTACAGCAGCATCTAGTTAGAAAATGGTAAATGAGCATTTGACACTAAAAGCAAAAAAAAAATACATGGAGATGGAAATGGACTGTGCGTGTATGCGTCCCTGTGGAGAGAGATAAGGTGACAGGCATCTTTGAGGTCAGACCGGCTGTATCTTGCAGGCAGCCTCGCTTGCCCTGTGGGTGGTTTAACCAGACATCTGCTGAACTCACACCAGATCCCGCCGGGCTTCACATGTCTTCTACTGCTGCCCTTAACTGACCCTGAAAGAGTAAGCAAGGATTTACGTAATGCATGATGAGATAAAAGGAGTAGCTTTTGGGCCAAAGACTGTTATCAAGCCAGGTCTTAAAGGTGTGGAGATAATATTGTCTCAGTCTCCAGGGGCATGTCCTTTTTAAGCACTGATGGGAGATTGGAGCTTGACTTTATACAAGCAGCAGCATATCAAAGAGATTAGTGTTTCTCTTTGAGGACTAAAGGTGAGTTTTTGCTTCTGGTTTTACACCTTCTGACTTTAAACATGACTGTCGGGCTTAATGTGCAGTGTATTTTAGATTGCAATTAAACATCACTTTATGGATTTGCACACATGCTGGGAATTTAGTCTTTGTTCAGCTTTCTATCAAGCTATGACCTCAAAGTGGTGTCTTAATTTTTTCATGTTTTACTTCCCTAATTATAAAATAACATAACATAACATAACTGAGAATTACTCATATCGCAAAACAATAAATTGGTACATGCCAGTTATTGTAATCAGTGTTGCCCCACAATATTAACCTTACATAACTTTTTTTTGGGAAACTTTTTCGTGTATTTGTATTGTAATATGTGTTGAATGTGTCAAAAGAGGATTGCATAAAGTAAGGTGCCCAGTCCAGAGGAGGCCACACCAGTCATATTGGCACAGAAGCTAAACAGAGGACACAAGACAGACATAAACGGACTAAATAGAGATGTGGATTATAGGATTACAGATCATGAGTAGATGATGAGCTGCAGTTATAGATAATGACTGAAACAGAGATATGAAACTGTTGTGGATACATAGTGATATGCATCCAAGCATGTTTTGGTTGGTGGTTGTGCAAAAACAAAGGCTCCCGGATGAATTAATTTTCCAAAGTAAACTGAGCAAAGTACTAGCAATGTGTTCTTGGGAAAATGTAGTAAGCCCTGAGGCGTGCAGTGAGCTTCCTTTTCAAAACTGCCACAGGGTATGTGTGACCTGGCCAAACAGAAGATGTAACACAGCACCTGGTTAAAAAACGTACCAGCCATGACCGAGGGCCCACACATGCCGCCAGAGCCGAGTCAGGTTCGGTTTAAAGCCAGTTTGTGCTGAGTGTCTGTCGAACAAAACCAGCATTACTGTCCAACAGTGACGTACGTGTATATATGAAGATCAGACAAGGGCTCATAGCTGCAGCTGTTTTGGTTTTTTTTGGGGGGAGGGTGAAAAACACACTGGACTTTGTTCAGTTTCAGTTACTGTCAAACCTTTTTTTTATGCTCCAGGCATAATTAGGAGAGCGTTTACACAGCAACAGTGTGTACTACGACAAATCACAGTCCAGCAATCAGCAATGACAAGTGACAAAGAAAAGATTTATCTAATTTATTTTTAATATGCTTGTAGTTTGTAGTTCACTCTCTGGGTTTTCTCTACTCATCGTTTTAACAGCTATATTTGGCTTGTATTATGAAAAGCATTTCAGAATTAGTACCTGTGGCTTCAGACTGAGTTCATTCCTCTTGTTTTACAGACAAGGCTGTCTACAACGTTTTGTCCACAGTTTAACTCGAAGCCTGTGCTGACACATTACACTATCCACAGTAATCAGTGATGCAGAACCTACTGAGACACAAATGAAATTAAAACCGTTACACGTGCCCGCATGCATACTCGCATGCCGTCAAAGCTTTCAGAGGTGTGGCACACGTGCTTTCTCATGTCAGTGCAATACGCTAAGCCGTATTAAATGCTGATAAATGTGGAAGGAAACATGCAACTGTTAGAGAGTCGGACTGGAATTGAAACAAGTTTCCAGGAATTAACAAAATACTTTTTCGTAGGTTCTCTGCTGTATAGTGAAGGTGAGGTTTAATTGGCATTAAGAGCTAATTGGAAGTCTACCAACTGATGATGGTGATGGTGAGCATTGTTCCAAACTTGTTTGGTCGAGCCCTCCATCCATCCTAACCTCGTCTCTTTGCCTTCTGCCGTTTCCAAGATGGGCTAGTTCCGTTTTGACCAAAATAATACTGTGATGAACCGTAACTCTTTCATCCTAATGGTACTAATAGAGCACTCACCGTTTAAATGAAGCAGATTAATAAATGCCAAGTGTGTGTCTGTTTCTCTCTGTGTGTCTCTCCCTTCCTGTTGAATCCTGACACTTCTGCTCTCCAGGCAGCGTGATGAGCAAAAAAATCTGAAGTGAAGATCACAGCAGCCTTCAGGCCAAATGTCGGAAAGTTAAGCAACACTGGGGGGAGAAGACAAGAGATATGCAGGTGTGTGTGTGTGTGTGTGTGTGTGTGTGTGTCAGGAGAGGGATATACACAGGCCCAAAATAAGCTTTGTAGAGAGACGGATTACTTGTGGAGAGTATACGTTTGAGATAAGAAAGACACTTCATGATGAGAAAAAGGATGTTGGAGAATGGACACGGAGAGAAAATGACAGAGATGAAGTAAAGGCAAGGAAAAAATAGAGTGCTTCTGCGAAATGAAATTTATTGTCCTGGGTGGCTTGGCAACAAACCGTGACCCCGTTACACCTCTACAACACTATTTTGTTGCCCAATTTTGTCCACCACCCCTCTCTCCTCACCTGAGTTTTTATGCCGCTACCAAGTCCTCAGGGGTGGAGAATAAAGAGCAGAAGAGATCCATCAGCGCTTGCTAAAAAGCCTTGCTGGCTCATAAATAAAGGAGTCGGATGAATTAGGAAGTTAAATCACCTTGGGTTGTTAATGTCACAGCCTACAGACAGACATGAAATACTTGCAGTACCTCTCATTGTTTGGCTGCTCTGCTCCATCCCTCAGGCTCTGCCATCATCACCATATGATGAGGTGTCATGGTTTATGTGTGTGTGAGAGAGAGAGAGAGAAGAGGGCAATGAATTGTGCATGAGTCCATACTTTGTCTTTGGGAGTGTGCATAAATTTATTTATATTGATGATCAGCTTGTTTCTTGCCCTTTATATATTACAGCTCTTTATACGGTCATGGCAACAATGGTTCCCTTGAGCTTAACTCATCCAGCTGTACATGTGCTTTATTTTGAAAAATTCCACTAGAAATTTTAACACACTGAACAAAACGAGATTTGTCACAAGGTCCTTCCAGTGGCTGTTCTGAAGTGTGTTCGAAGCTGTTAAGGGGCTTGTGACGGTATTAAAGTCCTCTTAACTCTGAATTTGTATCAGTTTTGTAAATGTCATTAAAATGTAATATTTCACACAATCTTCCTCAGCGGATAGAAGGCCTAAGGCACAGGCAGTGGTCAGTGGAGGCTTAGCTCCGTTTTAACACGTTATCTTCTTTCTGCTGTTTCAGTGACTGACTGGCTGTACAGGCCACGTGTCCGCGGGCAGATGTCCGAGGTCTGCTGAAGTGTCAGTCTAATGCATTTTACTGTACCTTGTTCCTTTGTGTTTCCAGAGGCGTAAGCTCAATCTGACTGTGTTTCAGAAAACCCAGAGCAGAACAGACTCGCCAACCACTCTGCTTTTTAGCCTGATTAAAGCAGTGTCCAACAGACGTCGGAAAAGTTCTTCTGCTTTGTGTTATACAATGTCTGTCTTTTGATAACGGAAAAATGCTCAACACCAGAGAATAGAGGAGCATCTGTTTCTGTCCCTGTTGTCTCGGTATTGATTTGGTCTATTTCTAACGTTTCTGCCAAAAACATCATTCTAATCCTGGGTCATAACTCACCTTTCCCCAATTAAAAAAATCTACACAAAACAAGTTACATATTGATGTGCTAAGGGCACATTTACCTGAATGTTTGAGTATTTAGTGGTTGGATGGCAGCTGCCAAAGAATATGAAGGCAGCTTATTCTGCTCATTCTCCAATTACAGGGAGACTTTAGTTTTGGTTTACAGTAGTTCTTAATGTAATTAACACTCCACCCGGTGTCAGACGTGTGCAGAGGAGAGAGATAACCAACCCTACAGCTTGTCATTTGAACCAGAGCATGGCTAATGCACACAGAAGGATCAAAGCTAGGCCCTTTAGAAACGTGGAGCTATTTCCAGAGTTCGCTTCAATCATAACATCATGGTCTATTAGAGGATGGTAACATGAAAGCTGGAGCCTGAGACTTAGCAACATTGTTAATGTGTGTGCAGCAGATTAAAGCTCTTCCTGCAGAACAGCGTATGGATATTACAGTAACATGCAATACCGGCCGCTGTTCTGCAAATCTTACTATACAGTAGTAGGTTCTCCGAGGCAATGTTCATATTCAGGGGGCAGTGATTTGTGAACTTGGTCTTTCTCATTCCGTAAAAACATACATCCACATTTGAACTTACAGTAATATCGAACCTGAAATGTGTCATCAGCTGGTCTGATGATTTATTTGAAATAATGCAACAACACAGATAGGAAGAAATGTCAGGAAACGTGTTTAGCTAAAACTTTTGAAAATAAAATTTGAAAGTACAATCAATGAATATTTATCAAAACGAGTATTAGTTCTGGTTGCTGTCCCAGGAACAAAAAAAAACATAGTTAGAAAACCAAAACTGTCTTCCTCCACATCTGCCTTATTAAATTTGACCAAATGGTTCAGTGGTTCCCTCCATTGGTTTTCTCAGCATGTGTCTGTTTCTCTTTGGTTATTATGATTCAACAGATATATAAGATACAAATGAGATGAACACTGGCCACCTCAGACATTACCCATAGTGTGTGTGTGTGTGTGTGTGTGTGTGTGTGTGTGTGTGTTTGTATGTGTGAATGAACTATTCTGCTGTGTGTGCTGCCTGTGTGGCTGTCGATGTGAACACACTGACCTGGACTGGTCTTGGACCGGTTTCTGAGTAGACAGAGACTCAAATTCAAAGTAAATTAACAAAAAGAATTAAGTAGTGTTCCCACTCTTCTTCTTGATTGGTCCAGAGACGAGGGTTATAATTGCATAAGTATTGAACTCTGACCTCACTGATCATTAACTGTAAATACAACATAGTAAAAACAAAGCGTTTGCTCATAGTGAAGCACATCACAGTCCCAGTCTTCCACTGAAGTTTGCAGCCTAAGGCATAAACTGTAAAACTTACATTTAAGAGTTGCTCTGGGCTAGTTTTGAAAATTACATTTTCAACGGTCAGTCTGTATGAAAAGACATTAGGGTGAAGTGGATGAGAAACCAAAAACTGAATCAAACGTTTCCCCTGATTTGCATTTGTTCCTCAATGATGGCAGGCAAACATGTTGTGCCCGGAGGGGAAACACACAGGGGAGCACCATTTGGGGGGAAGAAGGGAGAAAAGATCACTCATATAATATTCACCTTTCATCCTCACCTGGTAATGAGATGTCTTTCCCAGAGCCATAAACCCAAAGGGTCACTGCCATAGTCCTGGAATGCAACAAAGCAAAGTCTGAACATTTGAGTGACAGGAAAGCTGCTATTTGCACTTGAAGGGCATCTTTATCCTAGTCGCTGGCAGTGCCGTGTCATCTTTTGCATAATACTGCACCACAAGTCCTCGTTTATATCCTGTCTTGTCCGAAATAATGTAAGTGCAGAGTAAGAGATTCACATCATAATTGTGCCTCTAACTTTACCTTGTTAAGCTCAAACATCTGATATGAGGTTATCAACTCTTGGCATAAATAGCAATGATGTGAATGAAATAATGCAAAGTAAATACAAGAATTTGCAGTTTCTAATGTTTTAATTCATCTAAATGAAGCTAAACTCTGCTGAAGTTCCTGCAATGTGCTGCATTCAACATAAAACTAATGAAGTTTCTTCTTAAGACAGTTATGTGCATTTTAAAGCTGCTGAGAGGAAACGTGACAAACGTGACAAAAATTATTATTATCAAGAAGAAATTAGACAGCTGACATGCTTTACACAGTTTTTTTCTCCACTGCACAAAGTGACATAGAATATCTCCTCAGAGGAACCTGCATTTGGTTCAGGGTCCATTATGTTGCTATTGTAGAATAAGTGCACTTGAACGTATATTAAACCAGATTCTGATCGATGATGTCTTGTCTGTGTTGTACAGCACTTTAAGCAACATGATACTAGGACAAAAATGCCATTAAATAGGTACTGGACCTTGCAGTCCACTGATTTTATTTTCATCTGCCAATGTTCAGGTAATTGGTGCATTTTACCAGTATCCTGATGCATTAGCCTGATTGGCAAATATTCTTCTTTTTCACTCTCATTAATGCCACATACTCACCTGGAGAGGTTACTTCTTCCTCACAAGTGGCTTCATCTTGTCACCTTTGGTCTGTGACTGGCTTCCTGCTGGAGAGGTGTTTTCCCACATGCTGAAGCAATTACCAGATTTATACCAGCTGCTTGTGGCTGAGGGTGGCTGCTGATCACCACAGCGTCTTTGAACCTAACAGACACCGTTGCCAAAAATCAGTCACTTCATGGCTGGAGATACTTTGGTAGGTCAGAGGAGCTGGAAGCATTTGTGCTACAGATCCAGCCATTGTACACATTTGAAAACAATAGCCATATTTTCCACCTCTATTAAATAGACTTCAATATTTGTCTCTATGTGTAGGAGGAGAATGGAAACTGTGTGAGTGCCAAACAGTGCCTGAGTAATTTGGCCACACGAATATAGATATAGTAGGAAATTAACAATATAATTAACACATATAAAGTGCCTGTCTTGGTTTTTACATGCCAAAATTATCCATCCAGATATGACAGAGCCAAATGAAAGGAACATTTTAAACACTGTTGCAGTGTTTCAGTATGTATTTTCACCTCTGCTGACTGTAATTGGTCACAATCAGCGGTGGCTTGGTGTAGCCTGGAGGCAGAGTGTCTTTACTTTGGCTCTGCTGTGCCTTAATTAACACCAGAGACACTTCAAGTCTTGCTATGGTAATTTCAAAGACATACTCAACTGGTCACCATTTAGCATCTGTCTGAAGGCCCCTTGGCATTTTGTCCATCAGCAGCATATTAGCATTTCATTTCTTCAAGATGCACTGCAGCGAGTGACAAGATCATACATATTTAGGACGTGAAAACTGCCAGAGAAGTTGGTGGATTCTGCAGAGGATAGGACGCTCCGGGTGTCCACTGAGTTTAGGCACAACATGTTCCAACATTCACAAATACATTTTTAAATTTGAGAAACAGAGAGAGAAAGAGTTGGTTTGACAAAACCTCCTGCAAAGCTATTATAGTTGTACATTTTCAGTTTTTTGTGTTGACAATATTTTAGATTGATTTAGAATTTCTCTTTTATTTATAGTTTCCATTTATTTTCACAGGGGATTTGTTTGTTTCAGTTTCGGTAATTTAGTAAACCTTGATTTATTTAGTTAAGGGTAAAAGTTGACCAAGGACGAGTGTTATGTGTAAAATAATAAAGATTAACATTTTATCAACCAAACTAACATAAAATAGGCATAACTGCACAAGTGAAACACTAACTTAAAGTTATTGAAAAACATCTACAATATCCTGAGTTTTCTTCTTGAAATTGCCATAACTTTGATTAATCAGAGTCTATTTAGCCCTGTGTGATGCCTGAATATTCATATATTGGGGAAAACATTGAAATGCATTTTTTTCACAGAAACGGGCTCTGCAACGTGGCCCTAATTTTGCATTTAGGTATAAACATTTGGAAAGCCTGAAAGTTTTAGCAAAAAATAGAGTCTGAGTCAGATGCAACAGCACCCGAGTTTCTGTTAAGACCAGCTTGAAAAGTTTTGTATTAGCTTGCTCTGATTTCAGACTTAAATTGAAATATTTCCACATTTTACACCTGACGTTTGATCTCAGGCCTAAAGCATAAGTAGTAGGTCCTATAGCGCCACATCACCATCTAAGATTAGAGACTGTAGTTACACTGACTTGTAGGACACATCAAACAGCTGTCTACAGCTGCAGAGTGAGCAGCCTAAAGACCATGTTAATTAAAACGATGCACAGAAAAAATCAATTTCTTTTGGATTTTATTTTAGTTTGTTCTTTAGAACCCAATAGCAGTTTAATTTTTTGTTTTAGACTGCAAACATTTCCAACACTCTGGGCAAAGGAATAAATGACACTATGTCATACAGTTAAGTTTTGTAATAAATTTGTCACCAATATTTATACAAATCTATGTGAATAGGTCACTTTGTGCACACAAACATCACGCTGGTTTAAAAAGCTGCTCAGTAGGAGACTTCCAGTTCCCAGTTCAACCAAAGGAGAAGTAGTAAGTCATTGTCACTCAGCAGCAAATGGGTTGTTTCAAAAGGTTAGATTCTATTTCTTCCCTTTCTTGCTAAGGGGACCTTTGTCTCCGCAGATGGAACTGGGGATTTGAAGAAAGCTGAAGGACAGAAGCCACATGAAAAATGTCGTTTTACCTTTTTCAATAAAAGTTAACACAAAAGAAAAAATCTCCCTGCTCAGATACAAACAACAGGTCTGTTGGAAGGTGAGCAGCGAAGTCAAGGATTTCAACCAGAACTTTTTATGAATTTAGTCAAATGGCTAAGTCAACTTGCAATTAGTTGAATGTCAGTGTGTAAATGTGCTGGCGCTGCAAAAGTCCAGCTCTTTTAAGGTGCCGGCCAAATGTCAGACTTTTTGTTAAAAAAGCCTCTGAAAATCCTGAATGAGTTACTCTCGAGTTTTATAATGGCTGAATGTACGCAGGGATTTGAACAGTTTTTCACCGCTGTGTGTGTGTTTGTTGCTCTAGATACTACTTAGTGAGGACCAAATTTAGCTTTTTACCAACAGAGTGAGGACATTTTGGGCGGTCCTGACAACCTTTAACAACTTTAAAGGGATTTTTGAGGGTCAAGACTGGGTTTTATACTTAGAATTAGGTTTTGGTTATAGTTAGGGTTAGACATTCAGTTGTGATGATTAGGGTCACGTGTCTGTGATTTACTATCTAAAATTGTTGAAAAAATACTTGTTGGCATGTACAAAAATGACATTTTCATTAGCCTCCTAATACATGAGAAATCTATCGTCCATTCATCTATGTGAACACCTAGACAGATATTAGAGTTAAACAAAAGTAGCCCTGCATATGGTAATTTTTCTCTTTTAGCACTTACCCTGTTTCCATTCTCAGCTAATCGAGTTTGCTGGACCCAGTTCTGTCCTCAACAAACCGACACGCTCCCTGCTCATTTTTGGGTTTCTTATGAAGGTTTCTGTTATTTTCAAAACTTGTGCACAAGGTTGCCTGGGGCACTGCACCTGTGTTAAGGTAAAGCTACGCTTTCAAGATGTTGTTTGTAATGCATTGTGACTTCAGTGCACTCAGAAAATGTTATATATTTACAGCCCGTACATTATTTAGCATCTGTGAGACCTTGAAAAACGAATTCTTGCCATCTCTGGGTGGAGAGATGATCCTCAGTACTATTCAGTCGGGCGATTGTTGTTTTTGTCGTTGAAAGTAATAGCCTGCGGAAAATGGTCACCTTTGTTAGATCTGAAAAGATGTTTTAGTGCTAAATTAAACAAGCAAAACAATTTCACTCAATGTTTCTGTGATATTTCAAACCTAGATTCAAGTTATGTTCCATGCACTAATATAGGTGTTCTTCTCACTCACTTGAGGGGGTAAAAGGAGGGAGAGTGCAGGAAGAATTCTGATTTTATTTTTTAATAGATTCCCCAAGGGTTTGACTCGGTTTGGCTGATGCATGGCACTGTGGGATGTGGGATAATGGCATGAAAGGAAAACACGGGGACAAGATACTGGGCTAAAAAAAGGCAAAGTCTGTGAAAGGATGACGGGAACGACAGAATTAATGTGCAACATATGTGTATTGTGGACGCAACTGAGAAGATTTATTATATAATAAGCTGCTCGAAGACAACACTGGTCCTATAGATACTTCATCTCTATATTAGGACACAAATAAACACACACACATTTATGAAGGCTTACACACACTCACATCAACTCTGAGGATCAAACATTTTGGGATGCAACTGGATATCTGGTTGATTACAGTCATATAAAAAGCAGCTGATCTGGTCAAAGTTGGATTTTATAACAAACAGACACAAGCCGTGTTTAAAAAGATCACTGATCGACATAATCATTATGATTTAGTCAGGATTAAAAAGCTTTGAAACATTTTAACAGTGTGAATAATGTGAACAACAGGGGCTCAAAGTTCAAGCATCTTTGTTTCCTGCCAGTTTGGACAAACATGGTTTCTCAAATTAAACCTTCATTAGGACCTAATGCTTTAGAAAACCGATTTCATGGATTTTATTCTTTATTAATCATACTTCAAAAAATGACAAATATGTCTTTAAGCCAAGCATTATGGAGCTTATTAAAATCAGCTGGATCCACTAGTTTAAATGAATAAATAATATATAAACAGAAGAATCAAAAAACAATTTAATATTAAAGCCAGGTAGTATTCATGTTGTGGTTAAACAGTGTACATGTTAACATTTGGATTAAAAGGCATAACTATGCACCTTAAGCAAATAAAAGTAAAAATATCAGCAAAAAGTTTCTTGGACAGAAAATACTAATATAATATTTTTTTTTGCTGATTTATAAGCCATTCCTCTTGTTACACATTAAAATTCATGAAATTCTGTAAAAATGTGCTTCCACCCACACACCGTACACTGAAGTTTTAATTATTATTAGTAAACTTGCAAACTCTAGTAATTACTTGTCTCTCCCAGACCTCTTTGTGTGATTTGACCCCAGCACTCCTGACAATGAAACCAACTGGGCAGTGGAAGAGAAACGAGGTGAAATGATACAAGTGTATCCCAGATGTGTTGGTTCTTTTTTTCTCCTTAAGCACATTCAAGAAATGATGCAGTTATACAGCAGGACGTGTTCATATGTAGATGTTACATTATGCTCACTCAAATGTTGCTGAGCATTAACAGCTCGAGTGAATTAACAGGCAAATAGCACTCGCCCATTTTTGAATGTGTATTACATCGAGCTGTCCGTTTCAGTTTTATCGTTGCGTTACATAGATTCTCTAATGCACTCTGAGTGCTGTTGTCTCTGATTATGCCATCATAAGTGTAAATGCTTTCCACATAAAGGTTATTGTCACATATTTTGCTGCAGCTCAGTAGTTGGGTTTAAATGACTGATGTGCTGGTATTATTTGAATTAATTCAATTCCCTATTAGCTCTGACATTTATCTAACAAATTTCTGCTGTTATAACTTTATCTTCTCAAGACCGTCACTCACTGAGGCTCTGAGCCATGCAGATTTAATGTCATTTAATTTGACTGAGCTGTAATTAACACAACATTGATGAAGGATTGGCCCTGTAGTGGTTTCACACTCAGCTTAGATTCCCAACATTGCCTGACTGTACAAGAGCTTCGGCAATTATCAGAATGTTTGATTCCAGAAAACACAGAATGTCACCAGACAACCTGTCTTTAAAAGAATAAAAACTAAAAGATCATGAGATGCTGTGGTGTGGTTTGTTTTTTCAACATTTTTCAGCAGAAGAGAAAGATGAAAGACTGATGAGGGCTGCACTTTCAAAATTGTTGTTTATGAGCACATATGCAAATTGTTTAATAAAATCACCCAGTTATATGTGGGAGATGATGTAAATTTGGCACTTGAAATTTTCTTAAAAGGGATGTAAAAAGAAGGTGGTGCTCATTAACAAAAGACTAAGACTAACCAGTTGGGAAATCAACCAAACTTAAATAGACAAAAGTAAAAAACAATATTTTTTTTTTTTTTTAAAAAGCTACAGCAACAAGCTTTTATATATTTTAAAAAACATCCCCCCAAACCCCACTCAACTACTGTGCATTTTATGCTCTCACCTGAGTGGAACCTACCACCTGTGCAGGTGAGTATGAGGTTCAGTCACATAAAAATTCATGTTACTTGTAATAATATGCAGACTAGATATTTACTGCAACCACTAAAAAGTGACAATGGCTGTGTCTAAATCTCTAAACAATTCTATTCAATAGATTGTATTTAATCCACCCAAACTTCATTCTACCTATCCTCCCTCAGCCGCCCACTGCTGACAGGGTCTAATGATGCAAACCTGCTTCTACTTTTTCTTGATGAGTCTGTTGGTCCATTCCACTTTCACATTAGAAACACCACAGGCAAAATTCCTCCCAACAGAACCTGGTCCCAAAACCATTCAAACACCAAACAAATCAACTCAACAATTACATTCCAAATGATAATTCAGCTAAAACACTGTTAATGTCAGGGAACACAGGGCCTAGTGAACAGGGAAGGTGACCTTTTTACACTATACATATCCTTTTCTACACTACTGCTTAGATGAAGCAGCTCCAGACAAAACCTCTCAGCCACCATTATGTCTCTCAGTGCCTCCTCTCTGTTTGTTTGTCTCCCTTTTAGACTGAAATTGACTTGTCTGGGAAAGCTTCACAGCAGCATCCCCCTCTGAACGGTGACACACAGACACACTTTCATATGCAGCTGTCGTGAACCTCCTTTTCCAGGAAATGCAACAGTTGAGCGAACACAGCAATAAACACCTTTCTGCTCTGTTTGGTTTTTACAAGTTGCACGAGTAACATGAAGTAAAAAAACACGGGGAAAGTAAAACGTTTCAGTTTCTCTTATCAGTTTAATGTCTAATCTGACGTGACGTTGAGGGCAGCCTGGCTGGTGATCAATCCAAAGAACCGGGCACATGACTGACACCATTTCTGCAATGGTATGAATATTGCAGTTGCAAATGCAGGCGCAGTGTGTGTGGCAGTTCCGGCGCATTTGCTTGTGTGTGTTGTAGTGGTTTAGTATTAGTGTGTACAGCGTGTACAGTAAAGCACGGACAGCAGCAAAGAAAAGTAGAAGATCAGCTGGTTTGGTGGTTTGGACAGACAGAACTCTGTATTGTCTGGGAGAAGCTGGGAAAGGTGTGTCCAGGGTGAGAGGGGTTGGTGGTCATTTTCTTCGCCCGCTCCCTGGCACTCAAGTGTACAAGTCCTGGTAAGTGGACAGAGGGACATCACCACCACCAAGATCATTTGAAAGTGGAATCACTGCCTGTTATTTTTTATTTTTTTGCGCTCGATGTAATGACTCTTCTGGTGCTGGACGATTAGGAGGCAGCAGGACGTTGTGTAAAAGCACTCACACAGAAGGGTGCTGTTGGATTCTTATCTCCTGAATGTCGTCGGTGGACAAATTAGGGACTCCGAAAAAGAAAAACCTTCTTATTAGTACATTTTTTCTTGCAACTTATTACTGAATGTAAAATTGACCCTTTAACATAAAATATAATAGGTCGGCCATGTCCCATTATTTCTGTTTGCTCTCTTGGGTTGCAAATCCTAATTTTAAGTAACAGTTCACTATGTAAGACCCATATAATGGAATAAAACTCTGTTGCACATCGTATTCAGACATCAGTGGAGCAACATAAATGTTCAAATGACATAATCAAGTGGGATGAAAGGTAGAGATGGAAAAGATGTCCATCGTTATCAAGTATTGCACACAGTCCCAGCAAACCCTCTCAGGTTCACACTGGGCTTTGAAGGTCTGTACTGACCTGTTCCCTGACCCTCCTGTGTGTTTGCTGCAGAGAGGCAGCAATCTGTGCAGAGAAGATACATCTTTATCATTTCTCACGGTTTGTGGAGTTCAGTTCTCTTATATAAAATCTAGCATCACTTTACCAAATGTCATTCTGACATCAAGTTATCCTGATTAAGTTGAGATAATTACATCAGTTTGGATCCTCAAAATCAAGGCCCCAGTAATAAAACCAAGGTGGCTTTAATTACTCTGGACGATGGATTTTGCTCGATCTGAGGCTCCAGGGAGTTTAATGTAAAAAAAATATCTGACAAACCAGAAATGACCTGCTGCAGAACCAGAACAACCAGCTACCTGAGACAAACTAAAGTCAGGGGCCGCTTAAGTTCCAGTGCTGCCAAATATGGGAAATGATGAAGGAAGCTCATTCCAGCATCACATCCCACAGGGCATGAAAAGACGGAGTACTGTAGGTAGATTGGATGATCTGGAGCTCTCATAATTATAGCCTGGATGTCGACATAAACTCCGTCATTTGGAAACTGATAGTTACTGTAACTTCACGGCGTGGCTGACTATTGTTTCCCTGCCTGTTCATCTGATAGCCCCACACCCAACATGTAATGTCCTTTTCACTTTACTGAGGATTCCTTTCCATCTCCCTGTCTCCTCTCTTTATGCAGTATTTGCCCCCGGGTCTGACTGTTGTATGTCACAGTCTTATTCTCAGTTCACATTTTGTGCATAATAATGAAGGTCAAGTCAGCTGAACTTTCTTTTTATGTAAGCTTCAGTTAATCTATCCTTTGTGTCATCTTACACAAGCAAAATTTTCATTCCCTTCCCTTTCCTTTTCCTTTTATTTTTGTTTCACCTCTTCTCACCTCTTTTACATCCTTATCTTTTCTTCCCTGCCTCATTTTATCTATTATCCATCTATTGACTCCTGTCCTTCTCCACTGTGCTGACTTAAGTGCTCAGCTCCCTTCCAGTTTCTTCTTCGTTTTAGAGACTACACATCCGCTCAACTTCACACACTTGTGCATGCACAGACATAAGATCCTATTAAAGCGACAATGCTGTCATCGCTAAAATGACTGCAGCCCACGGAGTGTAACACATTACTCCTCAACTCTCTTAAATCAGCTCCAGATTGAAGCCCTCAGCAACTGTCATCTCCTGCTCTCACTCTCTTCAATTTTCTGTTCATGCAGCATTAAAACAGTGTATCAAAACCGCATTAACCCACAGATACAGAGGCACATTTATGCCGAAAAACGGTATCATTTACAGGGATTTACGTAAGTGTTGAAGTGATGAATCCTCCCTGGTTTAGGCTAAAATTTTGCTAACATGCTGCTCTCCTTATTGCATGTGTTGTTTTGACCTTCTCTGTTCATCCTTCACTAAATAAAGCCCTTTCCATCACTTCTCATTTATTTTCCAAGATGACATAAATTCTTGTAGAAGCAGGGTTTCATTAAAACCATATTAACCCCCAGAGAAAATGAGAGAGAAATGCCACTGACTCAGAGAAGGTTTTTTTTTCTCGTTGCCTCGCTCCCTCCTCAAACTGATAATTCAATATGTTCAGAGCAGGACAGAGAGCTGATCCTTTGCATAATTGCATTAAGCAACATTAGCAGTGCTATCAGAGAGGTGACAGAAAGGGAAATGGATTTGAATTAGAATGTGATAAAAGATGGCATCAGCGGGAGAAATGTAAGACCGTGTGTGCCTCGTGGTGTCACGCTAACAACACTTGTCTTGAACACTTGTCCTCAAAGACAGGATTTACATAACCTACTTAATTCCCCATTATTTCTCATGAGGGACCATGTTACCGTTTGTTTTTCCAAACAGTTTCTTCGCTAATGCTTGTTTCATTGATGCTGTTAAAGTGAATTCCGAACTTCAATTTAATTTGTCTCACAACCCACGTACCAGGAAATTGTTTGTGCTTTTTTCTCACGCATTCTTCCGTGTGCATGCTGATTTTAGTCTGTGTTGCTTTATTATTTTTCTGCTTTTGCACCAGCCCGGTGTGTGAGTACATACAAGCCACAATAGCCCCTGCAGTTTGGTGATCATCTAGTTCCTTATTTGGTTTGGAGTATACTGTAAAATGCTTCCCCAGCTAAACAATTTTAATATTTACCAGCATATTTTTTATTCATTTATTTATTCCTTGGCAGACTGGGACAGATGGAGCATGACATTGACAGGTGGACTGGTAATGCATCACCTGAATATTGTGACCATGAGGGAGCCCCAAGGCAAAGTTACAGATTTACCAAGTGACTTACATTTCAATGATGCTGACCAAGTCTTCTACAATACTGCTGAAATAAGATTCTCCTGCAGAGGGACTTATAACAAACAGCCAATCCATTAGAACAATGCAAAGGGTTATCTTGGTGTGGACAAATTCCTGTATTTACCCATGACACATAAAATACTGTGAAGTCCTGTAAAGGATTCATAAATCCAAGGCTCATCAGACATCAACACAGCAATTCTTGTAATTGATATCATAGCTGCAACTTTTTTATCTTTTGTTTCACTGATCACAAGATAACCATTATAATTATAACTAATCTACCAGGAGCATCCATTTACATGGATTTGATTGCACTGCTGTAACAGATTGAATCAGTAAAGTTTGACATTTTTTGCAGTTTTTTTTTTTGTGTTACCATCACCCATTGATTGCAGAACTAACTTTATTAATAATAATAACACACTGAGGTTTTTTTTATTTAGTTTGTTAGTGAAAAGTTAATGTTTTAAGATGAAGAGCGTGGCATCAGTAGCCATCAGAACTGACAACATAGACATACCCAGGCTTTGCATGTGTAGGAGAAAGTGAAGGTTGTTCTGCCTTCGCAATAGACTGTGACATCAATGTCATTTGGTTTTGGCACCGAAAAACTTATTGTTAGGGTTTACGTACAAAAACCCGGAGATTAGTAAGTTAAAAAAAGACAAAATAACATGAACTAACAATGTAAAACAGAACACAAACTGGTGCCTCATGTGTAAAGGTCATGTGTGTTGTCAGACACTGTAGCTTTACATTCTGTCACTAAATGCAAATGTGGCAACTGTCATTGTTACTATGTCCAAAAGACTGAATTCAGTTCAACTTTAATTATATAATGCTAGTTCACAACATGGCAGATGCCACCAAATTCTCACATGTCCAAATAAACAGTACTAAAAAAATTATGCCAGTCCATTGGCAACCTACCAGAACTATAACTATTGATTTTTTGATTTGGTTGATTTTGTCAGGTTTATAGTAGCAGGTGGCTGGGGCTCAGTTTGTAAGGCAGGCATCCACGGACCACAAGGACAGTGGCCCAATCCCCGATCCTTCCCGGCCATGCGCCGAAGAGTCCCTGGGCAAGACCCCAAACCCCAAGCTGCTCCCCATGGGCCAGATGAGCCATCGCCATCGTATGTGTGTGAACCAAATTACTCTGTAAGTCACTTTGGAATTAAAGCGTCTGCTAAATGTAAATGTAAATACTGTTACTTCCTCCCTTTTCCTTGGTTTTGATTATCTGTTACACCTGTTAGTCTGTTCTGTTAGATTTAAGGTTTTTTGACTTGTCTTAGTTCTTTATTATTTTCTTGATTAAAGAAATTACCTTTTGCTGTGTTATTTTATGTACTTAGTTTCTCCTTTATTACCATTTTTAGTTACTTTTAGTTTGTCCCATCCTCTTTTGTCAGTCTTTGTTATCACCACCCTTGGTCCTTTATTCACTATACCATCCCCTTTTTAACCAGACGGCATTTGAGGATGAGTCCTGAGAGCCTGGGCTGACCAGCTAGCACCTGTGTTTCCTGTAATATTCAACCTCTCCTTATTCCAATCGATTTCTCCCACGTTTCAAACAGTCCATTATTGTTCCTATATTGAAGAAACTCCACCCTTCGTCCTTCGTCCCTTAATGACTGCTGCCCTGTAGCCCTGACCTCTATAATTATGAAGTGCTTTGAAACACTGGTCAGAGATTTCATCATATCCCCACTATCTGACACACTGGACCCATTGCAGTTTGTCCAAAGCGATCGACTGATAATACCATCTCTAACCTCCTTCACACATCACTCAGCCACCTCAACATTGGGAAGGGGAATTATGTCAGAAATGCTGTTTGTTGACTACAGTTCAGCATTTTAAACCATCATTCCCTCCACACTCACCACCAAGCTGGAGCACCTGGGACTCAGCCCTTCTCTTTGTCAGTGGATTTCCAACTTTCCAACCACAGGGAGTAAGAATGGGAAGGCATATCTCAGCCCCCCTCACCCTCAACACTGGAGTCTTCCAGGGTTGTGTCCTGAGTCCCCTGCTGTACTCACGGTACACATACAACTACATGGCCACTACCAACTCCACCACCATCATCAAGTTTGCTGAGAACACTGTTGTGGAGGGCCTGATTACTGACGATAATGAGCTGGCCTACCTGGAGGAGATTAGGAACCTGGAGATCTGGTGCCAGAGGAACAACCTCCTCCTGAACGTCAGTAAGACTAATGAATTGATAGTGGAAAAAGCTGGAGAGGAACTTTCAGACTCCCATCATTAACAAGAAACCAGTGGAGCGAGTGGACTGCTTCCGGTACCTTAGTGTTCTCATCACGCAGGACCTGTTGTGTTAGTATCATATCAACACCATAAAAATGCCCGGTAGCATCTGTACTACTCTTGAAATACTTTAGATTGGCTTCCAGGGTGTTTAGGAGCTTTTATACATGCACCATAGAGAGCATGCTGACGGTTTACATCACAACCTGGTTTGGGAACAGCACCATGCAAGACAGAGTTTTCGGCCACCATCTTTAAAATGAATGGTGTGGCCAAAACATTAGAAGCCGTCCTCCCTGTTATGCCGTCCAGTATTAGTCCAGTAACCACTTTGACCTCAGTCATAAACACATTAGAATTATCACCTTTGTGAGAGTTCCAACTTAAAAACTGACAAATTAGAACCTTGTAAAATCAGAATTCATGGCGGAGCTGCTGTATTGGTTTATATTAGAATGTACAAGTGTACCTAATAAAGTGGCCAGTGAGTGCTCGTGACACGTAAAATTTGAATTACACTTTTTGAATATGATATGATCCGGGAGAATCTGAATAATGGAAGAGACTCGTTGAGTCCAGTTACAGCTTCACATTCTGCATTCTGTGGAGAGACAGATGTGCCTGATCCAGTGTATAGTGGGTTGTGTTATGATGAGAAGGTTTATTCCTCAGTGAGTCATTCCTGTGAGCAATAGCACTGATTGTGAGATGATTGCTCCCTCAGCATCTGCCACAGCTTACTTTGATGTTTTAGGGCAGTGGTGTTGTGACAGTACATGCTGACTTCACATCTGGGTCTCGTTCCTTGTATGTGAATAACTGAGTTTCTGTTGAGTTTCTTGACAGTTGGGAAAATACTTCCTGTTCCCCGAAGCAAACTTTGCAGCACAAATGTTTACCATCAAAGGTTAAGTGTTTTCCTGTCCATAAACATTTTCAGACTTTTATTAAAACACTCTTATGGATCAAATGAAAATGATCCAACATGTTTTCAGAAAGAAACAGAAGGATGCATGAATAATTAACATGATCAGGAGTTAATGTGTTAATATGTTAGTTAAAAACAGTTGGGTTTTAAGTTACAGATTGGTGCATTTGTTTTACCCTACTAGGGACCATCCAGTGCAGCTGGGTAAATTGCAAAAAGCTATTGGGCTCAAAACTAAAGGCAATTAGGTTTAAAAACAAAAGATTAACACAGTTTAAATTAAATGCGCAAAGCATTGTTGAACATTTAACACAGATGATGTCTTGTTAAAGTTCTGTCATTTCAATACTAATTATCTACACATCTTATGTGCCATTACAGTTTACTGACATCAAGACAAGAAAGGGTTACAGTAAGTTTATCTGTGTTAAATGTTGATATATGTGCAGTATTTCAATTTAAGCAAAGTTTCATAAAATATCTAATGCTATGAAACCCAAATAATTTTGGTGATATTTATTGTATTCACTTTATCTGCAATAATTGCAGATAACAGTTGCTTTGTCATATTGGAGTTGGGAAAAGCTTTAGAAAAGATACATTTTTCATAGATTTGTCACAAACATGTTAACTGGAGGATTGAATCACAGAGTAGATGGAGGGAGTAAGGTTCCGTTTTATTGTCAGGCACTGGGTGTGAGGAGCAGATTCAGTCAGTGGATGACAAGTCAATAAGAATATACAGTAAAGAGGTAAAGACACAGCAGGTAATTAGCAGGCAGCTTACAGACAAACGGGCTTGCAGAAAGCTCGAGGTAAATATGGACCGCCAGTAATCACCATGACTGCAAAGATCGGTTTAGGTTGGTGGATTAGCAAAAACAGACTTTCTTTAAAATATAATAGGCTTTGTGTGTGACACAGAGAAGTGTGAATCGAAATTCTGTTCGAGGACATGAACATGGGTCTTTTGTAGAAGAGCAAAGTAATTGCATTAAAACAAAGCAAGGATAAACAAGGAGAGCCGGTCAAGAGCACAAAGTAAAGAATCGGGTAACGAAAGAACAGGTAACAGCACGGAGACAGAGAGCGACAGCTGTGAGAATCAGTGAACAAACTGGCAGAGAGAGTGAAACGGCTTTGACGTACAGAGTACAGCAATTATGCTGATGCAGTGCAGGTGAGTGAGCGAGCTGAACGGGGAAGGCCATGCAGAAATGAAGAGATAATAGAACAAAGGAATTGGGATGGGCTGAGTGTAAAATCCAGGCGTGAAAGTGTGTGTGTGTGTGTGTGTGTGTAAACCAAGTACTGAGTATGGCAAGCCTGAGGGCAAAGAAAACAGGAAAATGTGGAGGCAGGGAAACGAGGCCAGAATAAACCAGAGCCTGATGTCACAGTCACGTCAACGTATTAACTCTCTGTTCACGTGAAACAACAGATTTGTATCTGGTCATGAACTGAAAGTTCAACCTGACTGAACTCTGTCCTGAAAAATCATGAGTTTCTCCAATGTCCAGCGGGTTTAAAGGAGAAAGTACCATCTGTCAATAAGATGTAGGTAAAAGTTATGGTAAACCATTGTCAAATTGACATTTTCGTGCATTGTTGCTGTTCTGTAACCCACTTGTCATGCTACTTCCTCTAGTCTATGTTTACAGCTCTACTAATTCCTGTCCCAAACTGATTTTGGCTGCATCATGCGCACACCACATTTTATTGGGTGGTCTTCAGTGTGACACTTTTAATCAAATACAGTTACGTGGGATTCCACTGCGACACTAAACTGGACTGGTCAATAAACTCTACAGCACTTCTCCAAGCTCACAGCCAGCTGTAAATGCTGCAGAAGCTCTGCATCTATGCACCTTCTGTGCTGTGGTCAGCACTAACAGACTGAACAAATCCATCGGGGGGGTGGGGATTCTGCTACAGGGCTGGAGCTGGACCCCACACATGGCATGAGCATATTGTTGGGGGCAAACAGAGCACCGTTGGCTTTCTATTCACACGTCAGATTAATTACATCATGTCTCCTGTAGCTCAGTCATAGCGTGTGCCCAACATTCCTAAAACCCTGTGTCCACCAGCTCAGCAACTGCATGAGGCGACACTAAGCACTTTACTAAAAGGCATTTAAATTCACAGCCACATGACTCTGTACATGCACACACAGCTGCATGCAGCCAACAGTAGACGTCACCTCAGGTTTTCCCACAGGACACCCCACCGGGCTCGGGTGGAAGGATGTTCCTGATGAATCCATCCAGTATAGTTTCACAGACATATGAATGCAGCTTCTCTTTCTGGTTTGTGCAAAATCTGCAAGAATAATTTAACACCAGTCTGCAAACCACCATTAAATTAATCATGCAGTTGCTGTGCAGATTTCTTGTTGTGATATACTTATTGCTGTCAGATTAAGGAATAAGGGAAGGCAAAAAATGTTACGTATTAGAACATAGTCGTACAGTTTATTATGTGTGTTATTCTATTTGTGTTATATAGGGTTAGAAAATTTTCAATGTTTGCGTTTTCAAGCGATTGGGTTTTATTGTCAGAACTTGAGTCTCTTTTTATGTTTAGTTTTATGCAAACTGATAACTTGTTACTCTTTTACATCTGTATGTTATTCTTAACTTTGTGTCTTTCTTTAGTACCACTTAAATGCTATAACTGCTGCTGAATAGAGGTTTTTCCCTTTTTTTTTTTGGGGATGGTGGGCTGAAGGGGAGTTTGTCCAGTGCGCCATAGAACAGCCAGTGGATGTAGCTGAGAGGAGGATGCTGTCTAAACTCCTTTCAATCCTGGACTATCCCTCCCACCCACACAGTCTGCTGGCTGAACAGAGGAGCGTGTACAGCCAGAGAAGGATCACTACCAAGTGCTCCACAGAGCACCACGGGAGATCTTTTCTCACAGTGGCCATTAAACTGTGCAGCCTATCCTCCTTCTGTAAGAACAGATGGGGACTGGAGCAGAAATAGGACTCAAATTGGACAATGATGTTCTTTTTATGTTAGTGTTGGGGTCGTTCTTTTCTTTCTTCGGAGCAGAAAACACATGTAATGAGGCAAAGCAATTTCCCTCCGGGATCAATAAACTAGTTTGAATCATTAACTGTCAATAAGCGTCAGTAAAACTAACGCCGTTTCATGCCTGGTTTTGCCTCGTTTTATCTTTTCATAGCAAATCGTTTCTATAAAAAAGTAGCAGGTAAAAGTATAAAAGATCGTTTAGCTGTCACTGTATCAGTCTATGATAAGTAGCCGGTCTAGGGGAACCCAAACCTTTTTTAGCTTCTTTGCACCTCATCATTTCTAATTCTGCACCATCCCTCATTCATCCCTCTCCCTGGCAGCTTCAGGCAGCAGTGATGGAGTGAGTGTGTGTCTCTTATTGTTTGTCATGAAAATAGGATTTCAGTAGATGGATGGACAGATTCTGGAGGAGAAATGTAACCTAAAAGGAGCAGCACAGAATATATAGATTATTATAGTTACAGACTCATTTTATGGCACCTTTCTTTGTGGGCTGCTTCACAGATCCAAGATCAAGTGATGCTGTGTGTTCAAATCCTTAATATGTTTATTCCCTTATTTGCTGTTCTTCAATAAGAAAATATGGATTTAATGATCTGGGTGAAGCCCACATTTTGTGTTTATTGACACTATACTGAATAATGACCCCGCCTGATCAGCAAATAATTCAGGTAACTTGGCAAGAGCCACAAAATCAATAAAATGTAGAGGCAAAAAGTGGCCGACAAATTATATATGAATTCTTGGCGGTGCCAAAACTGGATATTCACTGACATGATGGTGAATCACTTGTATTATCTCTGCATTATATTCAGAGCAGGATGCAAGCGCAGCAAGAAACTGGGAACAGGTGAATATGAAGTAAGTTCCAAGAATATTCTGCAAACTAGTGCCGGTGTATTAATCTCGGCGCCACAAGCATTAATTGCAGGGATTTTTGTGAGTAAGTTAATTGAAAATGGCACATTCCATCATCCTGCACCTGCACTACACACACACACACACACATACACACGCAGGTTTGGCCTTCTATACTTGTGAGGACCCTGTGAGAGACCAACTAACTAAGGATCCAAACGCTGAAGTCACCACGACACCAGAGATGAGGACAAACTAAGAATTTATTTAAGAAACTCAAAACAAGGTACAAGGTGTAAATACACAACAGAAGGCGCTCGCTACTAAGGCAGGAGGTGAACAAATAAAGAAACACACTTGGAAAAAAACTAATCGCTCACTAAAAGTTAGGAGGGTAAGAATATGTCAAAAATAAATCGCTCTTTACAAAAGGTAAGAGGTTACACAGTCAAACAAAACAAGAGAACAATAACTCACAAAGTAGGAATAGGATCGGTTAACCAAAATACTCTCTAGGAGGAAAGAGAGACAACTCACGCACAAACAACAACTCACTAACCAGATATTTCCAAAACTAGCAAAACAGATATCACAAACCGTCAACAAAAACCGAGACAGGCCCCTCACCCTCACCCTAACCACGACTTTTGAACGCTTGCCCTAACCAAAACCTAATTCTAACCCTGACCTAAAACCCACCCTTGACTCTCAAAATGCCTTTTAACGTTGTGTGCACCAGCTAAAATGTCCACACAGCACCAAAATGTCCTCAACACCACTGTACAACAACAAAAGTCACAAGTTTATAATTTTCCTTAATTAACATCAGAATTACATAATTAAGCATTAGAGGCTGTTTGCTTTACATAAAGACCAGAGTCACACAGTGAACTATGTGAACACCTACATTACTCTGTCAGTCCTAAATGTGAAATGAACGAGGAGGGAACGAAAATAAAAATGCAGATGACAGCACTGAATGGATGACTCAAAATTACTGTTGATGGCCGAATAAACCTTAAGAGTGAAAGAAAAATTGTTCTAATGTGGCATTTACAATAATGCATCACTGAATAATCATAAGAATATACATAAATTGTTGCTACGTGATTGGATTTTTTTTTCATATTGATGATGGCATTGAGTTTCAGTATTACATTACTATTGTTTGGAATCAAGCACTCATCCTCCAGTACACAACTACACATGATAGATCAGGCGTCTCCAACCTTTTTTCCAATGAGAGCTACTTTTAAAAAGATCACGGATCACCACTGTCTCATCAAGCTTGACAGCAATGCATCGTTTGATTGACAACTGTCAAATAATCTCTGTCCTGCAAAATCATGAGGTTTTGTTCTTTTGTGTAAGAAGGGGGCCGGACACTTATGAACCTAAGTGGATAATCATGTAAGTGTGTTTACCGATTGACCACTCAAATCTGACTTATCAAGTTGTCAAATTTATGGAGCATTCATTAATTTTTTGAAGAGTTGCTTGGTAAGTGGTAGTTCGCGTGCAACGAATTAACCCTTGGGCATTGTTCTCTCTAAGCTGACATGGTCTCCGTGCACATAAAATCTTCACTTACACACACACACACACAAAAAAAATCCAACCTGAATAGAAAAATTAAATAAACACATAACAATTTGTTCTGTGGTATTTTGCAATTTGAATCAGTGAGACTGACTGGCAATGATGTAATTCACATACGCATTCACGCAGCTAATCGACATCATTGACAGACTATGACAGCGTCCTCATGTCCCGCTACTGGTGTTTTAGCTTAGTGGACATGCTAATGATGCTCAGTGCTGCTTATGTTGACCCTTTATAAAAATGGCTAAATGAACGGGCAATGCCACATCCCCTCACTACACAGGTCATGAACAAGATTGTCATAATTTTCATTGTAAGTGGGCTAAAGCACGTAATTAAAAGGATTTTAACAGAAATGTAAATGCTGTAATTTGATTCTATTATTGAACCACGTGATGCTGCCATGACCACAGTGTTGCTCACAGTGTGTTTGCTCAGACACATGAAAAATTAGAGGGAACATCGACCTGGGTTAGATAAAAATAGAAGAACATTGATTAGTGTAAAAGGGGGTTCTGTTGATCTTACCTGGAAAGCTGTGGATGTAATCTGCTGTGAAGAAATGACAGAGCTGTTGTGTTTTCTATATCAGTGTTGTTACAGAATATGAAATGATATGTTATGAGTATAAATAATCCATACTCAATAAACATATACATGATTACATCATATTACATGGTAGTAACATAAATAGTACTTCACTTCTTAGCTGACAGCTAAGCAATTTATGCTTGTAACTTCTGATGAATGAAATCACATCCTTGTGTGAACATTTATCATTGTAAATCAAATTATTTGTCAGTTTTACCATCACCCACGATTAGTTTTTTCTTTTTCCCACAATCAACATCACATCTACACTGAATATACTTTCTTTACTCACCAGTGTTTAGCCAACATAGTACATCCTCAGTAAGTCTGTCTAGAATCATTGTGTATATGCATGTGGAACACAGCAGTAGAGCCCCTTCAACAGAGTGTGATAAGTGCATGAGCCCTGTTTTACAGAACAGCTGATTACTTTAATAGATTGAAACTTGAGGTATTTCCACCTCTGTTATCACCTTCACATAAAACCTTCATACGAATCTCCTCATTTGAGTGCTTGTGTTGTTTGCCTCACATGGACTGCCTTGTCTGTGTCTAGCACTTTTGCCTCAGAATGAAATTTGCAAGTGAATTATTATCATAACAGGAATGATTTCCACAATTTCATACAATGAAAAAAAGTCCCAGGTTGGGAAAACACAGAAAAAAGGATGAACAGGAAGGTCGACCGAGAGTGAAGCTGTATCAGAGGCAGGTTCATTTCATTTATCTCCATGTTTGATTAGTGGAAACTATGTGTGTTGCTGTGTCAGTTAAAAAAATCTCAGTTTGTGTGTGAGACGTGATCAATATCCAGATGTTAGACCGACTCAACTGCACAACATTGCTCTCTGCTTTGACTGTTTCATTTGTGCGTATTGTCGGGGCTTCATAAAGTTGACAGTCAGTACATAGGTTGTTCAAACTAAAAGTAGAAGGCAGACAGACGAGCTGGATGAGCAGAACTAAGCTCATTAAGTAAAAAATCTGCTCCTCCTTCTTTCACATCACTCTCTAATCTTTCTTTTCATTTTGCTTCCTGGCAGTTGTCTTTAATATCCAGGCTTTCAACACTCTGACTAATGAGTTTTAGCAGTTCTTTATTTTTCTAACTCTCCCACAGCCTCACACACTAAACTTTACAGACAAAGTTTCATTTCTCAGATTTTTCTTTAATCTACTCTGACATTTAATTGCTCACTCTCCTTCGCTCACCAGGCACTCTCTCTGTTTTTGTCATTTTTCTCCGTGACATTGTAATGAGATTGATGGGAAGGTACAAACAAGGTGAAGCTCTCCCATTACTCCCTCAGCCCACTCTTTCTACACATTGCACCGTGTGCCATGAATGGCAGCTGGTTAAATGAAGCTTGTGTGCAATGCAGATGGGTGTTCACTCAGGTATTTGCTCCCTTTTTTCAATCCAGATAACTTTTTTCACTTATTCTTATCTATTTTCTGACTTCTCCTGCTCGTGTGGGGACAGACTGCGGCATGCTGGGATAAGAGTGCAGCAGTTAAACTCGCTCGGACCTTTGCACCCGTCAGCTCAGTGCGGTGGGACTTGTGCTGTGGTTATGGTGGGTGGAGTGAGACATGCAGTCTTGTTATGAAGTCTTGCCCTCCTCCCTAGTAAAGCTCTCCACACACAGGGGATATATCTCTGCGCAGGAAAGCAGGTATTTTTAGCTTCCTGTCTTGACAGATTTTTCCCGAGATTTATTTAGTAGTTTTTCCCAGGAAGCCACAGTTTGACCTTTCATCGTGGAGCTCACAGTTGTATTTACAAAGTGGAAGTCTTTGCAAAGTCACTGGCCACAGTTATGTTTTATCTGTTGGGCTATTTACATGATCTATTACTCTGCAGAGCTGGATACACAGATATATTAGCTCACACTGATCACTTTAGCCCTTTTTACATTAGCCTCTTTATCATATCTGTTTATTGAGCAAGTAATATTTGTGTTCAACTGCTTAAAAAGTAAAATTTCAATGTTTCAGCATTATCGTCATAAGTGTAATTATAGCAGCAACATGTGTAAGCATGCTTCAATCATCCAAATTGTCACTGAGGCTGATGTGAACTCATTAGGCCATAAAAGTAATTATTTCATTTTTAAAATTAATTAGATATTTAAATTGGAGCTGCAAACATGAATGGGTTTGGGTGCTTTAGCTCTGCCTCTTCATCAGCTCTCAGAAGCCAAAGAAACTAGACATTCACAAAGCAAAGTCAGCCACTGAATGGGCTAAATCCCCCGGACGAAATTAAATTTGTCCTTGCAACATTGTCTGACATCTGCACAGAACTCACAGGAGTACGGATTATGTCCCCATCACTCCTTTCCCTCCCCTCCATTTTATCTGCTGTCTTTTAAAGTAATGTCTGAACCCGTGTAATTAAACATCCGTGCTAACCGCTGCAGAGAAATGCCCATCACCACGTACACACACACTCATCACTGCCTTTTGACAAATCATTTCAACAACTAGGGCTGTGCTGTTTTTACTTTTGAAGAAGCCAAAGTTCCCAGTACTTGTCTGACATACACTGTAATGTTTGCACCAATTAGGCTGCTAAATCACTTCGGAAACAATTGATACATGATTGTTATCCAGGTCTTTCAAAGTGTTTTTGAGCCTAATTATTTAATAACTGAAGAGGCAGTGGAGCAAGACGGAAGGAAGTGCAGAGGAAATTCCACTAAATGAAAACCTTGAGAAACTAACTATGTTGGCACTCACTAAGATGTATGTGACAGTGCTGATCCTCTGTGTTCCCGGGATGATAGCTGTCGCGTCCTCATCCGTCACGTCAAAGTGTCAGAAACCCCAGGTGTCACTGGTAATCTGTCTGAGCACATCAGGACCTGTCTTGATCATACGCGACTTGTTACACACACATGGCCTGTGCTCGCAGTGTGCGTCGGCTCGGGTGTGTGCGTCCGTTTCCGTGGTTTTCTGTCACCAGGTCTGACCTTGACACGGCCTCTAAATAATATCTCTCCTCCCCCTTTACCATGAATATCTTCCTTTGACATAACTCATGTGACAGAAACACCATTGTTTCCTGGTGGCCCCACATCTGACACAGAGTGAACAGTTGGTTCGCAGCTAATGAATCCTCAAGACCTTTTCAAGAGTAAAACGTGTGTATGTGTATCTGCCTCGGTCTAAAGTCTGAATGGCACATTGTTTACAAGTGTCTGTTCATGATCATTTCATCCTTTATGGACTACTCACCCAGTGGTTTCACAACAATGACGTTACAGGAAACCTGATATTCCCAGACTGTCTATTCAGAACATTATATCTGATAGAAAAATGCTGTAAATGGTTTATTAAACTTGTATTGTTTTTATTATTTTATGCTGCCATTCCAAGAAACTGAAAGTTGAAGACAGACAGCAGGAACTGAATGGAATGGGAAGAGTTGATTTTTTTACAAAGGAAAGCGTCCCTCTATGTTGTCTTTTACTGATGTGCTGTGTGATTCACCTGTTTCCCAGAAGGAGGCAGTCAATTAAAAAATGCATCTGTGTTTGTGGGTGTGGGGGTCTGTGTGTATTTAGAAAAACACAGTCTCTCTGTCCCCTGGAGTCTCCATTGATCTGTGGCAACAGACATGAAAGACATGGGGAGTGAGGCAGTCGGGGAGACAGGCGGAAGGAGAGAGAAACAGAAAAGAAAAGGAGGTAATTTCCAGCCATGAACCAGTTTCTCATATCTAACCTGCAGCAGATCGATTGCTTTTCCTGTGTGTAGGTGCACTGCCTGTCTGGCTGGTTGCTCACAATCACTTCCTCCTGTGAAGCCCCCTACCCCACCACAAAAAAAAAAAAAAAAAACAAGACAGTGCCACAACTTTCAATTCAAATGGCACAGAAAGAAAAAAAAACTGTTGCTTCTATTAATAAGATCATAAGAGCTGCAGTTTAATTTCATTTTTTATCTGGATCAGTTTGACCGACTGTGCTACATAAAACAAGCCTGTAGTCAGTTGGGAGGAACACACCGTGGACCAGCCAGTCAAACACATGCTGACATACTGATGGAATGATGATTATCAATATTTACTTTAGTGACAGGTTTGTAAACATGCCAAAATTGGCCAAGTGACTATTTTGGTCCATCAACATCACGTACAACACAGCAGCACAGACACATTTCAGTGGGGAATATGGTGATGAAAGAGACGAAATACTAAGTTGGACTGTACAGGTTATAACTTCAGAAACAACATGATTTCAGCTTTCATTTAGTCTTGTAGTAAGTTTAGTTTTCATTGTTTCTTTATTTATTTATTTTCTGTACTTTATAATAATGATTTCACACTCACTGATTGGGAGAAAAACCTCCCAAAGAGAAACTATTTAACACGAACAGAATCAGGTAATTTGTAAAATGAAACAAAAATGACTATTCAGTCTGATTTGTGAAATCATGACAAACCCTCTCCACTCCACTGATAAGACTCAGAATAACCAAATAATCACTTCTGTTTGTTCAGTTATGATTGTGTATTGTGAGGTGTAATGAGGAGCTTATGGAGGCTGCTAATGAGGCTTTAGCAGAGCTTAGGGATGAATTGTCCCTTATTAAAGTCAACAAGCTCAGCATACAGCAGCTGGGACCTTTGTCTTTACACATCGAATGCAGCCCACGAGTACGACTCTGACCTGACCAACTTCACAGCAACATATCAGTGGGACTTCGGCAGCTCCTCCACTGCGGCTTGTATCCCCCAGTAATTGCTTGTGTCGTCCCCCAGCCCCAATGTGTTTTAGTGAGCAATAACCCGATAAGATACCAACATGACACCTCAAGGTCTTTTGCTTAATTTGCTCCCCTTTGCTTTATCTTTTGTCCGCTCTTCCTTCTCTGGAAAATAACATGTTATATGTTATTTCGGAAGGTTCGGGGAAGCTGTCTGTGCGGGTAAGGGATGGGGATTTTAAACTCTGCTGTTAGTAGGGCACGCGGGTGCGATTCACATAAATAAGTGAAGGGAAAAAGATTCCAGGGAAGATCTAACGATAATGTTCCCCTTCTCTGCCTTTCCAAAAGATGACCTATTGATTTCTCAGTTTCTCCAGTCCGAGCATCAATGTGTTTGTTTGTATCTGCGTAATCTAATGTATTTGTGGGTAATCCCTTCAGCTCAAAGGCTGTGTGTGTGTAGAAAGGTTATTTTTCACAGTGCGTGATAAGGGACTGTAGAAGATTCTGTTCAGTGCCTGGGTTTATCAGTACTTCTAAATCTGATTAACGCACAGGATATTCACAGCACACAGCGCATCCTGACAGTGTTGTATCCTGTTTCACCTCCATTCTCACTTATTTTCTTTAAGTTGTGCAAAGCATTCCAGTTGAGTCAACAGATTTATATTGTTTCTCTTTTGATTTTTAACACCATAATGGTTCATTTTAAGATTTATTGTCCTACAGAATTCGAACTGGGCATTTGCCAGGTACACCAGATGGCAAACCCAAGGCTGGAGTCTTTCCACAACAGTTTAGGTCAAAGTGAAAAAAAGAGATACGAGTGGGAGAGAAAATTGGATTGTGAAGATAGTAAGTATCAAAAGTAACAAGAGACGTATTTCATCACTTTAAAGCTAGAGAGGGAGCGAAGAGAGAAATAAGAAAGGAAGCACTCAGAGCAACCATATGCTGTCAAAGGAAGAAATAAAAGAACAAGAACTTGGGATGTGGTGTAATGATCTCCATGTAAAAGAGAGTGGAAGAGGTACAGCTGGGAAAAGTGGCTTGTGCTGACGAGCAGGAGACTGACAGCTGGAAGAGAGAGAAATTGAGAATGGACAGGCGGAGAAATGAACGCGTCCTCAGAGGCAACAGTGGGATGACAAAAGCAGAGTGGCTGAAATAACAGAGCGAGGGGTTACAGAAGGTAGGAACGCCGCGTGCGGGGAAGAAGGAATGTCAGACAAATGAACACGGGGTGGAGTTTCCTGACGTTTGCATTTGGGAAAGGGCAACATGCTACAGATCCTCTTCGAGCTGAGGGAGAATGATATTTAGCAAGTGAAGGCTGATAATACTTAGCCGTTGGGATCCTGCTCTTTCTCTCCCTGCGTCACACCTGAGGAAATGAAGAAAATTCTGTCTGCACATGCCAAATTGGTTGTTACACACTCACACACAGACCAGTGTGTGATTTAAGTAGAAATGTCAGCTCGTATAGCGAGCTAGATAATGGTATTTATCTTCTCTGCAGTTCCAGTCTTTTACCTGGACTCCGTTATTTTACAGCTGCTGAAACAGCGTGACATTCTCAAACTGTAATAATGAAGTACTGTGGATCCTTTCATGTGTGTACGTGGTTGAGCATACCTGTGTGGATGTGACACTTGCTGGAAATGAAAAATTATAAATTCAATTATAGTGTTGCTTAATATACACAGTATATATTATACGTAAAGTGTCTTTCCAGTGTAAAAGTAAAGCTTGATGATTCTTTGCATGTATTAAACAGCTTAATATTTGAACTACACTGGTACTGCAATATAGCCTCTCTTGCCAAACATGGTGTAGAATATTAATACAATATTATCTATGAGTTTTTCCAAGATATTGACTTAAATTTTCTCTTTAAAAGGTAAAAAAATTCTGCTCCAAACTCCCTAGTGACAAGCAGCACCGGTTAAAGACAACTGGAAATAATACCGTTTTGGGATATTCTGGTAATCTGTGCTGCTTCCTTATTGTTGCACAGCACCTTTCTGTATTTGTGATCCAGTCTCGAACCAGATGCCTTTTTTAGTTACATTGAATGAAAGCAAGTGCAAATGTGAAAACTCGGTTTAAATCCCAGGTTGCTCCTACTGCAGGACCAAGCAGATTTTTTTGTTTTGTTCATTTTGCCCATTGTGCAAAAATATATATAACAATATATCTCAACACAGACTCAATTTGTCTCCCTGTTTTTTTTTTTTTTTTGTTGTTGTTGTATTTCTGCTCTTGTTATTTAGTATTAGTATTTCATATGTAGTTTCGTAGCTTCTTCTAGCTAATCATGAAACAGTGTGAGATTTATGGTGCATCCCTTTATCTCTGCCCTGTGTGTGTGTGGCCTGTAGTGACACTGTCCACCAGCATGGACATTGGCATGTGTGTGTCAGATTGTCCTTGACTAGTGCACGTTTGTGTACTTGTGAACGCTGGAGGAGATGTTAATCTCTGTTCATGCTTCTTTGTCTCACATGCCTCTGCTGTTTGACACCAGCATGCTGCCAATATGTAAAGACTCACACGGCTGGATGTTCAACAAGCTGAAGATTAACTCAAACCTCCTGCTGGACCAATCAGCTCCTTGAAGGGATGGAAGCTGTCTAACGTGTGGTGCTTCTGCATCCAGAAGCCTGAGAGTCTGAGAGGAAAAGAGAGATCAAGGGAGGAAAAGCTGAGGAGATAACTGAAACCCAGAGCTGAATTGTTGCCTCCAGCAGCCGAAAAGGAAGGGGGATAAGATGAGAAATTAAGGCCACGGAGTAGATGAAGGGCAGGTCAAACTGATGGAACCAGTGCCACAGTTTTCAGAATATTGATGCCTAGAACTACAGTGAGATTGATGGAAAAAGGAGAGGGAAGGAGAAGCAGTATTGGTGCTAACCCTAGGACATGTGCAAAAATAATGGAAGAAGTAGATACTCCACTTCTGGGAGGGACTATAGGAGGAAACACAGAACAAGTGGTCCTGATGTCTGTCTGTAAGGAACAAATCATACAACCTTCTGTGTTCTGCGATGCTGATTATCCTTTAAGAATTACTAGATAAGTAAGGGTTCATGATGGGGCCATTGGAAAAGTTCCACACAGATTAAGTTGCGTCTGTCACACATTTAAACATTTCTCAGATACGTCTTTTCAGTGACATGTGATACATAAACATGGATGCACACACACACAAAAAAAAATTTTTGTTAAAGTTTTTTGTCTGTGATTTATAGTTTGTATTTGACTGCACACATGATTGACTTAACGACTTCATCAGTCAGTATGTACAATTGTTCTTGGTCTTGGTCAATAATATAAAAAAGTCCTTTAACATTAAAATAGGTTTATTTTCCCACATTCCATATAACAGTAACACACACTTGCTATTTATTTTATTCTACCTCCTAATTTTACATATTTTCAATTCTCTTTCTAGCCTTCCAGCCCTGCTGCTATCTCATGTGTGCATACAAATATGGCATAGAGACTGACCACAAAACAAGCCTCTTTCTACACACTCCAGCCAGGAAAGGTTTGCCAATTTTTCGCTCATATTTGTCTGGCTGTCTTTCAGAGTTACACTTTGATCCGGTTGGACTGCCGTGAGATTGTCTATTCTCTGTGTAATCTCAGCTGCCAGAGTTCACCTCGACCTCTCTTTAGTATTGAAATCTGGGAATCACCACAGTAACAAGTGAACTTGCTGAGAGTCAAGTTGCACATACAAAAAAGAAAGAAATGAAAGTAGAAATGAAATAGTATTGCATTACTATTACTCTGACTCAACTTTATTTACATAGCACCAAGCCAATTAACATACTATGGTAAAATTAAGACTGTACAGATATGTAGAGGAAGGCAACAGCGGAGACGAATAACTCCCTTTAATGGACGTGACATCCACAGAACCAGGCTCAGGGTGGGCGGCCATCTGCTTTGACCGGTTGGGGTGAGTGGAAAATGGTGGGAAAAAAAAAAAGACCTACAAGAAGCAACAACAAAATATTGGGCAAGTTAGTAGGACCATTAGCTGAGCACTGGAAACACACAGCTCCAAAGAATGTGAAGAAAAGGACAGAGACAGGGAGACAGAGAGGGAGACAGACGACTATGGGAGAAAGAAGACACAGAGTTAATGTCATACAGTGGTGACAGATAAATGCATAGAGAAAAGTTTGAGGTGAGGAGAGGAGCTCATTGCATTTGCTCTCCATGACTAATATCACACTCCTTCTGATGTACAGTAGTTATATAAATAACATATTATTGTGTAAAACTTGTAAAAGGTTTGCGTTTTTGCATTTGCAAAAATTATGCCAACATCAGTAGCAACATTTCCCTCTTTTGCCTCTATTAAGTCTCAGCCTAACATCCAGTTTGATGTAGAGACACATTGAACCATCACAAATTATGAGATAAAACACATTCCATGGGTTCTTCAGGCTGACTGTAAAATTCAGCCTTCAAACACCAAAGATAATAACAGTGTTATTCTGTACTTGAAATCGCCCTTTGTGAAGTGTTTTAATGCTGTCTATGATAATTCATTTTGTTTTTAGTGGCTTTATTATCAGCATGTTATGTCACATCCCCTTCTAGTGCTATTATCTCTCAGGACTGTCAGTAATACATTTTATCATTGACTTGACCTTTTATAAATCTCGGTAAAGCTGCACCCCTCTTAGAAGACACACATAAAGGGAAACAGCAGAAAATGCTCTTATCTCTGGGCTGTGGAAAAGAGGACACATAAAAGCGGCTTGGAGCTAGAGAGGATATAAAATCTTAATGAGGGTTGTTTGTTAAAGATTTAGGTGTCTGTGCCCTCTGAACTGGACTGAGTGACCTCCTCTGTAAGTTATGATTTAAAATTCGGGTCCTGCGACATTTACACTTTTAAAAAGTCTAAACTTTTAAAAACAAATTAAAAAAAATAAGTAACTTGCTCAGTAAATGCACTGATTCCGTGAATGGTGGAGGGAAATTTAAGTATATTTTAAGGTTCTACTTGAACTATTTTTGTAAGTATAGAAGCATGGAAACATCAAAGATGGTGAACATAGCAGAAATATGCATGAGAGTATTAGTGAAGTCTCTCTCTAATTTTGTTTTGGCTCACCTGACTGCACATCTAAAAGTTGCAATTAAATTGATCAACCATCGCTGGCAGAGAAGCCACTGGATATCTGTATGCTATTTCTCCTTGAGTTTATTTTGAATTAGGCCACTCTGAGTAATTGGGTGTGATTGCAGATGTGCTTTGGTCTGCTGTTACCTGCAGTGTGTTAATGAGAGCAGCTTAATGTGTGTGAATTTCTGTTTTTGTAAATGTAGATTGATTGTGTTGACATGTCGAACCTAATGAGGCACACAAACACACATAAAGATGTACTGTACACACATTTTTTCAAGCATGGGGTTTGCCTCATCTTTCACGCTGCGTACGCTATGAGTGTTTGAGCAGGACCTCTTGCCTCAGGAAAACTGGTAGGTGGCACGTTGCAGCATAGCATGAAAGGTGAAATGAGTGCCAAACATTTTGGATGATGTTGGATGCTTATTCCAATTGCTCTGTCCTACATGATTAGACTGGTGATATATTTAAACATACCTGCAGTGCATGTATTGACATCTTCAGTTTGCGTATTTAACGAACACCCGCGCTTGACTAGGTTGAAATTTACACTCTGTGATTGCACCAGCACTGATGGATAGTAGAGATGTCAGTGGTAGGTGTCATATTATCTTTGTTGCGGACTATATTACTCAGAGATGATGATTTTTTTTACTCAACCAGGCAGTCACGAGATAGTAGCAGTAGTAGAAACACTCAAAGTAGTGACACTAGAATTTGAAAAATAATAATCATTTGCCACTAGTCAGGTATGATCATAGACCATAGATTTAATTTATTACCTCTTTGAAAAATGAATATTCCAAGGCTCCCGTGGTATTTCATAATGGGGTGCAGCTGCTCTTTAGTCTTGCAACTACATGTAGTTAATGCCTAAATAAAAATGGATCAGCACCATGGACATGAACCTGTTGCCTCAAGACCTGCCTACATACATATTTCATCTCACTATTGTGTCAACATGAGCAGACTACAGGATTTTCAAAGTTGTTTCACACCAAAGCACAGAGTTTGATAAAAGTTTCACCAAGCCTCTTTGAAAGATGTGCTTGCACTTGTATATTTAATGGAGCAGTGCAATACTGTTATTCCGCCAGGAGGAAGGAAATGAGAGTTATACAAGAAGCAGGGGCCAAAACTGTAAGTCTACAGGTGAGTATACTAATTCCAATTATTTTAATTAGAACCTGATTTCCTCTTGCTGAGGAACCACTTGATCTCTAGTGGCCGTTAATGGTCTCCAGATCACACCTAGAACCGTGCATGAAAAACTGGATCAAAGTAAATAACATGTTGCTGTCGACGTCTGGGTGCTACTGTATCTTTGACACCTGGTAATCTCCCTAAAACCAAGACGTGGGGGTGCACCACCACATGTTGGAGGCTAATGATCAAAACACAAGACACATATTTTCTACCCATAAAATCCTTTTTTCTTTTTGTCAAGCTTACTAGTTTCTGAACACAGAAACTCATTACGTGTCACACAGCACACAATGCACATCAGAGTAACCAGAGCAGAGCTGCCACACCAACTATGAACTATTGCTTGAAATACTGAATAGTCAAGGTCTGTACAAAAATGTATTTGTATAAAACAACTATGTTCACTCATGAAACACCCTAATCCTTTGATTAACAGGTATCTAAAAACAAAAAGCTGATTACATGAGAAGAATTGTACAATGAATTTTTGCAAAAAATGTTACTGGGGTCTAGAAGTTTTCTGCTCTCTTTCGTTTTCTTGCTGGGGCTTTTTTCATAGGACACATGTGCTGCCCCTTTTTGAAAAGAAGGGCTGATGAAGAGCTGTGTGGTCCAGCTGAGGTAAAGCAGGGTACTGAACCCATAAACCTTAGACTCCATTCAAGTTCAGCCTTCAGCAGGGGGCGGACTTATTGAGAAAGCCTGCTGTGCTGCCAGAGTCACGGTGAGCTGGGTCATTCTGTCACAGCTCATGTGTGAACCTAAATATAGATGGAATGCGTCCACCCAGAGAGGCTGGTACTGCACCGAGCCGATGTAATTATAAATTTTCCTCTGTGACAGTGAGAGAATGTCGCTCCTCGCAGAAAGGAGATACCCGGAAATGTGTGTTGCAGTCCTTGCAGTCTCTGTCTTTAAATATGCACTTCATAGAACGCACACCAAACGGACCCACGTCTTCTCTTCTTTTCTGCCAACGAGAGCCTTTTGTCAGAGTGTCTGTGGAAACTGTGACAGCCCATTGCTGGTGAACAAGTAGAACTCTTTTGAATTTCAAGAGGGAAAATGCTCTTTTGTTGTTGTGTCATGCTCTGCTTGTTGTTCTTCTCTAACACTTAACCTTTACTTTTTATTCCTTGTGTATCTCCTCGTGCTGATAGAAAGTCATAACATTTATGATCAGAAACGATATTCTGCACTTGTTGTCATCTATCTTTGTATGACTTTGTGTGACTCTCACATCACTTTCGGAAGTTTTGTTTGTCAAAGCTTTTCCATCACCTCTGCATCTTCAGTTGGTACCACCAGGTAAAGACGTCTTGGTTCGTGATCATTATTATCATCACTTTTTCTGTCTTGTTTCCTGCCACTTGTACTATTTCCCCATCTTTCATTTTCTCGGTTTCTCAGCTCTTCTTTCTCCTCTTTTGTTCTCTGAATCTCATTGCTCTTTTCTTACTAGTTTCATGCTTCACTAAACACTGATGAAATGCTGCCATAATATACAGCCCCGTTCTTTCTCCCATGTTCTCTTTCTCTCTTCAGGCAGCTGTTGCTCAGCAGGAAAGCGAGTTGTCCAATAAACACATTGTCATCTTTTTAAACATGTTCATGTATTTTTGGACAAGACACTAAACTGTGTAGTTAACTTTTCGGCACCTTTGTATGTTTACACTCAAAGCAGTTTTACAGCATGAACATTGAACCCATTTACCACAAATTGAAGTTGTGCAACATAATATCGCTATATAAATATGTATAAAAGCTGTAATGCATGAACTTCAGATTACCAGATGACTCATTTAAGCTGCTACTTTGAATCAACACAGAGCCTACGCCATAAACTGAAGTGGCCTAAGTCCTTGTTACCATTTATACTTGTGTGCTGGTGTGTTGGCATCACTCTGCAAAACGTGTCCGCGCCCTCAGTTTTGGGAAGTTTTGGTAAAACTTGATACAAAATTGTCTATTGTACGATAAAGATCCGCTAAGTTATAAAGTTGTATAAGTAATCTCACACAAAGCCCACGCCTGAAGTGTTCAATTGTGAGTAAGAGTAATCTCAGTTAAGATTAACTTGATCACTTCAGTGCAGCGATCCTCCAGCCTGATAGAGGCGCACAACCTTGTTCAACATTGTACTCAAACTAAGTCGAGTAGCTTAGCTACCTAGCCGCTGGTAACTACTTCGGTAGGGGAAGTGTGACTTTAAATATGCATCTCGAGTCATATAGACTCTGTGTTATTGTAAAGGCAAAACCAGTTGAATGGTGAAGACTCTGAAAATCACCTAGTGTGTAATACCCGCATCAATAATTAACCCCGCAGGGAAAATAGCTAAAAGTTGCAACAAAGCTGATTTCAACTGTGACTCTGGGCCGCCAAGTCAAACTGCAGCAGCTCTACTGAAATAACAGCACAGCTGACAAAGTCACCACTGATCACTGACAATCACAGATGATCACCGATGTGTGTCCTTCAAGGGGCCTTCCCATAATTGTCACTGCTGACAAGATTGTTTGATTTGTTTCAGCCACCCACCTGCAATGTGGACCTTCATAAGAGTGTCACACTCCAGACATAGTCAAGTGGATTCAAATTGCTATTTTTTTCCTTCCTCCTTTATTAACTGAATTTTTTACAGGAGTCTTCCTAACAACTTTATTAATCAATTGAGAACTAAAAATTACAGAACTGAAAACCAAACTCAGTAACCAAAACACCAATAAAATGTATCAACTTACGGAGACAACAACTGCATCAACCAATTCTAGTCATGAAGAAATCCATGTCACTAGTGAAGCAGCATTGATAGAATTGACTCAGGGTTTAATCCCAGACCCATGGAGCACATCCATGGATCTACATTGACTGATCTTGAAGCTGTTATGTCAGAGCTCACAGCTGACATTTTCACCCAGTCATTGAAAAACAAAGATCGAATGAAAATGCTGGGAGGTCTGGCCATTATAATGGCCGCTTAATTGAAACAAACTCAGCATCTCCTAGAACAGGCCGATGACAGATTAGGTGTCCGCAAACAACAAGGGTTCAACAACTGAAAGGTGAAATGAAACTCCTTGAACACCAACTTGAACTGTCCAATCAAGCTCTCACGGAGGTGGAAATCCACCCAAGTGAATCACAAACTAATTCAGATAAATATATGGAAGAATTAGGAAACACAAATCACACAAAACAACTCAAATAAAACAATAACTCCTGCAATGTGAACAGAAGCTAACAATGACTCGAAACCAATTTAAAGAATCATATGAAGACCAAGATAAATCACAGGCTCTGCTCTGCCAAACTATGGACGAGATTAAGGATCTCAAAGGTAAAAACAAGATACTTGATAATCAGAACAATGGTCAACAAGTGATTCAACATCTACAGCAAAGATTGGTGAATTCTGAAGCCAAATTCCTTGAAATTCAATAACTGGTAAAGGGTAAAAAAGAACTTGAGTATTCCTTTGAAAAAGGAGGAGATGACAGACATCCCACGGAGAGAGAAGTCACGCTCCAGGGAGACTAAGGAGGAGTCTTTATCTGCACTCCCTCCACGCATTCCACCTGAGTCCTTCAGAGCTCGGGACACCCGAAGTTCATCCCCAAGCAACCGCGAAGGCAATGCCGCCTGCCTCCCCAGTTCACCACCCACCACAAGGCCCTTCTGACAGGGACGTAGATAAAATCGCCCACAGTATTGCATGCTTAATATTAATATTGCACCAGTTTTGATTATTGAAAAAGAACTTTACTCATGTTTTAGAGAAACTGGGAATCTTTCACATTGCAGGCCAGGGCCAGCAACCAACCCTGTAGAAGTGGATGAAAACAAGGGTCTTCCAGCACAGTCTTTGTGGTTCAACTGGACACTAACAAGTCCCCCAATGACGAGGACAACCACCCTCTGACAATTTCTTGGTAACCTGAAAAGGGGTTGCATGAAAGTTCTACTCTACGCTGGAAAACACCCTAAGACACGAAGCTCTCCTTAATACAGCTGCAGATATCACCTGGATGTCTCCTGCATTGTTTGACAAACTGAGAACAATGTTGCACTAGTAAAAATCTTAAATTACATTCTTGCTTTCCAGACATTCAACCTTACACCCCTACTTGGAGCATTCTTACAGCAATGGATTTGATCCATTGGTCCACTGGCGCAATTTCATTGGTCCACCCAGTATATGTGTCCCATCTTGAAACTGCTTGAAACCAGTAATTGACAATAATTCAAGTTCTCAGGATCTGGGCATAGGTTAGTGAATCTTTGCCCATTTTCCATCAGCAACCTATAGTGACTGACACCTTGGCCAAACACCGTGGACATCTGATCTTAAAATGGTTGACTACATCAGAGGCTGTTTGCATTGTTGCCAGTATCAGCCTGCAAACCCAGTTCACCGAGCCCCTCCATTAAAGAGATGCATGTCCTTTCCCTGATCAGAGCTTCAAATTAACCTACCAAATCAACCAGAGGTAAGAAATATTTTCTTACTGTAACCTGTGCGTTCACCAAGTGGGTTGAATAGGATGTCAAACTGTCACTGGTCTTGATGGCCATCAGGGTCATATGTTTTGGAATATCGTGCCACAACAACCAAACCACATCTGGTTTCAGGTCATGGATCAACATCGATAGCAGTGAATTAACATCACTGTCTAGAAATCACACAATTATCGTAAATCTTCCAAAGACTCCCCACTGCTTATCATCTAACCAAGACTCAAAACTGTTCTCTAACTCACACATGATAATCCCTTTATCAAGACTGGTATCAGCCCATCCGGAGAAGGAAAAACAGAACAGCAATAAAATTTGGAATGCAACTCGCTAGAGGTGAAGACTTTCATTTGGACTCAAACTCCAAAAAAACTATCAACCTTTATAAATTTCACACCACTGTGTTCAGGAGACAATTTGGTAAAAGTTGATACAAAGTTGTCTATTGTACAATAAGGATCCGCTACGTTATAAAATTGTATAAAAAAAACCAGTGACAACAGAGAGTCACATGGTGTGACAGTGCCATCCTTTGGTGAAATTTATAAGTGCACGTAAGAAAGGACTCCTGTGGTTTCAGAAGCAGAATCAGAATCAGAAATCTCTTCATTGCCAGGCACAGTTTCAGGTAAGAGGTCCCTAAAACTGATTTGGTTTGTCAACTAGGTTTGTCAAAGTCAAATGTTATTGTTTCTGGTAATTTGTTCTCTTGTGTTTAACCAAGTGACTGACTACGTGACAATTTATGGTCTCTATTGAACTAATATTTAACCATAGCATGATTCGCCTTTTAGAATCTGCCCCACTTCGACGAAAATAATGTTGCCACATTATTAATAACTTTAATGTTGCATATCGCTGCACTTTTATCAGTTGTTACGTTTCTGGGTTGGTGCTCAGGCTACAACATTAGCTCCACAAAGGGTAAACCTACATGAGACAGCAGATGTAGAATCAATGCAGAAATGTAGTCAGCTGGACTTCTTTCTTCTTAGTCACAAACATCTGCTACTTATTCTTCAGTTTGAAGAAGCTGCGTAAGTCGTAAAGATAAGTAACGTGAAAAATTTCTGACCAAGAAGAAAGTAGTCTAGTTGACATATTTCCAGCTTCAGATAAGCATACATGGCTTATTAAGAATCTTCACCAATACTGTTGCAAGAAAAACTAACGGCATCCCTTGCAATTTTCACAATTTTCTGCATAATTTGTGATCTAACTTTTACTAAAGTCACAAATATCAAATATTTCACCTCCATTTAATGTTCACTGATGTAACGTCAGATTTTTTAACATCTGATTCCAGTTGATGTTCAGTGACATCAATAGTCTAATGTTGCCCTTAATTGTTCCATAATTTTGATTAATAAAGACATTAAGGATTATAACTGTTTGTGTTTAATCAGAACAGAAATATTATTTTTATTGATATTTTGACTTTGATGAAGATCACATCACTTTTAATGCATTAAACAAGAAAATTGCAATTCCAAATTTGTCTTTAGGTAATAAATTTAAAAAAATGTAATAACTAATAATAGTGACATGTAATAACTATGTTTTTCAATACATAGTACCAAAGCAGCTGATCTGTCGTCATGAGCTTAACTTCCCCACAGGGTACAATAATGTAATTAAAAATAATATTTTATTTTATTTTTATTTACTTTTCCTGTGTCAACCTGTGTCTCTCCATCCCTTGAATCTGTGTCACTTTTTTAGTCTCTTCCACGACTTTGTCAACTGTGAAAAGTCAGTGCAGTTCTCAGCGCCTCAGAAGGAGAGAGTTAGTGAGGGAGGTGTGTGTGAGAGAGAGCTTTTCTGGGGTGTAATACCTTTTTGAGTAGAAGTCATCTGATATCTCAACACTCACACACGGAGTCAGTTAACTACTCTGAGGTTCCTGGGGTGAAAAATTTTAGAGTCATGCATAAGTAATTAGAAAAATTGCCTTGGCTTAGACCTTGATTAGGGCTTGGATTTAATCTGTGTGTGTGTGTCTGTGTGTTCAGGGGGGCGGCGTATGGAACCCTAGGGGACAGATTCCCGAGGTTACCTTTAAGAGTAATTTTAAATCACATTTAAACCGTTCTAAACCCCTTGGTATTTTAAGATTGCCAAGTGTAGTCATAATTTTTATGGCTTTCAAAATCAGGCAGGCTTTTAGGCTATTGAAGACCAATTCGTCTACAAAAGATGCTTAATTTAATCAGTTTTTCTAATTAGTCAATGCTCAATGAGCTGAAACATTTAACTGAAGATCTCTACAAAGAGTAAATCTCTCATGTAATTAACTTTTTTATAAATATTTCAGAATTTCAAAGGGTTGTGAGGAAGATCAAGGAGGTTAGAAAAGCAAAGAGTGCGCAGACGACGCTTGATTACATTAGAAGAGCAGTGCTGGCATGTGGGCTAAAAACGTTAGATCAATTACAACACAATAAAACAATATTTGTCTGCTTTTGTTAGAATGTATTTCTTCAACAGTGCTAAAGTCAAATAGCACTGGCGTCATCATCAAAAAGTTGGAACAAAATCACGCCAAGCTGAAATCTATTGCAGTATTAGTCTGAAGTGCAGAGATTATATTTCAGCACAATGGACAGCTCCATGTCCACAGTCTGGATACAGAAAGGTTTGACAGACAGATGCTACTATAGGTGTGAGGACAGGTCACTGACAAGACAGCCGTCCATTTTCATTGTTAACCTGTCAGAGGCAGAAAACACATCTACTCCCAGAAACTGATTTGGTTGTTAATAACGTTGATATCCAAAAAATTTCTTACTGCCTGTATTTATGTTGTGAGAACAGCTGGCTGGATGTTGTGTTTCTGTGTGACCTTCCAGGCCTCTGCATTTTAATGTGTGTGTCCAAGAGAGAGGGTTCCCGATAACTAATGTAGATCTGAAACAGATGGTGTTTGATGTCCTGCTCATATAAACTATTCTATGTATGTCATACTGAACTGTATCAAGGAGAAGCCACCAGTCAGTAAATGTCTGTCCTGCTCATAGCTGTTAGGTTTATCATCTATCCACTCAGGATAGTTTACTGAAAGAGGCTTCAATCGAGACATGTCTAATTTAATGAAATTAATTTCACAGTTGTTAACATTATTATTACATTATTATGACAGTTTGCAAAATACAGTATTAATGCTGAGGTCTAATTTCATGTTAGATGTGACCAAAGAAGAATCTTCAGGAACTTCTATCTCAATAGCAGTTCAGCTGTACCATGACATCTGGTTTTGGTATGTTGTGATATTATTTTTGTGTGTTTTTGTGCTTCCTGTATGTGTTTACATATGTGGAAACACTGAGTTCCTTTGTTGGACTTGTGTTAAAAAATGTGTTGAAAACACAATGTGTGCATTTGCATGGACCAGCTGTGTACTGTCGATGCCCCAACGTGACGTTCATTTTTCACATCAGTGATGACGGACTTTGTACAGACAAAATGTAAAGAGATGGGCAGAGATGAGGCAGGATGAATGGATTTGTAGATTCAATTATGGGAACTAGTCCAGCAAACCAGCATAAAGAAACTTCCCTAACAAAAGAGGTGAGTGTGTGTGTGTGTGTGTGTGTGTGTGTGTGTGTGTGTGTGTGTGTGTGTGTGTGTGTGTGTGTGTGTGTGAAAGAGGGAGAGAGAGTAAGCTTTGAAGGTTGGGGGAAGGTTGATGAGGTTGGAAAAAAATTCTCTCTGCAAACAAGGGTAGACACTGCAGATACCTGACACAGCAGTTTTCCTGTGTGGTTTGTGTGTGTGTGTGTGTGTGTGTGTGTGTGTGCACGTTGCCTGTGTGTGTGTGTGCTTGTGTCTGCATGTATGTGTGTGTGTCTCGGTGGTTAATGGCTGTAGCTCTCAGTGATGTAGGGAGCAGCTCAAAGAGAAAAGTTTAAAGGGACAGTGGATCTTCTCTGTGTGTGTGTATAGGTCTTTATTGTTTTGCTGCTAATGATAAATTCATTTTCAATAAAGTGGGAGTGGCCAATATACTGCATCAAATTCATTAGCTTAATTTGAATAGGTTTTTAATATGTAAAAACAGGGCAACATTAGTGTTTTTTCTGCTGTCATTCAAACGGCAGCAGCAGCAGTTCTCTGGAGTTATGACAGTAATGTAAACTGTCGCCGTTTCCTTGGCGATGCCGACACTTGTGAGCAGCTTTGCCAGTCTGCAACTTGAGTAATGGTGGAGGCAGCAGCTGAAGACGGACTTCAGGGACTCTCTGCATTGGGATCATGGCTCCCTGATGGCCATAAATCATATATAATATCCTGAAAATCCTTTTTTTCTCTACTTTAATAAGCTAACACTTGTCTTTGAGTGCATCTGCTGTATGTGTGTGCTGCTCTGTGTGTGTGTTAGATTCAGGGACAGTGCAAGAATACTAACACATGTCAATATAATTCATTGGTATTTTTTCACAACTGCTTGTAGTGTTCTTAATTTGTTTATTTAACCCTAAATGAAAGTTTGAAACCTGTTTTCTAACAGCCTGACTATCAGATGTGGGTGATGTGGGCTCACTTTAAATGTGATTTACAGTTTAATCAGTTAAATAATAAATATCTAAATGTTCTAAAAATCTAAATGCAGTTGAGAGTGGTATTTATCAGTCTGTCTGTCAGCTAACCTCCATCTGGGAACGTTCACTTTCTGTGTCAGAGGATATCCATTGCCTTGTCAAGATGACTCTAAGGTCCTCTAGTCGACCAGGTGGGCGGGGCGTTGTTGTCACTCCACCTTACACTCGACAGCTGGCCAGTGGTTTGATTGATAGTCAACAATGGCCCGGAGCTTCTTCTACTTGACAGATTGATGAATGTTTTTTTTTTTCAAGGGCACACACAGAACATTTGTTTGACAATGAGTTGTATCTCCCCCTGGAAATTGAGGATGTGCACATTTGTGTCTTTGCTGTCCTAATGGAAGATGCAGTGCAATCCATGTTCAATTATGTTATGTTTCTAGATACTGGAATAGTTAGAATAATTTTTTTTCTCATTAATCTACATTTCATACCCCATGAGGACAAAGTAGAAACAGAAATTTAGAAAAGTCTGTCAATTTCTGTCAAAAGGAAAACTGAAACATCACCTAGGCCTCAGGTTTGGAAAGACACCTCTCTATAGAAGGCCTCACAGCTGCCAATGCGTTCAGTATAAAAGAGGTCAAAGGAACTGCCTGCAGAGCTCAGAAACAGGATTATAACGAGGCAGAAATCTGGGGAAAGCTAAAAAAAAAAAACTCTGCTGCTGCAGGTTCCCAAGAGCACAGTAGCTTCCATAATTCTCAAATGGAAGAACTTTGACACAACCAGGACTCGTGAGCTGTTAAGTTTGGTCGCCCAGCCAAACTTAACAATCAGGGGTGAAGGGCCTTAGTGAGAGAGGTGACCAAGAACCCGATGGTCACTCTGACCCTGCTCCAGATCCTGTGTGGAGATGGGACAAAGTTCCAGAAGAACAACCATCATTGCTGCTCTGTACAACTGTAGTTATTAATTATAGCTTTTAGTTTGTGTAGATTGATATACATGTGTTAACATCCATCCATCGGCCTTATCTATCCTGGAGGAAACAGCACAGGAACGAGGAGAACATGCTAATTCCACACAGATAGCGCCCACCACACAATTTCAAATTATACTCAAATTAAATTTACATCAACAGTCATCAGTTCTATCTTTCTAGTTCTAAAGTGTATTGATTCAAAAAATCTCACAGTGATTAGATCTCATATCATACATACAGATATGATGCCATGCCTGTATATATGAACACAAACACAGATTACATGCTCTGTTTACAGGATCATAACAGTTAATTAATCCATGATACATACACACATACATGGCAACACTATCTAAAACTACAAAATAAGTTTTAAATTCTTCCATCTGCTTTCAGCTGCAGCTCATTTGTAGTAATTCTGGTGCACAGTACTGAAAAACATCCGTCTCTGAAAGATGAGAAACTTTTAAAGCCACATTCCAGTCTCCTGTGATGTGGTGACATAATTATGAACTCTATGTTTAATATCTTGGCATGTTAAATAATCCTGTTTGGACATTATTCTTTGAGCTTTCAAGGATGTTTTGGATGTTTTGGACAATTTACTTTCTTTTTTTAGGATGTTTATTATGCTGGACTGTACATCGCCCATGTTTGGGGATTTTTTTTTAGTAATGGTTAAATTTAAAGTTACATAAAAGTTGTGGCGTAATAACAGGACAGCTAAAGTAAAGCAAGTTTATATTTAAACCTCAGGTCAGAGACAAAACCTGCAACGTGCTTCTCTCAGCATATGTGTGAAGTGAGGATTAGGATAATTTTTTGATGCTGAAGTGCTGCCTTTGACAGTAAGTATAGGTACGTGTTTAAGTGCAAGGGTTCGCAGAACAAACACACCACAGGCACACTGACTGTGAGGCGTACTGTGCTGCACATTTAAGGGAATATCTTAGCGTTGGTCTCATTGCTTTAGAAAAATGTCGATCCTTGTAGCACTAACACAGACACACAAGCCCTGCCTAATAACTCCAAGGGAGGGAAGAAGCTGTAGCTCTTCCTTCTCCACATGGCACTATAATATTCAGTTTCATTCCACAACTGTATCATAATGTACTAGGCCAGCCTGGAATCATCACATTATGTTTAAATAAATATGCAGCTCATAATGCAGCGCTTTTAAGTTTGTGTTCTCATAAAACATAAAACGAAAAAAGCAGTTTTTTTTCACACTGGGAAAACAAATGTGTTTCTCCTTCACTGCCCCACGCAAACAGGCACATTCTTTGCCAATAGGAATTAATCCAAATAAAGCAGTTATTGTTTTTGACAAATAACCAAGAATCACAATTTGTGGAGGTTTATAATATATTGCAAGCACTTCACTTTCGGTATGACAAGAATGTATTTTGGGATATGCGTCTCAGGGTCCTCATCATCATTCAGCAGCCAGAACTGGAAACAACATCGAATAGAGTGGGAGTGAATGTAATCCACAAGGTGCCAGTACATCAAGTCTTACTGTAAAGCTTAAATTGAACAGGGGTCACAGTAACTTGTCACATGACCAGAGCTCCAGACATAAATCACTTGTCAAGCAGGTCTATTCAGTGACGTAAAGTGATGCAGTTAATAACCTGAAAATGGTGGAGCAATGAGATTACACGGATGCAGTTCACCTGTTGCTGGAATATCTGGATTTGAACGGAGACAAGGAGAAGTATGAAGAGATTAGTAAAATGTGATATTTGTTCTCAGGTGTGTGTGAGGGTGTAGACGCTGACAGCTTCATTTATATCATCTACTGAGAGCCAACTAAGTCATTAGTGCTAGAAATGAATCCTATTACATGGAGACAAACAAACACAACGCTGATTTCAAACACCGTGCCAATCATTCATGTGTGTTTGGATGAATGGTAATTAATCTGTAAATGGGACAGAGCAGGAGAGACGGATGCCTGTGGTCTTCTTTCTGCTTATTCTTGATGCATCATGACCTGTTGTTTTGTGTGTCCACTTAATAATAGGAGCAATAAATTGTGCTGATAAATTATGGTCTGGTACAATATTCCCATTGGGAAATCAGCAACAGCAGTTCAAATATTTTTGCATTTGACTTGATATGTTCTGCTTATTTCCATTTTAAAGAATATGCTGACACTTGACGGCATTCAGCAGTAATCGCAAAAATAAACTGTAATCTTCCACCACACAAGTGCGTCCTCATTAGCGGAGACACAGTCCATCTGACAGATCATCCTGTTTGGACAAAGCGGGGATACGATTAGTAAAGTGCGTGCACCAGGGTAACACTTGAAATCATGACAATGTTTACTTCCTCTCTTTTCTTGTGGCTATTTCTTCAGGAATGTGTTATGCTGTGATTTCGTATCCTCCTACGAATGTTCCGAATAACAACGCCTCAGTTGTGTCCTTCTGTTAACACACAGTAAACACAGTCAGGAGCACGCAGGTAGGGGCAGCGTGCATTCATGCCGGCTCCGGTAGGCTTTTGAATTGCTGTGTAATTGCATTTTTGAACTCGGGCTTGCAGCTTACTCAAGCCGTCAGCTAGTCAGTCAGAATATACACACTCGCATACAAATGACTCAGTCGTGAACTGGCTTCTCTTAGAATATGGGGCCGACCCTTCCTCCCAGGCTCTCATCTACCCCCTTATCAACACAATATGGCACTCAGTTTACTTCAATTGTAAAGCTCTCAACTTTAAGGAGAGCAAGGTGGCACCGCAGCAAAGGAGGGAGGCAGAAACACTCAGGGTGCTGAGGTGTGTGTGTGTGTGTGTGTGTGTGTGTGTGGGCTGCCAGACAGGGCTGTATACTGATAAGCAGGCTAGAGCCTATTAGCGGTTTGGCCTGCAGCCTGAATGTCACTGGTGATTTTTTTTTCCTCTCTGGTCAAAAACATAGTGATTGTTTCAGAGCCAGTGGGGTGGTTTCCATCAAGACGTTCCTGTTGCATTTATTTTCGAAGAAGCTGTTTTTAATTAAAATGTTCACGTGTGTGTGTGTGTGTGTGTAACAGAGGGAGACAGAGACAGAGAGTGTGTAAATGCTACATACAGTGAGGCCTCTCGTGTTTTTCTGATAATGGATCATACCGAAAATGAGAAATTGAGAAAGAAACTGTGGAGTTATTAGATACACCTGAGACTAATTTGTGGAAAGTTGACTGACTGAGTTTAAGTAACTCCAGCCGTTTTCACTCAACAAGCGTTGAATGAAGAGGACACAGGAGATAAAATGAAAATCAATACGAAAGCATTTGATAATCTGATGAATTTTCGAAATCAAGCTTACATCATTAGTCAATTCCTGTTGCATGCTACCTTGACAAAATGTAGTAATTCTTTTTTTGCATTCATGCTCTTTTGGACTGCCAAGAAAATAAATGCTATATGTGACAAATATATTTTCCTAACCAATACACATAATAAAGTGTCCAGTGAGTGTATAGACAGCGTGAGCTTATTGACACTGAGCAGTATGACAGCAAGTCACTTTCTACTGCAGGTGACTGGACAGTTTGGCATTTGATATCTTCCCACTCCGCTCACCTCTCTGACCTTGGCTACGAGAGGTGAACAAATGGAACAAGACTCTGCGTTCACATTCTACGTGCTCTGTGTGACCCGGACACAGTATACCATTATAAGCTGATAATAAGAAATGCAGCATTTGCCCAGATGCCCATGGTCTAGTGCATTGAATCTGACAGTGTCTTTATTTTTTTTTAAATCTGTTGTGTTATAGTTTTGTCACATTTTTAGAGAATTCTTTTTTCATTATGCAGCTGGTTTTCTTCCCCCATCTCATCAGTAGTAAAAAGATGACCTACTTGTCTTTGTGGCAATCAGATGTGCTGTCATCTTTCTGCCATCCACAGAGCGAGTTTCACCACTTTCCTTTCCCCGTCTGATAGATTAATGATGATTCAGTCACAGTCAGAACGGAGTAAACATCTCCAAAGAGGCTCACACCAGTCTGCTAGAATTAATCAGTCGGTTTTTTTCTTTATTATCAGAAACAAAAAACATTTTCAGTTGTGTTCGGATTTTGTCCCTGGTTTTGTGGGTGTATGGTCATATAGCTATGACAAAAGTCTACTGAACAGGTCCAGAACGAACTACAGGCTGTGTCTGCAGGCAATATGAAAATAACTGAAAACTGGAATTTGATTTGGTTTTGTTGATGCCCTAAAGTTGGTCTGGTCGCAGTTGCCCAGGTAGATCCATCATTATCTGGTCCATCCACACACAGTCATTGAGGCCACAATAAACCACTCGATTCGCAGGAGCAGAAGTTGAGTTTATTGAGTTAACATCTATCATTGTGAAGTGAAATACCAGAGGTGCTGCTGGTGCCTGTTGAGCCAGAAGAAGACAGATACAGCTGAGAGCCGCGTCGATTTTCTTCTTCACAGCCACTCCGGAAATTCTTACATTTAGTTTAATTGCACCGAAACCTCTGATTGTTTTGGTGTCATCAATATGTACAAGTCTGTGACTTTGAATTGTCATCGACAACAGGGGGATAAATTAGAGAGACGATCCTGATACCAAATGATCACTTGTTTTATTTCTTCTACGATCAATAAATTCCTTCCTGCTGCAGAGCACAATTACCCACCCAACTCCCCCACAAGTTTTGTGTGCAGCAATCACTTTGTTTGCTGCACACAAAGCATTATAGCCTCCCTAAAATATTTCCGTGCAGTTTTTAATCTTGTGCTTTACATATTCCCCTGCCATTCTCATTACCCACGGCACAGAGAATAATGGATAGAGAGAAAGCAAGAGACAAAGAATTGAGAAACGTTCTACTGTGCAGAGAGGAGTCAATGCCTGACTGATGTGAAAAGAAAGCCGTGTGAGCAGCTGGACTGCTGTTTATGTCAGGAAAGGAAAAAAAATGATGCAGTTACATTTTCTTTGTTTATAAAACATTCATAAAAGTCTTTACATTGCTTTTGTAAAGCAACGTGCGAATGGTTTATGAATGTAAAGAATCACGGGTGTCTATTGTAGAAAAAGCTCTACCATCAAAACCACGCTCACAGATATTTTTTAGGAGCAGGTGTTGACACATTGGCAACAGCTAAACACACAAATCCACAGTCTGTTATGTTAGTTAGTACTGACAAAATAATTTGTTCATAGGTGAATCTTGGGATTTTATTACCTATTACTAAGTCTAATGGCTGGACCAGCCATTAACAGGCTCGACTAAACGCCTGCATGTCATTCAGCAATAAAACGATGAAGGTTTACTAAACCCTGAGGAACTCCAGTGGCTTTTCACTCGCTCAGGTCTCCTCTATTCCCTTGTTATCATATACTGGATTCAAAATTAGACACGGTAAGAAATCAAACTAATACACCTCATGAGGCTTATCATTGATTTTCTGTCAAGGTGTCAACAAGGAGACCTGAGCCACCAGGACCATGCCCCTCTCTTCGTTCTTCACGCTCACCTCTCTCATCTGGAATCTGCCCTCAGGCCCACTCAGCACTGAACAAGGCCCACCTTTAAGATTGGCAACGACAGCAGTTTTATAATATTCACTCCTCTGCATCAGCATATCCTGGCTACAGCACTGACAGTACTTACTTCTCAACAAATCAACAAGTTTTCAATCAGGACTTTCAGTATTTGCTGAAAGTAGGTACTGAAAAATAAGTAGGTATCTGCTTAACGTGTAAATGCACATTTAATCTGATGTGTCTGACACAGACTTTGCTTTGAGGATAAATGTTGTTCAGAATTATCACATTGTAAATTGTAGCAGCAGGTTGTTAGGCTGACACTCTTCCCAACCTACAGATTAGTGTTACTCATAATTTTAGTGCCTCTCATAAACTGAACAGTAAACATAAAAAGGATTGAAGGAGCTGAGATTAAATAAGTCCAATTTGCTTCTAATGTGTTGGAGTTATAAAAAGGAGTTCCATCTTGTCTTCATAACTTGCTTTGTCTTAAATTATTATCTTATTGACATATGGTTAGACTCTTACCAGCTTGCACCTCTGCAAACAGACCCAGTCTCTGAATAGTATAAAAGAGAGTCTGTGTGACTGTCATAATTATTTTTATTTAAGAGTATTTTTTATAAACGTTTGGAGACTTTCATGAGCATGTGACTGACATTATAAATGTATATTTGTGGTCAGGATTTTCCATGAATATTAGTAGAGATATGTTTGCTCAGATGTCCCAGTGGGGACATTTCATCCCATTGGAAATGACTTTTGAAAAAGAGGTACATCTGAGGGGATGATATAGATAATTAAAAATATAGTTAGGTCATAAAGAAGGTCCCCCAAATCTCTTGGTATCCTTCTCTTCAGAGTTTATTAATGGTGCATCATGACTTTAAATTTATATATTTTATCGAACATAGATGGTGAATAATGGCATTTACCTACACATGGGCACACACACACACACACACACACACACACACAATTTTTCTGAGGAAACCTAATTGTTGATTTTAGCTGTAAACTATAGTTTTGTATGATATTAGTTGCTGTAAAAAGAAAATATTCAGTTTCTCTTTAATATTCAGCAGCTATAGCCGTCTGCAAACCTTGTAAAAGATTTTATCTTTATAATTTAATCTCTCTCTGTTGCTGTCAAGTCTTGGGACCACCAATTGAAAAAGAAGTATTTATAGAATTAATTCAGCATCTGTTGTTACACAGTTTTAAACCAGCAGTGAGTTATTGATCATTAAAAATACTTTAGGTCACATCAATGAATAAAATCGTTTATTTAAGGGCCCCTAAAGGGAAGGAAGTATTGGCTGGTTGAGATTTGGCCTGAGCTCAGCATTTAGTGCACATACAATTTCTTGCCAGAAAAGCCCACACATTCCAAACATTTTTCCCCTAAAAACTCAACGTTTTTTTTTCGCTTTCTTTCTTTTTTTCATTAAAAAGCAAAACTGCTTTGTGGGAGGTTCTGGATGATGCTTGGCCGTGGCATGGATTAAAGTTTCTTCTTTTTCTTGATTCGGTTTTTAAAAGTCTGACAGACAGCATCACTTATTCAACTCTGACTGTCATTCACAATAAATAGTTTATGATATTTACTGTAAAGATCTGTGCCGTGACAGTGATGTGTGTCCACATCCCCGGGAAGAGAGACAATGGAAGTGAAATGCTCAGAGCAAGCGGCTGAGTTCTTCCAGTAGCAGATAAAGACAGTGAAAAATGTTACAGCTACATTTTTGTTCCTCACACCATGAAGAGGTTATGGAAGCATCACATCCATTTACATGAGGTGTGAGAACCGGAGCAGAGAGCTGAGACTGTTAGCACTTGCACCAAAATGCCCCGGCAGCAACAAATATGATTCATCCTGCTCTTGTTACAAACCCACTAGTAGACTTTAGCTCGCACATACACTGTGTATTTTAGGTTCATGTGTAATTTCTTTATTTCAGTATCAAATGGGCCATTTATGTTTGAATAATAATTCTACAATGTTTTCATAATTCTAAACCTTTAGCAATTACAATTAGAAAATGCACGGATGAGCATTGACAACATCTAGTAGTTTTAAAATAAAAAGGTAGGATGTATTACAAATAAAACTTTTTGAACTATTACAAAAACATATGCAAATATATATGAAAAACTATGAAAATATTATGCTGATGTATTATGTATTAAAAACCTGTCAGTGCATGTGGTTAAATGAGTTATTAAATCAGCTCCACCCTTACGTTGCTCTTTGACTTTTTAATTAATTACTATACATATTTTTACATAATTACTAAAATCAGCATAGTTTAGAATACACTTTTCTTACACTTGTCTTCGTGGACTAATTTTGAACTCATGTAGATAATCTGCTCACTACTTTGACTTTTTAATAAAAGATTTAAAGTGTTAGTTGTAGTGGAAACCTCAGACCAATATTTGCACTTGTACTCGGCTGTTGGTTCTGTGGACTTCTCCCGCCTCAGCTCACGGTGTATCACTGTGTAGCTGCCAACTGCTCAGTGGCTTTGTCCTCTACAACATTTAAACCAGCAGTGACTTTGTGGCTGATAAACATTTAATAGGACGGAAACATTTTACATCTTAACCCGTCAGACCAGCGCCTACACCCTGTTTGTTAAGTACCACTGAATTGGTGCTAGTTTTTTTGGTTCCATGTCCCTTAATATATTTACAATAACAACATATTCACATAAACATTTATCTGATGCATTTTTACAGTCAGACACAATAAAAGTGTGGAACTGAGCTTTGAAGTAGAGCAGCACTGCAGGTTTGTGCACAGTTTCCTCATTTTGTGGCATCTGACTCTGCTCGTCCATTTTTATCTCTCACCTGTGTGTGTGTGTGTGTGTGTGTGTGTGTGCGTGTGTGTGTGTGAGAGAGAGAGAGAGATTTCCCTTGTTTGCCCTGACAAATGTTACACAACCCAGGTGCTATTTTCTAATAGGGTGTTCGTAAAGCTGTGCAGATTTATCTCATCATTGTCATCACCAACGGATGGTTTTTATAAATAACAAGAATATTCATTGTTCAGCAAAAGTTCAACTTCTCATCATTTGAAATCCTTTTAATTTGTGTGACAGACCCAAAAATAGACCCAAACATATTATTTTACTTGTACTTTATTCTCATTTATTTTCTCACCTGCACAGTTTTTGTTTAGACTTGTTTCTAGAGTTGTTTATAAAATTCACATATATTTCTACCTACCTGTCATTATTATCATTTTATGCCTCAGTTTTCCATTTATTAACATATGCCTCATTTTTAATTCCTAGTTATTTGTCTTAACACCTGTGTGTTTACGCTCTGTCACCTTACAATCTCTTTCTTCCTTTGCTCCATTTCTATTATCGTTTCCATTTCAAATAGCCAGCGGCAGAAGGAATTCAGCCGCGTCTAATTAAGACTTGCTGACTTATCGATTATTCAAAAGTCCTACATCATGCAGTGGTTTTGTCACGGTTATAAGGACGACCTGACACCTATCAGCTCCTTTAAGGGTGACATCCAAGGAAAAAAATACACGTCTCCCACAATTTATGGGAAACGAGCACCAACTGTTAGTAAGTGGTCAGTGTGTGAACAGAGTATGAATTATCTTCCACCCAGTTCCCTTTTTTTCTAGTAATCACAGCACATTAAAGCCTTATTGGACAAACATAACAACCTCACATACTCTGATTTACACCAACAATAAGTAAAATCAGTGACCAGCTTAACTTGTGAAATGTATCTTTTAGTGGCTTCACTTTGAGCTTAGCCACCTCATATGCCGCAGTTACCGACGTTCAGCATCACTCAACATCACGAAAACCTGCTTAGTTTTATGTTATAGATCAAGGGACAGATATACGGAACAGATGGTATGTTGATTTTTCCTATTACTTATAAGATACACTTACAATATTTTAAGAAATGTGCTAAATTGTGAATTTGTAACTAAATATGTTTGAACTGGTGTCTTTCACTACACAGAAAGTTGAAAATGTGACATGTGACCCTGTAACATTAGGTAGTGGTTAAAAATCTGGACAGTTAAATAAGATTTCCACAGTAAAAATTCAAAACTACTTCTTCAACAAAAAAAAAAGATTTTTAACAAGAAATACAAAATACTGTAGGCGTGGGCATCTAGATGTGGTAGCGGACACAAGATCTCAGTTGCTGTATTAAAGTACACACACACACACACACACACACACACACAGACACACACACATATACACAGTCCAGACCAAAACCAAATATAATAAAAACAGTGATACAACTATGTTGCTGTGAAATTGGATTTGTCGATATTAACAAGCAGGTTTTTGCCACTGCAGTGATAAATCTCTTGCTCCAAAAATTCTAACTACAGTGTTTATATTTGAACACAACAGTATGATTAACATCCCTTGTCAGAGACCTAATTTGTACTGAGTAGCTGCACAGTAAGTAACCTACTTAGCAGGAGTTATAGTTCACCGTAATGACTCCCTAGTGCTCCCCTTAAGCTGGAAAGAGAGAGAGTGTGTGTGTGTGTATTATCACAATTATCTAGTTTTGAGGTAAACCACTTTTAATACAGCCACACATTGAGATCCCCTATTTTACCATCACATGGCTTTCATTTCATATCAGGCACTGACATAACATAAAGAGCTAAAAACATGTTGCCACAGTGACGTTTGAATTCTCAAATTTGATAAATCAATTTAGGTTTTCTACATCAATGATTGTATATAATGACCATATAAATCAGGGGTGCACATGATGGCACATTTGAATGATATGTATGAAATACTCAATACTTGCTGCAAAAAAAATGCAGTGAATATTATTTATGAGCTAAATATTCTAAAATGCATAAAGTCTACACTAGTGATACTTTCTGGTTCGCGTGTCTGAGGTAATAAAAAGTCCTGTTGGGAAGATCATTTTTTTTAATCCGGCGTCCCTGCAGCTGTGCAAACCAGACACTGTGAAATCCAGTCATCTATCCGACCAAATCCATGCTGTCATGTCTGTAAATCTAATCTGCCTATTAACTGTTCCATGAAGGCAGCAAATGAGCTAGTAGCAAATGACTTTTACCAGTCTATCACCTAATGGACACAGAGGATGGAAATATTTCCCCCAGTGTCCCAGGACACACTGTTCAGCTGATGCAGCAGCTGTTGCCAGAATGCAACGGATGCATGTTACCTGCAGAAACACAGGAAGGTTGTCAGCTGGGCCATCTGGCCTTTACAAATCAGTGGAAACGCTCAGTGACTGAAGCTCTGTCTCTGTGCGAACTCTGGCCACACTGACGCTTTAATACGCTCATCACAGGCTTAGCATGATAATGATTTTCACTTAGTTTGGGAAAGTTAGAAAATCACCTTAAAAACCGTTTAGCTTTTTTTCTGAGCAGCCCAGAGCCGTCAACAATAGAATTTAACTGAGCCTGTGTGACTTATTCATGCACAGTCTCATTAGACAGGTGACAGTAAGATAACTTTTGTTTATTAATATACATCAATCCGCCATAACATTATGACCACTAAATGAGTGTGTCCTTATGTTGCCCCTAAAACAGCCCTGAGCCATGGAGCTATGGACTCCTCTAGACCCCTGAAGGTTTACTGTGATATCTGACACCAAACTCTTCCAAGTAGCAGATCCTTGAAAAGTTGTGAGGTGAAGCCTCCAAGGATCAGATTTGTTTTTCCAGCTCATCCCCTAGTGGCTTGATTGGATTTAGGTTTGGAGAATTTGGAGGCCAAGTCAAGACCTTCTCATTGTGTTTGTCATAATTTTGGCTCTCCGTCCACTATGATGTAACCGCAGAGACCAAACGCATCCTTCATTTTGATTGCGTTCTAAATCTGTCTCACAATCCCAGAATAAAGTGCAGGAAGAGTGACTGATAGAGGAAACAGACAGAAGCAATATAATAAGAAGATATGATCACAATAAACAGCTTTGTATTCTTGTTATCACTTTGAGGGGTTTGAGTGACATTGGGGTGAATTCCAAGAAGGCTTTCATTAATGATTTTGAAATGAGCTAACTTAAATATTAATGTGGTTCCTGCGAAAGAAAGGTCACCGCTCAGATGGAGGTGGAATAATAAGACCGGCAGGATGATGGCAACATCAGGTAGGAACAATGTTATAACAACATCTCAGGGAGGAGAGAGAAGCCCGCTGAACGCAAATTGTCAAAAGGAGGAATGTCTCTGGAATGTTTCATGAGACGCAGAGGAAGTCACAGAGTGAGAGGAAGAGTTACGTCTTCAGCTGGTTTTTGAGGCTGCTGAGCATGCAGAGTTATGCAGCTTCCTCCACCATCATGGGAGTACTGAGCTGTTTTGCTTGGGGTCTTTTACTGTTTGTTCAAGGCTCCACTGGGCACTGTTCCTTGGCAGAGCACAGTGGACGCCAGGGAGTGTAGACATTATTAATTGGCATTATGGGAACTGCGGAAAACTGTGTTTTTTGGAGCTTCAGTGTTGATCGTCCTATTTTTATTATGTCTCCTGTGAGTCCTTTAACTAAAGAGTCACTACACCCTGAATAATTTATTTGTGCTGTACAGATAATTACATTAACATTTTTTTTTTTTTTAACAAATAGAATTTTTGTGTTTATAAAAACAGACATTTTTGTGAGTTTGGATTTGAAGCTTTACTTCAGATGAATCCCTAATTATTAATGACAAAAGGAAGACTCTGAGGGTTTGTGATGAATGTCATGACAACTGTCAGAAAACATAATGCCACACATAAGTTGATATGTCATAACAAATCATTCAAGATCAGCTGCAGCTTCAGGTGCAATGGTCCTCGGACCGAGCAGAACCCTTTAATGAAAATTAATTCCACATAGCTGGAGTACATTTCTGTTCACATGTAAATAAATATGCAGCATAAAACAGGAACACGTGCAATTAGCACAGATGTCATATATACAAACGTGCTCTCTGTTTAATACATTTTCCTCTCATAATTTCTAAGTTCCTTCTCAAATACACGCATGGACACACCATCAGTTACTCTGAATAACTAGCTTTTAAAGAGCCACTTAATTGGCATAATCCATCATGCTTGTACATGTAGCTACAGTGTGTGTGATTGTTCAGTCGGGTGCGGATGCGTCTGAGGCAAAGAAATAGACAAGAGAAGGAGTGGAAGCTGCCTGTGACTGTTCTCACCTGGAATTTATCTACCTCTACACTCTCGCTCCGACTCTCTCTCCTGTATAATTTGCCCTCGATGTGCCTGGAATTACGTGTCACATCAAATAAGGCTATCTGGCTTCTGCACCATTGTGTGTGTGTGTTTGTGTGCTGGCCTACCATGCTCAGAACCCGATTCCCATTAAACCAATCTCTGGCTTGATTTCAGTTTTCAGAACGAAGAGCAGTGGATTGCAATTTATCGGATAGACATGTGGGACCTTTCATCTATGTGGCCATCATTTCTTTTTCTTCTGCAGCCATTTAAAGGAAACTGCCGTAACCACTATGTTCGTATAGTATTTTAAAATACAATGCAATTCTTCTGGGAAGGCGCTGGCATTGTATAGTTTCTCTTAAAGTGCATGTGTTCTCCAAAGTGCTGCTGCAGAGCTGGAGAGAAGTTTTAAAATGCACAGCACACACAGGTTTGGGTAGCTGGTCAGCCATAATCTGCTGCATTATGTATTTATGCTCATATTGCATAAATACTGCAATATTGTGTTAGGGAACATAGATAATGGAAATGTGATGCAAATAATGGCATAGAAAATCTGCATTGTGATATGCAGAGTGTAAGTTTCATGGTTATAACTTTATTTTGTGCAATGTTGTTTGCTGTTAGACTGTGTTCCCATTTAAAGCTAATGAGATTTTTAGCTGCTGCAAAACAGAAAGCTAGCTGTTCCTCTGTTAACCTCCTCATAAATATTTGAAAAGAATATCCACTACATGGTATACTGGGTAATGAAGTGCATATTATAACAGAATGCCTTTCCCCATAATATATAGAAAATGTGAATTGAATGAAATGCAAGAAATTACAAAATCACAAAAAAGCAGCTTATTATAATATGAATATGACAGTAACATTACATTATTTTCTGTGGAGGATTCAATTACTTTGCTTTGTGAGCAAAGTATTTTTGTGGTATTTGTTAAAACCCCTGCTAACACCCAAAGATGCAAATAAAGAGTTGAATTTTAAAACATCTGTCTTTTTGAATATTTTGAATTTGCATGTCTTGTTTATTCCACCTGTGAATTTAGTTTGAAGCGATGTTCCATACACATCTCTAAAAATCAGACTTGTTTCTTTGAACACAATGACGTGCGAACAGAAGTAAAGAAGGATGAAGGGATAAAGCCTTTCCACATACAGTGCAGCATTAGTTTGCACTGCATGGATGCAGGCTGTCTTGTAACTCCCGTAAGAAAGAGAGAAACCGGAGAAATGATAATAGACCAGCTAATTGTCTTTCATTGTCCTGTGTCAAACTAACTGGACCGTACGACAAAGACTTGTCGTCTCAGTGAGTTAATTTCCCTTTTTTGGGACTAAGTGTGTTTCTAATGGCCTCCCTGATGTGATGTGATCATGTTTAACCATCGTTCTCTCCTTCACTCTCTGTTTTTCTCTTGGTGTCTGTCGTTTGATAAAGTAACTAACGATCCTGTTTACCAGCACAGACTTTAGATATGTGCTAAACTGCCACTGGATAGTTGGAAAAATGGCACCGTGATGACAATGAGCAACAGTACAGTGTTGTATTGTGTTTACGTACATTGATAAAACTGCTAAAAGCACACTCATCAACACTTGTGTAATGCTGCATCTCTTGCCCCACATTTCAAGTCCTCAAAACTGATAATAATGGTGGATTTGTTTTTAACTGGCTTTTTTCGGGGAGATTCACAATAAATGCCCTCCATTGTTGACTCAGCTGAAAGCTTTTGTGACCCCGCAGCATCGGAAAATGTTCTGTTAGCAGAGGGTCAACATAAAAATGGGAGTCGAGTGGAAAACAGCGAGGCCGCTATTTGTTGAATGCTAAGAGTAAAACAAATGTGACATGAAAAATCACAGAAGCTTTTAAAAATGTGTTGCTTTCTTTCTAACAGCCTGCATGACCAGACAATCCCGTCAGTGCAACCACACCGCTCAGCCTGTCACAGTTGGCCCGGTTCATAACCAGAAACATAATATCACAGGTCAGCAGCACACTTATCATCTGCACAGTAGCAACACCTACATTATGAACAACTTCAGCGTAACATGATCACAATGTGTGATATTGAGCCAGTGTGAAAAGAGCTGCTCACATGGGAGCGTAGATGCCACTACGCCTGTGCTTTATTACGTGTGTTTTGAGCGGTGCTATTTGTGCGGCCGTCACTTTAAATGTGCATATTAAAGGTAGAGCAAATGAAGTAGTGCTATCAGAAGAAGGAGGAGGAAATTTAAGGCTGCGAACAAAATGGAGTCTTAAAAAAGGAGAGGTGGGGACGCCAAGACAAATCGTCAGTGAAAATTATTCAGTGCAGCCCGGAGAGCTGAAGCAGAGCGGAGTAGTGAGCTGTGAAAAGCCGAAACTGGGAGTGACTGAGCTGTTTTGTTGTCTCTCAGTGGGAGAGAGAGCTTTTTCACTCGGCATAAACCAGCTGAGCCACTTTGATGAAATAGGGGGCTTTAGCTGCGGGTAATGATTTGGATCCAGCTGTGGGTGATGAAGCACTTTTACTCCTGAAGCACGTGCCTGGTGGGGACTTCAAGAACATACAGCAGGTTCAGGATTTCGATGGAAGCGATCTTCTCTGTGATTACCAGAACGCTCCAGTAAAGCTAACAAACTAATGAACCAAGCCGAGGTTAAAATGTTGTTTGTTACTTTACAATACGACTTACAGTAGAACAATTCAGTAAGAGTTCATATTCAACCCTGGCATGAATTCCCGACATATAATTTTTATAAGACAAAGAAACGTAATATGCTAAAGTCAAAACCCAAACAGTGTGTCCCATCAGCGCATCAGCACAAATCTGTTTCGGAAAACTCCCAATATCAGCGGCAAGCGCAACACACTACTCTGATTTATTAGAAATATTCAGGTGCTGACACACACACTTTGATCATAAACCAGTTTGATTGTAATTACGCCAACACTCTGCCCTTGGCGGAAAAGCTACATTAGATAGAGGTTTTGCTGTGTAGGTGGGTGGAGAGGGGAATCATTTTTAGAGTCAAACCCTCTAATCAGCATTTAACTTCAAACATTTGCTTGTGTGGCTAATTGAGGATGACAGATGAAGAGAGGCTAGTCTGCGCGGCGAGTATAATTGGAGACTAACTCTCTGTGATTTGTCTCATCTCAGTGGAACAGATCAGTGGTGTGGGGAGGGAAAATAATCAGGTGAACAAATCACTGTAGTCTGTCTAAATTCCAGCTGAACTGCTGAACCTGATAAGCCGAGCCGATCGCAGATGATAGCAGAAACATAAATGCAGACGATCCATCTCAGTCAGACACACTGACTTATTACAGCCTGTGAGATACAGGCCCCAAGTCGGGGAGAGATGTTGAAGCGATCGAATACTTACTCGCGTTCTCCATGACACTAATTCCACGTGGACTCCTTTATTGTCTCATTAAGTAAATTGTTGAAAGATTACAAATTGGGATTTAGAAGGATAAATACTTAATGAAGACCTTCAATCCCTAAGACTCGTAAAATATTTGCATTTCGGCAACAGAGGGGATAAATAGCTGAGGAATTAGAGTACGAAGGAGCTGCAGTAATCTTTTCATTTCACTGACATTTTTTTATTGTTATTTTCAAACAGACAGTGTAGCAAGCATGCACACGGCCCAACACCCATGTTTCCCCTATGTCTGTCACTCAGTGGAACCGATGTTAATTTGTGTGTTCCCGTGTCTAACTCGGCCTGGACAATGAACACAGATTTGTTGCAAATGAGAAACACATTAGAAGATTTATCCACATGAAGCAAAACTGCAAAGTTAGAGTTGTACTGTTGACATACACATCTCAATATGTTTTAAATGTGTATATATGTTTTGCATAATATAATGTATGTAGAATGTTCATAAGCAGCATCTGCAATCAATAATACATTAACATTTAGCAGACACTTTTATCCAAAGCGACTTACGGAGTACTTTGGTACACACACACACACACAATGGTGCATCAGGAGCAACTTGCGGGTCAGTGTTTTGCTGAAGAACACTATTACATGCAGCAAGGAGGGAATCAAACCACTGACCCTGTGGTCCGTGGGTGACTGCCTTACTACAGCTGCTTGAATAGCTTAAATTAAAACTGGAAATGCATTTAAACATTTCTACCTGCACACTCTCAGTGACTTGTTACTGTCAGAAGCCCTGACAGTCGAAGAGAAACACATGCTGAACTAGGTTAGTCACACTATGTGTGTAATTTACCAAAGGTTTAAATTAAAAGTAATTCAAACTAAAGCAACAGGACTGAACGCAAGCCTTTTGTTTATGAATGTAATATCGACGGATGCGTGGAACAGTTTGGTGCTTGATTACAATATGAGGACATTTATGCAAAGACCAATCATCGGGATACAAACATCACTGACAATCATCATTATACAGCAAATAAAAAAAAACACATCTAACATGTTCCACATGGCATATTTATTCTCCATTATAAGTTGAAGCCACACTCAAAAATAAAGAATGGAGCAGAAGAATTTGAGGAGAAGGAGATATGACTCAGTGAGAAGAATGTGACTGTAAGGCGTAAAAGGTGATTATAAGGTCTTTTAATCTTTTGAGCTCTTTTGTAAGACTCTGGCAGCGACAAGAATATGTCATTACGCACTTCATAGTTTCTGCTGTGCAGAGGAATGTGGCTGTATGAAAATAGGAGAGACAGAAAAGCAAAGCAGAGCATTCATGCCCTCACAGGTCGACTGTTTTGTGCTTTTTTTAGCAAATCTTAGAAATATTTTACAAGCGATCAAGATAAAGTTAATTGTACAGTGTCCAGAATCTGCCCTGCCCCATAACGTCTCACTGTACTTCCATGTGGCAAGATCTCCCATCAGAGCGGCCTTCACTGAGGTGATAACTATTAATAAGTATTATGGAAAGTTATTATCTGTCAGGTGGCCAGAAACAAGCCTCCAAATGAATGGCAGTGCTGCTCCTGTGCAGTATCTGTTGATGTGGAAAAAGGCAACAGTTTGCTCACGTGTTCACCGCATTAACTTTATGAGACGAGGTCTGTCAGTGTTTGTGTATTTACGGCTTTCCCGCCGCTCTCGAGGGGCCCAACAAATAATTAATAGCGCTTTAAATTAAAAAGCAGTCTTACCTAACATATGCTCCATCTCACCAGGGTATTTGTACTATTTACTCATCACGATTGTTCATCTGGGCTCTCGCTTGCATCATTTCATCATAATCTCGGCGAAATCCAGGCCTAGTTTTTTAATCCACAGAGCTTCATTTTAAACGGGGACTTTCTGTCACAGTCAGTTTGTTTTATTAAATCTAGAACATTGTTCTTGTTTGCACATGTGATTAATTCTTTGTCATGGCTTTTTTTTCTAAACGTACTCATTGGTATTCACAAGACACACGCTAGCGAGTGATTCCTCGCCTCCTCTGGAGTGATTTCTGACTTCACTGGGTAGGTTAGGACAGCTTCTGCTGTCGGAATCATGATGGAGACGCGTGACTTTATAGCTTGTTTTATACAGTTTAAACACTACAGTGACGTTTGACTGTCTGCGTTTGTCAGAAAACCATCACTTCTCCCATCTGTTGGCAGCAAGTGTTTTGGAATAATGGGAAATATGAACATGGAAAACAACAAGCAAACATGTCATCTGCTGGTTGAGAACACAACTTTACAGCATTTAATATCTGGTGTCTAAGAACATTTTTCGCCCTCCCTGTAGGAGCCTCTCTTTATTTGTAGCCTGCACACAGTATGTAATTAGTCCAGGTCCTGTGATTGATATTCAGTCTCCCTCTCCTGTCTGGGTTTTTGTGGTTTACTCTCTGCACTTGTTTTCTTTGAGAAACTTCCAGTTTTCTGTGTTGGGATCATTAGATGGATCTTAATTTATTTTACACTAAACGGATGATACTGAATCAACATACCAAAGAAATGTGGGTTAAAGCTGATAATTATTTGCATGTATTTCACACCTACTTGAACAAAATGGTTTGCTCATTATTATCACACCAGTCTTTTGTTTCATCAGCCTCTTATGTGCAGCTCTGAATCTTCATTAGAACAAACAAGTGCTCCCACCATCTGTCCTGTTTCTTTTTTTCCCATTTGAATTCACGCCCAAACAGAGTTTCATAGTGCAAATGAAGTTTTTGGCAGAATATTTATGGATAATCTTGTTTTGTGTTTTCCAAAATTTCACCAATAGCAACACACAGTGCAGAGATGTTTTAAAAGATTTCATGGATTTGATTAGTGTTAATGCCTGCCTGAACTAAATTAAAATATGTGTATCGCCCTGTCTGTCCAGCATCAGAGAGACGAGCCAAGAGGCTGCAGTGTTTTTTTTTTAGGAGTATTAGAACGGATGTTTCATTTGTGAGTTTTTATCCAAACACTGTCCCCACTGAAAATGAACATGGACTCAAGCCCGTGCTTCCATTAGTTTTGAGTTTTCAGCACCCTCACATGGTTTACTGCTTTTCACCCTATTGCAATTAATTTAAAAAAATCAATCGATCAACGTTAATCAGCAGCTGTTGTAATTATCATTGATGTCATTTTGCAAATACAAATCCCAAGTACTTTTCTAAATTCTAGCTTTTCAGATTTGAAATGAGATGTTTTGGCCTCTTTTGTGAAACTAAATGTCTTCAGGTTTTGAACATTTACTTGAAATAATGTGAACACATTATTACTTCAGGCTGTATAGAATTATAATATGGCATTTTAATGATTTTCTGATATTTCAAGTAACAAATAATTCATTATTATATTGAAACAACCCCTTTCCTGTGTGATGACTGATACTTATTGTAATTTTAGATAACTTACCAAAACCATTGGCTTGTTTTCAACTTCCCCCGATTATCTGATGACTTCTTTAGTTGGTCTTTATGAGGCATCTGTTGACCTGCCTCATAAATTCCTTTGGAAACATGTAAATTTATCAAAATTAGTAATAATGGCAAAAATACAAAAATGTGATCCAAGTTGTGAAAATATGAAATCCCCCATTACTGACCAGATAAACCCTCAGCTAGTGCTGCAGTCAGGGCCACGACCTGCAGAATTTTCTGTCTAACTCTCTGAACTCTTTCCAAGTCGTTTTCCAGGTGGCGTTTCTTTAATCTGGAACAATACGGGGACATCACGAATGATTTGGATGTTTGATTAAAAGTCCTAACTCCTCTGTCATCTCGAGCAGCTGTAGAATTGCTCCACAGAATTTTGTATGGATGTTAAATGGTCTGTGTTTTCATACAGTCTCTGTAGTATGTGTTACTTCATTATGCCACCGCTAAATATTATTGCGTTGCCATGGCAGCTGAGAGCGCCAGTAGCAACTACATCTGGTCATTCATGTGTGTGTTTCGTGAGTGTGTGGGTTTGACAGTCTGTTTGATTTATGTAATACTTCACATTTTGGGACAGAGCAAATCTGACAAACCTGCCTCACCTGCGTGCCTACAGAGTGGGCCCGAGAGATACGGAGCAGTGGACAGGAGATGTAGCTTCAGTGCTTGTGTGAGACACTGATGTCAGAGAAGTTCCCCAAAGCTTAGAGCTCAGCACTGTTATCACAAGACTGATCTTGAAGTCTGACTGTAGATCAGTAGCTGGGCAGAAGCTGATTGTCACTGAGCCTCCTGAGGATCGTTAAGTAGCAAATATGTTTTTTCCAGTGACGGGATCCAGTCAGATTTTTTCATTTTACTACTTTCCATTTAATAAGGATATCACCCTCTATACTTAAGAGAAAAACAAGTTCAACAGGGCCACTGTGAAGTTATGCACATACACGACTAGAGGTCACCCAAAAACTAATGGTGTAACAAACGTACACTTGCACAATTTTCCCCACTGCTCAAACCACATGACACGCTCTCTAAAACGAGAAAACTGCATGGACACATAAAAAAGTCACATTTTCTGTATTCACCCTGTTCATTGCAGTGTCCCATAGGTCACTGATTCTAGTGTCCAGCTCACAATGTTCTTTCAGTTTGCGCAACCTTCTTCCAAAGTCAAACTTTGATTTATTTATTTGTTTTCATCGTCTGCATTATGTTCCGTTCTGTCCCATCTGTAATGATTGGAACGCTGCCCTGAAAAGGCCTTTCAGCCTGAGCAGACAGAGACAAGAGGGGAGGACGAATCCTTGGGAGCAGATAAGAGTTGAGCTGTCAGCAAGGCAAATTTCATTTTGTTGCCTTGTCTATCGGCATCCCCAGCAGATTTGGGAGGTTATGACTGTAATGCTTTATCTGGTGAAGGCAGTCAAAGGGAGGATTACAAATTGCAGGCACTCCCCTATTATCACAGTCAGTCCAGAGGAGCATAGGAGAGTCAAACTGGCAGAACACACTGCACAGACATTTGTATGTTGAAATAGAGGTGAAAGACATGACTGAGTGCAATTATTGTTCATCATTGTTGAGCTACAAATAGAAGTTGGTGGGTAATAATCGGCAGTCTTCTCATACTGCAGTGGGGGCAAACTCTCACTCAGATGACGCTGTCGCCATCAGGTGAAACTGGTTTTGGTTGGCAGCCAGAACCAGGCACTGGTTGTATTGTGATCATATACTGTCAAACTAAGAGTACTACTGTCCCACTGTGATCGCATAAATCATGTGGCATCTTTTTTTTCAATGTTATTGCTGTCTGCATTGTCCCTATATTTGATGCCTAATTTGGACATTTTAGTTTTTACAATGATTATAATGATTAAACAACATTTAACTGTGTTAATCCAAGTTGTCTTGCTTATAAAAGTTTATTATTATTAAAGTGATTATTATAATATTAAGTATGTGATTTCAGTTTTACTCAAAGCATTAAATTTAAAAGTACTTCTTTTATCTTTTTTCTCTGTCCTTTCTGTGGACCAGTCTGCTTAAGTAAAGTACAGATACGTGAAAAATGTTACTTAACTACGGTAACAAACTGCTTTTCACTTCACTGAAATGGTGGTACTGAAAGTCACTAAACACCAAATCGGATTATATTCATATTTTTTAATAACAATACTAGCATCTTGTGTCTATCTACGTTGCAGTTTGTTCATCCATTTAAAAGGTACGTTTCTTCATTGTTGGATCCATTTCCTGTTCAGCCTACTTCACTTTAACATTTCAGTGTTACTGCTTTATTATTGAATGACCATTGATCATTATTATCTCATATATTTCATCTTCTCCATGAGTTAATAAAGAAAAACAAATAATGAACAATGGGAATAGTGTATGCCTCACAGTCAGCATGAGACTGAACAAATTAATAAACGAAGTGGCAACAAATGCATCCCCCTTTCTCATAATGTCTTGGGTGCTGCTCGTTCTTCAGACATGACACTTGTTGTTTAATGCTCTGATTTAATGGTTCATAAACAGTAACTCAAAATCAACACCCATGACCCCAGTGATTATTACTTTTTCTCTGCTTCATGGAGAAGAGCACTCCCAGTACTGCGCAAGCTCTCACCCACATCACATTACCCTGTCACTTTTATAATCAGCGATGTGGAGTCTTCTGATACATTCACTGAAACAATGAAGGGAAAAAAGAGGCAATAAGGCCGTGCAAACTGAGTAAGCAGACTGCTCAAGGGAGATAAAGTCAATTAAATTCACATCAAACCAGGAGGATGCCATGCATTTGATTATGGAAAAGCAGAGGTGTGTGTGTGTGTGTGTGTGTGTGTGTGTGATTGAATGAGGTCAGCAGTGTACTTGCTACAACAAATACAGTGAAGCCTCTGAAGCAGCTCACCTGTACTACCGCACACGTTTGTGATTTACAAGCCGAAGCAAAGTCAACAACAAACAGCTCAGCCCGAAATGAAGCTGTGAATCAATGGAACTCTAACTTTGCTGTGTAGTCGATGCTGAACTGGCCGTTTTAGGAGGTAAACAACACACATACTTGTACATGAAGCACAGAAAAAAAATAATGTGTTTGCTGTGCAAAAGAAAAAGGTGCAACGGTACTAAAGGAACAGGCTCGAAGCAGTCACAAACACTGCAGCGCGTTTGGAGGCGAGCCCTGAAACCTAAAGCCCTGCACTATCTCTGGAGGAAATATGGGGCCTGCAGCCAGAAAGGCATCCCAGTCACAGTGCTGTGCCTTAATTAACACAGGACGGCCTCGAAGCATGATGTCTAGCTCGTTTAAACGCCAGCAGCAAAGGGGGCAATAAATCTGTGCCAAATAATCAATCATTCGATCCACTAGCTTTGTGTTTTTCTGCTGCTGATTAGCATTATGGTAATGAAGGATCCAGTGCGGATTCTTGCACCAGGCAAGCGAGCGATGCGGCACAGAGGGCTGAGTGTACTGCAGGTACAGTGTAGACAGATAGGACATCTTAAAGCTATAATATGCAACTTCAGCTATTGCAGAAATGTGATATTTTCTCTCTTCTTGTTGTAAGTGGACCAATCGTGTCCCTTTGTGCGAGGACTTTACATTAAGACTTATCTGAAATTATTTAAACTCAAATTTAACACTGCAGTTCAGCTGTGGTTCTTTTGCGCTGTGTGGTCTCCCTGACGTCATTGTGCTTCCTCTCTGGGATTTTAAGTATTAGCTAATATCAAAGCAGAGATACACACATAGATATAACTATCTGCTATTTGTGTGCAGGTATCAGCACAGACAGTCCCCTAACACGCACAGCTCCTACACTCACACAGAATCAGTCAAGTCTTTCTTTTTCTATAAATCTTTTAAATGGCCAAACCTACAAATGCCTCAAAAGAACCTTGACAGGCCTTCTCCTGTATTAAAGAGCCCCAGCTTCGCTTCACAGTTTTTCTAAATACGGTGCCTGATTTCGTGATGACCTTGTGGGTTTTAAGCCAATTCATACACACTGTCATTCAGCTACAAATAATTTGCGTTTGAATCTATGACATTCGAGCTGATGAGTTAATTTCTTCCATTCATTTTGCTGCATTAGCTTAAACTGAAAATCTTTTTAATATATTCATTTATTCCAGGCATTAATGTTGGTCTATTTTGTGAAAATACCATTTGACTGCTATATGTCTCTGTTTGATATATTTGAAAAATATTAGATATTCTTGACAATGTAAGACGTGATATTTACAGTCTAAAAGGTCCATTCCTTCATCTTATGTCATTCATCTGTGCTCTGTTATTTTTATAATGCAAAACTGGATGGAGGGAATGTGTCAAAATAGCTGTTAAAAAGCCTCCGCCTTGGCTCACCGTTTGGAATTTGAAGATCTGATGCTCAAAAACTTCTAAACGCTCGTGTGTGTGTGTGTAGTGTGTAAGAAAGCTGTCTGTTAGGAAGGAAATCAAACATGTCTTTTATTCAAATTCAAAGCAGGCACTTTGTAGTGTGACACGTAAGTTTTGAGTCTTGTGAGAATGAAGATGGCCATTGATAAGAGTTCTGTTCTGGCACAAGAGTTCCCCAGTGTCCTTGGCAAAGTACAGCTACAGCATGAGCAGTTAAAAGGAGGCTGATTAGCTGCCAAATCAAAGATTATTATACTCTTGATGGTGGCGAGGTAAGTGACAGTAGATACTTTCATAGACAACTGTGATGGTTAAAACTTTTATGAAGTAAGGGATGTATTTAATTTATTTCCAATTATGTGGGAGGCTTTGAATCCTACAAATAATCCTGTTTGTATCTGTGTCTGTTATGAGTTTAATAACACGCTCGAAGGAATCTGTTTAAACAGTCATCTGATCCCATCTACTGAAGGACGTTTTATTGATCAAGGCCTTGCTTTAGATTTAGACCAGTTTATTTTGTAGCTGGGTGACTGAAAGAATTTATTGATTAGACACTATGATGCTGCAACAGCAATATGGAAGTTGCTTGAGACCAATAAAGGGCATCTATGTCTAAACGCTGTTTGTACTCTCATCACATATACAAGAATAATGGTCAAGTGTGATGGTAAATGTGAGACGAGCTGATAATTTGACAACCCATCAAGTCCTTTAAGGTTTCGAGTGTTCACACCTGATCTGCAGTCGTTTCTTTAACAAACTTCCTATTAATGCCTATTTATATATATATTATATATAATATTATATATGTATTATATATAATATATGCCTGTTATTTTTAACTGACACATTGGCTTAGTGGTTAGGGCGGTGGACTAATGGCTGCGTGCTGACGTGTCCTTGGGCAAGAATCTGAACTGCAAGTTGTTTCAGTGCTGCCATCAGTGTGTGTGAATGAGAAGCAGCATTATAAAGCATTTTTGGATAAAAGCCCTAGCACACCACTTCTCATTTAAATGTAATAAAACACTTTATTCTATGAATAAGAATGAACTATAGAATAAATGGAATTGCTACAGTAAGATGACCCACACTTATCACTTTATCAGCCTTGTTCACAATCCAATTGAAAACAGTGTGTTTTACTGATTTGGGAGCTGCATCCGCATTAGTATTTTACGGTTTTTTTGGCCACAGGGATGAGCATAACAAGTGGCCAGGTTCAATACTTCATTTTCTGGATATTAAATTTGTTCTATCAGTGCATCTTCCTAGAGGGCTTCTCTGTGCTTTTAACCCTCCATCATCTTTCTTTGCCGTCCCTCACTTCAGTGCCTCCCACAGGCCCAGCATTCAGACCCAGAGGAACATCCACAAAGCAGAGAAACTTTATCTCTTCCTGATCTGTTTGTGTTCCTCTTCTCTCTTTCTCTCTCATCTCCTGTTTTTCTTTGCAATCCCATCGGCAAAAGAGAAACACCTTTTTAATTAGTTTATCAAGGCCTGAAAGTGATGTTCATTTTTCTAGTAACAGTCAGAAATGTGTCCTCTGGGAATGGTTGTTCAAGCTTTCATTTATTTCTTTTAAACGGGTTTATTCGCCATTAGGAGGTGGGCAGAGCAAACATCGGAGAGCAATCAGCAAACAAAACAAACCATCCATCCTAAGAAGACGCTTCAGTGGCAACATTTTTCTTAACCTTAGGGAAAGCAGATGCAAAATTAGAGAAGGCCACAGTCAGGTCAGATCACACAAATACCACTCGGAAAGTCTACAACTACATTAAAGCTGCTGCTCATAAACAGAAAGGCACAAAGAAAACTGTGTCCTCTTCTCTCCCATTCTTATTCCCATTCTCTCTTAAAGAAGGTGTTTCATCTTATCCACCTCTTCCCTGGGTGAAAAAAAAGGGATAAGAAACTGCATTTCCAATGTGGGAAAATGTTTCACTGGTATAATTTCTTATAATTAAATTTTAAGCTTCCACTGTAATGTTTGATTCTGCAGTAATTAAACAAGGATATGTTGAAATCTGGTTTCTATGACAAACACGTGGATGTGGAGCACCACTGTACCACAAACATGCTGATATAATGAGAAATTTGTTTGTCACTGTCTGCTTCTCTGTTTACACTTGTTTACGTAAAACCAAAATGAATTTGATGGAAGTTTCAGATCCAGATTTTTTTTTAAAAATGCTGAAAAAAAATCTGCAAACAAATCCATGATTGGCAGATTCAATCATGACACACTGAACGTATTCGGCTGTGCGCTGCTTAACATCAGAAAAACAACTGAGCAACAGCAATAAGGCAAGAAAATCGTGTGAAAATATTAGTTATTGCATTGCTGGTATTTCCATTTGAGTTGTGGTTTTGTGAAGCAGAACCCTCATAAAGTGCACTCCAGCATTTTTCTTCTCTGCTGTCATTTACTTCATGTGGTTCTGTGTTATAGAGCAGTGGATTAGCATTCTTATTCTAACTTTAGTTTTTCTTTTCTTCACTTTTTTCTGTTTAAATATGACCTATACGAAATAAAAATGCTCGAAATTGCCATAAGAAAACCTTATACTGTCTCTACCTGCTGTACCTCTGTGTATTGTTTGCCTGAGCTTCAACAGCATTCGTAATTTATCTTGTTTTTTAATAAATCACACATGTAATTACCTTTACCACTCCCATTAATTGTCCTCGATTAAATACGTTTTTGGTGCATTTGCATAAACCTCATTTCCGTCCTGCAAAATTTGTGGTCACACAAACCCCCAAAATGCATAATTCATCCCTCCAATCACCGTTTGTACAACTTCTATTTTACCAGCACAAAAGTAATAGAAGCCCAAACACTAAACAGCTCTGCAAATTGTAATTTAATAAACCAAGTGTCGCTGCTCACACTTAACGTCTGTATATACTGTCTTACAAGCTCACAGTAATTCAGGCACTCAGGCTGTTGTAGGAAGATGCATGTGCGTAATTTCAATACACATTTGCAGTCCAGCATGTCTTCACTGAAGTTCACCTTATTGACTTTCTGCTTCATTTACATACTGAGACTCCCCTGCACAAGTATTTTCTATTATGCACAACACACTGGAACTTGTTGAAGCTGGATTTCTCAATCATTCTGCACAAATTAAAAGTTTAATTTTGTTAAAATTTAATTAAGCTCACAAATTAAAACTTGTTTTTCAGGCGCCCATTTCTGAACAGAGCCGAACTTGTTCTTAATGACTTTGGTTTTGCACATTTATCAAAATATTCTACATTCAGTGTGATGTAAAAATTAATTTTAGCAGCTAATTTATCAGCTCTGTCTTGGCCATAGTGCTGAGGTCAGCCTCATAGGTGCTAGCCTCAGTTTGGTTGTCTCATTGCATAATGGCATAAATATTTGCACTACACGTGAATTATTGTGATTGCAGTACATTGCTGTGTATCTGGAATAATTATACTAAACACATGCAGCTTTGCCATAACATAACACTGTGTAGTACATAATTGTTTCTGATTTTATAAATCACACAAACAAACTGACTCTTTTCTGTTAACACATTGCAGATATTGAAGTCAGTCAGTTTTTTATTGCTATACTGCATTTTGTCTACTAAAGTAGAGAAAATGTTTAAAGTTATAATTCAGAATAATGTTGCAAGAACAATAAGTGTCATACTCCAAGCTGGTTCATGCCCTCTCTTCATTCACTTGAGTCACTCAAAATGGAGTATTCACAATTTTCTTACCGAAAGGCATCTAGAGGAAGAATCATCACATTATTATTTTGCAGCATTGTTCTCATTTTCTAGCCAACACGCTTTGTTTCACTGAAAGCCTGACCATAATTATAATACTAACCACCATCATCCCAGGCATCAATTATCTGAAAACTGTTATGCAAGCACATTTCCCACTGTCAGCACCAGTGGGATAATTTTATGACCTTGTAAAGTTTTTGAAATTACGACTTTAAAAAAGGTAAAAATGGGTAGGGAAAGAAAATTAGACATTAGTTAGTTCGTAAGAGGCAACTTTGTAACAATGGGTTGATTAGTTAATGAGTCAGTGCCACTCATCCGCTAGTTTAAAATAGAAAACTCTTCACTCTCCTAGTTATTATTCTTGAAAGCCACCTCTCTCTTGTCATCTTATTCTAATCTGATCAGTGTCACAACATCTTTTCTCTCTCTCCACTTTTGTGGTTTAGTGCTGTGGCCATTTCTCCTCCCACCATTCCTTTACTGGTTATCAGATGTTTTCTGGTACCCATTCAATCAACATCATTATGCAGATATCATTCAGTCTACAACATAAAAGGGTTTGTAATAAAGATTTCCCAGAATGAATTAGCATTATTTTATTACTTTGGCATTTGTCTAAGTGACTTTGTGCTGCTATTGGTGCATATAGTCCACCAATCTTAGATTGCGTTTAACCTTCCTGTCATCATTTTCTCACAGTGAAAATGTCACTTTCTACTGAAGAGGTCAGACTTGTTCCACTGAGCACTGGTAAATGCAACTGAGACTAAACCCTGAATTAATTAAAGGCAAACATCAGGAGAAAGGTTGGCATTTCTGTTCCTGTTTTTGCTTGTGTGAAGTTTCTGACTTCACGGCCTCCACACAAAGAAATGACCGAGCATTCCTCCTCAGAGGATCTATTTTGTTGATTGTACATAAATAAGATTTGACACCTTTATTGTAAACCTGTGGGTCTCATTTTCTTTCCGTCACCTCCCAGCATTTTTTCCATCTTTATTCTGCTATTGTAAACTGTTTTTCAAATCCCAGTGTGAAACTTAATACTTAGTGACCACAAATGGACACTGCACTGGTGTGTCAGTGACGCATAGCCACTAATGTCTCGCTTTTACTACCAGATTGAACATTTGGAAAGTCAGAAAATATTTAGAAAACAGATTGTTTGCTTATGAAAAACCTTCCATATGCAGATGTATGGATGGTTTTTCACGTGCTGATCACATGCATGCAAGCAGTACAGCATGGGATCATCTAAGGATCTAATTGACGTTCACATCAGACCCCAACTGTGACTTAAAAACAACCCATTAGTCCCTGAGGGAGACAAAGACACATCACGGGGTTTGCAGCCTCATGCTAATGACTTATACACAATGAGTTTAATCCTATGTAGGTAATAACCAACAACACAAATCCCTGTACGACATACATTAGTGGATGCTTTTATTTTCTGCACACAGATGCAGTGATAAAGTTGACAGTAACACTTTTCTCATTCCCACTGTCCTACGTCGTCTTTTGCTCTTGTAAGTTTATAATAGATCCTCTATGATCTGTTTTCTGTTACACTCATAACACTCGCTAAATGCCTATTCCATCCCCATTGTTGCTATAATCTCATTTTAAAACATGTTTTTGTTTTTCCATCTTTCACCTGCAACCTACGTTTGTTTCGTTAGTCCAATGTGAAATGTCAAAATGTAAGCAATCAGCGAGCTGTTTGACCTCTGGCACCTTAAACACCGGCAATAAGGCTGCTAAGACAACATCACCATGGAGACTGATGGGGAAGATGATGGTGCTCCAAATTAGTTTTTGTGGATGCATAAAAAAAGAAAACAAAATATTCCTACATTTTATTATAATGTATATAATATAATTTCATTCAGTTTATATCTTATTTTAAGATGTTTTGACTTATTACCTTTTACATTGTTTTGCTCTTTAAATTGAAAACATTTGATGTCTTTTTTTCTGTGTGTAGCACGAAGGGATTTCATTGATTTTCTGTATTGTTCTACAACAAGGCTGAACTTTGGACCCTGTTTTCATTATTCACATTCTATTTTTGTACTTTTTTCAAACTCACTTCCTGCATGTTTCATTGCACTCAGTGAAGATCATCCAGACAGAAAATTGAAAACACATAGCTGTGGTTTCAGGTAAAGGTTACAGTGAGCTCTGTTTGTTGAGCCTTTTGTGTCAACTTTCAATAATCCTCACTATTTATCCCTTTTGCCCATTTTTCAAGATAACTTCAAAGCTGAATGTTGGCCGTATACCGTCCCAGAAAAAGTTTTTTTTAATTCCTTTTTTTATTTATTTTGTATGTATAGGATAAATTTGCAGTGTGGAACCAAATAGGAAACATGGTAAGAGAGAAAGGCATGACATTCAACAAAGGTCACCAGCCAGAGTCAAACCAGTGTTATTGCTGTGAAATGTGTCCTACACTTTGCCCAGCAGACTGCTCCAGTAACAGAATTAACTGGGCTTTGTACATTCAACGCAGAGGTCAGCAATGGTCACAAGCAGCTAAACACAGGAACTGTCGCATGTAACACTAAAAAAGCCAAAGTCTAAAAACACATTAATGAACTGCCAGTAGACATTGGCCAATGAGCTGCAGTTGTGTGTCTTAGTCATATAATAAACTATTTCAAATACCTGTGAAAGAACAAGAAAGCTATAGTAAGGCTCAATCCTGTATTTGGAAGCCTTTCATTTGCATTTTTTTGTTTTTGTTGTTGTTTTTGTTTATTTGGTTTTCTTATTTTGTTTTGTTTTTGGATTATTTCTGCCCCCTAGTGTTAAAAAATATATGTGTTTAACTGAGCAAGCATCATCTCAGAGAAGTGAAGTGAGAGATTCACATGTTCGTTCACAGAGTTTCATGTCGTCCCACACTGGCTGATGCTGTTGCATGGACAATAAGCTAGTGCTCATGGAGCTTAGAACGCATTATTGTCCAACTGCATGGCTCAGTTGGCAGAAACATCATCAGCTGAGTAGTTCAACTTTTACCCTCTTGTCCTTGAGCAAGACACTAAACCATGAGTTGCAACAATCTGTGTGTCCGTTACTTGTAAGTCACCTTGGATAAATGAGTGTTTTCATCCTCTTTTCTCGGAGTCTGCCTCTCCACTATTAAAGTCACTGGCATAGCAGATATTTTATTAAAGATCCTCCCTCTTTATTATTTGGTCTCACTTCTGTTCTGTTCATTGCTCTCACTGTGCTTCTTTGAGCATGTCACCTTCACAGTGACAGGAAGATGAGCAAATCACGGTCTGAGGACAGCGCTGCCTCTTGTATTATACACACACATACTGTAGCTGCCACAAATGCCCAGACAGAACGTATAAATTAATGAAAGATGTGTTTTCTTGCTCTCAGTTTTCCTCTTTTCTGTTCTTCCATTAAATAAATAGGGTTTAAAGCCGTTTTCCGTTATTAGAATATTACCCATAAAGACAGACTTTCAGATATTTTCAGTTTGCTGTCAGTGACTGGAGGTCATTTATCACACTGGTTTTTCTTCCACGTCTCCCTCCCCAGTCAGATAATTCAATATCTCATGAACAGAGCTCTGTTCTTCTGTCAACAAATTTCATTTAGCAACATCAGAATCCCTAAAAAGAGGTGAAGGGGTGCAAATTATGCTTCTGAATCTGTTTTTTTGCATGTGTAAGCATCGTTTTATAAGATGTGTGAATGCATGTTTATGTATAGCCACAGTGTCACACTGGGAGACTTGCCAGCGCCACCTCACAGGGAGAATTTACATAACACATCACAGTTTTCATTATAGTTCTTGGAGGCATTGTGTAATTGGATTTTTTTTTCACAACAAAGTCAAACAATTTCTTGGCCCTCACTTACCTGAAATAAGATTTATACTGATAAATTACATTCTGAAGTAGTTTGAATTTCTTTTTCGTGGCATCAGCTTTGTAAGGAAACATCTGTGTGTGATGTGTACAGACAGGAAAGACTTTTTAAAAGTCTGTGTAAGCATATTTCCAGAACGACACCAAAGTGTATGGGTCTTTCTATACCTTTACAATATTATAAAAAGTTCTAGAGCTGCCTCTTTGGGAGGACAGTCTCGTTGATTTGTGACAGACTGTGTCCCTGTCAGGGGCCTCAGCAGACGACCGCACAAGGGAGTGAGAAGACTACTGAGAAGTTTTCTGCTGAGAAAAATACCGAGCCACTGTAGCTCCCTTCACCACCAGAGGGAATTAGCTCCCTCAGTATCTCGCCCTCAGTATGAGCTGCCTCAAACATCTCAATTTTCTTCTCCAAATGCAACTGCATAAACATTTTGCATAAATGCCATCAATTGTTTAAGGGTTAAGACTTTTGCTTTAGATTAGGTCATTGTTTCAGAGTTGGGGGTTTTGCATTTAGATGGGAAGGTTTGGGTAAGGCACCTGGGAATGCTTTATGTCAGGGAGTTCTCTCACAAGTGGAAACATATGACTGTGTGTGTGTGTGTGTGTGTGTGAAAGCTGCTGAGTGATGCAGAAATGGTGTATTCATGAATATAGATGTGTCCTTGATTTCAGAAAAAGAAAACTTTCTCTACCTTATAAGCCTCCTTCTCTGTTGTGAAATGAATGTTTTTACAATATTTATCCATGTATGTTTAAATGTGTGTATCCACTAATCTTATATTTTTATGTATTTGGTCACAGCACTGATCCATTTAAGTGTGTTGACATGTCTGAAGACAGTTCCATTTCTGTCTCTGCAGTCAGGTCGGTGCACGCCGACGGATGTGTGCTTTTTGTATTCAAAGTTATTAATGATGTTTAAGAAGCCCAGAACCTTCAATAATGGGAGATTCATTTTTTTGATGGTGAATGATAATAAAAATGATATAGGAATTTATTTATTTTTGTACAGTAAAGATGATGTAATGTTCACGTTATTGTTTTTCAGCATCATTGTTTACAAGTCTGGATGGAGATCTATGTTCACAGATCTACAAAAAATGCTCTAATCTGCTGACAGCATCTGGGAGAACAACCCATTTCAAAATCCTATTTTGACTGTTTGACAGTGGGTTCTTATATCAGTAATGTTTACTGAATATCAAATAGTGTCCTTGTTTGGGACCTAAACCAACATGTGAGTTTCTACATAACGTACTCATGAAGAGAGCTCTGTTGCGTTTTCTTCGCTGTGCTGGTTTTCCATTCTCTCTTGAGTTTCCTGAGCTAAATTACACTCTATGGAGGACTGAAAGAGATGTAGAGAAGAAGAAAGGAAAGGCAAATGGATAAATCCCAGCTATTACCCAGTGTTTGATATCTGACTTGTGGCTCAGATCAATAGTGTGTGTTTGACGAAAAACACACACCCTTCCTGCCCGACTTTTTCACACAGCTTCTCCTGGCATGTGAAGCCCCAAGGCACACAATGAAATGCCTTTACACACAAGCCCCACTCTGTCCGTACTGTTCACCACTTTCCTCTCCATGTCTGCTTCCTCCCCACTTTAACTGATCTTATCATCTGTACTTGATTTAGTCACAATTTAAACTAAACGCATATACGGCTAAAAACAAGTCAGCGCAGGACTTAAATTTATCATTAGGTGAGAAACGTGACTCAAAGAAATGCAGATTTCAGTCTGTGGCTCATATCCCCCAACACATTCCCAGCTGTGTCTTGCTGTATGTTGATGGTTCCTTCATATGGCTTTTGATTTATGCAGACTAAAACAGCTATAACTGTTTTTATGAGTCAAATAAAATGTTAAAACAATTTGAAGGGTTTCAGCCGAGGCAGATGTTGTCATTGACAAAGCATTAAATGCCCACTATACACTGTACGCTCTCAGCAGTCAGATGCAGGTAGTGACTAGCTCATGGAAATTATAGAGCAATTAGCAATGAAAGACCAAGATTTTTTTCTTCAGGAGTTGGTAGAGATCAGAAACAGAGCAAAAAGAGAGACCAACCCTAGACAGACTCATGTTTCTAGTTTATTATGGACCAAGACAACAGAAAGGGAAACATGAACTGAATTTACATACACAGCAGAATCAAATGTAAGTGAAAATTACTCCACAAGGGAGGAGAGATTCAATGTGAACTTAAACAATAGGGGAATACACACTTCAATAATTACATTAACTAAAACAAGAACAAATAAAATAATAGGAACCAGAATGAATAACTAAATAATCAAACAGACTAAATGAACCAGGGAACAGAGTGAGTAAATAAGACGAAGGTAGAATAAAACTCAGGAAACTCAACATAAACCAGGGCGAAGCGTGAAGCTGAGAGGCACGAATAAGAAACTAAACATAAGCAGAACTCAGTGACCTGGGACATACACCAAAGTTAAGTGAACTAGGAAACTAACACACGGTAGACAGGCAGCAAAAACTGAACATGAAGGCAGGTAGAATGAACTGGGGAATTACACGAACAGGAAGTGAGGCGGAGCTGGCAAACAGAGGAAACGGGGGACAGGGATGCTCATAGGTGCAGAGCGTGATTCATGACAAGACTGTTCAGAAAGCAACTGTCAACACGTCACTGTTTTAAATGGAAGGGTTTCGTGTTCACAGGTTCTTCACACTGAGCCTCAAATCGTCAGTTTTGGAATGTGGAGGTTGACCTCCTCTGTCCCCGTCACCAGTCACACATGTATGAACAAACACATCCTTTTGAGGATACTGTTCTTATATATACTGATTTATGATGATGAGCAAAACTCTGTCCAGCAGCATCTCAGAAATGTTTCTATCCGATGCACTTAAATCTAAAAAAAAATGAATCCTGTTCTTTCTTCCACTTGTATTTCATGAAACGGAAACACTTCTTCTCATAGCACTTTGCTTTAATGTTTGTTCCTCGACTTAGATTTTTGCTTGCCTTGTACCTCACTCACAGCTCAATTTGGATAAAAGCATCTGCCAAATGTCCAAAAGCATTTGCAAATGTAAATGATTTTGCCTAAAGAAAGTTGTTTTTTGTTTCATATTACTCATAAATTGCCTTTATGAGTAATATGACAAAGATAAAGAACTCAAAGACAAAATTCAATAAGCTGTAATCTTCTAGTTGCTGTGGTCTTTAAACTGAACTTTTCTCTCCCTTTGTCTCTGTAATGCTTAATCCATCTCCATGTCATCCTCCCCTCTCCTTTTCCTTCTGCTCCATTCTTACATTTGACAATGACAATTTTCCATAAAGGGCAGATAGATGACCTACACATCTTGACACGAAAGATCAATTACCTGCCTCACGATATCTCTCTTGTTCTCTCTTATAAAAGCTCCTTCATATATAATATTTGCTCCCTGTTTGACTTTTCCCGTGAGCATGACAAAGCCTTTCAAGGTAGATATATTTAACCACATTTATCCGATTAAAGGTCAGCAACCCTTACAGAGGAGTTGATGTTGATATAAATTAATTAAGCAGAAAAAAACACACATTAGAATTGAGGCTGTGGAGTGAATGGATGAGCAACAAAGTGCTTTCAGTGTGACACGTGAAGCAAGAATTACAGCGGCTGCCACAATTCTCCGAGCAACACAGTAACAAGAGTCCACTGTCCACAGAGTACGACACTGTATTTGCTCATGGCAATTCTGCTCCTGCCATATAAGGACATTAATTTCATCCCTGGTGATGACTTTCCTCTGTGTCCCTCTTTTGTGTCAGGTAATCAACAGAGCCCTGTTGCTCACACTAAACTGATCTTTAAAGGAAGCGAAATAGATAATGTGCTGGGCCATGACTGAAGCTGCCTCACAAGAGTTTCGGAAAAATAAAGAGCCCTAAACGTCTTCCTCAAAGGCACATCAGTGGTAATTTGTTGATGTCCAATTTTTCCGGCTGTTTATTGTGCTAGAAGCTAAATAATGCAGTTCTGCAGTTTTGTGACTGTCAATTCGAGCCTGATATCATCAGTTTTGTCATATCTGTTGGCCCATTGAGATGTTGCAATAAAGAAATATTAATAATAAAAAACTAATGCTGGTCATAACAAGTTTTTTTTGTTTTGTTTTATCAGCTTTGCAATACAGCTCATAGTCACATAACGAGTATTCATAGTAGATGCAGTACATATATGTGTTGTATATCTTTATTATAAATATTCATTAAGTAGTCTGTGCGTCTGTAATGTCTTGTATTTACCACTTTATCCATTTGACGGGGGTTTGCTCTTTATTCTGTAAGCAATCTAAAATATTTATGGGTTTGGGTTTATATCAGTTTGTGCCGTCATCTCAAAGAGTGCTGGATCAGCCACAGTCTAGTCCCCTCAGGGCCATTTGGCATACAATCTCTCATTCAAGATGACTTCAGCAGGGTGAATGCTTCCTCTCACAGGGGCCTTTATTGAAGGTCTCTCTTAACCACTGAGCCCTCTTGTGCTCTGAATATACAAGTGTTTTCCATGTATTCCCTGTGGAACAACTTTGATGTCAGTTGTGTGTCTGGCGCTGACATCCCTAAGCTGGCCTGACCCCGCTGCGCTGCTGAAAGAAAGCGTTAACAGGACATTTTGTCTCTGTGTATCTTGTCCCTTTGTATATGTGCCTCCCAGTGTGCAAATGTTTTCTGCTCCAGCCTTCTGACTCACCGCCCAGCAAAACAGACTTCCCTCACAGACAACAGTGCTGAGCCTGTCCAGAACAATTTGGGTCACACCAAATGAAAGTGAAAAGAGGTTTCCCACGAGACTCACTGTGGGCCACAATGCAAAGTGTAAAGAAAGTGGAGAAGAAGACATATGAGCAGCAGAAGAGTCGAACAAGCACAGAGAGGAGCAGGTGTCAAAGTGCACAAACGTGTGTCCAAACAGCACCGACTGTCAGAGGGAGAAAAGGGGAAAAGAGCACAAAAGAAATGTTAAAGTATACAAAAAACATAGCTCCATTTCTCAGTCAGGAGAAAATGAGTTTGGGAGATGTTTCTACTTAAATCCCATTTTGAAAGAAATTACTTTTGTCGAGGCAGAGACAGAATCTGAGTTCTCATTTAGGTGTGTTTAATTTGGATTGTTAGTGATTTCACGTTCCTGATTCTTTCCTCGCTCTCTCTCTCTTTTAAAGGAGAAAAATACTCTTTTATTCATCCACTTTTGGTGAGAATGTTTAAAGCAAATGGATGAAAGTCAAAATCTGCACAACAACTGTACATAACGATAATTAGATAAAAACATGTAAACAACTAGGACATTAGGAATGTCTGGACTAAACAGCCACCTTTAATAACCTGTGCAGGTTCTGTAATAATGTTAACTCAGCAGAGATACTCTGTCTGCCATAGGGACCAGGCCACAGAGGAACCACTTTTGTGTTTTGCATCCCTCGCATTCGGATCAGCTCATAGTAAATTTGACCCACATCAGGCTCGTTAAATGTCTCAGGAGGAGATTTTTGCTCAGAAGTGCTAATGAGCCTGATTCGTAAATGTTTTTAAAACAAGTTCTTATAATTTCCTCTGTTGAAATTATTTATCAAAACAGAATAACTACAAATAAAAAAAACTTTACATCTGGTCTAGACAATACAACTGAAAACAGATGGTGGACAGCACAGCCAGTATTATGTAACTAATTTGACAATGAAAATTGTTTGCTATAATGTCTTAAAAACTGTATCATCTGTCAACAAACTGAATGTGATGTCTGGTCTCCATTTAGTCATTTTTTTAGATATCTAAGTCCTTTCTAGTGATCACAGTTTTCTTAATTGCTAAATGATTTTAATAATCACCATTATTATTGCAAATGTGTTAACACCTTTGCAGTGGATTCACACTGGATTTCTAAAACAGCAAACATGAAGCATCCCAAAACTGCAAAGTGCAATTTATTATCATTGAAAGAATCCTGTCTTGATGAAATGGCATTTGGTTTTGGAAACAAGAATTAGATTGAAGGTTATGGCCAGTGTTGATGTTCAGCATTAAGTTGTGATGCATTTTGTCAACAAGTGTCCTCACAACTATAGAAAGGCGTTGAGTGTGCATGTTGGTATAATTGGGGCTGTAAATCGATGTTCTCATTTCTCTGCTTACCCCACATACTCATTCTGGAGGGACTCTCAGTTTTAAGTGCAGTCTAATAAACCCAACATGATGTAGTGGTAAAATAACCATACAGTGAATTGGGATATCACTATCTACAAGACTATATTAGAATGGTAAATCCTTTTATGTAGTGCTGGCATGAGGGGATATTTTTCTTCACTTTGTATTGTAGTAACTGTATGGAATGTATTTTTTCATTACCATCCTCCACTGCTAAAGGGCCAGAACAGGTATGGATTTAATGCAGCCATAATCCACAGTCGACACGGCGCATTGCACCCCGCTGCGTATAGGGCTGGATAGTCACAGACTATAGTCACAGACCAGGGACACTGTCCATGCTTTCCCTGTCCATCACAACATCAAATCCAACATGGTTTTAATGTTTTGGCTGATTAGATCAGTTCATATTCAGTGTTTACGCAGTATGTCAGGTTTTGTCAACAACCATATGTCATTTATGTTTTGGGTTAAAATTCGTTTAAAAATGTTTTGTTTATTTGTCTGTGTTTGCTGTTAAACTTGAATTATATCAGACACTGATATGATGTTATAATGATAATGCTAGTTCTTAAAATGTTCAGTTCAAAAACACATTTGTACCATGCACACCTATTCAGACTTAACCTTATTATTATCAATAACAATTTTTATTACTTAAAGTAAAATGTTAAAATTAAAAACAGCTGTGAACCAAATCATATTGCTAAAAATGAATAATATATATAAAGAAACACAAATATAATATTGTCAGTGGTTGTTCTCTGCAGGACTTGGAGAGAAAGCAATGAAAACATAGGTATTGTACTGCCTCACGCAGCCTAATGCAGAAAATGCAAATAATGGAAAAACATAACAGGCTAAAAGGAAAATGGTACAACAGAGAAACACAAGGAATCAAATAGAATTGCATAATCTTTGTATCATTTAGTAAACAAAAACTTTATAGGGTCTGGTTGTGGATAAAATGATTAAGAGCAACACTTTTGAATTGAGAGCAGGAATAATAAGCAGACAAAAGTGTTTGTTGTGGTGGTTATTCAAACAAAATTCAAGCTGTATCTTTCTGTGTTTGTCGGACTCTCTTGCCAAAGTGAGGAAAAGATGATTCAGACTATGAGTTGATGGAGCACCACAAGTCAGTCGGGCTGAGTGACAGCTGTCATATGCAAGGACAACTTGCCCACCTTGGTGCTACCTTTATAATAAAATCCAACTATATAGGTCCTGTCTCAGCATTCAAGATTTAAAGGATTCAGCAAAACACAGAGACACATTTGACATGTTTCCCATTAGTCTATATCATAGTTATTTATTACTGAGCTTAATAGTCCTTTCTCAGAACAGCATTACTGAAGATGACTTGGAGAATTTGAAATATTTTGCCAGCTTTGCTTTTGCCTTTAATGCTGAATTTAAAAGAAATTCAGCAAATTCTTTTTAAAACAACTACATCACTAATCTTTTTTGATGTCAAGACTTCGTAGCTGCAGAAACACAGTAGAAAAATGAATCATATTGAACCTGTTGCCCCGGCATATATAAAAATAATATAAATTGAAATGCAGTGAATGAAATCGGGTACAGAATATCTAAGGGGTTCTTGAATCCTTAGTGTTTGTTCAATCTGCCGCCCGCTATAGTCCAGCTTGTGCTGAAACTCTTCTGGGCCACTTTTCAAAACAGTTTGTGCGCAGAATTCAGTAGAATTGTGCAATGTTTGAGTTAAATTGAATCACTCTTGTGCTTATAGTAAACCCAGCTGAACTGACTGAAAATATAAAATACTACCATTCACCCACTGTTGTGACCTGTAATTCTTCAGCCCCACCCTTTGAAAAATGCTGTGTTTGATCAGGTGGAGCGCTGTGAGACTGTCATTTCTGACTGTGTAATCTGGACTGCTGGAGCGGCCCTGCAGAGCCTCTCTTTAAACATTATGCTGAGACACAGTGAACATCAAAGTTACAATGTAGCCTACTGTCTGGCATAGAAATATTACAGAGAGTGTGTGGATGGCATAAAGAACTATGTTTACCACTAGAAGGCATAACTGTACCCGCAAAGTTAAATAGACTCAGCAAAATGTGGAGAAGATGCTACCAAGCACTTCTCTAATATCACACTCACAGTATCCTAAAAAAGGCAGATCCTAGTACAGTACAGTAAGTCGTTGTTAAATGTGAATCCAATATTACAAATTATTTCAATTTAACTTTATTTACATAGTATATATATATATATACTGTATATGTGTGTGTGTGTGTATATATATGTATATATATATACATATATATATATCAAATTCACAAAAAAGTATGGAAAACCCAACAACAAATCCCCCTTGAGCAAGTCATAGGCAACAGTGGAGAGGAAAAACTCCCTTTAATGTAAGAAACTCAAGCAGAACCAGGATCAGGGTGGTTCACTATCTGCCTTGACCTGTTGGGGTGAGTGGAAAGAGAAAATCCAAGAGCAAAATGAAGCAACAAAACACTGGGCAGGATGTTGGGACCAGTAGCTGTGCACTGGAAACACACAGCTCCCAGGCCGGGGACACCTGCAGAAAGTGATAGACAGACAAATTGAAGAGACAACTACCGGAGAGAGATACACAAAGTTAATGTCATGCTGTGGTGGCATATAAATTCACACTCACATTCACACCTACGGGCAATTTTCGAGTCGCCGAATAACTTAACATTCATGTCTTTTGACTGTGGGAGGAAACTGGACTCCAGCAGGAAACCCACAGGAGGACACACACATGAACATGCAAACTCCACACAGAGAGTCCAAAGACCAGCCAGTCTGCGAACACTCAACCTTCCAGCTGTGAGGCGACACCAGCTGAATGTGCATCATAATTATGTTACCATTTACAGTGTAAGGTAATGTTTTTGCCATTTTTAAATGAGGGGAGGCAAATTTTTGGCCTCAACTGTAGATGACTTTTTACTCTGCTGGCTATTTTTTTTTTTTCTGATTGATTTTACACTGTATTCTTCAGTCAGCGTGTGCGAGCTGTTGCGCTAGCAGCCGGTCTTATCTTTTATGGACGATGCCAAACTGAAGCTGTGAGCTGAAGCTGCACAAGGTTGCAGCCTTCAGTGTTTAATAGAGTTAATAGCAAAGCCAGGGAGATATTCATATAAGTCCACAGTTACATCCCTTGAATGTAGGTCTGTTCATTTTTATTTCGATCTCACACTATTTAACATTCTCAATATTCTACTAATGTAAAAAAGTGTCATCCTAAACATATTTTATCTTTCAAAGAAAATAGAAAGAATTCAATAATAAAGCAATTCAATAGAGCTGCCCTTTGATAAATATTGAATTTTTGTTGCAATTGTTTGAGAGAGGTGTGGATTTTTAAGTCTCTGGTCTGCTTCACTGCATTTTATTGTTAGGTGTTTTGTTATTATCTCCCCAGGCACATGTATCTGTTTGTTTGGTCTTTTTACCTTTGAGTTCAAACTCGCATATTCCCCCTAAAGCCCTCGTTTTGATTTTGGGTTTATAACAGCAGCAGAAACTACAGACTCTAAAATGACCATGAAGCAAAATCAACATCTCACTGAAACTGTTTCAACAAACTTTATAAACTTTAGAAAAGATCATTGTATTAAACTGCATTATGCAGCAATATAACAGCTAAGTGCTTCTAATCAACTTGCAAATGAGTTTACATGAGAAACATGGAACAATTCGAAGGTAATCTGCCAGACCATTTGTCAATTTATTTGTTACTGTGTTGGTTTATTCTGTTGCAGATGAGGAACAAGAAGCTTCAGGGGATTTCAGCAACAGGAATGATGATTGTCTTTGCTGACCTAGACGAATCATCACAGAGTGAACAACGCGAACACACGGCCACAGATCCATGCCCAGGAGCTGCTGAGGATGACGATGATGAAACTGCGTGTTTGGTAGCACTGTCCCATCTATTCCTCCGTCAGCTGACAAGAGCCTTCAGCACAGGTCTGAAACCGTTTCACTTCCACTAATTTCTTTTTCTGTAAGTTCAACCTCCACTACTGTCGAGTCTCTTTACGTTACCCTTTCACTCTCTTTATTTGTCCTGTTTTTCTCTCTTTTTATTTCTCCTTTGTGCTTGTAACTGTGTGACACTTTCACAGCCTCTGGTCTCAGTTTATGAGGCCAGAAATATTAGTTTACTGTATGTAGTCATAAATATTGAATATTTCTCCCAGGAAGGCCAGATTCTGGCTATGCTTTCTGTCCAACCATCAGACTTGCACATTCTACTGTATTTCACCACCGGGCTCTTTTTAAAGGGTGTCAATGCATCACTGTCACAGTCCCAGTCACTGAAAAGCTTGTATTTGTGCTTTGTTTTGTTGTTCGTTTGTTCCCTAAGTTTGTTTGCCTTCAGGATCTTGAATGACGGTGAAAGTCAATTAAGAAAGACAGATTTAAGAGAAGAGAACAGAGAAAAAGAAAGATGTTTGTGATGATCATAGAGATTTTGGTTGTTTTGTTCTGTTGTTTCTTTCACGGTTTTATAAAATCTGTTTTTTTTCTCCAAAGCTCAAAAAAATCAATTCAGAAGGTGAATATTTCAACAGAACACATGAAAATGCTGATTACTTAAAATGTGTGGTTACTGAAGTAAGGCAGTCGTCCACGGACCACAGTGTCCATGGTTCGACTCTCCGTCCCACCTGGCTATGTGTCCAAGTGTCTTTGGGCAGGACACTTAACCACAAGTTGCTCCCCGTGGGTCACATGAGCACCGTGCGTGGCAGCCAGTGCCATCGGTGTGTGGATCAGTGAAAGAGAAGCCACACTGCAAAGAGCTTTAGAAAAACAGAATATTTATCATTCACCAATGTGGATACTTCATAAAATCTTCAAGTCAAACTCATCTGATTTGTCTTGATTTTTCCCCCAATTTATGTTATTCTTTTATAAAAAGGCAGTCAGACACCAAATTTGATCCCTTTAAAAACCTTGAAAAAACAGCCATTTCCACACAGAGCTTAAAGGAAACAAGAGAAACTGTGTTTATCTGTCGGCTTTACACTTAGAGACAGAAAAGCTGCGGCACCAAACTGTCAGTGAAGAATCTTAAAGAGTTACAAGATTTTGCTCTGAAGCAAGTTCAGGTCTCTCTCTAGAGTCTGCAACTCCAAGAATCTTAATCATATTTTCAAGGTTTTCAGATTAGCAACAACACTTGTCTCTTTGGGTCCTATTACAGCTAACCTACAGTACATATCTGGGAAGAACCAGTGAACTCTCAGACGTCCCTGTTATAAAGACTGTTTGATCAAACTTGGAATATCTAATGCAGTGTGAGCTTAATTTCTTCCACTTCAATACACAAACTGCTGTCCATCAGGTCATGGAGCAGTTTTTAATCAAACAATCTAAAGTACAATCGCTGTTTCTATTGCTAAGTTAGTGTTAAGTCCTCTAAGAACAGATGTGTCCAAGTATGTGTAGATCAGTGTAAATGCTATTAACGCTGAGTCAAAAAGTGTTTTTACTCTTCAGCTGGTCACAGGGTTGGTGGTTCAGGTTCTGGTTTTTCCTGACCACATTTAGAAGCATCTGACTCACTGAAACTGCTCTCAGTGGTTACAGCTGGCACTGCCATGGATGTTTGTGTGAATGGTTAAATGAAAACTAGGCTTGTGGAGGATTATTATTTGACCACAGTCTACTGGAGAAAAAAATTAACTTGCCCGCACAAGTCCGTTACATGAATAGCATGGTAAAAATATTTATGAATCAAACACGTAGTCAGTCACTCAGTCAGGGCTGCCTATGTCTGTACCTTATAGTCATAAAGCTTATTTAATAAAAGAATAAGAGACACCAGTCCCCACATTTACATGAAGTGACTCTAACAAAAGCAACATATTTTACAAACCCTTATGAACACAACAGAGAATGCCATGTTTTCCAATGTTTCTTAATTCTTGGAATGTATAGTTTTAAAGTTTCAAGAGAATAAAAAAACCCTGTGTGGCACTGTCAGATGGTATTTAAATTAACTCATTTCTGTCCTTACTGTAATTAGAGCTCTTGGTCTCACCATGCAAGCATGATGAAAACATTTTTCAGTCATTTTATTCATTTTCAATTCTAATTTATTGGGATGTTACAAGCTGAAAAGTTACTGTAATGATTCCCCAATGTTTGAATAAATGTAAATCTCACTGTGCCGTTCTGTCTGTTCAGTGTCCTCAACTTTTACATGCAGCAGTGCAGACTCACACACATCGTCTCTAACACATTTCTGTAAAAACTCAGCTGGATGTGAGTAATGCACTTAGAAGAGTATTCCACAAATTATTACACAAATGGCATTGATTTTTGATCATTTCCATCACCATCCTTCAAAGTAAGCTCACCTCACCAGGCACGCCATTGTCTTCATTTAATACACTTAATTAAATCCATCGAACTGATTTTGCCCCGTTTTGTAGTCAATTTGATTAATGCATCTTGAAAAAAAAATCAATTTTCTGCCATCTTTCTTCTCTGTTTCATCTTCTTTTCCCGTCATCCTTTCTTTATCTGTCTATCGGTGTGGTTGTCATGGCTATGATTATGATAATGACCGCAAACTTTAAAGCTGCCCTGCATTAGTGATGGCGAGAATTATCAAATGTACTGGACTCACTGGCATAAAAACTTGACGTTTTTGCAGAGTGCCGGCCAAGACGTCTCCTTCTTAGGTACCATGGGGTAGCACAAGATTAAACAAACAGCCATGCTTTCCAGTGTACATAAATCTTAGAATTATTTTAAATAGTAATAATAAGGGATTTTTTGCAAATTCCCTCCATCTTCTATTCAAAAGGAGCCAAAGAACACAGCCAGAGTGTTAATGGGACATATGTTCCAGAGCAGCCTGCTTTTGGTTTTTACATTCTCAAATATATGTTGTTGGCATTTACTAATGTGAACAATTATGTCAGTTCTCCAATATAGTTTGTTTGAAAAAATGTAAACCATGAGGTGTGGAAAAAGCTGTAAGATTGATGGGAGTGTCTGTTAATCTCTCCTCGGGGAGTGACATCCAGGCTTAATCAGCTGGATGTGTTGAGTGCAACATAGCTCTATCCTCCAGGACAGCAACCTGTCACCGCCTCATTGTTTGCTCAAACAGCCCTGAAATTATTTTTATGTGCATTAGTCTACGCACATTGCAGTAATAGAAAATAAGGCCAAAAAATAGTTCTAAAGTCCAACTTAAACTTACAAATACATAGACCTCTTTGCTCCCTGAGGCGTGAAAGACAGTTGGATTATGCCTTGGGTCAGTGAGTGGTGTAGGCAGGCCAGCTGGTCCATATTACCTTTGGGTTTAACCCCTTTCCAATGCATCATTAAGATTGACTGTGTGTCCTGGCCTCTAAATTGAGGTTATTGGTCTTAATCCACTGTGCTGATAAACTCCTAATTGCCTACACTGTGCGGACATGAAGCATGTCTCGCCCTATGCCTCAAAAGACCTCATTTATATTTATGACAACCTTGACTCTCTATTCCTGATTAATCCACTTAATATTAGAACGCAGATCCGTAAATCTCCCTCTCCCTCTGTGGAGAGCAGGGATGTGACAAGAATGACAACTTTGAGATTTGCAAAGAGACACACTCACACTCTGGCACTTCTGCCACTGCAATCCCAGATCTTTGCACTTTTCCCATAACTACAAACTCGCAGTGGTGCAGCAGATGGCTGCAGACGCCAACAGTTGTACATTCTCATGCTCATACAGCGCGTCCTAAGAAGATTTTGGTTAAGTCATAAGCAAGCTATTGAAGTGCTGACAATTACGTTCTTTTCTTTCACTGGAGAGGACCGAGAAAGAGAGCATGAGAGACAGACACACGCTGAGTCACAGATTAGCTAGTCAGCAGAGAATAACTTTTGGTTAATTCCTTCTGAGAAGTTCAAAGGTTTACTCATCGGGGTTGACACACATTGAGGAGCAAAAGAAGTTTTCATGGGAGGGAAAGCATCAAAGCTTTGACACACCGGTGTCAGTAAGGCTACTTGCAGAAATGCTTGTCACAGAGCTTAATGTCTTGTATGTTTAGACAATTTTGCTCACTAACTTAGGTGAGAGAAGTTGGTCTTCTCTGATACACAGCCAAGACGTTTCACAGCCTCCGCGTGTAACTGCCTGCCTTTTTCTACAAGTGCCTGATTGCATGCATCCTCAATCCCTTTGCACCCCACCTAAATTTCTTTGTGATGACAAGCAAGAGTGTGTCCTTGAATACCCCTGAGAGGCCCTCCTTCCACCTTCACTCATCACTCTCTCCCCTCTACTTAAGCAGATGGCCACAGATGGTAAATAGAGCCATGTGAACCTAGTAGCATCTGTTTTAGGTCATGCTCTCCATAACTCTCTCATGTGTGTCTTCATGAGCACACACACGTTCAGAGACTGTTTCCTATGTAGCCTGGTCAGTACGGTGTGCAGAGTATCACTACTGATATAACAATTACCTGCAAAAGATATTAAAGGTGGGTGTTAGTACAATACAAAATTCCATGTCCCATTCAGGCATATTCTGCTATTAAAATTCGAATGTCACAAAATATATTTAAGACCTAATAAAGCTTATTTATTTTTAGTTATTTACACTGCCATTGATTTGTTTCAGTCTCAGGTTTGGTCAGTTCATGTACTGAACGTTCTACAGCAGATAACTGTCACCTTCTCCATCTGTCATGGGTGGCACATGGGGTGGCCAGTCAAATATTGCTGCAGTGGATGTGCATCACGTTCTACATAGTACAGAGAAAAGAAATTTGTAATTGTCTAAATTGTTGGAACTTTTTTAAATATCAATACAATCTATTTTGTGCTGATTTGAGAGAATACAAACTTGTAGTACATCAACATTAATGGAACCTCCTGAGCCTTCTACTGCTTTTATGGTGAAGAATATCCTTAAACCCTGACATAATTAGGTTGGTCCTATTACTTTACTTTTATGATTGGTAACCCCTTCCTTAATTTGACAATAATGTTAGGAGTTTAAGCAAACTGTCAAACCTCTCGCTTTCTGAATGCTTGACGACCAGGTGAAAAGAGAAATAGCAGCCCTGGCCAGGACAGCTCCCATCCACAGCACAGCAAGCACCATCCATTTCCAGTTGACAGATCATTACAGCTCTGATGGTTGGCAGATGGTGATGAATTTGTGCTGATACTGGTGCTGGACGATCTGGGAGGCACTCAGTTGCACAAACTGCTATATCACCTTTTTTCCTTGATGTAGCCATTGTGAGAGTGCCAAATTCTGGCAGAAGCTACAATAAACTCCTTCCACGTTATTAGTTGCCCAGAGATTCTTAATAACACAGGGATAATCTTTGTGCTTATTGCTTCATACACAAGCAGATGTTTGTTCGATAGAAAAAAATCTCCATTCACTAAGGACAATGAGCAACATCGAGCATATGGCGACTTAATAAAACCCAACAAACTGCAGTGAATAAACATTTTCAAACAGCCTCTGACTTCGGAATGTTTTATCGACCTCCGGGCATAGCATGCTCCTTCATAGTTTATTAAGTCAAATACTGTAAAAAAATTCATTTTTTGACTAACCAATGCTGTCACCTAGTGGTATAAATCTGTACAGCCCCTATATTATTTCACTGATCCCTGTAAATTTGATGAATGTATGTAGATTTGCCAGTGACAACAGAAATATCTTAGACTTGTACATGTACCATTTTTACTGAAGGTCTTCTTTTTTGTTTCTTTTTCTAATTATCTTATAGCAAGATAACTATACTACAATTACAATTAATTTTAATAATACCACATTTATAATACCACATACAGTACGTAAAATTAAGAGTGAACAGTCACTTTTTAGTTGCAATTAGATTGTTCAAAATGGGGCTGTAATGAGAGCATAAAATGTGCATTAGAAATTTGATTTTTTTTTTTTTACCTTATATTTAAGATGTGTAAAACAAATGAAAACAGTTCTGGACAATCAGCTGTTAATTAGTTGTTGTGTTTCAGAGTCAACTATGACGTTTATTTGCACTTTGCTCACACTACAATTTAAGTCTTAAACTTAGCTCAAACAGCTTCGGACCCAGTAATTTGTGTCTGCATTGTCAGACTTAACAACAAAACGTAAGAAAACACACCTTGCCTTTTATAGCTGAGGCTTCCATAACATCAGTCAAGCTAATTGAGCAGCTGACCTTTCCCTGATGTAAAATCGTCCAGTCAGCAGTTTAGAAGCCACATTGTCCCAACACCTATAAGCTAAAAAGATGACTGAACTTTGCTGATTTGCTTATTTAAAGGAAAGCTCCTATAAATGTAACGTGCAAGTCAAAAAATGTGGCAGTTAAAATGTGCTTAATGAGCATCTTCACTTCACTAATGACAGTGGACAGGTTTCTGACATTAGAATTTATGCAAAAAGATAAAAAACATGATTGAATTGACTCTTCAACAGCTAATACCTCATCATGTATTCAATGGATTTTGGCTTTTCTCTTCATTCTTTTTTTTTTAGCATTTTGTTTTATTTAAATAGTAAATACCAATCTCATTGTGCTTGTTAATCCTCTGTCAGCACTGTGTCAGGTGATACTCAAGCAGGTCACAAGCTCAAGCTCATCAGGTAAAAATCCAGAATCCCCACAGAGGTAAAACGCTGCAGAATAAATCTTGCTGATTAAATGAACAATGCAATGGTTATGATCTCTGCCTTTTTGTTTACAGCTACAGGGTTTAGGAATACAACTCTCCCTGACACCCCACAGGCCAGAGAGGTCACTGTATTCAAAGTAAAATAATTAACTACATGGTGGTTTAAAAAACATTTTAATAATAATTTAATAATCTCATTTGGACAGTAGATTCAATCTGACTGCTACACTGTTTTCTGATATATACCATAAACTCACATTCAGCACTAAAACCTAAAGAAGCTGAGCAGGTTGTTTCTGGGTAGAGGAAAGCAGAACACATTTGCTGGGCTCCTGGATTAAACGGTATAGCTCCTTATGTGATAATGGTGGTGAACTGTGAGACTTTCCCAGGCAAAATGTGTTGGAAAAGTTTGTGCACACACAGCTTCTCACTTCCTTCTTAGGAACAGCATAAATTCCCAACTTAAACTTCCCACATTGTTTATTTACAGTATCTCACTGACTGATATAAATGCAATGATTATTTTATTAGTATATGCTATTCAGAGAAGTTTTATTTCCAACAACAAAAACAATCACATTATTTCCCAGTTCATTAAAGATGCAGCTGCAGAATGAGGATAGTCTACCGCTCGCTCAAGGACGTACATTTAGTCTCAACATTAGTAGGGCCTAAAGAATAATATTAACCCTTAGATTCATTTATTTTATTTACTTAGTTTTTTGTGTCTTGTAGCCTTTACACAGTTCTGTAATTTCTGAGGTTGTGTTTTGAATTGTGTTTTACTTTCTATTAAGATTTTTAAAAAACAGAGGACAGAAAAGCAAGAGCTTGTTGTTATGGCACAACTTGTAAATTCAGTGGCTGTAAAATTAGATGTGTGTATTTATTCACATCTCAATAAATACAAATCCCAATATTCATACTCCAACCTATCAACGGCAGTTTAATTGTCATCCAATTGATGTTTGGAGTTCAATGATTGACACCCGCTCATAGGTTTATATGTGGTTTCAAGTAAGTAAATGTCACAATTCTAATCACCTCCCACAGGTGGATATTCTTTACAGAAGAAAATGTACAAATATATTTATGAGGCAAATGAAATGAATGAAAAAGTATGAAATACTCCCTACTCCCAAAAGGGTTAAAAAATTTTCTTTATTTTTTAAATGAATATAGGTTTTAATCCTGTAGCTGGCTGTATTAACTCAAATGTAAGAATGAACATTTTTCCCTTTTGCAGCTTGACACTGTCGTGTCGTAAACAGTTTTTAAATAAAGATAATTGAAGGAAAAAACACACCTCGCACATGTGATCCCCGCCGACGATGGACGGGGGGAGGGAGGGACACGGCGGAAGGATATGACGAATCAGGAAGTGATAATGCTGGAATCAAAGCCGGTGGCGGGAGGGGTGATGTTTGGAGTGTATTGTACGTGAGTAATCGCATCATAAAATACGAAATTAGCAAAGACTGAATGAAACATGAAAAGCAGAGGATAGTGGAAATGAAAGTGAGGAAATTAAAGTTTGGTGAGTGGAACCAAACTGATTAATTAACTACTGGGACAGATCGGGATTTCTTATGGAATGGATCACTGTTAGACGTTTATAGGGTTAGTACACAACAAGGTAAAGTAATAAGACTAAACGACACAGGAAGTGCAGTGCTAATTGATGAATGATAAAAATTTGGTTAGAGGAGTAACCTTACAAATTACAAATAACGTTATCCAGTTATATCTGTATAACAAATCAAACGCAGTACGTATGATTAAAGTGATTAAAGATATGTGATGGATGTGAAGCTCACAAGACATCAAAAGAGGTACAGTGAGTTTCTGAGGGGAAAACATACGCAGAAGCATTGAAGAATTGTCCAGACAGGGAGATAGTTCCAAACAAGTGAGCAGTAGGGAGTAATTACATGAGACCTAGTGGAGAATCTAACACAATTGCCGTAAAGGGTGATAAGAAACTGAATACAAATTGAGTCACAGCTGTCATTAAACAACAGGAAAAAAATGTAAACAGAATTGCACCTCAGTAAAGATGATAACAGTAATGAAGCTAGTAAAAGGACAAATAGGGCAAGTAGAAATGTGAAATTATACCACACATTGGAAATATTACAAAACAAAAGAGCTCAAGCAGTAATTTCCAAAACAATAAGATCAGCAGAATGTACATACTGGACGCAATATAACAACAAATTTGGAAAAGAAACACAATTTCAGATATTTGGGGAATGATTAGGAACATTAATGGAATTAGGAGTAACAGGGAAATTCCAGCATTGGACACCAATAATGCAAAAAATGCAAATACTAATGTAGAAAAAGCTGAATTTCTAACATCAAGATATTTGGAAACCTCTACGGCTACACAATGTAGGCATAACACCCTGGCCCAAAATCTGAAGGTAGCAGAGAGAAGTGCTACATAAGAAGAGGCTTATAAAGGATAACTTCATTCATTTTATACATTAATTATTCTCCACCATTGCCAAATGAATTAACATCATCTCTTAAATTACCATAATCTCCTAGTTGTTGATGCCATAGATGCTGTTGTCCAAATCTCACTCCACTGGGTAACATGTTTCTTTATACCAAAACCTAAGACCCTTGTACACATTGTCCACACTCCATAAACAGAGTCTCCATAATTCCACTTTAAATGTGGTGCAGTTTAACAGCCAAAAGTTGCATTCAGTTTTAATGTTGAGACTGTCAGAAAGGGGATAATTTTACTGTGTTTATTCCACCATGTTAATTCATTGCTCAATGCACAGATAAAAATCTGCAGCAAACATTATAAGAAGAAGAACCTTTATTTGTCACTGAGCACATGTACATTTGCACATACATGTTACAATGAGTAACATTTGACCCATCCCTCTGGGGGGAGCAGCCCAGGGAGGCCCACCAGCACCCAGGAAACCAGCGCTGGGTGTCTCACTCAGGGACACACCTGGTGGTTAGGCTGGGATTTGATCCTGCATAGTTCTGCACTATATGTATGAAAACCTACACTGTTATCTGCATGAATAATAATGCAGAATTGTGTTGATCAATATTAACACTGGGTTTTCATATTGACAAATTGTTCAGAGGAACAAAAGTTCCCTTTGTTTGAGGTAGCTGCAAAAAAGAGGATATATCACCGCCCCGTATAAACAGTTGAGCTTTTGGCAATATTGTTAGCAGTAGATGGAAGAAAGTATTCTAATATTGTAATAGCTTTTAATAGTTTATCAGCACTTTCAAATATTAAATCAGCAAAATCATTAGGCACATAGATATTGTATGTGAAAGATTTTATGTTTTGGTGTCTCTTTGAGTCATGCAGGCACTAAAGGACCAAATGAGGAGGTATATGTAAGGAAAACAATCGCTGAAATCAAAAAGAAAACTGATATGAGAAATCTCTTAAGTAGGGTTGAGGGCAAAACATCAGTTAAGGAATATGTGCACAAATTCTGGCAAGACCACGGAAGACACATTTCCAACATTCAAAAACTGATTGGCCTAGAACATGGGGCAAGAAACACTCATTATGCATCTTTTAATAGGACACACAGGAATTAACCTGCCACTTCACAGAATAGACAAGCACCGCACTGGGCTACACGCACACTGTAATAACCAGAACAGTTGAGCTTGTACTGCCAAACTAATATCAAAATTAATAAAAAAAAGAAACTTGACGCGACACTGGGGAGTTAGCTAGGAAAGAAGACAGCATTTGAGGTTATTACCTGTCTAATTGTGCTTTTAAAAAGTTGAACAGTGAAATTGCATTGTCCCCCCTCTGCGCGACAGATCTACTCCGTAGTCCTGTAGGTGGCTGTAATGCACCTACACACTGGTTCGCCACCCGCCATTAAAACCTAAAGAAGAAGAAGAGGAAGCGCCTCCATCGATAGAACCACGCGCAGCGTGTGGAGGAGAGAAACCGGTCTGTTAGGCAACGTCATTCCTCGGACCACCGACTCGACGTAGCGCAGCAGACAGAGAGCGGAGCGGAGCGGCGTTGTCCGAGGCAGGTACCGTATCGATTCCGCCGCCGAAATGCACCTACAGTCGGGAAAGCTGGAGCTTGGTTATCGTATGGTTTTCACGGGAGCTGGGGAAAGTAGGTCGTATTAGATAAGAACAGGGTGGACGCTAGGGCCTGGAACGCTGTAGGCCTGGCGTTCTCCGCGCACTCTACTGACACAGACAGCCCGGGTAAAGTCTTATCCTCACGGTCAGTACTGGTCAGGGGCTTAAACGGACGCCGCTCTGCTAGTTTGGAGAGGTACCGAGGCCCAATGAATCCTGGCCAATGTGCTCGCTGGCCGTGGTAGCACACACGTTTTACTTTTCCCCTTTCACGTCTTTTCAGGTGCTGAAGCGATTACAGCAGAAAGATGGCGGACGACCCCAGCGCGGCGGACAGGAACGTGGAGATATGGAAAATAAAGAAGCTGATCAAGAGTTTGGAAGCTGCCCGTGGGTAAGAGATGAGTTTGGCCTGAGTGTCTCGATGTAGCGGCAGGACTGTCTTTACTGGTAATTTTGGCTTCAGGTGGTTGTGTGAATGTGGACCACCGCAACAGCTGGAAATCGGTTAAGTAGCTAGGGCCGAATTTGGGAGTGGTTAGCTTAGCATAGCTAACTTAGCTTGTGGTAGCTTTTGCTTCTAGCTTGCTAATTGCTAGGCGCTAACTGCTGTCGTATTTAGTCCGTCGCGATATTGGACACAAAGCGTTAGTTTAGAAGAGCATGTGTTCTGGTTTGGCTGCTTTTATGTGTTATGGCTGGCATGTTGAAAATTGCCTCACCTCTCACAAAGCGTATAAAGCTGGTAACGTTAGCGATAGCTGTGTTTCTAATGAAAGTCGCTAATAGACGTCATCTCTGGAAAGAGGCCGCCATTGGTGCCTTTAATAAGAAAGCACGTTGATGAGAAGGGAAGGCCGGCAATCGTCGGTTTTACTTCCACATGATCCGGTTCAGAAATGTAACCGCTCCAAATGGCGTTTCTGTCTCCGTTTTAACGTATCTTTGTGTTATAGAGCTACCAAAAGCGCCACAATTGTTCCTTAAGTTGGTTACCTCATGGCAGCCTAACTCCTTAACGTTTTAAGTTAAGCTTTATTGGCTAGAAAAATATCAGATTAACGTTAATAGAATTGTATACAAGTTATTTGCCTGTCGGGATTTTGTGGCCCTGTATTTTCACACACGACATGTGAAATGTGGGTGTTGCTGCACTGGCTTCTACCTTTCTCTGCGACAGTTTGCCATCTAGTGTTGCGCAGAATTTGCTGTTCTGTGCTCCACCGCCAGCCATGTCACACACAGTTGACCGTTTGCCCTATATTCACCCAGGTGCCGACACCTCCCCCGGTGTGTGTATTGTTAGTATGTATTAGTACTCTTTGTCTTTTGACAGTAGATGGAGAGACAATAGAATGCAACCCTTGGCTTCAAGGGCAGATACATTGTGGACTCTGCAAGTGAGAGCCACACAGTTTGTTCCTTAACTTTTCAATGTAATATTTTTTACGTAAAAGTTGTGCATGCACAGTAAGTTTAGAGTGAGAGGTGTGGTGGTAGTAGACCTAATGCCATCCAAATTCTATTATTAACTTATTATTATTGTTGTTGTTGTTGTTAGTGTGTTGTTAGACACTGCGCCTTATGGCATCTTGTGTATACCAACGTGTTTATGTAAGCACTAACTAAATAGAATAATTTCTCTTTTATAGCAATGGCACCAGTATGATCTCACTGATCATCCCTCCTAAGGACCAGATATCCAGAGTGGCAAAGATGTTGGCTGATGAGTTTGGCACTGCTTCCAACATCAAGAGCCGAGTCAACAGGCTCTCTGTACTCGGGGCCATCACTTCTGTACAGCAAAGACTAAAACTCTACAACAAGGGTATGTGTTACATTAAAACTAAAACTCTGCTCACTTTCCTATGGCTTTTCAGTTTTGAGGGGCAGTTTTTCAAAACCGATTATCTTTGGGTTGTCTTTATATAAACCCTTACAACTCAAGTGACAGCCTGATACTAGGTCAGATCATGTATTTAAGGGCATTTAGTCAAATATTACTGTTTAGAGATAAGTTAAGGAGCAAAGTAAAAGTTGCTAAATATTCATACATGAAAGAAGGTCATACCTAATTTCTGTCACTAAGTAGTCATGTTTAAAAAAAACACTGGATTTATCCTGGATTTATATTCACATTTGTTCTGACACAATGAGGCATTGCTAGAGGTGTGTTATTTCATGCAACAGACACATTACTAAGTCCATCTTGGGGAAGAGATTTTTGAGTTTAAATATGATATTATTCCTAAGCCCGTACATCGGTTTGTAATTTTACAACTTTATCATAGTGGCCATGGAATGCAGCGCAGAGGCATTTAATACAGACAGAAATTTACAACTCTAAGGTTTATAAGGCTGAACATATTTTTTAATTATCTTGCAGAAAGAAGCAACAATACAGCATTCATATTATAAAGCAAACCACTAGCAATATGTATTCATTAAATCACTAAGGAAGTTCTTAGACATTTGTCCTGTGGGACAGAAATGCTGTCCTCCTTATTCATTGAAATAGTTGAGGTATTTACTCATGGCTGTGAAGAAGAAAGTTTTATTGTTATATATGTTTTTTACTGTGCAAGATGACATCATTTACCAAAGTACTGTGTTGCACCAATGGACGCTTTGTAACAAAAAACAGTTGCCTCTGCACTAGCTTTTTGCGGATATGAAGTCCTGTCAGTATTAAAATACGCTGTCCTCTGTTTTTAGCATACAGCAAGTTTTAACCACATGAATCCATTCAACTGTTCTTCCCAGATCCAATGTCATTGTCTTACTGGTACAGGAAATACACAACCCCACCAACGCAAACTTTGCATTGTTTAAATTTAGGGCAATTGTCTGTCTAAATTAATCTTGAAACAGATTCAACTTTTTTTTTCTCAAAAAATTAATATATTAATAAAACATCTCAGAGAAAATATTGGCAATTTTTCAGACTATGTACCTCCAGAACCTTTTGAGCGCTTGTTCAGTGACCTTCCAGTGACAGAGATTTGATGTAGCACAATGTGTTCTGAATGTCTCACTGTTTTTCACTGTTGTGTATACATCAAAAACGTAATATTTTCTGATACATATTCTGACTCTGCTCTCTTCTCAGTGCCACCCAATGGGTTAGTTGTTTACTGTGGCACCATTGTGACAGAGGAAGGCAAGGAGAAGAAAGTCAATATTGACTTTGAGCCTTTTAAGCCAATTAACACCTCTCTGTACCTCTGTGACAACAAGTTCCACACTGAGGTGAGATCTTTTGCATGTTTGTGTAGACAATTAGTCTTGTAAAAAAGGTAAATGGGGAAAAGGGTATATCTCTTGCTTCCTGTCACATCTTTCATCACCCATTCTTTGTAACCAGGCATTGACAGCCCTGCTGTCCGACGATAGTAAGTTTGGCTTTATTGTGATCGACGGTAGTGGGGCACTGTTTGGCACGCTGCAGGGTAACACCAGGGAGGTGCTGCACAAATTCACTGTGGACCTACCCAAGAAGCACGGTACTGACCCAAAAAGCTTAAAATACTGAACCTTTAACTGTGGTAAATCTTTGATGAAATATTAACTTGGCTCCTCATTTTGTTACAGCAACAGTGTACTGATTGCTTCATGTCTTTTTTTTTTTTTTTTTTTTTTTCAGGCAGAGGAGGGCAGTCTGCTCTGCGTTTTGCTCGTTTGAGAATGGAAAAGAGGCACAACTATGTGAGGAAAGTGGCTGAAACTGCTGTCCAGCTCTTTGTGTCCAATGACAAAGTTAATGTGGCAGGAATGGTTTTGGCTGGTTCTGCTGACTTCAAGACCGAGCTCAGCCAATCTGACATGTTTGACCCAGTAAGTTTGTGTGGGTAATAAAAAAAAATTGTACTCATGGGCAGGTGTAATGCTGGCAACTCAAGCATGGTTTCCATGGATGTCCTTCCACAGTTCTAGTGGGAACTAAACCCTAAAAATAATGTGTCCTTTTTTATTTTTTGGGGGGTCAGCAACTGTATTTGCTACTGTGATTTTAATAATAGCACTTTGTATTAGTCTGCTAATATACACGCATATAACCTATGCCTTTTTTTTCTCTACAGAGGTTACAGGCCAAGGTTCTGAAGCTTGTGGACATCTCCTATGGAGGAGAGAATGGTTTCAACCAGGCTATTGAGCTTTCAGCTGAGGTTCTGTCTAATGTTAAGTTCATTCAGGAAAAGAAGCTCATAGGTGAGTTGTGCTGTTGATAAATTGGAAAAACCTTTTAGGTCTCAAAAGTTGAAGTAGCTTTACTGATGGTTGTCCCTCTCTATAGGGCGGTACTTCGATGAGATCAGCCAGGATACGGGGAAGTACTGTTTTGGTGTGGAGGACACACTCAAAGCCCTGGAGATGGGAGCAGTAGAGATCCTAATAGTCTATGAGAACTTAGACACTATGCGTTACATTCTACGTGTGCATGGGGCAGAGAGCAATGGAGCAGAAAATGGTACATAAAGCACATCTGTTATACACTATTACTAAGAAATGTGATGATATGATGCTACAATCTTTGTTTGTTTGTTTATTTATTTATTTTTGCTTTTCAGATGAGAAGACTTTGTACTTGACGCCGGAGCAGGAGAAAGACAAGTCCCACTTCACAGACAAAGAGGTAACCATGGCAAAGAAAGAATAGATCCGTATGGTTCAAGTTCGAATATTTACCCATCATGCCATGAATTTCTGAATCTGGTTGTTTTTGTAGACGGGGCAGGAACATGAGCTCATTGAGAGCATGCCACTGCTGGAGTGGTTTGCCAACAACTACAAAAAATTCGGAGCCACGCTGGAAATAGTAACAGACAAGAGCCAGGAAGGGTCCCAGTTCGTCAAGGGCTTTGGAGGCATCGGGGGTAAGCTCTTGCTATTGTGTGTAATAAAGTTAATGACACAGAACCTTTACAGCGTTTGTCAAACTATGACCTATTGACTGTTTCTTCATCTACACCCCCTTTTTAAAGCCTGTAAAACATGTATGGCAATACGTAAGCGCCTATGATACCATACAAAGTAGTATCATTTCAGAAAGATGCTTAATGCTATGCTGCAGACCCCAATACCAACTGCCAAATGTTATGCTAACACCAGCAACTATTTAGAAATAAATTTAAGAATAGTGTTTTGTAATTCAGGAAGTAGCACTTGTAAAGGCGCATTTCCTGGATCTATGGCTTTGAAAATGCTAATACTCCCACCCTTACAGCTAAGGTTAATTAGCTTATCCTTAAGGGGTGTCACAGTTTAACACAGTATGACATCAGCTTACCACTGTTATTAATGTATAATGTTTGTTTTTCAGGTATCTTGCGGTACAGAGTGGATTTCCAGGGCATGGAGTACCAGGGAGAGGACGATGAGTTCTTTGATTTGGATGACTACTAGGTAGTCGGGGACTGATATTGGAAGAAAAAATGAAGAGCAAAGGAATGAATGGATAAAAAATGACGAAAGAAAAATGCCACCTCTCTTGCAACAATTGAGAGGTGCAACCGTGTTGACCACATATGACAGACACAACTTCCATATTACCTGTCGCATACACAAACATACATATACATTTCAACTGTACACACAACAAAACATCACACAAGCTGAAGAGGAGTGAGATTTTCTTTCATCCAGAGTGGGAGAAAGCCCTTCTGAATAAATCCCTGCCTTAGAGTGCTGGTTCCTTCCCCTAGTTGGATTGGACTTGACTCATTTTGTTCTAATTTTTTTTCCTCCCCTCCATTTTGAATGAACACAACAGCAAGTTCCCAGATTCTTCTCTGCCCCCAATCTGGTCTGAAGATGAACTTTGGACTCACTCCTCATATATAGAAAATATATTTTCCTTTCTTGCCTCATGTCCCTGTCCTCTCTCCCTCCTATGCTTTTTTTTTTTTTTTTTTTTTTTTTTTTTTTTTTGCATTTCATTTTTTACTGGTAACTGCTGCTGTTGTATTTTATGAGAGTGGGGGATTTTTTTTACCTGGGTTTCTGTAGAGAAAGGGGGACAAAGTATTAAATTTGAACTGCTGAAAACCATTGATACCTTTTCATCTGCTTTGGTTTGAATCCTGTGGTGTGTCTCTCCTGTTTTTGGAAAGGATGACCTTTTTCTGCCTTCTTGAGATCAGATGAATATGTTGTGACTGTCCTGTCTGTGTGTGTGTGTCTGCTTTTAGGGGATTCAGTTGTTAAAACTAAACACCCGATAAAAGATGAAGGATAAAATCAATTCTTGGGTATTTGAGTCCCAATTACCAGATTCCACTTTGCTTGTGATTTGTTAAGATGTGGCATCTATAAGTAATTGGAACATGCCTATATTCAGTTAAGTTTTGATAAACCTTTAAATTTTTCTGAAATGTAACTTTTGTGCTCCATTGGGGAAATTGGCTTAGAAATGACAGTGTTTATTCATAAACCTTTAGGAAACTGAAGGCAGGAAAATGGAGGATACAAAATTATTCATGAAGCAATGAGAAAGAACCATATTACAGAGATTGCTTAAAATCTTTGCTGCTAATTATCAACTGAGCCACAACAGTTTTGGGGTTTAAGGATGTAATCATTTTTGACATGGTTACATTAAGTTTAACGCCAAATAGAATTTCCTTGTTTGGTTACAGTTTAGCTATTATAAACAAATACACCACCAATACAGAAATTCAAATTTCTAAAAAAAGAAAATTGTAAAGAATTTTTTTTTTTTTAATGGGCGAAGTACAAATAAGTTAAGGTATTTATGAATGTCTTTTATGGTGTAAACATTGATTCTATGGTGGAAATACCAAAATGTAATTTACAGTTACACTGAGGAAAGGGTTATTATTGGTATGGACTTGAGAGAGTGTTTGTTGGGGGTGCTGGAAGAAGGGATTGCCTGTGGTGCGCTTGGCTGCTTGAATGTCCCAACACCACTTCAAACTCCCTCTGGATGCCAGCCATCTTTGTTTCATGTCAATAGGATTCAATGAAAACAATCATAAAGGTGAATTAAGGTAAAGGATGATAGTAATCGAAGTTTCTGGTTTTTTGAGTTCTCTGGATTAAGTTGATGAATAAAGGTCGGAACAAGCAATCTTAATCTACGGTGAGACAGTTACAGGTTTTACTTCCTAAAGAATCCAATTAAATCAGTCATCTTTTTGTGAGATGTGAGGATTAAACTTTTTGGCTCAATATAATTTACCTATTTACAAAATCAGTCATTCACGATCCTTTGTGGATTATTGAAATATACAGCCAGAATGATAGAAATGTTGTAAAACAGTCAAATTCCTTTTTAAAAAGGAGTTTAACTAAATAGCCCAGAAGAAGTGGTAATTTTAAACCCTTTCTAACTTCAGCAACTTTTTTTAGCTGGTTTTAATTTATCATGGCCTATAATCACACGTGGCATTAAAATAGCCAACATCCTGCAGCATCACATAGCAAAGCAAATGCAGATGATTGATTTTGCCTCGGTGTGTTCCTCCTCAGGATAGCAACAGCATCTTCATCCATTTGCCCTTTTGTTTGGGGGAGTCAACGGGGAAGTCTTTCTAGCACGGTAAGCCAATCAATAAAAGTTAAAGCTGGAGAGCCACTCCCCTTTTGACAAAATCCATCCAATTGGCGTCTTGTGTTCTTTACATGGGCGTTTTCATCCCCCACCCACCCTTTTGACACTGCCCTACCAAAGCTGTGTGGTTGAGCGAAGTGAATGACGTCTCTACATTTGCGGGCCGCCGACGCAGGGCTGGGTTTCCATTTTCAGAGCGAGTTTCGGGGGGGATCGTCAACATGGAGCCGGAGATGGAGGACAAAACGCTGGAAATGATGGTAAGATTTGTTTCGATGTGGCATCCTGAACAGCCGAAGTGTTCAGTACCGGCCTTATATCGGGGTAAAAGCCAAGGCTTGATTCGACGGCAGGAATTAGCTGAAGCGGTTCGTCGGGAGAGGTGGAGGAGAAAGAGGAGGAGGGGGGGTGACCAGAAATCAGAGGGAGGGCCTGAAATTATCGATATATTTTGCTATGAAAGCCCCACGTACTGGTCGGTTTGATAATCGGGATATAGACATCAAAGTGCGATACATGTCAAAAAGAAGTTATCTTAGGTCAAATCCTCAAACGTCGGGTAAATTAAGATGTATACGTTCAGTCGTCGGCCAGAGATAAGCGAGGATAGCCGGGGTAGCGTTCACTGCGGTGACGCTGCGCCACTAGCAGGGCCCTGTTTGATAGTTAGCCATCTAGCTCGCGCAGGCGATGAACCACGTAAATTTACTAGGAACGTTATGTTACATTATTTACTTTATGTTAAGACAGTTTACACGGTATTACACGTCTGGAACATTCAAGCTGTCACACCAATCCAGTATTATAGTGCCGAAAACTCAACAATGTGCTGCTAGTCTGTTTATATTTTTAAAGTGCGTAGAAGGAAGTGTGTTGCTTTTCATTCACGTAAGTTAGCTTTACCATGATTAGCGAGGTAGCAATTAGCTTGTAGCTAGCTTGCTGGGAGTGTTAGATATACCATACAGCCATTTTCATAACAAAACTTTAAATACATCGATGTTTTGGAACTTAAAAAAAGAAACTATCATTATGACAACGTATTACGGAACAGACTGCCAGATCTGGTCCCCAAGTTACAGATGTTTCTTGTGAAATGTTTAGCCATCTTTGTAGGCTAGTGAGCTAGGCTACCGTTAGCTCAGTAAAAGCTAACACTAACATTACCGGGGTCAAAGTTATTGTACAATATACGTCCGTGAAAGAAGGCACAAATGTGTTTCGTCAATTTACTCTCACGTCTAAAGTTACTGATTCGAAGGTATAACTATTTATGTTTGAAATGCCACATAAACATTGTTCAGAGCTCAAAATAATCGGTATTTTCATACATTTAAAGAACATTTTACTTGGCAAGTAAATGGAATGGAGCAGATGTATCCTGTGGACACTGTGGTATCTTTGTGAGTAGTTCGTGCCTTCAAGCTCTAACAGCGGATTTTAGATGGTGAATAACTTAGTTATCATAATAGTAGTTTAGGTACTAAGGTGTGAAGCACTTTATAACCTAACACTGAATAAATCACCAAAACAAGAGTGTAAAGTGTAATAGATTTTCAAACTTTTAGCTGGCTTTGCTTGAAAATTTAAATAAGTATAAAAACTATTAAGACAAATGTAAAAACATGCTTACACAACACACAATAAGAAATTAACATTCACAAAAGTGTGTTAATTGAGTAAAAAGCCATTTGGCTGATACTGTAAATAAAATGTGATCAATTCCACACCTCTGTTTCCTTGAGTGAAGAATGATAACACATGTTACCTCTGAGGTAATATTGTACACTCGTGCAGGGTTTATTGACTGGGAACAGTTTATAGAAGTTTGAATTTTGTCTGGTTGTGTCTGTGTGTTTTGATTTTGATTTATATTTTTTGTCCCAATGTTATTCACTAACCACTCATGGGAGTGGGGATGGCAGAACAGTGGGTGGGGTTTTCTATCAGAATAAAAGTGACAAAAATTGACAATTAATCCCATTGCCCCTCCCTCTCCTCTACCTATCCCCACCCACTTCATGTCTAATGATGCTTCTGTGTGTATGTTTATCAGTCTGTATCTTCTGTGGGAAAGGGTGTGTGTTCCTGCGCTCACTGTGCCAATGTATGTTTAGCTCTAATACTGGTTTTTCCCCTCACTATCCCCCACCTCCTCCCCTCTTCTTCTTTCCTCACTTTTGAAAATTACACACTCCCCCCTCTCAATTTAAATCAATTCTTGTTTATTTATGCATTACTTTTGTTTTCTTACACTTCTCCACACTCCACTTGTCCTGTTTCTCAACGACTCCTTGCCTCTTCCATCCATTTGTCCATTCATTGATCCATCCATTCATTCTTCTTTGGTTTCCTCCTCCAAACTTCCTTCATCAATCCCCCTCCTCTTTTCCTTTTCTTCCATCTCTGAACTCTCGCTCTTTACTTTCTCTTCCTCCCTCACCCTGTCCACTTCATTCTCCTCCTCCCTTCCTCCCTTCCTCTCTCTCTTTCACACAGTGCTCTGTGCCTCGCTCTCTCTGGCTGGGCTGCTCCTCGGTGGCTGAGAGTTTGTGTGCACTCAGGTGCCTGCAGAGCATCCCCTCCACCCGGGCTCACAACCAGGTTCTGCCTCTCTCCTCTTAATTCTGCTGCTCCTCCTCTCCCTTCCCTTCCTCCCTCGCCATCTCCTCACCCTTCACTTTTCTTCACCCACTCCACACAGTTCCTCATGCCACCTCGGTGCAGAAAACACCCTCTCATCCCCTCACCCTCCTACCTTCTCACCTTCCGTTGTCCTTTCCGCCCTGTTGGAAGCACACTGCTCTCAGGTTCTTCTCTGGTGTGTCCTCAGATTCTTCCTGCTTGAAACAGATTTTCAGCTTTACCAACCATAATTGACTTCTTTGTAAAATCACAGTTCTTGCATCCAAATTAGGCCCCCAACTGCTTTAAATATAAAACTTTTTGTGTCTCATAATTAAAATAGAGACTTTTTCAGTTAACTGTACACTTTCTTAAGTGCTTTGGTGTGCGTGGAGGAAGGATGCAAGGGCTACCAGAGAATAACCCTGCATTGAGGAGTAACGTTTTCCCCCCTTCTACCTGGAGGTGTGAGGGCCGAGGTGGGGGGTCTTCCTTCAAGCTCTGAGAGGCTAGATGCTTGCTTGCCCGCCTGGCTAAACCTGGTCTGTCTGGTTTATTTATTTATTTTTTTACTTTTGCTCTGCATGACCATCAGCACCAGCAAGCCCTTTTAGGCTTCTTGTCCTGTCTGCTTCATCTTGGTACTCAACCTTTTTGTTTCTTTATTTGGATAGTTTAGCAGTTTACCAGTGATCATGTTCTCTGTTGGTTTTGTTTTCAACATATAGCTGTGCCACTAAGTTGGATGAAAAACTAATCAGGAAAACCTAGAACAAGTTTTATTTTATGTTCCAAATACAAGGGATCTTATTATTAAATGATCAGATAACTTGGTAACTCTTATTTAATGATAGGCTTTTTGTTAAGGATCTAAAGCCTCTGGAAAATACTGATAACATCTGGGCTATTACAGTACATAGTTTATTTTATTTTTGTCTTAGTAGCAATATTCAACAACTGTGACCTTGGCTTAATCCTCACCTACAGATGTGCAGTAACTTTGACCCTCGCACAGGTAAAGACAAAGGGGTTGGGAATATATATGAGAGTAGGTATTACACATTGTTGCATTTTAGTTTCAAACACAGTTTTGATGTGGCAAGGTTGTCCTACTCTGAGATTATACACTAAACATTATGGCTTAAACTGTCATTGTTGAGAGCTCTGTTAGCATGATGATAATGTTTAATATACAGTATGAAAACATTAAAGCCAGTCTAACATCCACAGTTGTGCACATTCCCATTGACCGCTGAAACCCGTAGACAGGAAGTACCCTAACGTGCACCTGAGGACACCAGGTGTATAAGTCTGTGTTGGATGAAGAGATTAATGTAATATTTGTCTATTGCTAGCCCACTGTATATGACTTTCTGGAAGGGGTACATATTGTAATGGTCATGCTTTTTACCAAGTGAGACACATAAAATTGAGTTATATAAACTATTAAGATCTGGAGAAATGGCTGCCTGCGCACTCTGTCACTGTCAATATGTCATTTGGACTGTACCCCTGTTTTTAGATTGGCTCAAGTATCTATAGTGGGTTTGTAGTGCATTATAAAGGACAAGAATTTGTTTCAAGTCTTCAGTTATGCTAGAAATGGGTAGGATACATGTACCTCCAAGTTTTTATATCCATGTGCTTTATGATTATTTTGTGACTTGTTTCATTATAGTTGTGGCTGAGCTTCTGCCAGAGACATACCCAAGATGCTGCAGTTTAATTTCCTGTCCAGACTATTTAGCCCAGACAAGAAAGCAGATAGATGTTTTTGTTGCAGTGCCCAGCCCCCCCACTCCATATGTGTGTGTATGCACGGATGTTTGTGCGTGCACGCCTCAGAAGTCATGAGTTATGGTTACCCTTCCTTGGCTGTGTTTGTGGCACTACTGTGTCCAGCGCTATTCACACTGCTGCTGTAGCTCTCACAGTGCCTTTAATATCGATGCAGAGAATAGAACAATAACCCAAACCTTTTCTTTGTTTTGTTTTGTTTTTTTTCTACAGAACACATCAGGGATGGAGTCACAGAACCTTGTGGACGATCTGTCGCCAAAGAAGAACACAGTTCTCAAGGTCTGTGTGTGTGTCTGCACCTGCATGGTTCTGTTTTGTTGTTTATTTTTTGTGTGTGGGGGACAATCATTTGTGGTAAACCTTCTTATTTTATCAGAAATATAATTTTATTTATTTTTTTTTTTTGGTACTGTTATATAAGAATTGCTTTTATTGTGTGGAATATTTTTGAAGCCTTGTTTCTATTCCCACACAGTATCATGGGATACTAGTAGTTTAATGAGCTTTAACCCTTGGCAAAAAACGATTATTTTACCATAACTCCTCACTGATTTTCAGGGGATGCTGTGTAAATGACTCTGTTGTAACTAGATTTAAAATTATTGTACTTTTCAAGACTTGATGCTATTTTAATGTTTTCTTTATATCTTGCAATCGTAACTTTACACTGACTTAGCCAGTTTATATTCAAATATGTATTTGCTTAACAGGTCTCTTTTGTGACATATTTTCAATTTTTTTCTGATACAAAAATGGTAGTTTTTAAAAACATTCAGTACATCTGCATTTGATTCTCATCTTTACAGCTTAGTAACGGTCCTGTTGTGAGCTCCCGTAAGCGTCCATCTGAGGGAAACTATGAAAAGGAGAAAGAACACTGCATCGCTCTGTTTGACCAGTGGTCTGAGGCCGACCAGGTGGAGTTTGTCGAGCGTCTGATCTCCCGTATGTGCCACTACCAGCACGGCCACATTAATTCCTACCTCAAACCCATGCTGCAGAGGGACTTCATCACTGCGCTGCCAGGTACAAAAAAGATATGAATACAACATTTAGTAGCAACAATTCAAGAAAAAATACAAATGAAAATAATAAGCCCCAGGCACAGAGAAGCAGAACAGATGAAATTGTATTAATTCAGCGCAAACCTGCACTCAACCCTTTCTTTCCCTTTGTAGCCCAAGGCTTGGATCACATAGCGGAGAACATCCTGTCTTTCCTGGATGCACGCTCTCTGTGTGCAGCAGAGCTGGTGTGTAAGGAGTGGCAGAGGGTCATCTCTGAGGGTATGCTATGGAAGAAGCTCATTGAACGAATGGTCCGCACTGACCCCCTCTGGAAAGGCTTGTCTGAGAGACACCAGTGGTGAGACATGACACACAGTAGTGGTTTTTCTACTGTTGTAAAGAAACCTAAAACATGGCAGGCACTCTTGGAAAATGTAAGCGGATGGTTTAGAGGATCTAAGTGAATTATTTGTTTTCAGAGTATGTGAAAGGATAAAAGAGGCACAGTAAAAGAAGAAAGTAAGATTATACATGGTCTGTCTTGAGTGTCCCAGTGGACACAAAGCAGGTGTCACTTATCATTTTTCTTCCTCCAGGGAGAAATATTTGTTTAAGAACCGCACGTCAGAAGTTCCACCCAACTCATACTATCACTCCCTCTATCCCAAGATCATCCAAGACATAGAGGTATGTAACTTATTAAGACTAGATCCTTAATAGCTTTTGTTATTACATCAGTACAGGCTTATTTTTTCTAACATGTTGAAAACTCCAGTTTTATTATCTGTGGTAACTTTATTGGAAGGAAGTTTTTTTCTATGAAAAAAACAGTGTGGTTAAAAAAAAAGTGGGTAATCTGGACTGCCATTTCTCCTTTCTTTCTTCCAGACTATTGAGGCCAACTGGCGATGTGGTAGACACAACTTGCAGAGGATTCAGTGTCGCTCAGAAAATAGTAAAGGGGTTTATTGTCTGCAGTACGACGATGACAAGATCATCAGTGGCCTTAGGGACAATTCCATCAAGGTAAGGTCCTCTGAGCTTTCTCAGGGGTTGGTACATTCAAGCAGTACTTAAGTTTAATTTCCTTATGTTGTCAAGCCACTTCTTTCTTTATCATCCATATAATGGGTGTATATAGGATCAGTGCACTGACATCATCTGCAAGAAATTGCAGAAAATTACAGCTGAGAGCACCTGTCTTGTACAACAGTGACACTGCAGGGAAAGACATTCATCAGCAGCAGTTGATTTTAATAAAAAAATATTTACTTGAATTTTGACTTCCTTGTTCTGTATTTGAATAGATTACTAGTTGATGGAGGTGTTAGGATTTTAAAAAATTGACAATATTTTTATGCCATCCTATTTAGAATAAATGAGGTGGCCAAAACACTAGAACTACCTCTTCTAATACTGCACTCTAGTATGACACCACCACCCACTTTTACCTCGGTAGTGAACAAGTAGTAGAATTATCATTTTTCTGACAATTTCAACCTAAAATCTAAGAAAGTAAAACCGTTTAAATGTAGAATTCATGACACTAGATTAGATTAAATTGTACAGGTGGTCATAATTTTATGCCTGATTGGTGTATATCACCACACTCCTATTGAGTGTTTTCAATTCAACTTTATTTAAACTGCACCAATTTACAGCAGTCATCTCAAGGCACTTGACATAATAAAGTCAAGACAATACAGATATGTAAAAAAAAAAACACAACAAATTCCCTTGAGCAGCTATAGGCAACATTGGAGAGGAAAAATCCCTTTAACAGAAGAAACTTCCAGCAGAACCAGGCTCAGGGTCAACTGCCCTAACCAGTTGGGTTGAGTAAAAACTGGAGAGAGAAAAGAAAAGGCCAACAAAAAGCAACACATTGGGCAGGTTGGTAGGACCACTAGCTGTGCACTGGAAGACACACAGCTCCAAAGCCAGGACACCTGCAGAAAGGGACAGTGAGGGAGACAGAGGTTGAAGCATAACTAAAGGAGATAAAAGACATAAAGTTAATCTTAAGTTTTGTTTTTTTTGGTGGGGGGGGCAGCTTTAATAATATGCTTTATCAAAAAGAGGTTTTAAGAATAGGAATCCGAATCTGGATTGGGACAGGAAAGGGGCTTGATAGCTAAATGCTATGCCTCCCATTCTACTTTTGGAACCTCTGGGAACCACAAGTAGGCCTGCGTTGTGGGATCGAAGTGGTCTAATCGGATTATACGATACTATGAGGTCTTTTAAATATGATAGAGCTTGACCGTTTAGAGCATTATATGTAAGGAGGAGGGTTTTACATTCTATTGTTGATTTTATGGGAAGTCATTTGAGAGAAGCTAATTCAAGATTCAAACAGCTTTATTGATCCCATAGGGAAATGATTTAACCTTGTTACAGCGGTTCTCCGTGTGAAAAGGAGGAAAGAAAGAAACACTAGAGGAAGCCACATAAACAATAAAGAAATACAGACTACTCATTAATGAATAAGGAAAAACACCCATCTAAAGGACTAAATAATAAATAAAAATGAAATAAAAAATACTGCTAACTGTCCATTTAGACTTTATGTCTGTCCCCGTCCTTCTTACAGAAGGGGGATGAGTTGAAAAGTCTAATAGTCACTGGGAGAAAGGATCTCCTGCCACAGCATGTGGATGGTCCAGTTCGACCTCCAGAACCGAACCAGTTTGTTGAGTCTTTTACTGTCAGTCACCTTCATATAGCTGCCCCAGCAAACCACCGCATAGAAGATGGCACTGGCTACCACACACTCTGAAACATCCTTAGCGTGGTGCTGCAGATGTTGAAGGACCTTAGTCTCCTGAGGAAATGCAGCCTGCTCTTTTTTTCACAGGCCCCCCAGTCTTTTTCAGGTGGGTGTAGCAGGTGGATGAGGGCGTTATCGACCCATAGGCTGATAAGCAAACTGGAGGGGGATGGTCAGAGATGGTTTCACCAGGGGCTAGAGGAAGTCCAGGACCAGTCTCCAATTCTTTCATGATATGGGAGGTTGGGCCCACTGGTCTGTAGTCACTTGGGGAACTGAGGCAAGCCAATTTTGGCTATAATATACAAGTATTCCAATTTGGCCAATTGAGGCAAATCTAATCTAATCTTAAGATCTGCCCTCTGGCTGCTGGACTTGTATCCACTGATGTTCTTAATGCCACCCCAGACTGCTCTGGTGTCCTTCTGCTGGATCCTCCTGTAAGCCTCCTTACCCTCTTTGATCTTCAGAGACAGACACTGCTTCCCTGTCACCTGACTTGAATGCTGCCTTCCTTTCATTCACTATTACTTTAATGTCCTTGGTGACCCATGGCTTGTTGTTTGGGAAGCAGCAGAGAGTTTTTGTTGGTACACAGATGTCAACTGATGTCACATACTGTGTGAAGATGTGCGGGTTTGATAATTAAAATTACCGAAGATCATAAAGAGGCTGTCAGGATATTGTGTCTGGAGTCTGGTTTTGACCGCATATATGACGCTACATGCACTGTCTGTGGACGCGGAGGGAGGAATATAGACAGTGATTAATATGGTGTGTGAAAACTCTGGTCAGGTGGTATGGACGGAGGCCCACCACCAAAAGTTCTATGTCAGGGCAACTAACTCTTTCTTTCACGGTGATATGACCAGTATAACACCACTTGTTGTTGATCTACACGACCAGGCCCCCACCTTTCCTCTTTCCATTTTCCTCTCCTCAGATCTGCCTGCACTGTGCTGAAGCCGTCGATACTGATGCATGTGTTGGGTATACTGTCCTGCAAGTCTCACTGAAATACATTAGACTACACTCTCGAAAGATATTTTCCTTAATCACCAGTGCAGTTAGCTCGTCCACCTTGTTTTCCAGATACCTCATGTTGGCCATAATCAGAGATGGCGCATGCGGCTTGAATTTACTCATCGTCGTTCGCCTGTTTTCTTTTCCACCCCTCCGCATTTTTGCCATCTCTGCGACCCCTTGTGTTTTTCCTCATATCATCCAGGATGTTACAAGTCTGGACAAAACTAAATCCACTGTGCCGATTTGCTGTAGCCCATGAAAACAAATGAGCTGGCTCCATACAGCTGTTGCATGCTGGTCACAGCTTGAAACAGAAAAGGTTTGCAATAATAAAAACAAAGATAAAAACTCCCTCTAACCACATGATCAGTGAAGGTTAGCTTTACACAACAAACTGGATTATTAGGACAAACTGGTATTATTACAAAGTGGTTATTAGGACACCCCAAAAGTAGGGAATTACAGCAGTCCAACCTAGAGGTAACGAAACCATGTTGTTATTCAGCATCAATTTGAGACAGGATGCTTCTAATTTTGGAAATGTTCTGTAAGTGAAAGCTGGTAGGGAATTGTATGTGCAAGGTAAAGGACAAATACTGGTCAAAGATGACTCAAAGGTTCCTCACAGTAACTGAAGTAACTGTATCGACAGCATTTTTCTCCTATTTTTAGGCCCAAATACCAAAATGTCAGTTCTGTCTTTTAAGAAGTAAGAGATGAATTCGTTTCAGTTTTTTAATTCAACTTTATTTATATAGTGCCAATTTAGAACAAAATACTCTTAAGCACTTAACGTAATAAAGTGAAGACTTTGTAGACATTTAGAGGAACCCAACCAATTCCCCCTTGAGCAAGTAGGAAAAACTCACTTTAATGGAAGAAACTTCCAGCAGAACTAGACTCAGGGTGGGTCCATCTGCCTTGACTGGTTGGGGTGAGTGGAAAGTGGAGCGAGAAATGAAAAGAGCGACACCTAAACATTGGGCAGGTTGGTAGGACCATTAGCTGGAAGACACACATCTCCAAAGCCGGGGACACGTGAGGACAGGGACAAAGAGAGAAGCACAACTACGGGAGAAAGAAGAAACAGAGTTAATGTCATACGGTGGTGAGAGGAGGAAAGTGTCTCAGTGCATCAGGGGTTGGTCCCCCAGCAGTCTAAGCATATAGCAGCAGGACTATAACTATAAGCTTTATCAAAGAGGGAGGTTTGGAGCCTAGTTTTAAAAGTAGAGAGGGTGTCTGCTTCCCGAATCTGAACTGGGAGCTGGTTCCACAGGAGAGGAGCTTGATGGCTAAAGGCTCTGCCTCCCATTCTACTACATTCTACCACAAGTAGTCCTGCGTTCTGAGACCAAAGTAGGCTATTTGGATAACATGGTACTAGGAGATCATTTAGGTAGGATGGAGCTTAAAATTACAGGACATTCAGGCCTTAATGTCTTTAAGACAGGCTTGAAGTTTGACTAATTGGTTAGTATCTTCAAAGATAAATATAGCTGGTTATCATATATCAGTACATTCAAATCAGTGAAACAAAATTCAAATTCAATGGAGATAGTGGAAAGTTTGTGTTTTGTTTTTTTTTTTTTTTTTTTTTTTTAACCTGTTTTGAAAATTTTCTTCTGAATAGTTATGACTTTTCATATTGTGCACAAAACTGAGCCAAACCATCAGACACTGGGACCAAATACAAGTGAATTATAGGATAAAAGGGCTCGGCTCCAAACCCAATGTGTACTACATTTATCTGCCTGGCCAATGAAAAAAAGAAGAGGATGGTGATGAAAAAGAGGAAGGATAAGGGGGTAGAAGAGCGGATTTGTCTACTTATTGTTGTAAAGGAGGCTTCTGAGCACCCAGGAAAGAGATGAATGGGTCTTGCACACAAACACAGCTTAGCACAGCAGTGAGGAAATGGGGCATGAACACTGCTCTGAGAATAGGCCATTATTGGTGACCTGAATATCCACTTATTTTCTTCTCCTTTTTTTCTGTGTCCTTTCCTGTCAATATCTCCTTGTTGCTCTGCTTCACTGCTGATGCTCTTTTTTTTTTTTTTCACAGATCTGGGATAAACAGTCACTGGAGTGTTTGAAAATACTGACCGGTCACACAGGCTCAGTGCTGTGCCTGCAGTATGATGAGAGGGTCATTGTCACCGGGTCGTCTGACTCAACTGTCAGGTATGACACACGCTTTTTGTTACAAATTGGACAGGAATAGGCTCAAAGCTGTGTAAGCACGAAATATGTTACTTGTTAATTAGTTGGTGTTTGGATGACTTTACTCCACAATATTATATTACTAACTTATTTCTGTTGAAACGTAATATAAATTCTTGGTTAACTTTGGCTGGAGGTGCGTATTTATTTTTTTTTTGGACATAGACTACAAGAAATTTTATAACCCTCTTACTGGCTGTTACTCAACTCGCCTTTCTGCCTGGCTGGAGACAAGTGTGTCAATATGTGTTCGGCAGGTTATCCCATATTTGATAAAGCCATTTTAATGTTTTTACCATCCACTTGAGTGCCTGGAATTAATTTTTTTTATTTCACACCCCACTCCTGGTTGTGGCCATATTTTATTTCTCCCCCCTCCCAAAAAAAAAGCCATGGCTACTTTTTAACATTACAAATTATTTTAAGTAGTTCCTGCTCCTGTTCTGAGTCACGGGAATAAGCTGAAGCCCATTATTGTTTCAGTCGAACATGTTCTAATTATGAAAATGTCAAATAAGAACAATCCTGCTCCACAGTCTCCATCTGCGTTTCAACAACCTATTCCTGACAATAGGACAGAAATGTCAGGATTACAATAATATAGATTGCGTATCTACTATCAAACAGGTAAAGTTCCATTAAAAAAATGTTGATATATAAATGAACATAGAAAATTAATTTTGATATTAATGCTTATATAAATAATAGTGTTCATTGTACCTGCCATATTGTTTTGCTACATGCTTGTTGCATTTAATCATTTGGCAAAGTAAGGAAACCTGTAAATCAGGAAGAAAACATTAAAAGCAAAGTGGCAGAAGGAAAAAAGTGCTAGATAAACGTTTTAATACTTTTAGTATCAGTGATGTTTAGTGTCAGTCCTGTCACTACTGTGACACAAAGGCAGAGGAGCAAAATATTCCGATTTCTAATCCATTTCTAAATGGTTCATTCCACTGGGCATGACTCCACCTCAATTTCACCTGTAACTCTTAAACCAAAGTCTGTTTCTCTCTGCCAATGATTTCGTTATAAGATAAACTAGTTGGTTTAAATATAACTAACACACTGGTTTGGTAGAAGCCCATTGGCTACAACTAGCATTTAGTCCAAGTTCTTGTTCAGTACAAGTTTTCAATTCTGTATTTTCTCTTTTAGTTCAGTTTCCCCGTCCCTCCAAAATCTAAAGTTGCTGTCCTGACTGAGTAGTTCACAGCTAGATCCTACCCAGCCTGAAGCTGCTCCTCAAAGTCTGCCAATAAAGATACTAAATACACAATAAATATCAGATGGAACATTAAATACACAAGTTTATTATTTCACAGTGAGTTAAATTTATGGTCTTTATCAGAGGATATATCTGCTATATATTTTATAGCAGATATTTAACTGGCTTGTTTGTGTATTTTGACACTTGCTTGGCTACTGCACACAGAAGCTCAACATTAATTCTCTTATTACTTCACACTTTAGCTGTACTCCCTGGGCATTTTCCAAGGAAAATGTGACTTCACTTCCTAAGCAACAGCTTGACAGGCACTTCGTTTGTAGGTTTGGTTGTCAGCTTTTCCAGTGTGTTCTTGCGTTCGACTCGATGGCCAAAGATGCTGTTGAGTAACATGTTCTTCACAGCTGCTGCTGCCTGTGAGCACACGTGTGAACTACTGAGTTACTCTCATTGTAAAACTAATAAACATAATTCTTTCATGTCTTAATTTCTTTACCTTTTCTTTGCTCCCATTACATATCTTTTCCATCCTTCATCTTCAACTGTCTTGTCTTTCATTTTCACATCTTTCACTGCCCCATCTGTTTTTCTTTCCTTCTCTTCCCTTCCTGCTACCACTTTCCACTTTTCTCACCCTTTTACTATTTCTTTCTTTTTGCCGTAAACTTCTGCCTGCTTATTCTGCGTCCGCAATTTTCTTGCAACCTTCTGCCCTTCACTTTTTATTTTCCTTCTTCTGTCACATTTGCCTTCATCGATCGCTAATCCTGTCACCTCCTCCGACTGTGGGTTTCTTTTTCCCCTCTTTCCCTCCATTACCCCTGCAACCCTTCCCTTGCAGGGTGTGGGAGGTAACGACGGGCGAGGTACTGAATACACTGATCCACCACAACGAGGCAGTTCTTCACCTGCGCTTCGCCAATGGCCTGATGGTCACTTGCTCAAAGGACCGTTCCATTGCAGTCTGGGACATGGCCTCACCTACTGACATCAGCCTACGTCGCGTGCTGGTGGGACACCGGGCAGCCGTCAACGTGGTTGACTTTGATGACAAATACATTGTGTCCGCCTCAGGGGACCGCACCATTAAGGTTAGATTAAGAAGAGTAGGAAACTTAATTAAGATTTTCTGATAATTGCTGAATTTTTTTTAACTTTGAAGATACTTGTCAAAATTGTACTGTAGTTTTAATAGATTATTTTTGGTTAGCAGAATGCATCTGATTAAATAAGGCCATTGTTTTACCATGCTGTCTGTGTTGGTCTTGTGTAGGTATGGAGCACCAGCACCTGTGAGTTTGTGCGCACTCTCAACGGTCATAAGCGTGGTATTGCCTGTCTACAGTACAGAGACCGCTTGGTTGTCAGTGGGTCATCTGACAACACAATCCGGTAGGTGTGAGGATGAACCAGAGTAAACCATTTTTCAACCCTGAATAAACCATATTTCACAAATGAAGTCGTTAATATTATGTACCAAATCAAAAGCCATCCAGTCAGCAACAAAACAATCCTGTCACATAAACAAAATTAGCAAGAATAATCTTGTTGTAGAATGTGGTTGGTGGATAATACCTGGCCGAGTCCTCTGATATTGTGGTGCCTGTTTCTTGCTGCGTTTGTTTACTACGGATTCTTTCTGCAGGTTATGGGACATAGAGTGTGGGGCATGTTTGCGAGTGCTGGAAGGTCATGAGGAGCTGGTGCGCTGCATTCGCTTTGACAACAAGAGGATTGTCAGTGGTGCATACGATGGGTGAGTGTCGTAAACATGCGTGGCTTTGTTCACAGTGACTGGATTTGTTCTAGATTTCTGCCATCTTGTCTTTCTCCCTGCAGAAAGATCAAGGTGTGGGACCTACAGGCAGCGCTGGACCCACGGGCCCCAGCCAGCACGTTATGTCTGCGCACTCTAGTAGTGAGTACCACAGATTTGGTGTCTTGCTAGTGTCTTAAACAACAGTTTTTTTTTTTTTGTTTGTTTTTTTTTTTTTTTAGACACTAGATGTTTCCAAAAACTAATCTAAACCATATTTAAACATTCATTAAGTTTTTTCCACTTTACCCTATCATAGTATGTTTTTGGTGCCTAGTTTTGTTTTTTTGAGTTGTGGATTTTGAAGAGACTACTCAATTATTTTTTTTTTTAGGAACACCTCGCTTATTGTGAAAAGGTCCTCCATTGAAGACAAAAATAATTTTATATAAAACGAAAATAAGTGCAATATACTAGTATTTGACACATTGACAGTCGATGGTTTGGTTTGATTTGATTAATGAATAGCACTTAACATATAGTTGGCGGCGAAATAGAAAAATAAATAAAGCACATAAATGTTTTAGGCTTCCAGTTCAACTGCATATTAGGTTTGCCTTTATACACAAAATGTGTGTATAAAGGCAAACCTAAAAATATGTTTATACAAACATAGTCTCCTAATTAATACTTTTTTTTTTTAAGGAGCACTCTGGCCGTGTGTTCCGTCTCCAGTTCGATGAGTTTCAGATCATCAGCAGTTCTCACGACGATACCATTCTGATCTGGGACTTCCTGAATGTCTCAACCAATGGCCAGTCAGAGGGGCGATCTCCCTCCCGCACCTACACTTATATTTCTAGATAGCAGGTACAACACTTAGCTAACACGACATACCTTGTATTTCATTTTGTAAATGGGAGGTTTTTGATTTGCTCAGATCAGATTATTTGATAAGCAGACCAGTGTGTGATTGGAGGTGCTTTTCTTTTCCTCAGGTGGCACCATCCACCACACCCTTCTTTGGAGGAGCCCAGGGCTGATTGGCTGATGGTTGCATCCATCAAGGAAAGGAGCCCATCTCTTCTCCTTTCTCCTTGTCATCTCTCTGTCCACCTCCCAACCTGTCCCCACCACCTCCCTAACCGTTCTGACAGACTCTTAAGCTTGTGCCCATTGCCTGCCAGTACCGTGACATGCACACACAGACACGCACGTACACATAGGTCAACACTGATAACAATACCGTACTACAAAACCAGTGCAACCCTTCCAAGAAGTTCGCCTTCTGCTACTAATTTATGTTTTGTAAAATACACTAATGACAGTATTAACTTAGTCCTTATATAAGTCACAAGCTCCCTTTTTATCCCCTTGATTCAAACTCAAACTTAAAGCAGCTTCTGCTTCTCAGTTTTCAGCCCCTGCCAAAACAGGAGCCCACAGATATGGAATTGCTTATAGATTAATATTTATATATATATATATATATATATATATATATATACACATATATATATAAAACATACATACACACAGTGGCACAGTTGGACAGAGGATGACCAGAGCTGTAATGTGGGAGACAGAGACTCTTTACTCAGCTCTCGGAAAGGAGGGAAGAATGGGAGATGGAGGGAGTGAACGAGGGAGAAATGCATCAGGGTTGGATTCCCTGCTCCCTCTCAGTCCCTCTCACTCCTCCCTGTCTCTCTCCACACCCCCTTCGCTCCCTCCCTTGAAACCCCTCCCCCTGGAGATGCACATTCGCTTGGAATATGGGGGCACACACACTCGAGTTTGTGGGAGTGTGTGTTTGTGTACGTGGACTTGTGAAACGCCAGAACAGAGAAGAAGCGTCAGACAGACATGCATGTGAGGTTGCCTTGGATACAGCATCCTGTTACACCTCTGCTTTTTTTCTCTTTAACTCTTACTTTCTTACTGTTTTTTATTACTGTTATTTTCTAATTTTATTTGAGTATTTTGGTTCTTAGTACAAAAATCATACTAAGTGTAGTCCTTTTCTTTCTCACTGTCTTTTTTTTTCCTCATTCTTTCTTCTAACTTTGACCCTTTTTCATCTGTCCCTTTCGCTCCATCTTTCTCTCCCCATCATCTACGTGCTTGCTTTGGTTATGAGAGAAGCTGGAACTCAAGAGCTCAAACTTAGCTGTAAACGGAGTTGTCTTGTCAAAATTGTGTTGTATATTAAAAATGATTTTTTAAAGAAGAAAATGACCTTATTGTGAATAAAGTACTTGACAGTGGTGGAATGTTGAGCCAACTGTAACATGAATGAGTGTCTTAATTGTATGTCAGTGTGTATGCATGGGTGAATTTGTGTGGTGCATCTTCTCCATTTAATATGAGACAAGACTCAGAAAGCCTTTAGCCAGTTCATTTTGTATTTCAGAAAATAACTAGAGAACCAAGAATTGTGCTTTAAATTGATTATTTTTGATTTAACTCAAAATTGAATGATTTGCGCTTTTTTTTTCTTTTTTTCTTTTTTTTGGACACATCTTTCTGGTCCCATGTTGTGGTGCTTCCCCTGTTGAACAACTCAGCTAAATTCTATCTGCTGAGGAAGACGTGATTAAAGGTGGTTAAAAAAACACAAGAGCATGGACATCAAAAAAAGTTTTTGTTCTGTTTCCCAGCTCAAGGAACAATATTTTCGGCCAACTTGAAATGTTGTGATTTTACATGTGTGAAAGTATTCTGGTTTGATCTTAATCAGTATACAATGGACTATGATAAATGTGAATTACATCTCCATCTACATAACTCTGAGAGCATAAAGAGTTGTGATCGTCTTAATTTTTTTTTTACTATTACAGCTACCAGAGTTTGTTCCCTGCTTATAATCATCTGGCTTAACCTGCCACAGTATCGAGGTTTCTATGACGGTATTAAATAGCTCATTCTTAAAATTGGGACGTGAACAAAACCAGCACTATTCATTGTAACCAAGATTCATGTGCGCATGTAAACCAACTTACCTCACAACCAATGGATTGTTATGTCATAAAGGTTTTGAGCACTGATTCAAAACTAAAAAAATTAATCCACAGACCTGCTGTAGGTGATTGGTGGGTGACAAGTGAACATAAGATCTGAAAACCAGCCATCAACGTGGATGGCAGGTCATAGGTAGGTACATTAAAAAAAAAAAAATCCTATCTGTTCTTTCATTCTTTAAGAAATAAAAATCTTTGTAAGTGGCGTTTAAAATGCATTTTACATTGTAAATTTGTTGTGGCACCGAGGGTGGCCACCAGGTGGCAGCATTAACTCAGCGGTCCTGTGCAGTCAGAGCTGTTTGTAGGACTTTGATCTGTGAAGTACCTGTTACAGAAGAGCACATTCTCAGTCTATCAGTCCACGCCATTACCATTAAAGTGCATTTATGAAATGCACAGATTGGTGCAGCAAAGTGTTGGTGACTTATCTGATTATTGTACAGTGTGTATTCTCTACTGGAGAAGGAGGCGAGTTGGTGTTCTCATTTCTGGGTTTAGTTTAGTGTAGCAGAATGTTTCAAATTCTGGGAATAAGTTATGTGGGATAGATTTGTGTTTGGTGGAGCACCATTAGTATATGATGTGTGTATGTGTTGGAAATGGGTGTGTGTGCTTCCTCTGAGTCTGTGGGATTTTGGCCCATAATTCCTGCAGCTCTCAGGTCACAGCTTCGTTCTCACGCACATATTTGGCATTCCTTCCTCGACATGATTACCATACACCTTCCACTCTGGGTTTGGCTACGCGGAATATTTCCATCATTCCCGAGTGGAACTGGAGCAACCTTCCAGAAGTGAACAATTCACCCCACCAGCACCCACACTTCTCTATCCCACCCCCACACCCTGTTTTCCTCCCACCCTACTGTCTCCTCCTTGTACCCCCCCAAACACACATTCCTGCTGCCTTGCAGTAGGAATCCTCTGGTACAACCCTTTTTCCCCCTGAGTCAGCTGTTTGTGTCTGCCGGCATGATTGGGTCATTTGGCAGCGACATCTCTTCAGTGACCTCCTGCTAGGATAGGGAAGGAAGGGGAGGAATGGGGGGATAGGAGCTGGAAAGATGAGAGGAAAAGCTATAAAACTCTCTATCACTGCTGCCCATTTCCCTTGCACTGTTCTCTCTGATCTTTCATTTTGTATTTTCATGGCAAAGTTTCATAATGTGGAAATGACTGTTGATGTTTGTCAAAGGTTTGTGCTTTTGGCCCTTTCAAAGGGTTCCTGTGGGAAGGTGGTCCATCTTAGATTTGTATTTGTCATGGAATTTAATTCAAACTGACAAGAAGTATGACAGCTTAAGAGTTTGTTCTCCTGCACTCTTTAAATGCTTGCAATTTGTCTCTATTTGAAAACAGCTGATCAAACTTTTCCCATTTGTATAACAAATTGTCAGGGGAACAACTTCATAGTTTCATAATAAATTCCATATCTCCAAAAGGCAGAGAGTGAAGCTCTTGCCATCGCTTGGCATTCTGCTCTTGGCCCTTGACACTCCTCACTAACCCTGAACATGGATTTATCAGCTATGTTTGAAACCACATATCTCTTTAGTGACTATTCTGTTGTTCACTTTCAAATCAATTGTTATAATCAATATGTAAAAATGAACTATAATACAAAAAAGTGAAATATCCCTATTAAGAGAAGAATAACTAGATTAGAGTACAATTCACCATGTTACAGTAACTGTTCTGTAAATTCTGGTGAACCTTGTTGATGGATAACATAAATAGATGGCATATAGATAGATGTCTGTCTTTTGGTTAATCTAGTGAATTAAAAACCTTAAAAATAAATAAATAATATATACATCATACATACCTACAGACCCAACATTACCATGTTGGGTCTGTAGGACTGGGTCTGCAACTTTACAATTATATGAGAGATATAAATCTTGTTATTTTGTGTATATTATATCATAAACTCTAATCTCTGTCAATTTTTTATGGTACCGAAAAATATACCACAGTATCTCCCAATCTAATACACTTTTTAAAATTTGCCTTTTATTTCTTTTGTTCCCCCAAAATAGCCAATTCAGACTGATATAAAACTGAACCCCCAATAACAGTGGTTGGTAACCAGTTATTATAATGCCAGTTATTTGGCATTTTTCTTGATAAATTACTCGAACCATTATTCTGTTTTGAAGCATTTTGCAAGGTAATGTTCTATCAATTATCTAATTGACCAATAAAGCCTGCCGACAACATTTGCGCTGTCAATGTGGAGTGTGCACTTGAATCACTGCCTACATTGTAGTTGCTGGCAGAAAAATCAAAGACGAAGAAGAAACTCAAGGAAGCTGGGAGACACAGGAAATGTTTCTGTAAGGTTTACTGAGTCGAGAAAGACTGCTGCACACAGAGCTGAAATAAATAAATGAAATAATTTTATCGTAATAATTATAGTAACCATCATAGTAAGATTGCTTATTTAGGTTTTCTGTCTTCTTTTATATATATAATATATATAACTTTCAATAAATTGTTCCCTTTAATATTTTTTCCTGTGTGTATGCATGAGACTTTGGTTTGTTCCACTGAATGTCCTGGTAGCAGCATTCTGTATCCATGGTATCGCACAGGAGCATCATCCCCTGGCTCGTTCCTATAGCAATGAGAAGGCACCCCCCCATCGGTCTTGCCCCGGCGCTCATCACCCTCAGCACATATAAGCTGAGGGTGTTGGGTCCTCGGGGGTCCCAGGGCTTAGGGAGGAGCCACGAAGAAGCTCTCCAGTTTTCTTTGGTTGGTTAATGGTTTGGTTTGCTGTGATTGGCTGGCTGTTTTTGGTGCAGCTTGGTTTTTATACATTCCAGTTTCTAAAGCTTCAGTCCCTGCGGTGAGTTGTCACGGGTTCATGCAGGGACTGAATGGTCCCTTTCCAGAGTCCCTTATGATCCAGCTTCACTCATGGTTGTTGGTGCACTCAGTCACACACACACACACACACACACTCACTCACCCCTCTCTTACATACATTTCCTTTTCTTCTTCTTACAAACATGCATTCATTCACTAAGTCATTCGCTCAATGGTTCCCTCATTCATCCTTTTGCTAACCATCCATTCCATTCGTCTAACAGTCTCACAGGTTCCCACTGGTTTAGCAGTGAGACAAATAAGTGCGTCAAATGTCAATAGTTCATTATTGGTCCATTTAATTTCTGCTGATCGCTGTATCCCTTTGTCCATGCTGCCGTTTTTCTGATTTTCCTTTATCCAATAGGCTAAGCACCTACTCTCTTGTTCAGTCAGTCTTTCCAACCCTTGTTCTGCCCATATGGTCCAGTTGTAATCCCACACTTCACACTGTCCAGCTAGTCTAGAACAGCAGACATTGAGGACTTGTGGTTTTTGTGGTTGTGGAATAAAGACCTTCATAAAGCCTGGGAGTCTGGCTGCCCTCTGGGTTTCCTGTCAGTATTTCTGGCCCTCTAAGGGAACCAGAACAGGTCCATAAAGCTTCCAGCGATTTGACCAGTCCAGTTGATTCAGTAGGGACACTAAAACTGTGAGGAATGATCACTAACTAGGGAGCTGTAGTGGCAAAGTAGTACGTGTAAAGCTAAACCCCATGAATGATTCATCAAGTTTCTGGTCAATGTTTGCCCCAACAAAGAGAATTATTCAGTCGTGTGCGACAGAAGAGATGACTGGAAAAGCCATTGGCAGGCTCAGGTCAAGGCTTTGGATGACAAGACAGTGGGTGTTAGCGCTAGCCACTACCACTAGTAGCACGGACCTTCTTGCCCCGCTTGCTGACAGTGGTGAAGCGAAAGGGTGTGGTGAGGTCAGGCTGCTCCCCAGGAGGGAAGCGCTTCATGAAGTGTACGTCCTGCTGGTTGGGGAGCGTATGGGGGCCCCGGCGAGGACGTCCTCTTTTAGTGAAGCCCACGTACCAGCCAGCGTAGCGCGCTGACATCAGAGCTGTGTAGTGGTTTTCAAGAACCTTTTCCACAAAGACACAGTCATCACTTCGATTACTGGCCTTCTGAGAGAGCAGAGAAACCACAGGTACACACACACAAACACACACACATTGGAAGAAGCAAAGAGAGGCTGGTCAGGAAGCTGTTGGATAATGGGATTGATAAACATCTCTCTGCAATCAAGAAGTCTCACCTTTCCCACCAGCTTCCCACGACGGTTCATGCACAGGTAGAAGTTAGTTTCTTTGCCCCGGATTCTCACCTGGCTACCAAAGGTATCGGCCTCCACTACAAGCTGGGCTTGTGAAGGGACAGAACGAGCAACAGACAGACATTAGAGCCAATACAGAGAAACACACTGTAGTAGGTTTTATATAAACATATTACTCAAATTTACTGGACTGTAGCACGCAAATATCAGGGCTGCAAATTTACAGCTCGTTTGGTTTCAACATTCAGGAATATACTAACTAGACCCGATGCCACTGTGAGACTAATTGCACATGTTACCAGCTACCATAAAATCACATTTGGTGATTAAACCAGATAAAGCATTCGCACTGAATCACAATTTTAGGATTCATGGTAGCTGTTAAAAGTGCAGATAAATCACAGACAGATGTAAATGTCTCTGGCTGGACAGATGGTTGTCAGATAAGCTTGGTCACACACATGGATGTGAGGCCGCTGACTACAAATGGGCCTCGTAAAACTGATAACAGGCAGGAGTAGAAGGAGGCATGGTGGGCCAAGAGGACAGGGAGAACAGACTCAGCGTCTGTGATACTGTTATTTTAGGGTTTGTGCATGTGCACGTGAATCCCTGGGTGTTTTTGTGTGTGCAGGTGAACGTGTGTTCACCCTTCCGGGCGATGCTGCTTCACTTAGCTACACATCTTCAGCGAGCGCTTGTGCCTGTTTAAAAATAAATCCCTAAAACAGTTCCTACATGACCTTAGTCAACAAAGGGGTCAAGAGAAATCAATACCTCCTTCCCTCTTGACCTCTTCCTCTCTTTTCCCCAGCTCTCCTTTCGTTTCCCTTCTGCTCTTTCCCTACTTGTTTATACCTTCACACACTCGCCTCGTCTTTGCTTTTTTCTCCCTCTTTCTGTTCTTAGTTGCCTGTGTAAGGCCTTGTTGCCCTAGTGGGTCAGTTTTCGGTTATTTTTTTATTAGTTTAAGTGGTATTTGTCGAAAAATGCACAGGCTTTTGAATCCATTATCTCGTCTTTGACATGAATTAAAGAAAAGAGCAACCTGGTGAGTTTATGAATGGACCAGATGTGCTATACAGTGGTGTGAACTGTAGCTTTATGGCTCAGCTTTCTTCTGCCCATTGATTCTGTGTGTGCTTTAAGATTGGGTTAAACATCATTACAGACAGAGAAGGTGGAGAAGAAGGGGAGGGAGAGGGGGATGAACAAAAGGACTGTTAGAGGATGGAGGGAGGGAGAGGAAGCCTGCTGTTTTAAATCCAGAGGAGGCAACAGGGAGGATGAGAAATCAATGGGGAAATCGATAAAGGAGATGAGTTTCTAACCTCACTCCGACACGCTACCTGCTAGGCTTCTCCTGCTAACTCTCACTTTTTTCACAAACGTCTTCTCTCTGTCTTTTTTCTGCTCTCCTGTGAATCATTGAGTCAGCAGCCAGTCGATAAGGTCTTTGTACTCTGAAGACAAGCTCCACTGCCCCTGTGCCAAAGGCTGGGGAGGCATGTGTGTGTGTGCTTTTGTGAGTGTGTCTGCTCAGTTGCTTTCTATATCCATTCATGCATGCATTTGGTCAGCCTTTAAGCCTTTGTACTTGTAGCCAGGAGTTGGTCTGATCATGCCTCTGTGTGCAAGCAGGCATCCAACTGTGCGTACACTCACATTTACCATAGTGTTTACCTGGTTTGACTTAGTGTGTGTGTCTTACCATATTTATCTCCATCTTCTCCCCGGGCGCTGATTCTACGTCCCAGCACCTGGACGTGTTTGCCACTGGTGCGGCTGTAGAGCTGGTAGACCCGGTGGTGTCGCCGACTCATGGTGTCTCGCACCTGTGTCTGGTTTTCCACATGCACACTGAAGTTGACTCCATCCACCCCAAGTACCTGCTGAAATACAAATACACACACACACACAGAGGTTGGCACACATACAGATACAGAAAGGCAACAGGCTGCAAACAGCTAAAAACTCATGTACTACCAATATACAACTTGTCTTTTATACTGTTCAATCACTCTATGTCATGCATGAGGAGACTCACCTGCAATGGATTGCACATCACCAGCAACATCTGGATACATCTGGAAAAAGTAGAAACAGATGACTTTAGAAAAATGTAAGCAACATTGACTGTTGGAACAGTCAGACCTGACACCATCATTTCCATCTCTTTCTTCTTCTCCTTTCTTTTTGTTGAACATCTCTTTTCCTTATTGGGTGATTACTCACACTGCTGGATGTGTGGCTGGCTCACCGATTTGACATACAGACAGGCAGATGTCCAGGAATCGGCAGACAGAAAACACCCAGAGCGGTGTTTATTGTAACGCCACCATCCCTCTGTCCAAACCCACTTTCTGACCCTTCCCTGACTTTTGCCACACCAAAATCTGGCCTCCAAATGACCTGATTGGACCGTGGCAAAATGGCAAACATGCCCAGACAACTAGAACATGTTTTGCTTGGGACATCTAAGGAAACGGGCTGGCTTATTTGGCTGCTCTGTGTATGTAGACAGCTGGCCTGGACTACAGGTGTACGCGCCGCTGTGATGTGGTTTTGGAGAATGTTGGACTGTGGCTCCATTTAAAGATTCTGTGAATAAATGAGAACATGAGCCATCATAATGTATGGAAAGATGATTAATGGAGGAATCACTTGGTGAAAAGAAACTGTGGTGTAGAATTAATGTATGAAAATATAGCTTGTCTGTATTATTTCTTATTACTTACTGGCTATCTGGACCTTAGAGACATTTATGTCTAAAACAGCTGGTTGTAGTTACAATTAAAATTCTTCTCACTTTATCACTTTGCTTAATTGAAGTTTAGACCTTGACCTTGGATGTATCAAATATTATTTACAGCTTTAGTGAGGGAGTGATGTGTTGCGTAAATGTATTCTGGCAGTCCTTGAACTGCTCTAAATTAGTGGCTGAAGATTTGATGAAGTTCAGAACCAAGTGTGTGGGCTGAAAAGCAATTCTGTGAATTTTGTCTTTCCCCACCTCATCTTTTGCTATCTTCCTGCATGCCTCTTCTTTCTCTCTCTGTCCCACTCTCTTTCTCTGACTTGTCATACTCCCAACCTCTCCTCTACTTTATCTTAGTCTCTCTGTCCACTATACCTTTCCTATTCCTGTGCTCTCTGCTTCCAATCTTCCTTTATGTTTTGGATTAGCCGGGTGACTCCTCCACATTGTCATGGGCATGCACGCAGATTTACAGATGTACGCAGGGTGTATGTGTGTGTACAGGAGGAGCAGGCAGCTGACAGCTGAGCCAAAGCAAAGACGTACATGCTGGTGAGAGAAGATAGGGAGAGAGGTAGACTGAGAGGTACACAATGGGATAGGGCAAAAGCAGGACAGATGAAGGTGATGTAAGAATAAATAGAGGGGAGATGATGCGAGGGAAGAGGAGACTGCCAGAGAATAGGAGAGGTGGGAGATAAAATCAGATAGAGAGGGCAGATGCACAGATGTGAGACAGAGGAGAGAGGGTCAAAACAGACTGAGGTTACATCTTAAAGGAAGGAAAAGAAAAAGTGGCAAAATAAGAGACAGTCGTGTAACCACAGAGTGTGGTCTGGCGTGAAAAGTAGACAAAAAAATAAATAATGGGAAAGAGGAGGAAGGGGGTTCAGCTCATGCACATCATAACACATGTCACTGCCTCCTGACTCACACACACATATCCACCATCGCAAGGCTCTTAATTCTTTTCTTCCCCTCTCTTGCTTAACGTTTCTTTCCCATAGCTGGCCTGTTGTTCTGATAGATGCAGACATCCTAAGCAATGCTACAGGGTACTGGCCTTCACATTTTGCCTGCACAGCCAAAAAAACCTGAGCGCCTGTGCATTGTGAGGACTCTCAGCTGTTAAAACACCACGGCTGCACTGCTGCCGAGGACACTGCAGGAAAAGTGCCTCAGCAATGGATTCCCCTGCTCCCACAAAATCCACAGACACTCTATGTTGTGCCAACCACAGAGAGAATAAGAAAGAGAACGGAGAAAAGAGGAAGATGGGATCAGCTGGAGGTGAGTGAGGGATAAGAAAATGAGAAAATAAGAGAGTGCAGAGTAAAAGTTGAAGAGAGTAAAGACAGAATCAGGTATGGGGAGAGGGAAAGCCCGGTGCACCTTGGCCGGCTGCCAAAACAAGTAAGGATCTGACATCATAAACCTGCATCCCAGTGGATTTACCATATGGAGGCTGCGGTTAGACTCGCAGGCCTCAGCACAGAGGACTGGGCACCAGCATGGGGTGAGAGTGGTCAACCTGGTGGGACTCAGCACAGAGTGGTGGTTTCAGATGTGTGTAGCAGCGGTTAACGTGGTAGGCCAAGACTGGAGCAGAGGGCCTCAGCATAGTGCAAGAATCTCAGATGTTCAGCAGTGGGCCTTGGTGAAACGTAGTGGTTATCCTAGAGGGTGTGTGACTGGTATCAGCAGTATAAGGGCCGACAGTGCAGCGATGGTTAGAGAAGAAAGCCTCAACATGGAGCTGTGGCTTTAGGAGAAGAGCAGAAACATGTTCTTGTGGCAAGAGGCCGTCGGCTTCTCTCACTGGCTGAAGACTTCAGTTCAAGTTGGTAAAACATTATGTGGATGAAATAAAGTGGCTGTGGTAAAACTGACTGGCAAGAAGGAAATGAATAGAGGGATGATAGGGTCTGGTAGAACTAAACTAAAACCAGCAGACTAAACAGTGATATTGCTCCTGAGCAGATACAGCCAGGGGCACCATCATTCATCAGTTATTAATTTCTACTTCTTTTTTTGTTAACTGAAAAAGTATCTCTGGAAAAAAAGGGGGTACAGGGAAGACAGGAAGACAGATGTAGGCCGTTAGGTGGGTAAGTGGAGAGAGTGTGAGGGAGACATAGATGAAGAGAGAAAGTCAGGCCGACACCAGCAGCAGGAGCAGCACACACCCTGCCCAGGTTGTGTGAGGAATGAGAAGTATCTGGAGATGACTGCCATCTGGGAGAAGTACAGCCGACACAAAGAAAGAAAAATAAATCCTTTGCTTTTCAAAAGACACACCTTTAATGGGCAAACTCAAACCCCTTGAATATGCATCCTCCTCCCTTAGATTTGCTCTTGGCACTTTATCATTTTCCTATTCCAGTAGATAAAGCTGGTGTTATTCGACTCAACTTCTGAAATATTTTCAGTAGGAAAAAAACAAGTATTTTCTTGGTGCAAGGAAAAGGGTCTTTTGCAGGCCAGCGTGGTACAGATGGGATGGAGATGTTTATGGCAAGTTTTATGAGTAACACAGCCCTGACGCTGACCCAGTGACCCTGAACTGCCAGCCAATCAAAACAGGACCTTCCATGGCATGTTTTCTAGGGGGACTGATTAGGAGTGATGTAATCGTTAGTTACTGCACCCTTCCTCTCCATCATCTTCCTCTGTAGCTGTCACAAAATAGTTTAAACAAATGATGAAAACGAGAGGACCTGTGTGGATACAATAATAAAAAAAAAAAGAATATGAACTTACAAGACGGTCAGCGTGGAAAGAAGGGACCACATTGCTTCCCCCCTCCACTATGGAACTTGGCCCAGAGACAGTCTCCTCGCTCGGTCTGAGCCAGTCCGACAGTCCGGAGAGTTCCCCTCTGTGGTTTGAATCAGCTGGATGTTGCACAGAGTCAAAGAGTCAGCAGACACTCCCGTTGGCATCGGCGGCAGCGTGGCCCGGTTCTCCCGGCGGGGGTGAATGTGCGGGCGCGGGCACGGTGGTGTGTGAGGCCGGGGTGAGTGTGCCACTGTGACCGCCGGGCAACCTCTGACAGCTGTCCGGGCTGGTGGAGACACGAGCGGCTGGGTGAGGGCTTTTAACTCTGCGCGTCCCCGACAAAGATAAGAACAGGTGAAAGCGCGCTCACGTGTCACAGATAACCAACTCCAATCGACCCCGTTGACCCTCGGAGTGATGCTCCGCGCGGCGGTTATACGCAGTGCGTGCGTAATCTTCTGCGTAATCCAATGCGTAAGGTTTCAGCGCAGCAGCAATCTTCTTAGCTCCAAAATGAAGGCTGTAGTGTGTGAGATGATAAAAGACAGAGCTGGACGGTTTGTCCCGGCACAGACAGGAGCAGTGGGCAGATTTAGTCCCAGCACAGCAGAGACGAGAGCTGTTGAAAGTGGGCTACCTGGGCTGGCTGATGGAGCAAACGGCGAGCTTGAGACTCTGCGGGCGCAGGGTAATGCAAGGTGGCCTCGGTCATGTCTGCGCCCCCACGCTGGCTCAATGGGTCCGTGGCTCAGGTGACACCGACCAACAGTGTCCGACAGAGAGGGTGATAAGGTCCCGGGGCGGTCCAGCTCAAAAGGGTATATGGAGAGTGCTGAATGAGAATGGGAGGGGATAATAAAGGGGGAAGAAAGACGAGGGAGGGAGGGGTGGCTGGAGAGGATGGGAACAGCTGTGACTGGGTGGCGGACTCAGCCACCCGCGACACAGCGAGGAAATGACAGGGGCACTTTGCACCTGATTTTTCGGACTTCCCCGCTCTCTTCAGCCGCTGGTTACCACCAGGCTTCAATAATCCTCCCCGCGCCCTCTCGACACAATACCAGCCAAAACACAGCACGATGACATCACCTCCAAAATGTTTGAAGGGGGAAAATGCAATCCGATCTTTTTATTTATTTTTTTAAACGTAGAAAGTTTCTCTGACGGGGGAAAAAGAAAGTCTGCTCGTTGTGAGAAAAAAAAAAACACGAACTCCGCTGTGCAAGAGAAGAAGAGTCGAGCTCCCAAGTTTCTGAGGAAATAAAAGTTAAAGCGGGCGCACTGGAAACGTGTTTACCCACATATCACACTGACAGATCGTCTCCAAGTCCAGGACCTGCAGCGGTCCTCCTGCCCTTCTATCTGCCTCACTCTTTCATTCAGACAGCAGAGGAGAAAACACAAGAGAGAGCGCAAAAACAGCCCAGCCGTTCGTTTTTATCCACTTCACTGGTATTATGCAAATCCGTCTCCTTTTCAAAAAATTCCAAGGTTTCCTTCCATAAAAAGCTCTTCTTGAGGGGGGCTGCACAGGAGAGACGCGTCGGCAGGCACAGACCTCACTCCAAGAAAAACCAGAACAAGATTTTAACAGACGCGGATCAATCCTCCCTCCCTCCTCTCCTCTCTTCACTCCCTCCCACCTTTCTCTTCCCCTTGCTCCCTCACACACACACACACACACACACACACACGCACGCACACTTATTGGATCAAAATGGGATTAGTCAGTCGCTGTGTGATGCCGAATAAACTTACACTGCAAAAATATCCATTTTAACAAGTGTTCCGTTCTATGTGAAAAACATCTGGTAATGAGGTGAGATAATTTTACTTGTTTACGAAGCAAACACACTTGTTTCAATAATTTTCCAGAATCAAGCTTTTCTTTCTCTGACTATTGTCTCGGTTATTCCCCCTTGTTTCCACTAATATTTGTTTGTGGAGATTCATAAAAGGAGCAAAGTGTATTGGAAACGAACGCGATGATGTCATGCTATCGGGAGGAATTCACTTCTTTCCAGAAAAAAAAGTGCTTTTCAGAAGAAATTAGCACTTTCAACTTTTTATGTTTCCTAAAAACCCTCGCAAACAAAGACACCTGCCCCAGTCACTGAACATCTGTCTTAACCCAAGCGGACTTCTTGCCCTCCCTTATCTCCCCTGAAGATAACCTCAGCCCTGCAGCCTCCGTGGCCCCATGGACTCACGGAGGGTGGAGGGCACACACACACACACACACACACACACACACTCTCTCTCTCTAACAGACACACACACATTTCAGAAACGCGCTTTCAAGTGATGTATTTTGACTCCCCATTTCATAACTTTTAAGTTAAACCCTAAGAGGAGAAAATGAAAAGGAGAATGAGAGACAGTCGGGAGGGCGGTATGTAAGCACGGACACGGATCCAAAACGAACATTTCTCAGGGATTTCGGCAGCAACGCCCGCTCTGCGCTCTCAAAACTCCCTCTCTCAGCCGCACAACCGCAGACGGTCAGCCAAGCCAACACAACACTCCTGCCATACCTTTCATTCACACACATACACACCAGCGAGGAAACAGAAACAGAATAAAGTAAAGGAGAGTCAATGTGTGTGTGTGTGTGTGTGTGTAATTGAGGTGGGAGGGGGTTGGCCACATACATCAGGGACAGTTATCTTGGCTCCCAGTGAAGGCTTATTCTTTTCAACATTGTACTTTCAAATCACTCTCTCTCTCTCTCACACACACACACACACATGCTCAGTCTCCTGCAACTGGACTGGGTTGAGCTGGGCTGGGTAGGGGTACTGTGGTTGAATGCCTTTCCAGTCATGCTCCATAGACAAGCCTCTGGCCTTCTTTCCTACTACTGGCTCTCTCTGTCTTTGCACCTGTGTCTGGGTGCTTTTTCGCTTCTCACCGCACTGCTGCAAGGGACACGAGTGTAAATGTTGTGGGAAGGGATTTGAACCACATTGGTGTGATGAGGTATGGGCCCATCTGGTACTCTTAAACTCAGATGGAAGGGTTCAGAACAGAGACTGTAGTAGTACAATGGCTGAATGCAAACTAACAGAAGAGACAAAACTCTATCACACACAAATGCCTAAATTAACAATTATGGCAGATTTTCCAAAACCAGTCCCGATGCTGAGATGATCGTTGTAAATCCCTCAAATTTATATTACACAGCTACTTTTGGAAACAAGGGTTAGTTAATTTGGCTCAGCACAACAAAACTCTCATTGGAGTTGAACTGCAAAAAGAAAACAAAGGACGAGTAAAAGAATAGTCCATGCCTGTTTGAAAATAATCTGTTTTCTTAGAAATTAGTTTGTAGTGGTGATGATGGCCAAGACAATGTACCGGAGTTGGTCCTGGCAGAAAGAAGGGATTAGATGAGAAACAACCCTTCTAATATCCTCACGATTAGAAAGTTTGCAAAAAGACTTCCCCTCTCTTTCTCCTTCTGTCACACCGCTCATTTTGCTCATTTATTTTCTGTTCTTACTATCCATCTCTTTAATCTCCCTGTGTTTTAAATCTGCTCCCTCTGTCCCTCCCTCTGTTTGCAGCCAGCGTATTGATTGCCCGTGTCTTTGCCTCTGCAGCTCCTGCCTATTGATCTTTAGGGGACACACACACACACACACACACACACACAAACTTGTATGTACACACATCCTCATGTACGTAAATGTCCCCTTCCTGTTTTCCCGCACTCAACAAACACTTTAGTTTGAACGAGACCAACTTTGCCACACATATTATTCATAAATGCACATGTGCATGCTGTCACATGTGCACAAACACAAAGAGACACACACCAGGACACATATACACATTGCATATACCCTCTGTTGTGTTGAATAGACTTGGCATTGATGGACGTTATGCCTTTGTGCTCTTCTCTCGACTCATTAAAGTGAATGAGAGCCATTTGTGTGTGTGTGTCTAGGGGCCCTGTAGCCACTGTAGATCTGGACCCAGCAGTTTTCTCTCTGTTTCTCTAGCAATCTCTCTCTGACTGGGCCTGCAGGCTTCTTCATCCAGGGAGCCTAGTCAATATGACCATTCTGTCTAGCAATTAACATCGATCAGTGCTCGTCAATACCATCAGCACCCAGACAAAGACCCAGGGTGCATTGCGTGTGCTTGCCCTTTCTCTATCACAGTCCAACAAATCCCCAAACAGCACTCTCATTATATGAGGGCATTCTGGCCTGACCCCAAGGTCATCAAGCCAGAGAGACATGGTGTGCCGGACTCTACGCTATGGGTGACCTGAAGTGGAACCGAATGCAGAGCTCAAAGCAGTCTGAGCCACAGGCCAGTTGTTAAGCCATTATGACAGTTGTGTGTGAGTAGATTTGCTCGAAGAGTCAAGTGTTGATAGGGCTTGGTGTGGATGTCGTCAAAGTTGGCAGACAGGCGATATCATCCCCCTGCTGTGGGCTCAAAGTCTTCGGCACTTTGAAAGGTTTGACCAGTATAACTGCAATCCATCATCATCGTCATGACACACAGTGCAGATTTGGAATTTTCAGATGTGTCAAGTGCAGTGGATTGTGTCCAATTAGCTTCATGTATAAGGTACGGGCTGTATGTGTTTGGATGTGAGGAGGGATCAGGGGATGTGTGATCTCTGCAGGGAGGGAAGAGGCTTGTGGCTTTGATTAATACCTACAGACATGGACCTTAAACTTCAGATCAGATGTTGAGTTGTCAGCCTAACATTGGTTTCTGGTATAGATATCCCTACTCTGTTAATCACGGGCCAAGTTTAAACTGTTCCCCAATGTGTAAATGTATGAGACACTTAATAAAGGCCCTTTGATGACAAGGGGGGCCATGCAAAGTCAAGGAATGTGTACAGTGTGGCGGGCTTTGAAATAAGAACCTGTTCGCCACTTGTCCGTGTCTGCGAGATGAGGGAATCGACAGCTGCAACTAAGTAAGAGCAGGATTTAATTAGCGGAGAGCTGTTTGTGCGATAGTGAGCTGCAGTTGAGATGAAGAGAAAAAGCTAAATATTGTTTTTATTAGCAGCGATGTTGGTGGTTCACAGCCTGCTCCCTTCTCTCACTTAGCACGATTAATTCAGTGAATATGAACATTTAGTCTCCTCCATCCCAGAATCCATTGCAGCTGTTGTCTCTATACATAGCCCAGCTGAAGCACTGGAATAACTTTACTTTGACACTTTCAAGTTGGAGGGTTTGATGCTGCTTTGGACCTCTGTCAGGGTAATTATTCATGCAATCTGGCTTGTCATTGCGAGGCCAGAGCTTGGTTTTGCAGGGCGAATTGTGCAAAGGTAGTTGTCCTCTTACACTTAAGCATACACAGTATGATTTTAATTGCGTAAATCAGTGGCTTTAAGAGTTTATTGTCATTGTTGTGGATGAGTTTTTGCCAAAAGTTCTAATAATATAAAACATCTGTGCCTTCACATTGATAATAATAACTCTAAATCCAACAACAGATGGAATCCTGTCTGATCTTCACCCCTGTGCCATCTGGCAGGGCTGCTTGTTGACATTTGTACACTTTGCATTGATGAAATGGTATGGGAAAAAAAGAAGAAGAAAAAAGTCAAAGATATCAAACTTGGAAGGCACCAACTTTATGCACCTGGATCATATATTGACATCATCAGGAAATCATGACAGAACCCTGTACAAGGGCCAAGTATTCAAGAACTTCTGACGATCCCAATAAAATGAAACCAGAAACAGAAATAAATGTCAACAACAACGAGCACCCTCTGAATATTTGATTTGACATGTTGCACAAAACCTAACAATACAGCTTGACAGGGTAAACAGAAAAAGTCCTGTGTGATGGAGATTTACAGCAGGAGTGGCACTGCTTGCTGTCTGACACTGACTGGCAGGGGCTGTTTAGCGTGCTAAGAGGATGTACAAGTTAATTGCTTTTGACCAATGAGGTTGTACATAAATATGCAACGCTCAGCGACTGGGTGGATGTTTGTTTAATTATGGTCCTTGTGGTTGTGTGTGTTTGGTTGAGCGAGTGTGCCATGACCCTCAGTGACAGACTGTGCACAGCTGAGTGTGTGGGGTTTGTGGCTATAGTGTGAATGGTTGCATGGATATGCAAAGATTGTGTTAACAAGTGCACAGAGTTGTGTAGCTGAATGTTTCATAGCTGCAGTAGTGTGTTTGTATGTGGATATTTGTGAGTGCAAGAGAGAGAAAGTTGTCCTGTGCTCTGTGCATACTGATGTGAAATGCAGCTGTGGTTTGTGTTGGACGCTAATCTGGCATGTTCGTTTTTTTTCATCCTGTTTCATGTTCAGGCGCTCAGCGATGGAATCCATGAGCATGGTAACCTTAACTCCTGTCATCTCTTCTGTTCATCTCTTCCACACACTCATCCTTCCTTCTCTCCTCCTTCCCCTCCTCTCCATTAAGTGCCCTTTACTCTTACATCCTCGTCTCTGCTCTGCTCAGCGCTGCTCTGCTCCTGCCCATTTTTCTCCTTCTGTTTTTTCTCTCTCTCTGCCCCTTTAGCCTTGCCACCGGGCAGAGGAGGAACTGTAATGTTTATGAAACCCTTTAATGTGCTATGTAATTACCCTGGCAACACCTCCCATCATTACTCATGCCAATAAAGCACTTTCAAATTGACATGTCAGAGTGGGAGAGCAAGAGACAGAGAGAAAGGGGTACAGCGCACACACACACACACACACACACACACACACACACACTTTCCATCATTCACCCCAGTCCTCCATTAATCTCTCCTCCTTTCTTGTTACACTCCTTTGCTTCCTTTCCTTCCTCTGAGTGTCCATTTTGTTGTTTCTTTCATTCTTTCCATCCAGAGCTCCTTTCTCTCCCCCTGCATCCTCTGCTCTCTGTGACTTCTGCCAGATGCCCAGGTGGTGGTCAATTACAGCACAAGTCCTTTTGGAATAACAAAAGCATTCTTAAATTCTTGGTCCACTGAGCCTATTTTAGAAAGCCTTCTCTGAATGTTGGAAACTGGGTGAATGGGCTTGCAGGACTGGAAGAGAGAGAGAGAGAGACACAGAGAGAGAGGAGGGGGGATTTGAAAAACACTAAAATGGTGTAAATGAGGATGCATAAAATGGGCAGCTGCAGGAGAAGCCTGAATGATGCGTTCATACAACAAATGTTTGTGAGTAATGGACAAATGTTTGTCTATGCTAAAAAAAACATTCATATGCAATTAACACATACTCCATGCTTCTTACAGCAGTCCCTCCCTTTCCAGCGCACCCACCCAAACTAGTCCTCCGGTCGCTATACCTCCTACATAGACAGCTGAGGCCCTGGCCCTTCTTGTCTTAGCACTTATGCTAAGTCTGCTGACTTTTCTCTGGCTCCGCTGGAAACGGCCAAACCCCATTTACTGACTTAGCAGCAGGCTCTTACTAATACCCTTTGCACACCTTCTGCAGCCTCTTATTCTACCCCTGTCCCAGCAAAATACTCATTTGTAACACAAATATTATAACAAATTAAGCAGCTAAACAATGGGTGGGTGCCTGACTGACGTCAGCCTGCATTTCATTAGCAATCGCTAGGCTAACACGTTCCATATGGAGGAGCCTGCAGGGTAGCCCCCTGCTGTCCAGCCCCAGCCTAGCCTAGCCCATCACGGCCCAGCTTGACTTGGTTGCCACGGTCCGCCCCCACCCTCACTCTCAGTCAGCCCCTAGTTTGGACCCCATCCGGGCCCCTGCCATTATGTCATCTTTAATTTGGACTTGTCACACATCACCTGACACCTACCCCTGTCATGCTGTAACCTTTTGTCCCACTGGAGCAAAAAAGCACTCCGGAGGCTTTCTCCCTCTCCTTTTCTCTTCCACTTTGCCTGTTGTTTTATGCTCCATTTTCTTCTCATTCTTTCTCTGTCTCTCACGCTCTTTCCCCTTCTTACTCGCACATGTTGGTTTCGGTCACGTTCTCTCTTTTTCTCTTCAACCTCTTGCAACAAACCCACCTGTCATTCCTCTCTACCATTTGTCATTCACGGGATAGATTTGTGTTTGTGGAGCTGAGGACACTACCAAGGAAAATTCGGACAGGAATATGACGCCTTCCACATTCAGTCACCCATAGCCCTTGTCCCAGACAACGAGCTGACGGTAATATATGGGAAGTGACCGACAGAGAAAAACTAAAGTGTTCTTACAGGATTCTGGAGTCAGACTGGTATGTTGGACAGAGCCACGGACATCTGTGGCAGGACTGTGAGACTGTGATGGAAATATGGAATGTGACAGATCCCTGGAATTTCAGAGAAGAAGAAGGAAAGGGATGGTGAGGAACACACAGGGGAAGAGAAGAGACAGTATTCATGATAATTAGCAGCAATTTATGTGTTGAGTCTGTGTAAGTGTACTAAAACAAAGACTTGTGTGCATGCGCATTGAAGGTGTTTTGTACAGTGTGTTCAGAAAGTTTTCAGAACCCTTTTATTTTTTAATGATGCTGATGCTGCAATCATTGAAATTATTTTTGTCTAATTAATGTACACTCTGTACCCCATAAAGTGAAAAGAGTATTTTAGAAATGTTTTCAAATGAACAAAGAAAGAAAAACTTAGTACCATCTCATTGGCATAAGTATTCAGACCTACTTGAAATTTAGCTCAGGTGCCTCCCATTTCTTCCAAATTTCTTGGACACGATTTTCTGTGTGGACTTTTCATGTTCTTCCTGTGCTTGGGTATCCTCTGGGTACTCCTGTTTTCTCCTCACAGTCCAAATACATGCATGTTTGTTTGCCAATAGGTGTGAATGTGAATTCTTGTCTGTCTGTGAGTGTCTGTGTGTTGTCCCTGACATAGACTGACAGCCTGTCCAGGGTGGACCACGCCTCTTGTCCTATTACAACTGGAATAGACTCCAGCCCCCAGTGACCCTGACAGGATAAATGATTGATGGATGGATGGATGATTTGAAAAGACGCTCTCTGTAGAAGGCCTCATAGCTGACAATGCATACTGTATCAGAGCAAAAGCCACAAGGCCAAAGGGACTGGCTGCAGAGCTCAGAAACAGGATTATTGCAAGGTACAGATCTGGGGAAGGCTACTAAAAATAACTGCTGCTCTGTTGGTTTCTAGGAGTGGCCTCCATAATTCTCACATGGAAGACGTTTTGCACAACCAAGGCTTTTCCAAGAGCTGGTGACCAAACTGAAGAACTGGGGGAGAAGGACCTTAGTAAGAGAGGTGAACAAGAATCCGATGGTCACTCTGACTGAGCTCCAGAGATGCTGTGTGGAGATGGGACACAGTTCCAGCTGGACACCCATCACTGCAGCTTTTCACTTATCTGGGCTTTATGGCAGAGTGACTGGAAGGAAGCCTCTGCTTAGTGCAAAACACATGAAAGTCTGCTAGGAGTTTGCAAAAAAGCACCTGAAGGACTCAGACTGTGAGGAACAAGATTCTCTGGTCTGATGAAAGCTGTTTCATCTCAATTCTAAACGTTATGTCTGGAGGAAACCAGGCACTGCTCATCACCTGCCCAGTACCAACAGTGAATCGTGCTGTTGGCAGCATCATGCTGTGGGTTTTTGCAGCAATGGGGGCTGGGAGACTGGTCAGTCGTTGAGGGAATGCTGAATGGCCTAAAGTACAGTACTACCCTCAATAAAAATCTGTTCCACAGACCTCACTGTTGACCTGAAAACGGCTGTCCACTGACAGTCCCTATCCAACCTGACTGAGCTTGAGACAATTTGAAAAGAAGAATGGCAGAAATTTTGTCATCATACCCAAAAACACTAGAGGCTGTAATTGCTGCTAAAGGTACTTCAACAAACAACTGAGCAAAGACTCTAAACACTTATGTACATATGATGTATTGTTTTTTTATTTTTAATCATCTGAAAACTGGACTGTGTATGTGTATAAATACATTTGAGTATTTCATCTCTCACACTGCACTGCTGGTTGTTGTGCGCACACATGCAAGTTGCAGGGTGCTTCTGGTAGCTGTCCCTCATCACGGGTCTGTTCCCCCAGGTCTCTGTTCTGCTGCACTGCTGCATGTTTTGCAGTCACTTTTACTCCATTATATTGGGCTGCTGAAAGAATAACTACCTGGAGCACTTGTAAAAGGCTCTTGCTGGTGGGAATACACTTTGTTTTATGATACAGATATATTTTTATTTTTTACATCCCTTTGTCATCTACAATGAACAAAGGAAAAAGATACATAGTGACAGCTACTAGACAACCACTTGTTTAAAAGATTCTCTTCAGCTCATTAGCCTGTGTTCAGTTTGGCTGGAGGAAAATTATTTTTAAGATGAAGGAACTATTTTGGACTCTAATGAGCTGGTGAGAATTGCAGTTACTGAAGTGAAAGGAAACTTCAGAGACTATAAATACTCAACTGCATACTGGATAAAATACTGAAAATGGAAAAGAACCAAAAAAACCCTCATTCTTTTGTGTTGAGCAAAAGCAAACAAACATTCCTGCATGTTTTGAAATTCTGCAAGAAGCTGCTCCTTAGCTCAAGCCTCATAGTTCTATGAACACTCACATGTTCATAGAACTGATAATTGACATTTTCCACATACAGACGGTTGAGGAATTAAATAAAAGCAAATAAATGATAAATGAGAAACATATCAACTGCAGATGGTTCCGCAGAGTGCGTGAGGGGTCACCAAATGATTTGGTGAGCATGGAACTGATATGAATCATACACGATGGCCCTCAAAGTCACCAGATCTCAACACAGTCGAACACCTGGGGAAGATTTGGGATCTGATGTGTTAGTACTCTATTCCATCATCAAACCCCAAATGAGAAACTATATTTAGGTTTAGTCGTGTTCTCTCTTCAGATGTTTAAAGACATTTACAATAAATGGCAAAGGTCATTCCATATAGTTTTGGTGTATCTGTACTTAGTAAAACTATTTTTCTTCTTTTTCTTTTTTTAACACCCTGATATTTCTGATAAGTAATTAAAATCTTACTAATGACTTAACATATTCTACAATTGTAAACACTTCCCACATTTAAATATTTAAAACATAATAATATTCATAGTTTCCTGTAATCTGCATGACTGCGAGGCAAAAATATTCCCAGCTGTGTGAAATTGTTGACCTTAAAACCAGCAGCAAAAAAACCCTTATTTCAAGATATAACTACTAGTTTGAATTTCCACAAATTAAGAAAGTCACAAAAATCTCTTTTGAATCAGTTGACTCTTTAAGATTGTAAAACATGAGGCAGAAAGGTTAGTGATTGTGTGTGTAAATCAAACTGAAGAGCACTGTGTCTTCTTAGGAAAGGCAACGTCATCAAAACACAAGGTGCTCAGGTTTTTCCTTTGTTTTTATTCTTTAAGGAAACTGAGCCGAGTTGTAGCACTTCAGCTGTGTATTCAACCAATAACTGTCATATTATGTGAGCTTGACTTTCAAAAGCAAAAAAAAAAAAAATCACAATGCTTGCACATTCAAAGTCGTGTGGCTGGCTTATAAAATGACAGTGGTGGAGTGGCAAATACCAGAGTGACAACATCAGACATTTGTTTAGTAGGTTTGGAGTGTCTGGTTGCGCGGTATGCTCAGTAGCACTGTGTTTTCTGTGGCTGTGATGTATGTGTGTATGTATTTGTAAGAATAGTGTGTGTGTGTGTGTACGTGCATTTGTGTAAACCCTGCCAGTAGCTTGTGCGTCCAGTGTGTGTGTGTTTGTGTGTGTATTGGCTCTGTGTGGGGTTGTTGGTTGTTCATGCTGGTTGGAAGTTTATGATCAGTATTTTCCGGCTTGCATGACTTAGCGTGTGAAAATCCATTCACACCCAACACAAACAAACACACACACACACACACACACACATACACACACACACTAATGATGTGGATCTTGATGATGTTCCATGGTGTGTCCATTACTGTAAGGTAGTCTTGGTAGCGGTGCAGTGAAGGGGGAGTCAGGGTGTGTGTAACTTTGTGAGTGCAGCTGCATGTCGGTGTGTGTGGAATGAGTGTAAAAGACATCAGACACCACCGTCAATGGGCTTAATCAATGACAGATGAAAATTTTGTTGTTTTTCTCACCGCAGCACTGTCTGCTCCAATAGAAACAAGGCACAGAATGTGCAGAGAGAGAGACTGATGGGGACGACTGAGGTTGGAAATCTCACTTACTCTCAGCCACCATTTATACACAAACACACACACACATTCTCATAAACGCTGTGAGGAAAGGTTCTACGTTGGCATGAACCTGCTCTCATTTTACTCTGCCACAGAGTTTACGAATAACCCGAAATATGCATATTATAAATAAACTATGCATACTCTGTAGTGACTCTGTTGCACACATACATCCCCACACACGTACAGTTGCCAAAGTCCTTTCTGTGCTCCAGCTGGGGACCCAGCTGCAGTGATGTCATTTCTTGCTGCCACTTTGCTGATTGTGACTCTTATTGAAAGCAGAGCACTTTGATTCGGCTTCAAGAGCAGTCACCACGCACAGACGTGCCCTCGCATAGACACAATGCACGAACACTAAAACAGATTACAAGCATTATGCGCATAACACACACAAGCGGTTCATACACATCAGCATATTTTGAACGCTCACACACACACACATACATAAAGAGTTTTACGATTGGATCACCGTGGCCACATCACTTTCACAGCACTTTTCCAAAGTAGACAAACAGATTTGAATGCTCAGGAGAAGAGATGGAAAGCAGGATGAGAGGGGAGGGAATTGAAAAGGTTGACCAGACTTGATCCAGAAAGTTAGAGAGAGAGAGAGAGAAAAAGAGGAGGAATAGGGGAGAGAGGTGGGAACGCAGCATTGACAGTTTGCTTTGAGAGCAAAGATAAGAGAGATGGAGTTACGCAATGAGGGAATGTCTCCTTTGCCTCTCCAAGCTATCCCCAAATTCATCCATCTCCCTCACACATGTAAGTTTATGCACACAAACATCTACCACACAGCACGCTGACAAACATACACTCCTAACTGTGTGCAGATTTAGCTACACACACACACACACACACACATCAAATTGACTTTGCCAGGACTTTCTTTAAACTATCAAGATCTGATATAAAACACAATTCTCCTCTTAACCTCCCCAGCAGACACACACGCACACACACTGACAAAATCAGTTACAAGCCTCTGTGAAAATCCTGCCAGTGTAAAAAGTTGCAAACATATGAGAACAGGCCTGAACAGTTTCCCCACATTATGGTCCATCTGGACTTGTCCCAGCGCCCCCCTTTTTCTTTTGCGCTGGCCTTCGCGATGTGTCCTCACTGCCAGTGGCACAATCTCAAGTTCTCAACCCTCCATTGCCCCCCGAGACCTTTCTACCCATTCATGTCCCCAGACCCTATTTGTTTGCCTCTTTCTAAACCTTTTTTGCCCTGTCCTCTTCACCACCTCCTCTTCTCTCCCTTCTACCCCTTCGGTTCCTCCCTCCACCTCCTCCCGTCCTCTCTCCTCTGCCTTGTATACACTCGTCTGTTGGCATGTCCTCTGTCTTTCCAGCCTTTGAAGGCTTTTCAGGCTGCTAATAAAAGACAGGTCCCCACCACAACAAAAGGGCTCAGCGCTGCCTTTGAATAAACAGTTTATTTCGCTTTTTTTCCCTCCCAATAGCACACCCCCTCCCCTCCCTTACACCCTACCCCACCCCTGTGTGTGTGTTTTTTTCAGTCTTGGCTAAGGGGGAAGTATGTGCACTTGCTATGTTTTTTTCCATGTGATCACAATGCTCTGGAACAGATTAACTGAAGATGAGGGAGGGAGAGAGAGGGGTGAAAAAGAGCAGAAGAGAGAACAGAAAGTTAGAGCAGGTAACTGCGGCAACCTTGGCCTTCAGAGTAAACAAGCGGTTTGTGAGCATGTTTGTGTATATGCGTGTGTGTGTGTGTGTGTGTGTGTGTGTGTGTGTCTGTCAGCACGTCAGTCACTGCGGCGCTTTGCATATTCCTGCTGACTTGGACCGTGGTTGAGAGACACATGCTCTCCTCCCACCTGAGCATCTTATCTTCTGAGAACTGCTTCACACTCCTACAAGCACCTGTAGTCTGCACTCTTGAGGTAAACTCCCTGCACCACATTAGGCCTGTGTACACTGGCAACACCTGGCTTTTCCCAAGGGGATTCAAATAAACATAGAGTTGAAGAGAGACCTGTTTTGTTGGATAAACTGGAACAACCTGGCTTTGAATCTGAGCGTAATCCACCACATCCAGGGGAATCGCGTCAAAGTTGAGTTGTCAATTTGTCCTGTTTACATGTGTAGAAATATTCCTCTGGCTAGAAATGACTTGTAAGACATATTTGAAAAGGCGTATTTTCCCCCAAATGTAAATAAGTTCTCAGTTTGTTGGAACTGGACCCAGCGTGGCCCTGCAAGCTGGAAAGACACTCTGCTACTGAACGAAGCCCCAGCAGTCAGGCCAGGAGCGGGCAGGGTAGAGTGCTCCCTCCAACAGCCCTGGACAAACATAAATACATCTTAGAATAGTTTAAATGCTTGAGGTGAACCTTACTTCGTCTCTTCAGACACTTGCAAAACCTTAAGATGGATGAAAATCACTTGCGAAATAAGCTCATCAAGCACTTGTAATGTATTTCTTCAAGAGTGAATTCAGCGACTTTCTTGCACAGGTTTGTTTCTCTGCTTGTCTCAGCCCAACCCACACAAGCCACAACCAGACTGTAACTCAACCGAACACCACAGCTCCTTAATCCACATCCACCAGCGGACTCTCTCCTTATTTCGGCGCTTTCTCAGTTCTTTCCTTGTTCGTACACCTCTCTATTTTCTTCAGTTGTTCGCCTTCTCACCTCTTCGTCTCTTTTATTCTTCGGTTCTTTCTTTTTTGCTGCTAGTGGCAAGCGGCATTATTGCAGCCCTGGAGCTCAAAGTAAATAAATGGTAATTTTTCGGCCTCTTTCTCTGGGAAGAAAAATAACAGCGAGAGGTGCATTTGTGCAAAGGTTTGTGTTCAGTGTGTAACTCTGTGTGTACTCATGCACCAGTGTGTACATATTTGAGTATATATGTGTGCTTGTATGTGTATGAGGCAGCAAACCACAGGCTTATTGGAGCTATTAGAGCGCTGGCTGAGCAGCACAGCATAGCAGCACCAGATGGGCAACTAGAAGTAGACACATTGCATGTAGACACACACACTATCCCAATAAAAAAAACTCACACACATACACACACTACAAACATTCATATACACACTTTGCACACTGACACATGGCACACATTAATGCTGACAGATTGACAGAAGAAATATTAATACATACAATACACACATGGGCATAAACAGACTTTGAAACGCATGCAAACAAACTGATTACACTTGCACACAGCTGGCATGCACAGCTGCCACACACTCCAGATGAATGATGCACAGAGTGAGGGCGAGGATCGGTGAGACCAGAGAGCATCCCTTCATCTCCGTCATTCAGCTAATCCCACTCTCCTGTCATCCATTACGTCACCGCCTCTAACCAAGTACTTGAAGAAGTTACATGTCTTCAAAGTATCACTTGTATGACTAAGTATTGTCAGTAAAAGAGTTGTAATCAAGCCAAAGACCATGATTGGTCATAGACTGTTATTTGTAATGCACTCATACAATGGCAGCATTTAAATGCTTTAGGTAGTTGATTTACTTCATTAGATTTGGAGTGGTTAAAATCCATAACAAAGGTCCTGTTTTACATTTACTAAAGTAAAATGGATTTTAGTCTAAAGAGTAGTGGAGAAGCAGTGGGCAGAATTAAGTGAAAAGCAAAGTACAGATATATCAGACTTAAGAAAAGCTTTTGAGTAAACAGTTATTACTTACTCTCTACCATTGCGCCACATGCATCCTCGTGGACCTGCACAGTATGAAACAAGATCTTGGCATAAACACTAAAATATAACTTTTCCTTCTAAGTTGTCTTTAACATTCTTCTGCCTTTTTCTCATTTCCATCGTTTGTATCTCTTGCAGTTTTGTACTGTGGGTATATTTTATTGCACCCTGTTTGGTCCAATTTCTGACCTCCACTATTGCTGTCAAAGTTAAAGTTCTCATAAAATATGATTTAATTCCTCCACATATGTGCTTTACACCTTGCATATTACTGCATATAATCTGTCCAAAAAGCTGTCCTTATTTAATCCCAGTGTTTTGAATCACACTAAAGCATTACAGCTCGCACATATTTGCTTCCCAAAAGTCATAGCAGCTTGTGTCAAAGTTTTTATTTCCCCTGCAACGTTCCCTTTGCATCTCCCTCTTGGCCTGCAGGAATTTACTACAAGCACCGGTGTTACCCCAACACTCTCCCATTTGTCATCCGTCAGGACTGGGAAAGTTATTGGAACGTTGCATTTGTATTTCCCGTGGCGTGGATGTGGCCGGCGGGCACGTTCTTGGGGTTGCAGTAAAACAAGCGTCTAATGACACCCCCTATAACCACAGCAAAGGGGGGCCACGCGTCACTAGCGCTAACCCAGGAAATGCTTTGGTTGGCCACAGGGTAATTGGGACTGTCCCATGTAATTTGGGCGGAGAGGCAGGCAAGTTTGGCCGGCACTCCTGCACTTGTCTCTCCCTGGCTGTTGGTCAACCACACAGCACCACAGAAATGACAAAGGGAAGGATGGAAGGAGGGGGAGGGATGGAGTTGATGGGGTATCAAGACGAGATAAGGCTACGGCTAAGGAAATTGGGAGAACAAGTGAAGATGGAATATTGAGTCCTCATGGAAAGAAATAAATAGAAAGCAGAGGAAAACAGTAGAAACTGACAGTGTGTGTGTGTGTGTGTGTGTGAAGGAGTGTCTCAGTGAAAGCAGAGAAAGTGAAGCATGGCATGCGTATGGTGGGCATTATTTTTCCCCACGCAGGTTCTCCTACGCTGAGGCAAATGGAAAATAGGAAAGGGGAGCAGGGGGAAATTCAGCTTAGTCAGGTCTTCTGCTCCAGCAGTGTACTCATCGCAGTGTGTGTGTGTGTATGTGTGTGTTTTCTCTCTCTGTCAGATCCTCTTCACAAGCAGTGCTCACTTTAAGTGGGACAGACAGCTCAAAGACTAAGGAGTTCTATGTGTGTTGGCCTGAAACCACAGGTGTGTGTTTGGCTGCACAAACTTGTAAGTGCATTTTCTTTGTGTGTGTATTTTCCTTTTGATGTGAGTAGCTTCCAATGTGGTGGTCATGGAAATGTGTATGTTTATGCTCGTTTGTAGCTTGTGCGCAATCGGAACTGTACGGCACGCTTCAGACTAGTTATCAGGTGTTTTGGTGTGTGTGACTGTCTGCATGGGTGCATATTTATGTGTTACAGTTAAACACCTAACGGTGCACTAGAGTGTGTGTAATGTCTCTCTTTGTGTTTGTAGTGGCGGCTGTGTCATACCTGTCTGTCTCTGCAGATTTTTTCGTATTAGTGGAATTAGACGGCTTGTTCCGCATCTAGTCTGCGTGTGTGTGTTCTGTCTGCCTATCTGTCTGTGTTTTCTCTGCTTACCCGCGTGTGTGTTTGTCTGCACAAGCGTGCATATAGAAACATGCAAGAATGTGAGTGTGTGTGTGTTGCAGACTATGGGGTCACCAGCAGGTCCTCGTCTCTTCAGCCTAGACCAGACGATGAGGAGGGGAGCGGCTCTGTGCAGAGGGCAGCGCTGTGCTGCGTAGCAGTCTCCAATCTGGGACATGGCCTTGGGCTGTGATTAAATGAAAAATGAAAGAGCGCAGCAGCGGGGCCTTAAATGTTTGTAAATCGGAGACGGGCTAAACCACGCTAAACAGAAAAACACACACAGAGCAGACTCCAAAAAGATCTCCCGCAGCCCCTGACCTGCTTTCTAGGTCTGGTTCTGGGGTGAGTCCAAACCAAGTCAGGTACACACCAAAGGCAATTTCTCCACCAGTGGCTCACCTCGGGTTTATTTTCCTTTTAAACGCTACTTTGTTTTCACGATTAATCAGAGTGGTGGGCTCTCAAGCAGGATTCATGACCTCAATTGAATGCATTTTTAACTTCAATAAACAAAATGTTTAACAAGTGTTGTTGTTCTTTGCCTCAGATTCTTGCGTAACAGTAATATGTTTAACAAAGCACAGATGCTGTATCAGCCTGGAGACATAGAGAGAAAGACACAGACACAGAAACGTTTAAGAATGTCCCTACCTTGTGTTCAGCCACTAAAAGACATGTTGTCATCCAGTCAGTGCTCTGACTGTTCTCTGAACAATGCTGACCTATTAAGTTGGTATCACATTTTCTTCTTGACATTTTGGGCTCTGCTTTCCCCCACTCGAGGGGTGGGGGTGGGGGTGGCGGTGGGGGCCTGCCGTAATACAGGAATAGGCTTAAGTGAAAACACAGGGAGGCAGAGAGGAGGAGGTGAGATGGAACAGGGGATGAGGAAAGATAAATTGAAAATATATAAATATCAATGCAAAACGGAGTGAGGTGAGGGGGAGAGGAGCCTGCCTGTGTTAGAGGGAGGACCAGGTACACTTTACACCAGACCAATACAAATATTAAGCATTTTGTGCAGCAGTTGAGGTTATGAGCTGTTTCAATTCAGGAAGGACTTTCCAAGCCAAAACAGTTCCAGTATCCATGCACCAGTACAGCAGACAATGCCAAACCACTGCACAGCTGGGAAAGTCCATTCTGACTTACTTGTGGATTCGATTCAAAGCCTGTGCATCTACAGATGGAGAAATGCTGCTGCAGCGTAAATAGGACTATAGTAGAAACTCAACAGCATGCAGGCTGTCTTCACCCAACTACAAGTATCATGACATTCGATCGCATGATTGACATTTGAACTGGGTTCAACCTATCGAAAGGGAAAGAACAGAACTGCAGTCGAATGGTGGCAATAAACTCGATAAACTTGTAAAAACGCATTGATGTTTATCCCGAAAGTGTGGGGAAGTGGTCTGCTGCTGAAGCATAACCCTTTTTAACAAGTCTCAAATTTTTCTTCAGTTGCCTGAACGGTGTTCCCATTTTTTTAAAACCATAATTTGGTTCCATTGTCTTAGAGAAATAAAAGAGGCTCAGGTATCAGTTGTGGGAGAAAGATACACAAAGGGCTGGAATACACTGAATTCAATTGTGGATGACACTCTTTTAGCCTTGTGTATATCCATCGATCCCTCCATGCATTCATTCATTCATTCATCCATCCATCCATTCATCAGTAGTGTGTGTAGTCCATGGTTTTCATGGTCTCCTTCACTTCTCTTTTTCACTATCATCCCTCCCTTCATTCTCCATCATTCTCTGTCCTCTTCCTCTCTCATCTCAGGCCAGACATGCCCAACTGTAGCCAATTAGCATTTTTTCTCCCTCTCCTTTTCTTTTGCTGTCTCCCCCCTTTCTTCTCCATTTTTGCCCTCTCTTCTCTCTCTGTTTGTTGTGTAAATTAGATTTGGGGGCTCGAGACAGATTTTATACTGTTTAAGCTCCCTCTTTGTTCTGCACTCTCTTTCTCTTAACATGAATAAACCTGCTGGCAATTAAACATTTATGGTACTGGCATGCCCCCATTTATCCCATCTCATTCCGTCTTTCCCTCTTTCTCCCACACGCTCTTCCTATCCATTCACCTCTAACCTGCTTTTATCCCTCTCTGTCACTCTCTCTTTCTTCTCAGGTTTTCGCTCTGATGCTCGCTCTGTCTCCTGTCTCCTCACCTTTAAACACCTGCTGTACAGGTCATCCAGTTCCTGCACTCGTTCATCCTCATCCTTTAATCCTCCACATCTCTCTCTCTCTCTCTCTTCTCTCACTCTCTCTGGGTGGAATAGGGGAATGATTAGTGAGAACACATTCAGATTTTCCTTCCATGTGTCATGCCAGTGAAACGCCCGTGTGCCCGCAGCATTTGGGACAGCTGTGCCAGGGAAGAAGTGGTGTGTGTTGTGTGTATTTGTGAATGTGTGGGCATGCATGAGAGTGTGTGTTAAAGATGAGAACGATCAGGGTTACAAAGCATAATACAATAAGAAGCACTTGCATAACATAAATAAGGAACTGTGTAACTGGTGTGGTACAATGTGTGTGGTAGCTAAGTTTGTGCATGCATGTTGTGTGTTGCTGAAGTGGCGTTTGTGGTGGCAGATGTGCACATGCTCACTGCTTACAGATGTTTGTGTAGTGATGTGGTTTATCAAGGTGTGTGCAGATGCATGTGAGTGTATATGTTTTTTCAGTCGTGGGAACTTTAATTCTGTTCTTGCAGCCCAGATGTGCTGCATGGTGCTATGAAACCTGACCCCCCCCACACACATACACACACACGTCCACCCACCCACCAACCAACTATAACACCCCCTCTCTCCTCTCTTGTCCTCCAAACCCGCCCAGAACTCTGTGTAAAGACACATGTGGAAATAATTCAGTCAATGCCCTGAGCAGGGTAGCCCTCACACACACAAACAGACATATACACACACTTCACTCAAACACTTAAACTTAAGATACACACTCATTCCACACTCACCCCTCTTATATACTACATTCAGACATATACACACCCAGCATACACTCACATGTTACACTCATCTGTCCCCTGTTGAGGTGCTCATTGCATGGCATTTGACAGTGTGTTAACTCTACTGTGATCCTAAACTGCCATCAGGTTGTCTACACTCAATCAATAAGTCATGTGTATTCCCGAGATAGCTCACGGTTTATGGAGGAGTTGAACAGGGGGCTACACTTGCAGAACAGTATGTGCAGATGCGAGAGAGTAGACCCTCAGGGATGGTGTAACATCTCTGGCTAGCAATGCCATTTTAGCCGGATGTGATATTGTAGCATGCAAAATATCATGAGATGTGACACGAAGCAGGAGAAGGATCATTCTTGGTTGTCATCACCAAATACAAAAAACAACGTGAAGAATCTTGTAAGTCACAATTAAAGAAACAATGTTCAGTTTACAGTAGATTAAGAGGGTATTCTCTGGAGCATACTGATAACTCTAGGTAAGACGTATATTTAAAGCCTGTCTTGTTTCACTTTTTGAGTAAAAGCTACTATAGCTGATGTTATGAAAGCACATAAAATGCATGTAATAAATAACTGTATACAAAAGTTAGGACCGCTGTTTGCAGTTTTGTTTATGTGGCTTTATGTATCAATCTGTGCATATCCATCTCTCGCATCTGTGTGTACCTTTCTCTCTTTATTCGACAGTATTTGTGTCTCCATCAAACCATCTGGAGCCAGTAGTAGTCACTTTGGAAGAGTGACAGTTACCAAAGGTATGTAAACTTAACTTATCTACATATATTGAGAAGAATGACTAACATAATAACCCAAAGTAACATGACCTGTCTAATAACAGGCTTATTCTCAGTGTTAATTCCATTAGCAACTTTCTTAAAATCTAATGTAATCCCTTTCGACTTTTCTGACACCAAATTATCTTGATTGGCCTTAAAATGTTCAGCTTTGATATTCTCATTGGAGGTCTTAATTCAAATCAATGTTTTAGGTCATAGTTGCATTAGACTGCATTATATTCATTTGAGCTGCCCATATTTTTCTGTCTTTTGTACAGCTGCATTATATTGTGCCTTCAGCACAATATAATGTGATAATGTAGTGACAAACATATAATTGAATATTAACACTTCTTTTAATGCCAACAAATGATTAACATAAACTGTGTAAAAGTTGAACAGTTTGGCAGGGTTTTTAATTTGATATGCAAAACAGGTGTATCTAATAAAGTTTACATGAATTCATTGAATTATATGTCAAGTACTCGCCACTTCAACGTTAAACCACGAGTGCTGTTTATAGTTGCAACTGTGAAATTGTCAGTTGACTTTAGTAAGAGATTTCTTGCAGCCAGCATCTAGTGGCATTTACAGGGACTACAGCTTGAGGCACTTCTGCAGGCGGTCTGTGATTCATGTGGGGGCTGCTGTTGCAACATGAAGCAGCATATATGGAGAGTTTATAGTACTTCAATTAAAACTTTGAATAACTGCTTATAAAAAAAAGTACTCAGCAGTACAACACTCAGCTCCTCTCACCTGCATTAAATGAAGACACGTTTTCATGCACTGTGTCTGAAATGTGATTATCAAAGTGTGAGGAAGTGTGTGTGTTAGGTCAGCAGAGAGCAGAAGCTGGGTTGTTTTTGATACAGCCAAAGTGCAGAAACAAGCCCAATTCTGTAATTTAATATTTCACTGCCTTCACATCTGGAGCTGCATGTAAAAATGGAAAATAGAGGGGTGGGATATAAGAGTGACATGGAGAGGGGGAGGAAGAAAGAGGAGAGAAAAATACACACTTTTCTCCAGCAACACATTCACTCACTCTCTAGTCACACCATGATCACATGCTTGTTTGTGCATGGTAACGCAGGGTGCTTACTGGCTGCATGCATACAAGCCTCTTGTCTTTCATTTTCTTTCTGCAGTTTGTCCCTTTTTTTTATTTTTTAGACATAAACACATGCACCACTCTGGGGTGACTGGTGTTGTAAGTTGGCGTGAGCGTGTAGGTGATCTGGGTGTGATTACTGCTTGGCTCTCCGACAGCTCTGATGATGACATTCAGCGCTTTGAGCTCCTCTGGTCTGGGCCGGCTCCAAACACAACCAGGCAGTACACTCTTTCTACCTCACAATCATACATACATGTGGCCTAGATACTACTGTAACACCATGTGTGCATTAGGCCCATTGTACAGCTGCATGTTCGGGTTCTGGTACAAGAATGTAAGGTTCCGAGGAGACAGAAAGCCATGTTAAGTGAGTACTTTGTATCAAATAATGAGCATCTCTGAGGGTGAATTATGTTAAACACAGTCACGTTGACCTCTCTATCGTAATGACTATGTGCATGTCACTATTATGTTATTCTGTCCAACCTGTTCTTGAGTTCTGCTGCTCCTCAAATCTCTAAGCGTCTGTGTTGTCACCGCCTCTGTCTCTGTATTCCATTTGCTTCAAGTGTCTGTTTGCCTCATTTAAATGCCAAGCTTAGAGAGCAGCTGTGTGTTGGATCCTTGCTATCAAGACAGAGTCAACATATGTACACACACACACACACACACACACACACAAACACACACACACACACAATATTCTCTCAGTTGTGGGGCTTCGTGCCCAGATTGTGTTAATCCTCTCTGTCCTCCACACATTTCTCTACACCCATCAACGTCAACGCTGCTTTGATGAAGACACACAAGCACACACACACACTTACTACTCTCCATCATTATCATTGTTTCAGCTGGAGAAGAGTCAGCGCTTTTGTTTGTAATTACAGGGGTTTGAAGTGAAAGGGAAGAATTTTCAAGAAGAGAGAAGAGGATGGATGGAAAAGTGAAAAAAAGAAAAAGAGTAGGTCAGAAAAAAACACACCAGTATGTCTGTGACATATTAGTCACATTTTACCGTAATTGTTGTTCGACCCCATCCCACACTTGTAAAAAGAAGAAAAAAGAAATACTTTGGGAATGTGCTTTGCAGTGGATGGCTTCCAAGGTTTTGTCTGGTGTGTTCTGTACAAAGGGCAAAAGGAGTTTTGTGGCTGACTGGTATGGTTCTAAAAACATTACAGCTTTGGGTAGAGGCCTTTTCCGCTTCCTAAGCCCGGGGCTTCGGTAAGGATTGACCCCATCAAAGCAGAGTAGATTGTGCCATTTGTAAAGGTACTACAGAGTCTTCAGCAGTAGTCTTTCCCTCAAATCAAAACGAATCCCTCAGTGCAAAACCCCAGATAAAGGAAACATCAGACTGTCTTGGTTGCCTTCCATCTGGAAGTGTGGTGATAAGCCAACCTGAGGATCTTTTAAGACATAAGAAACAATTGACTGATAGACTGATAGACTGATTGATTAACTGTTTAAAAGACCTATTTAAATAGCAAATCTTCTAAGATGAAGAAGAGTTGGCCTGTTCGTCAAAAGCATAAGCTTGTCTGACTGAGGCACAGAAATGTTGAAAACAACAATGCTGACTGATGACAGGCACGTGGCACGCAGCAGCATCCACACAGCTTGCTGCGATCCCTCAGGGTGCATAAAACACAAGCCTCGTTACAGCCTGTGCCCCCCCTGTGACAGACAAGCCAAGGTCACAGTTCAGGGACAAGGGTCGTTATGAGTCAAATCAGAAGCAGACTTACTGTAGCATAAAATGTGCATTTCCATTTGACCATTTTTTACCTTTCATTAATTTTTTTCCTGTGGATTTATAATTTGACATGGCTTTATAATTTATTTTTCATCTCGTGAGCTTCCCAAACTCTTTTTAGCTCTTTCTTCCCTTTCCCACAGACAGTTCACCCATGTTCCTACACCATCTTCATCACACATATATTTTATGCGCCATCTTGGAAGTGAGCACTGCTTTTACTTGTATTTTGTTGCTGATAGGCATATTTCGAGACGGAGAAGCTGCACAAACGCTACAAGTCTCTTCTGAAACATACACACAAAACATGTTCACCCACTATTCACACATAAAACTGCTTTCAAACTCATAGCGCTTAGGGAGGTGTGTGACCCATGTACGTCCTCTCCTGACTCCCAGTGTTGCCCAACAGGGAGTGTTTGTGTGGTATCCAAGGGCAACGGGTAGAGAGGGTGGGGGAGGTTGATGTAGAGAGGCAGGGCTGCAGCCACACTTTCTACTCTGGTTTGTTTGCAGGTCTGATTGCTGAATGTGCGCGCGTGTGTGTACATGCAGATTATGCAGGTGAGTTTGTGCACAGTGTAACTATGTGACTGTGTGTGTGAGTCTGTGCATATGTATATGTGCATGCGTGTGTTTGCTTAATCAGTGTGTGGAAAGTGTTGTTGTCCACAGGCTAACTGTTACTGACAAGCACACACTGACTACTGGAGTCAAAAAGTTAAACGCACTCTATGCTCTTTTCTCTCCCCGGAGGCTCACTCTTTCTGCCTCTCTAACTTTCTCTCCTCCCATTTTTATTTTCTATATTTTTCTCTCTGTCATACTTCTGCTTTTTCTCCCTCCCTGACGATTTCTTTCTTTTGCTCCCTCCTCCCTCCATCTCTGATGATTTTAGCAGAGGTGTGACTCATTGGGCATCGAGCCACAATGTCAGGTAGTGAGGGGAGGGTGGGAATGATGTGAGAGAGAAACAGCAAAAGACAAAATGAAAAGGGGTATGAGAGTTCTTTTAAATGTGGTGAGGTATGGGGGGGGGTACAGAGATATGCAAAACAGAGAGGAATGTGCAAGAGGGAAAGAGTGAGTGAAAGAGAGACTGAAGCGAGAGCAGGGTGTGCAGTCAGCACAAGGAAAACATAAAAAAGGAGGGAAATGAATAATTTCTGCAAACGGTTTCCGTCACAATTAAGTTTTTTCCTCCTTGCATGTTTTCTTGATTGATGCTTGTGTTTTGGCCGTGCAGCGCACTCTCTGAGCTGACCAATGTGTTTATGTGCAAACCTGTTCATGGGCAGGCCTCCATTTATGACTCTGTGTGCTTTAAAGTAGGTAAATTACCAAGGGGGTTATTAATAGGTGCCCACCTCCCAATAAAAAAGACCTGGAGGAAACAGAGAAGGAGGAAGGAGAGGCAGTTGGAAGGAGGCTGCAGAGGATGAAGTGGGCTGGAAAGGGGGGAAGTAAAGGTATGGATGGGTGGAGCAGAGGGACAAAAGAGGAGAAGTGCTATGATTATGATGATCTGGTTTGGAGATGGTTACACAGGCACATTCATGTTCATGTGGCTTGTCAATCAGTTGTCTTTGTGGCCCCTAAGGCAGGGGTTCTCCACTCGCATCCCAGCCTTGGCATTCGCCCACGCACATGCACAGACACACACACACACACTTGGCTGACAATACATGCATTCTGGTATTTTCTTCCTTAAGATGAAACATTGCACAGAATGATTTGGTTTAATATGCCCTTAAGTTCAGCTCACCCGGAGAACGCACACATAAATACACGCTTGAGCTTTGACTTCTGTCCTCACTAGACACTGCATTTGTGCCAGAGCCATGTCTCCGTCTCCTCTCTGTCTCCCCTGCTTCTGCCTTTCTTTCTTCCTCATGTTTTTCTTTACTCCCACAAATCTCATCAAAGATCGTCTTGTTGACAATAAGAGGAAATTATAAACATTAAATTAAGTGTGGCTGCACTGACCAAGATGATGAATGTTGTTTTATTTTACCACCCTCCACCAAACATTTTCAACTCCTGGAGCATCTCTCAGCACGGACCCCTTTGAATCCTTTCTCTTAATCAACACAGCACTCACTCACTCTCCCTCTCTCAAACACACACACACACAAAAGATGCAACTGTTTCTCTGTCTTTGCTGCAATTTGGACAAAACACATGAAAGCATGAATTAACAAACAGAGAAGTCAACATTTCATAACTAAGAATGCCTTTCAACTTACTTTCAGTGAGCACTGATGTGCATTGGCCTCATCAAAACTAAACTTTTTATTAACAAGTACTTTGTTGTGGTGCTGTTATTACATCTTGGCATACGCATGCACCTTAAGATTAATTGGAGAACGGCCTGATCCAGTGTATTTCAGCAGTGGTGACAGAGGCATGGGGATCATCAAAGTCATCCTGATAGATTGCTATCGCCACTCCCACCTGTTCCCCCTGGAATTTCCTCTTCCCAGCATGTGTGTGTGCGCGTGCGTGTCTGTTATGTCTATTTGACTGTTTGTGTTTCTGCATGTGTGCCTGGGTTTGCATCTGTTACCAGGTGGACCTGTGTGTGAGTTTGTGTGCATGTGTGTGTAGTCTGTTTCAACACGTCTGCAACTTGCGGGAATCTTATAATCTGGAGCTGGAATATGTGCTCATGTCTGTGTCTGTCTAGCCCTGTTGCACCTCTCTCTCTTCTTCTCTTCCTTTCTTTCTGTGTTTCTCTCACTCCCTCTCTTTTCTCCCGATCTTTGACAGCTCTAATAAGTTGAGCAGATCGAGTTACACCCCTTATTAGATGCCAAAATCTCCCTGTTTTTCTGTTCTTTCTCTAATTCTGTCTTCTCTTGTCTTTCATGTAAATGCTATGTCAGTTTCTCACGAACATGAGGATACACACACACACACACAGAGCAGACATACACTCGCTGACAGACAGTGAGACACAGTACATGCACGCACTGTCTCTGCAGGCCTCTCAGGTTGCTGACATTTTCCATTTTTGCGCATATAAAGTAATAATAATAATATTAGTGGGTGTGACAGAGCAAGGGTCCATTCACTGCCACTGCCAGCCTCCTATAAATATCCCCCTTCTTCAGGGGAATCCGAGAAGCAGCAGAAACCTTCAGTTTACACAGCTGAGGAGCATGTGGACGAAACCCTTTATTCTCTCTTATTCCCTCTTTTTCCTCCCTCTCCTTTCCCCTAAACCCTTCTCTACATTTTCCTGTCATTTCTTAACTTTGTCTGCTACTGTGTGTCTTTAACGACTTTCTGTTTCCTTTCTTTTTCTCTCTTGTCTCCTCTCACCCGACTTACTCTCCCATGATTTCTTACACCCATCACTTTATCATGTTTTACCCCCTTCATTGCCCTCATATCTCTCTTCACTCTTTATCTCAGCAGATATTGGGGTGACAAAGTGGGCCGAGTTCAGCAGGTAACTGCAGAGCGCTTAAAGGTAGAAGCCAATTGGAGGTGGAGGTAGTTCTTCCTTTAATAAAGCCTTCCTCACTCCCTTAACTTCTGTCTGCTTGCGTCACACACAAAGTTCAAATCTGTTGAAGAAATCACAATGATCTCTGAGGCCATTCAACCAAATTTACTGGCCACAAACATCACAGTAAAAGAGATTAATGAACACAAAGCTCCAAAAAGCTGTGATGCATTTATAGTAGGAGGTAGACTCTGCTTATTGTTTATGTATGAGTACGAGAGACAGAAAACGAAACCGTTCTGTGCTTTATTGGTCTTCAGCGCCTCCTAGTGGATTTTCTGTGTCAACGCGACAAAACGTTTATTAACTTACCAAAGAAGAAGACGTCATTCAAAGCTGTAAACTCGCTCAATATTACTCTTTTATGAAATATATAAATAATTGATAAAGAATAATAATAAAAAATAAAGTATTGTGTGTTTATATATTAAAGCGGTAAAATAAAAACACATAAGAGTGTTATGTGTAAGAGTAAATAACTCCTTTTATAATTAGAGATTAATGCTTTGGTGGTCTGCTCCGCTGCCAAATGGACTGATCATTTTTTATCCGTTTAATAAAAACACCAACACACTAAACTGAACAGGTCTGGTTTTAGAACACGTGACGTGGACCTAGTCCGGAAAAGAAGCCGGTTCATTCCCGGTCACATTTATTCCACTTTTTAGCTTTAGCTTTTTCTTTGTAGATGTGTTGCGTTTATTTTTGGCATATTCCTATTTATTCACATACACAAACCATACAAAACTTATGTCAACATAACGTTGGCATAAATACAATTTATAGATATTTAAATAACTTCTTTTACTTTGCTTCCGCATCGGTTTAGCTCAATGGTTACTTCGTTCCTGACAAACGAAACCTCGCTGTGGTCCGCGGACTGCACGGTTCGACCCTGGGCGCTGTCCGATGTTTTTCCTCCAATATTTTATCACGAAACTGCACACTAATGCTTTTAAATCCAGTATGTGGATAAATACGCTGCTACTGTTTATACCTGCTTATAAGGTTTTATAATACTTAATACTTAATCAGTGCATCACTTCAATGTTGCTGGTAACAGTATATACAATAATAATGGAATTCCACACATTGCACAAAACTAAATGCAATGTTCTTAAGCCTACATTTGACTATGGTATATCAGCCTATTCCTGGACAATGGTTTATGAATATAAAATGCAAACATATTTTCACTGTCCTTGTCATGAAGGTGTTTCCCTGGATCCACAGGAACTCTGACAAGTTTGTCTGAGAGATGATTCAAGCTACAAAGGGAAACGTTTGTTATAAAAAGTCCTCTTTGAGTATTTCAGTATTTCAGCCCAGAGATATCTGAAATTTAAATAGTAATAGTGCTGTATAAAAATAATGCCTTTTTAGTAATTGTGAGAGACATAATATGGCAGAACAAAATAATTTCATAATGTTTGTTTACCTTCTAATATAGCTTCCTATTTATCTAACACATACACTGTAATGTAATGTATGTTGACCAGTGTGATGGACAGTGAGACGCCTGAACTTTCGTTGTTTCACTGTCTCCTAGTGGATTTTCTGTGTCAACGTGACTAAATGTGCATTAGTTTTTATATGGAAGACGTCATTCAAAACTCAATCCGGGTATGTCATGAACCCGCCCAGTTTCAGTTTTAGTATTTGCTGACATACCTTTTAAGGTGTGGTGTCATAATCATGTGTTTTTTAACGACAGCTCTTTGACGTTCACATAACATATGAATAGTGGCCTAATAACCGAATGAAAGGAGACGGTAAATTAGCTGAATATTTGCTACTAATCACAGATAATCACCATCATTCACTGAATATATCTGAGCACAAACATTAAACATCAGATTTATCACAACGTGAGGCAACACCACGTGATCTGTATTACCGACTGTTTTTCGACATCTGTAAATCTGCTGAGTATTAAACATGTGTGTCCGAACATGTTTGTCTTTGACCTTAATCTCCCAAACAAACAAACAAACAAAAATAATCTAAGCTAACAGCATATCTGTGACAGTGTTACTGTATTTAATCATCTTGTGCTGATCAACTTCCGCACCAGTTTAGCCCAATGGTTACTTCGTAACGTTACACGACACCATCCTATGGTCCGCGGACCGCGGGTTCGACCGTGGGCGCTGTCTGGTGTTTTTCTGTTTTTACTTCTATAAAGCTCTTTTTGTTCTCTAAAGTTCTTCTTTTGTATCAGATCAAAAACGTGGCTTCTGTTTGTGGAGAAATTATATGGTCTCATATAATAAAGGATCAGAACCAATACACCAATTGTATCTGGGGAGTAAATATATCTTTCATACACTTCTTACCAAAGAATATGAAGAATATTTTCCTTGCTCTCACTGTGATGTGTCCTTCCAGCTAACCTTCAACGTGGCTCCTGTCCTGCACATGTTGAATGGTGACAGCAGCTCACAGACTTACTCGTTTTTCTCCAGCAGTCGTCGCTGTGACATGTCTCAGGTTCATCAGATGCTTTAACCTATGTCGTCATGGTTTTAGCAGTACCCCCACATTAAAATAAAAAACATTTTTATTCTAATGTGGTCTATCTAGAGGAACGTGCACTATAGTGTACATCCATTCTTGGTACATTTAGTAAAAGCCAAGTGTAACCATCCTGTTAAATGGTTTTGTGCAGCTTTACAGGCTTCTAGGTTTAGTGAAACACAGATATTAGCTGCTGATTACACCTCAAAAACTAGACAAGACAATACGTCTGTAAATAGTTGTATTTTTAAAGGTAAAGATGCACTTAAATTAATGGTATTTTATAATTGAATTTTTGCAACCACAAACTCAGAAGAAATCTAGCATCTGCTAGATGACTAAATGACTAACTGTAACAGCCCAAACAACAATAAAATCACTTCTAATAGCAAAATTAATAGTAACAGAAATAAGATATTCAAAAACTAGCTATGTTATGAATCTGCATCGATTACCAGCAAATTGGAAAACTACATTCATGTGCAGATGTTTATGCCAAATGACTAAATGTAAATGTAATACATGTAATTTCTGAATATTGATAGTATCTTTAACCATGCTCCTGTTGTCCCAGCGTGGACCCGTTAGATGGCGCACTAAGACCACGGATTAAAAAACAAGAATCTGACTGGAACAAAGTCCAAACTATTAAGATATGTTTGTTCTTCTTGATAACTCAATTAATGAAGCGTTTATGGGTTCTGGTCCTGATTTAAACTCTGGGAGCAAAACGCCTATTCAGTGATTATTTTTATATGTTATTTAAACTACGACACCAACTTAGATAAATAACATATATACCCATAGTGTTGGTTCTTTAAGACTGACGAATAACTGTAATGTTGATTGATACCAGTACTTTAGTTTAATCAATTGCAATTTTTTTTGCCATCATTGTCTATTTATATATCCCCGTGTACATTTTTCCTGCAAGGTGTATAACAAATAAACATAAAGTGCGTTATCCGTCCAACTACTTTATGTAAATTATTATGGCAGCTTGACCTTTCCCGTGCTTGACATTAGGAATGTCATAGAGATCACAAAAATCCTCAACACTGTTTCACATTTTAAGGAAGTTCCCAACAGATGGCGCCACAAGATCGGGAATGAAAAGAAATTGTTCAGCTGGCCTCGCTTGTGCAGAATGATGGTCAAATAAAAGTGGCCGTGTGCCTGTCAGCTGGGAACAACTGATAAAATAAAACATATGCTTCTTGATATGAAAACAGTATGTGTTTATTTGTAAATGAAAGCTTTTAAAACAATCTGCCCCTCATCACGCTTCACCTACTGCCACAGCTGACACCCTCTTCTGAGAGGGAGGGGGGTGAAAGGTCACGGTCGGGCGGTTGGTGAGCGGTGGTTCACAGGAAGTAATAGCTGTCTCCCAGCTCGGACAATGGGGTGAGCGAGGCGACAGGAGCGGATGAGACCAGCTTAATACTCCGTGTAATGCATGTTAATGTAACAGGCAGCGAGGGACCGACGGCCGGAGTGCTCTGGGATTATTTATCACAAAACATTTGTATTCTTCCGTCGGAGAACGGTTGATCCCGGATAGCTACACACTAATCCTTCACTCCGTTAATTAAAAAGAAGGGCGAAGCAATGGAACTGGTGGTGGTGGTGGTGTTTTTTTTTCTTTTCCAGAAATGTAATCATTTCTGGAGAAGCTTAACCATCTGCTTGAGGTTAAGTCTGCAAGCAGATTGTGTTTTCTGCTTATTTAAACCTGGGGATTTTAGTTTTTTTTCCTAAAAAGGGAAGGGTGATGCATTTCAGGGGCTGCTTTTTGAAGAGATAGGTCAAAACTACTTTTGTTTCCAGGGAAAGCAGTGGCACGTATTATGTAGCATCTTATTCCATGATGTGCATATTATTAATGTGCATGACAGGCCTTGGTAAGAAATAAGTAGTGACCTTTGTTATCGCCCCTTTAAATACCAGACTTAACATGAATTATACAGAAACTACACCCCACCTCCACTCCCCAGTGCCTGAAGTTATTTTTCTCTAAAAGAAAAATGTCAGAAACAACAACTGTCTTCAAGAGGAACTATTCCCACTAGTTCTGTTGGGTTTGTTTTCCCCTGAAAAGCAGAAAACAACATCAGCGACGCTTTGTTTCTCTGATCATTCTCATAAAGGACCAACCATCAACACACTTTCAAGAGGGGTTACAGTCCTCTCGTTTTGTGGGTAGTTTTAACAGAAACTCCAGCGTCTCATGTAAGAGAGAATATTGCCTCTAGGAAGGAGAAATATATTTTCTTGTTATCCATTTCTCATCTCCCTCTCGCTTTACTTCTTTTTAGTAGTTAACAAGCCCGGTGCTGCCTGAGGGCCACGGATGTGTCGTCAGTCCCAAGAAGAGACTTTCAGATTTCAAACCACGGTTTTACATTAGGATGCCACTCGTGTCTGTGCGGAGACGAGCCCGAATCCACAAAGACGTCCTTTAGTTTCCCTCTCCCTGTGGTTCAGTGGCAGTCTAACTGACCAGGATTAACAGGAAGAAAAGATCAGATCTGAGCAAACATGTGCCGCACTGTAAACAGGCCCGAGCGGCACTTTGATCTGTTCCAGTCTCCCACTGTCGGAAACATCCCCACACATTCATGCACATCATAAACAAACACATCTATGTGTCATTTCTCTAATCCCAACAATAATACCTGATTAGACAAGTGTGATTGAGGCTTTATGACATTGCTTTTATGTTGATTATGTTGATACATGTTGACATACTTAAATGAATTAAAGTCGTGTAATACCTATTTGTATGAGTGTATCTCCGCTCATGATTGTCACTGTAATCACGTTAACCTCCAACGTGCAGCTAACGCTCCTTAAATTATTGATTAAAATGGAATATCGTGACCTATCAAAGATTCTTTTTGTAAACCCCAATTTTGCGTGTGATGATTAATGAATGGGACTGTTTTTGCAATGTGGGCATTCATCTTCAAAGGGCTCTCATTAAAAAGTATTATAGTGTCCCCGGGGCCAACTGGCCACTGGTCCATCTGAGGCAAAGAGAAAGAGTGCCTGTGTGATTTTGTTTTCTGCATTAGCAACATATAAAAATCTCACCTCGGGATAAGTTTATTCTTTTGTGAGGCTATAATGGGAGTTACAATAAATCAAAGTAAAAGAATGGTAGCCACTGCCACATTGGACCTGTAGGGCTGTGACAAACTTTTGTCAGCTTAATGTGTTAAATACAGCCAAGGAACACGACACCCACAACACAGTTTGTCCCCTAATCCAAATCGGGCTCTGACGCCTGGTGTCAAACTCGCGCCTTCTCGTCTCTTTAATGGATCAGAGGAGCAGACACGGGGATGTTAAAGGGTTAAACCTCCACAGTAATTAGAGTCGCACATTCACTCGGCGTCCTCCAATACAAAGCTGCGAGAAGTTACGTCCACCCCCTCCACCTCTCCAGCTCCCTCTCTCTCTCCCTCTCTCTCTGCACACAGACACACACACCTCCCCGACAGCTCCTCCAAATGTGTAATACACTGGAAAATCAAAGCGCGAGTCTCCCCCGTTCACACACCACTGGTATTGCGCGTGGAGCACAATTGAGAGAGAGCTTGTTTCACTCTCTTTCACGCTCTCCTCTTAACTATTCAGTAAAGTTGTCCATAAACATAGGTGTTCTAACTTAAATGGATTTTTTTTTTAGTCCGGACCGGTTCCATTTTGAGCAATTACTTTTTTTAGCTGAATGGCTTCATGAAGCGAAATATGTCTGCGTGAGGTGATTTTACGCACGCCACTGAAATGGATCACAGACTCTCCAGAGGAAGTTGGGTACCAGTAACAGAGCTGGTTATATGTCTGCTTCTGTGTGCGTGTGTGGTGGACCTGGTCCTTGCGCAGATCCGGTACTCCATTCCCGAAGAGCTGGAGCATGGAGCTTTTGTGGGCAACATTGCCGAAGACTTAGGCTTGGATGTGGCCAAGCTGTCAGCCCGTCGGTTTCGTATAGTCTCCGGTGCAAAGAAGCAGTATTTAGAAGTGAACTTGGAGAATGGCATTCTGTTTGTCAACGAAAAGATAGACAGAGAGGAGCTATGTGAACGAAGCCCGAGCTGTTTTTTACACTTACAAGTGGTTATTGAAAACCCACTAGAACTGTACAGAGTGGAAGTGGAGATTTTAGATGTGAATGACAACTCTCCCAGTTTCCCATGGAGCGAGTTTAATCTCGACATCACAGAATCAGCTGCGCCCGGCTCCTGCTTTCCATTAGAGAGCGCGCAGGACCAGGATGTGGGCACCAACGCTCTGCGCTCTTATCAGCTAAGCGCAAACGAGCACTTTGTGCTGAACATCCAAACCCGCAATGATGGAAGCAAGTTTGCAGAGCTCGTACTGGACACCCCGCTGGACAGGGAACAGCAGAAGAAACATGAAATGGTGCTGACAGCCTTTGACGGGGGGTCGCCGGAACGCTCTGGGACGGCAGTGATAACTATTACAGTGCTAGACGCCAACGATAACGTCCCCGTGTTCGATCGCTCAGTTTACCGGGCAAGCCTTGTGGAGAACGCACCGAGGGGGACACTGGTGCTGAAGCTGAACGCCACAGACCTGGACGAGGGCTCCAATGGGGAGGTTACCTATGCGTTTAGTGGGCACGCACCGCTCAAGGTGCGTGAACTCTTCAGCGTGGACCCGTATACAGGTGAAATCCGAGTGAAGGGCATTGTGGACTACGAGAAAGCCAGTGTGTATGAACTGTACGTGCAGGCGAAAGACAGAGGACCCTCTGCGGTGGCAGTGCACAGTAAAGTGCTGGTGGACATCCTGGATGTGAATGACAACGCGCCCGAAGTCATCCTAACATCAGTGTCCACTCCTGTCCAGGAAGACGCGCCACCGGGCACGGTGATAGCCGTTATCAGTGTCATGGACCGGGATTCTGGGGAGAACGGGAACGTAGATTGTCAAATTCCAAGCAATGTCCCATTTCAGCTCCATTCATCCTTTAAAAACTATTACACTCTGGTGACAAGCGAATTTCTGGACAGGGAAGCGGTGTCTGAGTACAACATCACACTCACAGCCCGCGACCTGGGCGCTCCTTCACTTTCTACCAGGAAGACGATCCTGGTTCAAGTGTCTGACATCAACGACAACCCCCCGCGTTTCTCTCAACCTTCATACACAGTTTATGTGACTGAGAATAATGCCCCGGGCGCTTCCATTTGCTCTGTGACTGCATTCGACCCCGATTCGAACCAGAACGCCTATTTGTCTTATTCTATTCTCGAGGGTCAGATTCAGGGCATGCCCGTGTCCACTTATGTCTCCATCAACTCTGACAATGGCAATATCTACGCACTGCGCTCTTTTGATTATGAGCAACTTAGAAACTTTCAGATACTGGTGCAGGCGCAGGACGCTGGTTTCCCCCCACTCGCCAGTAATGTCACAGTGAACGTCTTTGTCTTGGACCAGAACGACAATGCACCTGTTATTGTGTCCCCGCTGCCCAAAAACGGCACCGTCGCGACGGAGGTGGTTCCGCGCTCCGTCGACGCTGGGTATCTGGTTACCAAAATAACAGCGTTAGACGCGGACGCGGGGCAAAACTCCCGGCTGTCCTATCAGGTGTTGCAGGCTACGGACCCGGGACTGCTCAGTGTGGCTCTGTACACAGGCGAAATCAGGACTATTCGCCGTTTGGTAGAAAAAGACGCAACCAGGCAAAGGCTGGTAATATTAGTCAAGGACAACGGGCAGCCGCCGCTCTCCGCTACCGTCTCCATTGTCCTCACAGTGGTAGACAGCGTGCCCGAGTCGCTGTCAGATTTCGGAGATCTCACCCTCACCCCACAGCCCCCCTCAAACCTCGCTCTCTATCTGATCGTGTCACTGAGCACAATATCTTTAATATTCCTGGTGGCTATCATCGTTCTGGCAGCGGTCAAGTGCTACAAGGACAGGGAGACCCTCAGCGGGTACAACCTGCCGCCGTTCGCCTGTTGCTGTTGCGGGGGGTTTCAGCCTGATCCGCCCCCAGAGGTGTTCAAAAAATCCAACATCAACATGCAGATTTCGTCCGCGGCCAAAGTACCCACGAACTGTATGGAGGTGAATGGAAACAGCAGTCTGTCTCAGTCATATTGTTATAAAGTATGCCTGACCCCAGAATCTGCCAAAAGTGACTTTATGTTTCTGAAGCCATGCAGCCCAGGCAGCACACCGAGGAACAACGAGGCGAAGAGCGCAGAAAACTCGTGGAACCCGCAGAGCCGAAGCGCATCTGTGAACAACGGAGCAACTACTCCCAATGAGGTACAGTGGAAACAGCGTAGAGTATGAAACAAAAGAGAATGTGTGTAGTTCATTTCAATCTGCCTGCTTCAGTCACTGCCTCCAAGAAAATCAATCTCCGTTTTGTATCTGATAAGAATCTAAACTGTGACATTCTCCCATGAAGGTCAAATCAGGCATGTCAGACAAAATTTAACTTAACTCCAACAAAACAGCCCCAAACCATAACATTCTTTTCGTTCTAATAGGCCTGTTAGGCTGTTTTTTTTATGCGGTTATGGCAATAATTTTTATCCAATTGTGCTGCCTAGGTTGATGTTGTGCTCCCGGAAAATAAAATGTGTGTGATATATTGCATGTTAATGAAAGTATAAAGCTTTATCTTGCAGCATATGCTGTGCACATACCGTGTCTTGACATCTGTATAGAATTAAGTGAGATATCAATTACTGTGCGAGAGGAAGGGGACAATGTAGTTCCCCGGGACTCCTCCACACAGTCTTGGAAACACTTCTGCAAAAATAAATGAGAAGTAGACAAAGAGTTGAATTACTGGACTTGGTTGTAATAGCTTATGACCTGTGAAATAACAGACACATGACCGAGTGTCATCCCCACATACTTTCCATGGCATGGAGGACACACACACACACACACACACACACACACCTGCTTACAGCACATCCACCTGAGTTTAAACAATAAGTCAAGGTTATATACGTGGCGGACAAGATGAATGGCAGGTATTGGAATTAATCTGTCTTGGGTTCAGACAATTCTTGTTCGACCAGTCAGGTTTGCGACACGCCTTCTTGCTCTCAAGCTAACAATAAAGGACAGATAACCTCACTAACTATGCCTCAAGGGCAAAAGCACGACAGAGCCATTCTACTACACACAATGTAGGGTTGTCCATTATTGATGAAAAATGGCAAATGGCCGGTTTTGGGGAGACAGGGAAGGACACCGAAAGGGGAGGGGGCAAGGAGATGGAGGGGGTGCAAGGACATGGCTGGACTGAGACGTGGGCCGCCTGTAGATCGGTCCCGGCGTTGTCCTCTGAATGTGAGCAAGGGGAAAGGGAGAGAGACACAGAGAGAGAGAGAGACAGAAAGAGAGAGAGAGAGAGAGAGAGAGACGTGGCTTCATATTTGTCGAGCAAGGATGGGAAGAGGAGGGGTGAAATAGAAGGAGGGAGAGAAAGGAGACCAAGAAGAGAGGAGATTTGCGGAGGCAGGATGTCTACATCAGTGTTTTCTAATTCTAACAGACGGGGCAGCAGACCGTGAATGTGTACGCATTGCTCATTGTCGTCTGCCTGTTTCCATCAAAAGGCAGCGGGGATAAAGACTCACAGGCCTGATACCAGACTCCACCAGGCACACACTGACAAATGTCACTTCGGTCACTGGCACATACACCTCTTGCCACGAGGGGGATTTCGAGGTCACGGTGATTGTTCTGCCTGCAGCTATGCTCCTTCAGGAGAAAGTGTCCTTCCTATCATTAATTGGTTCCTCTAATTCACCCGGTGGTGTCCCTCAGCGTACCCACAAGAGTCGTCTTGAGGTCGTCGGTGACACATTAAATCTCAAAGACAAATCACGTTGAAATTATATTGGAACATTTCCCAAAGCAAGCACATAGGCGCGCTTAGGGTGATGAATCGAAGGTGAAAAGTGAGATTAAACACACAGTCAAGCGTGTCCAACGCAGAGGACAGGTGTCCATGCACGTGTACGACTGCCGGAGCCTATATGCCTGTGGATCTGTGTTGGACTGTTCATATACAGCTGCAAGGACTATGCAAACTTTTCAAGGCTCTCTCTGAGACTTTTAATTAAAAACCTTGCTCGAGGAGCATCAGGCAAATATTAATGTAAAATGATGCATAAAATCCACAAAACAATGACGTGTGTAATTTTCTTAATTTCCTCCCTGGCACGGTTCCCTTTGAAGATTAAAATCATGTTTCGTTTCATCCCGGTGGGGTTCTAATTGGTTTTGTGCGTAGCTGGTGAGGAGTGTATTTTGAATACAGACTATGATAATACGCTTACGTCGCATTGTCCTTGTTAACAGCTTCAAGTGAATTAATAGAGCGTGCAATCCATACTATTAGACTCAGCCCAGGAATAAATATCACTCGGGTGCTCTCCTTCACCCTTCCCGCTGCGCCACAGAGGATAAAAGCAAAACTAAGTGACAGGCGAGTCGTCGCTGAAGGCAACGGCTCCTCCACAAATTCCGTTCTGCCAAACATCCACAGGGCGGCGGTCGCGATCCATCTGAAAAGAGTCATGTCTCCATTTCGGGGCGAACACGACGATAGACCGCTTTCATGTCAATCATCACTCACCTACTGATCCGAAAAGATGGAACGTGCAGACGGAAGCTTGCTTTTAAGAGACAATGTTTGTATGTTTCAATGGGAAATGTTTTTCTGTGAAGTTAAAATGATGTCATGTTGTTCTTTTTTTCTGCAGCTGAAGCAGGCAAACACAGACTGGTCTCTCACAAAGAATCAAAATTCTTCCATTAAAAGGTAACATTTGACCCTTGACCTTGTCACTTTGTCAACATTAGGTGAAGAAACACCTACAAATACAATTACATTAACATATGAGTAAATTATGTAACCACCGACTGGTGCCTTGTTTGCAGTTACAACTCTATCAACATGGATGGCACCCTCATGCGTAAGGCCATGCATGCAGACCCAGAAAATTACGTCACCTCCATGGCACCTGGACAGTACTGGACCTGGGGGACTCAAATGAAAGGCATGAAAGGTAAGAGCTGCCAAACAGTGAGCTACTACCACTTTCTTTGTTGATCCCTTAATTGGGATTAGCACGAGTTTTATCTCATCTGTAATACTGCCACCAGCAGGATTATGTTCATAACTTCCTTCTTTATGTTCTTTTGTTGTTATTTATCCTCTTTTCTACTTACCTATCTTGTATTACAGAATATAAGATGTCTCCATCACCAAGAGGGGTCCCATCTCGTGCCTGGACTCCTCGGTGCACACCTCCCCCCCAACAGCAGCAACCATCAATCCCCTCCCACACCCAACCACACCCACCACCTGACTATCACCACAACGTGTACATTCCTGGAACACCGTCGGGCTTTTGCACCCTGAGGCCCACGGCGCAGAGAAGTGAGCTGGACGTCCACAATTCCTTCTCCACCTTTGGAAAGAAGAGGCGTCTGCAAATGTCCCCCCAGGGAGAGACTGCGATGATAAATAATGACCTGTACAACGACTGACTTTTAATTGACTGTCTGGATGGATTATTAAAATGATGGATAACCTCATAGGAAACTTCGAGAGAGACAGTTCAGTACATAAAGTAATAAACGCGTGATTTACAGTTGGTATAAAAATGAAAATCAGTGAATGCGCCATGAGTAAAAGAAATAGCGAACCATCTATTTTGGCTAAAATGCTGAAGGTAAAATATGTCTGATGCGACACGCCACTGCAACATCGTTAATGTATTCGTCTGCTTATTATTATTATTATTATTATTTAGACAATCAAAGAGGAGCAGCAGTTTCATCCAAAATGTTTTGAAAAAGCATTGGTGGACAATAATTTTGCACATCCTTCTGAATTTATATTTTTAGGTTTTATGAAAACGATGGGGTTTTTTTGTATGTTTTTCGCTAACAGAGCTTGCGTAAATATGAAATTGTATCAATATGTATATGCAAGCTGCACCATGACGCCGGCAGCTGTAAACACGGGAAGTTTCCTTCCACATATGTACTGTATACATTTATGAAAATAAAGTATTTTTTTCATATGGTCTTTTTCCTCGATCTTACATGTGCATGAGTGGCCTTCTGTGTTATATACAACTAAATACTTCAACCCACGCACGCACAGACTCTGCGGATCAACATGCATAAAGCATTTAGATGTTTCCTAGATCTATGTTTAATTAGCTCCAGTCAATTATTTTGGGTTGAAAAAGTTCCACAGCTACTCTTACAAGCGTGGAAAGCTTTTCGTCTTGGTAAGCTGTTTTCCAGGGTGAGGAATAAACAGTAAAATGCTAACATATGCTAATTGGACTGCTTGCATTTCCATTTGCCCGCAGAGAATACTGGGGTTCATTAACTGAACAAACAGAACCTCCTCTATCGAAATATCACTTTAATTAAGACCACCAACACAAATACAAGAGTCAAGGAAACAGAGGGCTCAGCTCCAAATGCCACACCTGTATGTGAGCGGTGGGGCCTGTGGCTTGTCTTCTCTGTGCCCTTTTACATTTTCTTTCTCAGGAATTAGTTCCCACAATCAACAGATGAGAGCTGGCCACTGGCCAGAAATGAGCAGGGTAATTAGGTCGTCCTATGGCTCAGATAGAAAATAATTCCCTTAATAAGGAAACGAGTGTCCGTAGAGAGGATGGAGGGGAGCAGGCTAACCTTCTCTGCGGTAAGGTGATCCACAGGGACGGCTGAAGGGGCAGCCATATTTAGGTCAGCTTGGCTTACTTTCAGATGACTGAGGAATAGAGCTGTGTCCCTAAAATAGAGGCGTAGGGTAACTCTTACTTTCCCCTACAAGAAGCGTTTTAAAGCTTAAAAAAGTCACGATAGAAACACCAACTGTGTGTATGCACTTGAACTAATTTTTCTTTGCTTCAAATTCAGCTGTTGAAGGCTGAAATTGTAATGAAATGTTAGTGTATAGTCAGTCTTCTTTTTACAGCAATGTGATATTCAACACATAAACCCCTTCATATCATTGAAACACGTTGGATGTTTGGAGCTATCCACCACTATGGTGCTGAAACGGTTTTGATCAGCGGCGTTTGTCATGCACATTCTGCAGTCGTCCACCGGAGGGCGCACCTGAAACTCCTCAGTCCACACTGATGTGGTCCATTGGTGTCATTATTTTGGTGGCACCCTCTCTCTCTACCACACACACACAAATCCTGAACAAACATGAGGCCCCCTTTAACTTTTTTACAAATTGCAAATCTTTGCACAGCATTTATTTAGCTTTTATTTAAGTTTTGTGGTAAGAAACCCAAAAAGTAAAAAATAACTATGGAAATGAACTTATTTTTTTTCCTTTAAGCCTAGTGAAAGACATATTCAAATAACCTATTAAAAAAATAGGTACAAAAAATATGCATTCATTGCATGTAAAAGTACTTTAAATGCAGGGGTATCTGGAGTATAAAATGTAGAAAATTGCTCACTGTAAGTAATATGATTAGGTCATTTATGCAGTGAAGCGGAAAAAAAAAACATTAAGTCAAATTTTAAACTGCTTTTTACATTTACATGAGGAATTGTAAAGCAACTATAGTTATTCGAGTCAAACAAAGAAATATAATGCAGTGAAATCTCTATATAATCATTAGATGTGGTTTATTATAAAATAACAAATAAAAACACTTAGATAAAAGGTTCTAGAACTTCAAATCTGTGTAAAAGCTGAGTAAAAGTTACATTCCACTTTTGGTTTCAACTAATGCTCACTAAGTGCTATTTGCATCTCAGCATAATAAACTAGAGTTATTAACCACAAATAAAAACATACTGTTTGCTTATATGTTAGTTACATATCAAATAATAGAGAGTGTAATTATATACTACTACTCTGTCAGCTTTAATGTACATATGATGAGAATCTGATGTGTTTTAATACTGAGTTGACAACAGACTAATCCAGCAGAGGGCATCACTGAGAAAGAATCTGAAATTTGAGGATTAAAAAGAGTAATTTATATTGTCTGGTAGAATACAGAGACAGACACTTTTACACAAAAAAGACAGCTTAGCTGATGCAATTTGTGTCAAGGGGTGAAAGAGAAAGGAAAATTAAAGGAATAACTGAAGGGGGGTCAAGGAAACTCATTTCTCTCTTTCATTAAGTATAGTATTGGCACAGCTACATAAGCCACAATGCCACAGACAACACACACTTAATAGTAGGTTATGGGCTGGTCTGGTTTTACTGTATCAATTTGAATAAAAAATAGGTAAAATAGAAAAAACAACTATAAAAACACATAGATTCATAGATATAAATATTTTGTTTCATAGAAATAAGCTTAATAATTTATCTTAATGTAGAGATGTGCTATCAAAGACCTAGAATCACTGCATAGTCCTGCAGATGTGCAGAGATATTCCCTTTGAGTGTTTGCTGATTTATTGTAATTCTATACGTCTAACACTGAGCAAAGTGTGGCAGAACATAGAACATAATGAAGCAAGGTGAAGCAGTACGGATTAATTCAGAATCTCTTGTTTCTGCTAGCCTTGATTTAAAAAATGTGTGTATATGAACTTTAACTTAAAAGACATACATGTAAAGCAATGTCCTAATATAATAAATCCATCCATCATTATACTGTTGAGAGTGTTAACAACACTAAACAAAGACCATCACAAGAAGATGTGGACTCTCCTTGTGGTTCTTTTCTCATAACAATACCTAAAAATAAGGAGGCAGTTATAAAAAAAATAACAGGCCTCCTTATTTTTTTAATAACTCGTTGGTCTTATTCCTGCCATTGAGAGTGATGATTTAATATAAAAATAAAGCACTGGATGCAAAACTTTGCAAAAGTAAAACTTTTAGAAATATTTTGGTACAGATTGAATATTCAGATAATGTCTGCAATATTAGACCACACACAGTAATAGACAATAATATTCCCATTTCTTCCCACAGGCGTTTGTTTTATTGATGTTTAATGTTTGTTTAATTAGATGTTGGTGTTATGTGCTAACAAACACAAAATGTTGGACATTTGCTGATATAGTTTGAAAAAACAGTAACACTGTAAAGTTCTGCCTGTATTAGACTGATTATACACCGAAACTATTTCCGGCTGTGACAACACACCCCCATATGTCGAAGGTCATGATGCACAGTGTTGACACCTTTTAATCATGGCCAGTCTTCACTTTTCCTCATGCTGACACTTGATAAATGCCACTAAATGTCATAACTCACAGTGTATCACAGCTTGCTGCATATGCACCTCTCAGGTGCCATGCTCATCTGAAAGGTCTGGCACATGCTCCTTGTTAAGTACAACCATTCTAGCAATATATAAGTTGTTGTCAAAGCAAAAAGGTAATTGTGTTTTTTTACTTACATGATTCAAAAATTATCTTTTTATTTTGATATTTAAAACTGATTATACTTTTTAATTTAAAGTTAAAACCTAAGAATATGACAATGCAATGAAAAACATTGTATAGTAATAAACCCAAACAAAGTAAGTTTGATTTTATTTTGACTAAAACTAAGAAGCACCCTTTACTGATTGACACACTGAAAATAATTTTGTCTTGTTATTAATAAGAGTACAGTTATTAATAAGAGCCATGTGGCTGAGCCACATGTGGCCATGTGGCTCAGCCACATGGCCACAGGGTTTCAATCTGTGTTCTTAACTCACGAGACTCGTGGGCTTCAGACGTTGCACTTACCAACAATGTAACAAACGGCACCTTTCTGGAATTAGTTTTACCAACATAACCAAGCACGGTGATTTGGATCTTCAACATTTTCATATAGAGCTTTATGCATCAGTCAGTCTCAGCATTAATACAACCTGGTGGTTTTAAGTGTCAGAACGTAGTTTATTAAAACCAGCTGCATGGGAGTCTGTGTACCTGAAACCAATCTAAAACATAAACAAGCATAACTAATATTTTAGCCTGTCACAAATGTTGACATGTCAGAAAGTATGTGGTCTAAAAACATGAAAATTAATGATCTTCAAGCCCCAGGCTGACTGAGTGGTGTTTGAGGCTTCAGTGTCAGGTTAAAAAATAATGTATTGTTTTTTCTATTAAACTTAAACCGAATTTAGCAAAAATTAGCTCACTTTCAATTCAATTTAACTTTATTTATTAGTGCCAGTTCACAACAAAGTCTCCTCAAAACACTTAACATTATGCCATGAATTCTGATATTACAAGGTTCTAATTTGTTAGTTTTTAAGTTGGAACTCCCCCAATTTGACAATTCTAATATTTTTATGTCTGAGGTCAAAGTGGTTAGTGGACTAATACTGGATGGCATTCCAAAAGGAGGTGCTTTTAATGTTTTGGCCACACCATTAATTTTAAACATGATGGGCAAAAAATTAGAACCATCTCTTCTTATATTGCCCTTCAGTACAACTCCACTAACCACTTTGACCTAAGTCATCAACACATATTAGAATTATCACCTTTGTGAGAGTTCCAACTTAAAAACTGACAAATTAGAACCTTGTAAAATCTGAATTCCTGGCAGAGGTGCTCTATTGGGTTATATTAGAATGTACAGGTGTACCTAATAAAGTGGTCACTGAGTGTGTACACATATACAGTAGATATATGTAGCCAGGTGACTATAGCAGTGCAGTTGCGGGGTTTGCCACCAGAGGGCGTAGCTCTTTTGGGGGTAACCTGGCGAGCACAAGGGATGCTGGGAACACCTGGAGCGGGCAGAAAGCGGAAGTCGGGATCGACACTGCAACGCTAAAAAACGCTGCGTTCTCCGTAAAATGTTGACTGTTTTGTCGAGGTATATGTGCTGAAAGTTATGTGATTGATGTATTTGTCTTGTATTGTTGTTCTTGTAAGAGCGTGGTTTGCCAGGAGTATATGTGGCATACTGCCGTATGTTAAACTGTGATAAGGCATGAATGTAAGATGATTGACACGAAGTCTGTGTGCTCCTTGTGTTGTTAGGAGGAGCCACCACAGTTATTTTTGTATTCTTTTGTATTTCTTTTGTATTCTTTTGCACTCTGGTAAACCAGTGGTGAAGCCGACAAAAGCACTTGGTGTGCACTGTGAGCGGTGCTTCAATGTTTTATTTTATCATTTATTTTATTGAACTTCGATTTTTTTAAATCAGAATAAAGAACCCCAAAAGACATTGTTGTGTGCTGGGCTGATTATCTTTCACCAGGCCACATATAGGAGGAGGTCACTTAGGGCTTTAAAAGGTCTGGCACGGCTCAGACCTGTTCTGATTGCTTCTTGGGACCATCCTCATGACTTCTCTGAACAGAAAACCATTTGGCACCAGAGTTCCTCTGAATTAGCCTGGTTATACAACAATATACTTAAGATTAGGACTTATTCAGTATGATTTTCTATGTAAGATGCTCAACTGAGCTGATCCATTATTTGAAGCAGACCTTAGTTTGGATTATTATGACCAGGTTAAGAAAAAAAATGTCTTTGCACTCTAAATTGCTTCAGTTACTCTTGAAATGTGTTTTTGTACAGTTTGTTGAATCCAGTTGGATTAAAAAAGCCGCTGTGTAGGAGCTATTGGGAATATTTTAATATTTTTAGGCTCCACTAATTTATATAAATTTGAGCAGAATAGAAAAGAAATAATGCAATACTGGCTGTGATTACACAAATGCATTTAGCTTGTTTTCATTCAAAACACTACAAAATAATTACCATGCAAAGCCTGCCATGTCTACTACATATGCCCTGAAGAAGGCAGCTGCAGCACCTAAAACTGCTATGAATAAAAATGTGTCACAAATGACATTTCTATTGTATTATTCTTTGTTCAATTGTGCTTTTTAAGGTCCCAATATTTTAACAGGCTTTTTTGATCACAATTCTAAGATTCTTTTCACATGAGATACACAAATGGGGTTAATTTATGCAAAATTGCAAAGCACATGCCTTTATAGTCAAGGTGTTACTGAGAAAGTGAAAATCTTTCTCAACCACCAAAAAATACAGGGGTGAAACGTACAACAAGGCTGAATCTGAATCACTTCCCACACTTTGCGCTATTTCTGTCACATGGTGTCACTGTTGACCACTACAGCATTGTGCATCTCTCTCCCCTAAGCCATGACACACCCATTTATGAAGAGTGTATAGCTTTCAGGAAATATATGCGTTTGGTGTTTAAATTGAGAACAGGAGTCAAAGCAATGTCCTAAGATATTTTGAGTATTTTTAAAACTTTAAAAATACAACAAACGTTTGTTGACTAAGGATTATTTTTTCCTGCAGATGTAAGGATGGATGTTTGGCCCACTGTCTTTGTCTTGTGTGCAGTATGGCCAAGTGCTTTGTCTGTAACGCGGTACTCCATAGCCGAAGAGATGGAGAGGGGCTCTGTGGTGGCTAATCTGGCTGCGGATTTGGGGCTTGAGTCTGGAAGTTTGGCACAACGAGAGGTAAAACTTGATATTTTCACAAACAAAAAATACCTGATTTTAACAAAAAGACAGGGGAGTTGTATATAGTGGAAAAGATGGACAGAGAATATTTTTGCCCTGCGAAACCCACGTCCTGTTTTTTAAAGCTTGACTTTATTATAGAAAGCCCCTTACGTATTTTCAACATTGAACTTGGGATAACGGACATAAACGATAACGCTCCGCATTTTCGACGAGACAGAGTAGAGCTGGACGTTTCAGAATCGGCCACACCGGGGGAGAGATTCTCCCTGCCTAATGCTGTGGATCCAGATGTTGGCATAAATACAATTAAAACATACAAACTCAGTGTCAGTGAACATTTCACCATTGAAATTCAGACGGGCAGCGATGGAACCCAATACGCTGATTTGGTGTTAACCAAGTCTTTGGACAGAGAGGAGAATGCCGTGCATAATTTAATACTGACTGCTGTGGACGGTGGGGTTCCTGTGCGCTCCGGCACAGCCAATATAATTGTTCGAGTACAGGATACAAACGATAATCCTCCACGGTTTGACAAGCAGACGTACACAGTTAACATGGCAGAAAATTCCCCGATAGGAACCTCAGTGATTAAGCTTAACGCTACAGACATAGATGAGGGTCTGAATGCAGAGATAGTGTACTCTTTTACCCTTTACACGTCGGAAAAAACACAAGATGTCTTTGACTTGAATCCAAAAACAGGAGAGATCACGGTGAAGGGAACAATTGACTATGAAGACATGAAATTTTATGAAATGCACATCGAGGCCAAAGACAAAGGAACGCATCCATTACTGGGGCAATGTAAAGTAGTTGTGCACGTCACAGACATGAATGATAATTTTCCCGAAATCACAATACAGTCTGTGAAAAACACAGTGGATGAGAACATTCCAGTGGGAAGTGTCATTGCTTTGGTAGACATAAGCGACCGAGACACTGGTAATAATGGAAAAGTAAGTTTATCAATTTATAGGCCCATGCCCTTTGTTCTTAATGAATCATCAGACAGACCTATGCATTACAAGCTCATCTTATCCGAGCCTTTGGACCGTGAATCTGTACCAGAATATGACATCATGCTGATCGTGACAGATGCAGGAACACCACCTTTATCTGACAATGAAACAATAACTTTGCACTTGCTTGATGTTAACGACAACGCGCCACAGTTCCCTCGCTCTTTTTATACTATACGTGTGACAGAGAATAACGCACCTGGGGATTTGCTCAGTTCGCTCACTGCGTTTGACCCTGACCTCCATGAAAACCAGTATCTGGTTTATTTCATCATAGAGAAGGAGATAGCCAACACCTCCATGTCCATGCTGTTCTCCATCAATCCAGAGAACGGTAATCTTTACGCACTGAAAACGTTTGACTATGAGATCGAGAAGGAGTTTCTGTTCCACATCGAGGCCAGAGACTCTGGTTCTCCTCCACTCAGCAGTAACGTGACCGTCCACATCATCATTGTGGACCAGAACGACAATGCTCCGGTTATTGTGTCTCCGTGGCGCGCGCACGGTTCTATGGTGGAGGAAAAGATCCCCAGATCCACCGATAAAGGCTCCCTGGTTGCCAAGGTGATAGCCCTAGACACCGACTCGGTCCACAACTCACGGATTACCTACCAGTTTCTACAGGTGTCTGACGCCACCTTGTTCAGTCTGGATCAATACAACGGAGAGATCCGGACTATGAGGATGTTCAGCTACAGAGATCAGCGCCACCACAGACTGGTTGTTGTTGCCAAGGACAACGGGGACCCCGCTCTCTCTGCTACAGTCACCATCAAGCTGTCCACGATGGAGACTGCTGTTAAGGCCTACTCTGACATGACTGAGGTGCCTCTAGAGTATGACATCTTCTCAGACCTGAACCTGTATTTGGTGATCGGTCTGGGCTCGGTGTCGTTTCTGCTGCTCATCACCATCCTGGTCACCATCGTGCTCAAGTGTCAGAAACCCAAATCCAGCAAATCGGCTCCTCCCTGCAGGAACAGTGTGATCAGTGAGAGGAACTCCACCGTCGCTGATTCCACTCTGGTGTCCAACGATGCCTACTGGTACAGTCTGTTTCTAGCAGAGACCAGGAAAGGAAAGCTGGTGGTTAGACAGCCTCTGCCAAAGGGCTCCAGATACATCGTGTCTAGTATACCACGAGGAACCGGACTGACAGACACCAGTGACTCTGCAGCTTCCACTCTGCAGGTAGGAATCAAAGCTTTACATTTTTTTGTGCTTTATTGGTTAGTTTCTTGGCATTATGACAACATATTGTATATGTTGGACTTTTCAAGTGTTAAGCTTCATCAGTTAAGTTCAAAAACTTACATTATAAGTTATTTTGAATTAATTTCAGTAGGTCCCATTGTTCCTTACATTTGCAGTTAAACTGAAATTATTTTCTTGCTCATTGTATGGGTGTTTAAAATATAAAAATAAGTTAATCACGTTAGCTGAAGATGAGAAAAAAAATTCAATGAAATTTAAATATGTGAAAGGTGATAGCCCTAGACACCGAAAGGACCATCGTTACAATAAATAGCCCTTCACTCTGAAATTTTTAAGTAATTACTGTTTTCCTTAAATTACGGAAACAGTTTATTGTGGAGAAATTTACCTCTAACCCAGTGCATGGTAAACAAGAAAACGGGTTTCTTATATTTAAAAACGTAATCCGATTAATTGAGCAAATGCAATTCCATCAGAAACCCCAAAATTAAAAGCTAAAGGTCTTAAAGAAAAAAGTATGATTAAACCTCATCTATTTTGCATAATATTTACAGGTGTTTGATGACATAGTTTTGGATGATATCATTATATTTTTATGTAAGGTTTGATGTTGTCATACATTGTGGCAATTTATGACGGGAATAGTGAGCTTGTATTGACATTGGTAAACAGTAAAATGGATCATAAAGTCGTAAAAAACGTAAAGGTGTCGCTGTTTCGTTAGTTAAACGGCAGCTGGTGGACGCCATGACACTAGCTCCTTGACATTTGGGCATATAGTGAAAGAACCGAACAGCTCCGTGGTGCTGAAACTCCAGTCTGAAAACGCGTTTACCATTATGGCGTCAAAATAAACCCGGAAAAAACAACGTGAGTATGTCAACAATCAAACTCTTCACAGACAAAGTCGACGATCCTAGAAAACATTGAAAAAATAATTGTTGAACTGCAGCAAATGCGCGAAACAGTCCGGTCTTTTGTAACAATGGAGTCTGGCATAAGGTACGTGCTGTTAGCGCTGCTTCTCATCATTCGGAAAATATCAACCTCCGTGACTCATTACTCCATACCAGAGGAAATGAAAGAAGGATCAGTTGTCGCTAACCTTGCTACCGATCTCAGCCTGGATGTTACAACACTGAATCAGAGGAAGATGCGTCTGGACATCGTCGCCAATAAGAAATATTTGGACGTGAACAAAGAGACTGGTGAGCTGTACATTGTTGATAAAATTGACAGGGAGAATATCTGCAATTTCAAGTCATCGGCCTCTTGTTATCTCAGACTAGAAGTAACACTAGAAAGCCCAGTACGGATTTTCAATATAGAAGTAGAAATTTTGGATATGAACGACAACGCCCCACAATTTCGTCGAGACGTCAATCATTTAGACATATCTGAGGCGACTCCAAAAGGGGAGAGATTCTCTCTGAGCAATGCAGTTGATCCTGATGTTGGAACAAATTCAGTGAAAACTTATCATCTGAGTGAGAGTGAATATTTTAATATAGAAATACAGACTGGGAGAGATGGGTCAAAGTTTGCGGATCTAATCCTCAAAAAGACATTAGACCGGGAGCAGCGGGCTGTTCATAATTTAATACTCACGGCTGTAGATGGTGGTACACCTGCTCGTTCTGGTACAGCAAGTGTTATTGTACGTGTTTTAGACACAAATGACAATGCACCTACATTTGACAAGGCGATATATAATGTAAACATAATGGAAAATTCCCCCATTGGAAGCCTCATTATTCATCTTACTGCTATTGACTTAGACGAGGGATCAAACTCTGACATAACTTACTCCTACAGTTTATATACATCAGAGAAAACGCAGCAAACATTTAATCTGAATCCCTCCACTGGTGAGATTACTGTCAAAGGAATGTTAAATTATGAGGATTTCAGGATTTATGATATGGAAGTTATTGCGACAGACCACGGAGCCAATAGTTTATCAGGACAATGTACCATAAAGATTTGGTGGAAGACATGAACGACAACCACCCAGAAATATCTATTAAATCATTCCAGACTCCAGTGACTGAAAACATAGAAGTAGACACAGTGATTGCGGTCGTTAGTGTCGGTGATAAAGACTCCGGAGACAATGGAGTGGTTGATCTTCATATTCCTGATAACATGCCCTTCAAACTGAGGGAATCCTCTGATAACTATTATGAATTAGTTGTGTCAGAGCCGTTGGACCGTGAGAAGGTTCCAGAATATGACATCACGTTCACAGTGACAGACAGAGGTTCTCCTCCTTTATCTGACAATGAAACTATGACGTTAGAGCTGCTGGATGTTAACGACAATGTTCCACAGTTCCCTCGCTCTTTTTATACTATACGTGTGACAGAGAATAACGCACCTGGGGACTTGCTCAGTTCGCTCACTGCGTTTGACCCTGACCTCCATGAAAACCAGTATCTGGTTTATTTCATCATAGAGAAGGAGATAGCCAACACCTCCATGTCCATGCTGTTCTCCATCAATCCAGAGAACGGTAATCTTTACGCACTGAAAACTTTTGACTATGAGATCGAGAAGGAGTTTCTGTTCCACATCGAGGCCAGAGACTCTGGTTCTCCTCCACTCAGCAGTAACGTGACCGTCCACATCATCATTGTGGACCAGAACGACAACGCTCCGGTCATTGTGTCTCCGTGGCGCGCGCACGGCTCGGTGGTGGATGAAAAGATCCCCAGATCCACCGATAAAGGCTCCCTGGTTGCCAAGGTGATAGCACTAGACACCGACTCGGTGCACAACTCTCGGATTACCTACCAGTTTCTACAGGTGTCTGACGCCACCTTGTTCAGTCTGGACCAATACAACGGAGAGATCCGGACTATGAGGATGTTCAGCTACAGAGATCAGCGCCACCACAGACTGGTTGTTGTTGCCAAGGACAACGGGGACCCCGCTCTATCTGCTACAGTCACCATCAAGCTTTCCACGGTGGAGACTGCTGTTAAGGCCTACTCTGACATGACTGAGGTGCCTCTAGAGTATGACATCTTCTCAGACCTGAACCTGTATTTGGTGATCGGTCTGGGCTCGGTGTCGTTTCTGCTGCTCATCACCATACTGGTCACCATCGTGCTCAAGTGTCAGAAACCCAAATCCAGCAAAGCGGCTCCTCCCTGCAGGAACAGTGTGATCAGTGAGAGGAACTCCACCGTCGCTGATTCCACTCTGGTGTCCAACGATGCCTACTGGTACAGTCTGTTTCTAGCAGAGACCAGGAAAGGAAAGCTGGTGGTTAGACAGCCTCTGCCAAAGGGCTCCAGATACATCGTGTCTAGTATACCACGAGGAACCGGACTGACAGACACCAGTGACTCTGCAGCTTCCACTCTGCAGGTGAGACCAAAAACATTTACTGTATTCTGAGAAACGTAATCTACTTTTAATTATTAAAGCAGAGGTTTTTAATATATAGATTTAACATAGACGAAAAATTATATAGAGATATAAATTTTAAACAATACTTGGCTTATTTATTCACCTCGAAAAACGACTTAAAATTGTGCCATATTACTTCTTAACTTGTGTACATGATCTTCAATTTTTAAAACAGTGGCGCTGTTCTCTTGAAAAAGATTAACATTTAGTCGCCATGACAGTGCATCATTTTAAATCACTAGAGCTTTACACCGCTGGGCAGCTCTGTACTGAACGTAGTACTCGTACAAAAAACAATACATTTCTTTTCGGATCACTGTATTCAACGAATTCAATTTTCACCGGTTGGACTTAAAGACGATCTGAACAGCAAATTGGGATATTAGGAAAACACGATTTAGGACAAGTGGCTAACAAAAGAAAAGCAATGCAGTCCGATGTACGAATTCGGTCACTGACAAGGTATGTGGCCTTTATCGTTCTGTCTTCTTTTATTCGTCGTGTAACTGCTTCAGTGACTCATTACTCCATACCAGAGGAGATGAAAGAAGGTTCAGTTGTTGCGAACCTTGCGTCCGATCTCACTTTGGATGTCACGTCACTGAATCAGAGGAAGATGCGCCTCGATCTTATCGCCAACAAAAAATATTTAGATGTGAACAAAGAAACTGGGGAGCTTTTTGTTGTGGAAAAAATTGACAGAGAATTTCTTTGCACAAAAACGCTAACATTATGCTACTTGAAAATGGAAGTAATACTTGAGAATCCACTGCGGATATTTAATATAGAACTAGAAATATTGGATATAAACGACAACGCCCCACAATTTCGAAGGGAGGCCATACATTTGGACATATCTGAGTCAACGCCTACAGGGGAAAGATTCTCTTTAAGCAACGCTGTTGACCCGGATGTTGGATCAAATTCTGTGAAAACATATCATCTTAGTGAAAGTGAACACTTTACCATTGAAGTACAAACTGGAAGAGACGGATCGAAGTTTGCCGACTTGATTTTGAAAAAGACATTAGACCGAGAGCAGCGGGCTGTTCATGATTTAATACTCACGGCTGTAGATGGTGGTACACCTGCTCGTTCTGGTACAGCAAGTGTTATTGTTCATGTTTTAGACACAAATGATAATGCACCTACATTTGACAAGGCGATCTATAATGTAAACATAATGGAAAATTCTCCCATTGGAAGCCTCATTATTCATCTTACTGCTATTGACTTAGACGAGGGATCAAATTCTGACATAACTTACTCCTACAGTTTATATACATCAGAGAAAACGCAGCAAACATTTAATCTGAATCCCTCCACTGGTGAGATTACTGTCAAAGGGATGTTAAATTATGAGGATTTCAGGATTTATGATATGGAAGTTATTGCGACAGACCACGGAGCCAATAGTTTATCAGGACAATGTACCATAAAGATATTGGTGGAAGACATGAACGACAACCACCCAGAAATATCTATTAAATCATTCCAGACTCCAGTGACTGAAAACATAGAAGTAGACACAGTGATCGCGGTCGTTAGTGTCGGTGATAAAGACTCCGGAGACAATGGAGTGGTTGATCTTCATATTCCTGATAACATGCCTTCAAACTGAGGGAATCCTCTGATAACTATTATGAATTAGTTGTGTCAGAGCCGTTGGACCGTGAGAAGGTTCCAGAATATGACATCACGTTCACGGTGACAGACAGAGGTTCTCCTCCTTTATCTGACAATGAAACTATGACGTTAGAGCTGCTGGATGTTAACGACAATGTTCCACAGTTCCCTCGTTCTTTTTATACTATACGTGTGACAGAGAATAACGCACCTGGGGACTTGCTCAGTTCACTCACTGCATTTGACCCTGACCTCCATGAAAACCAGTATCTGGTTTATTTCATCATAGAGAAGGAGATAGCCAACACCTCCATGTCCATGCTGTTCTCCATCAATCCAGAGAACGGTAATCTTTACGCACTAAAAACTTTTGACTATGAGATCGAGAAGGAGTTTCTGTTCCACATCGAGGCCAGAGACTCTGGTTCTCCTCCACTCAGCAGTAACGTGACCGTCCACATCATCATTGTGGACCAGAACGACAACGCTCGGTCATTGTTTCTCCGGGCGCGCGCACGGCTCGGTGGTGGAGGAAAAGATCCCCAGATCCACCGATAAAGGCTCCCTGGTTGCCAAGGTGATAGCCCTAGACACCGACTCGGTGCACAACTCTCGGATTACCTACCAGTTTCTACAGGTTTCTGACGCCACCTTGTTCAGTCTGGACCAATACAACGGAGAGATCCGGACTATGAGGATGTTCAGCTACAGAGATCAGCGCCATCACAGACTGGTTGTTGTTGCCAAGGACAACGGGGACCCGCTCTCTCTGCTACAGTCACCATCAAGCTGTCCACGATGGAGACTGCTGTTAAGGCCTACTCTGACATGACTGAGGTGCCTCTGGAGTATGACATCTTCTCAGACCTGAACCTGTATTTGGTGATCGGTCTGGGCTCGGTGTCGTTTCTGCTGCTCATCACCATACTGGTCACCATCGTGCTCAAGTGTCAGAAACCCAAATCCAGCAAAGCGGCTCCTCCCTGCAGGAACAGTGTGATCAGTGAGAGGAACTCCACCGTCGCTGATTCCACTCTGGTGTCCAACGATGCCTACTGGTACAGTCTGTTTCTAGCAGAGACCAGGAAAGGAAAGCTGGTGGTTAGACAGCCTCTGCCAAAGGGCTCCAGATACATCGTGTCTAGTATACCACGAGGAACCGGACTGACAGACACCAGTGACTCTGCAGCTTCCACTCTGCAGGTAGGAATCGAAGGTTCACTTTTGTTTTGTCTTTTTTAAGTTATATTCACGACGTTATGAAACATGGTTGTACATTTTGGACTTTTTGGGGCTTCAGGCTTCATCAGTTTTGCTCGGAAATAGTGCAATATAAATTATTTTAATTTTATTTCAATAGGTCTCCTGCCTCCTAAAATTGCAGTTAAACTGAAATTTGCTTCATCGTCGTTTCATTTGTGTTTTAAATGTACAACTAAATCTTACAGGTTTTCTGAAGATGAGAAAACAAGTTAAATAAACTTAAAAGATCACTTTGAACCATACGTTCTCGTTCTTTCAACATTTGGTAGCTTAGAAGTACGTCCTTCCTTTAATACACAAAGCAATGCAGATGTCCAAATCTTTTATAACAATGAGGTCAGTGACTCTCCTGCTTACACTCTGCAGGAAAGAGCTTTTCATTGCATAGAATGTGATCATATAATAGCCAAAAAAATGCATTCTTTAAAACCAAATTTAAAACAAAAATGATTTGCATTTCAAATACATTCTTATTAAACATGTTGTATTACAAAATGAGAATGGTGGCGCTGCTGTCCGTAAATATCAATAGGCAATGAACACAGTGACACAATATTGCTGATAAAATGTACGAGCGAAGGAACCGTAGAGCTCCGTGGTGCTGAAAAATACACTGAATACGCTATCACGCTTACGTCGCGCTGGTATAACTTCCGGAATATAAATGTTATAAAAACGAAAAGCCATCTACGGCATATTCAGCAATACCAAAATCATTCATACATTGAACTGCAGCGAACCAACATAGGACAATGATGCCGTTAGTGACAATGGGGTCTCGTAAAAGGTACGTGCTGCTCGTTATTTTTTCTTTTTTTCGGAACATATCAACCTCCGTGACTCATTACTCCATACCAGAGGAAATGAAAGAAGGATCAGTTGTCGCTAACCTTGCTACCGATCTCAGCCTGGATGTTACAACACTGAATCAGAGGAAGATGCGTCTGGACATCGTCGCCAATAAGAAATATTTGGACGTGAACAAAGAGACTGGTGAGCTGTACATTGTTGATAAGATTGACAGGGAAAACGTTTGCCCCACGAAGTCATCGGCCTCTTGTTATCTTAGATTAGAAGTAACACTAGAAAACCCAGTACGAATTTTCAATATAGAAGTGGAAATTTTGGATATGAACGACAACGCCCCACAATTTCGACGAGACGTCATTCATTTAGACATATCTGAGGCGACTCCAAAAGGGGAGAGATTTTCTCTGAGCAATGCAGTTGATCCTGATGTTGGAACAAATTCAGTGAAAACTTATCATCTGAGTGAGAGTGATCATTTTAATATTGAGGTTCAAACAGGAAGAGAAGGCTCGAAGTTTGCAGATTTGATATTAACAAAAGCCTTAGATCGAGAGCAGCGGGCTGTTCATAATTTAATACTCACGGCTGTAGATGGTGGTACACCTGCTCGTTCTGGTACAGCAAGTGTTATTGTTCGTGTTTTAGACACAAATGATAATGCACCTACATTTGACAAGGCGATCTATAATGTAAACATAATGGAAAATTCCCCCATTGGAAGCCTCATTATTCATCTTACTGCTATTGACTTAGACGAGGGATCAAACTCTGACATAACTTACTCCTACAGTTTATATACATCAGAGAAAACGCAGCAAACATTTAATCTGAATCCCTCCACTGGTGAGATTACTGTCAAAGGAATGTTAAATTATGAGGATTTCAGGATTTATGATATGGAAGTTATTGCGACAGACCACGGAGCCAATAGTTTATCAGGACAATGTACCATAAAGATTTTGGTGGAAGACATGAACGACAACCACCCAGAAATATCTATTAAATCATTCCAGACTCCAGTGACTGAAAACGTAGAAGTAGACACAGTGATCGCGGTCGTTAGTGTCGGTGATAAAGACTCCGGAGACAATGGAGTGGTTGATCTTCATATTCCTGATAACATGCCCTTCAAACTGAGGGAATCCTCTGATAACTATTATGAATTAGTTGTGTCAGAGCCGTTGGACCGTGAGAAGGTTCCAGAATATGACATCACGTTCACGGTGACAGACAGAGGTTCTCCTCCTTTATCTGACAATGAAACTATGACGTTAGAGCTGCTGGATGTTAACGACAATGTTCCACAGTTCCCTCGTTCTTTTTGTACTATACGTGTGACAGAGAATAACGCACCTGGGGATTTACTCAGTTCGCTCACTGCGTTTGACCCTGACCTCCATGAAAACCAGTATCTGGTTTATTTCATCATAGAGAAGGAGATAGCCAACACCTCCATGTCCATGCTGTTCTCCATCAATCCAGAGAACGGTAATCTTTACGCACTGAAAACTTTTGATTATGAGATTGAGAAGGAGTTTCTGTTCCACATCGAGGCCAGAGACTCTGGTTCTCCTCCACTCAGCAGTAACGTGACCGTCCACATCATCATTGTGGACCAGAACGACAACGCTCCGGTCATTGTTTCTCCGTGGCGCGCGCACGGCTCGGTGGTGGAGGAAAAGATCCCCAGATCCACCGATAAAGGCTCCCTGGTTGCCAAGGTGATAGCCCTAGACACCGACTCGGTGCACAACTCACGGATTACCTACCAGTTTCTACAGGTGTCTGACGCCACCTTGTTCAGTCTGGATCAATACAACGGAGAGATCCGGACTATGAGGATGTTCAGCTACAGAGATCAGCGCCACCACAGACTGGTTGTTGTTGCCAAGGACAACGGGGACCCCGCTCTCTCTGCTACAGTCACCATCAAGCTGTCCACGATGGAGACTGCTGTTAAGGCCTACTCTGACATGACTGAGGTGCCTCTAGAGTATGACATCTTCTCAGACCTGAACCTGTATTTGGTGATCGGTCTGGGCTCGGTGTCGTTTCTGCTGCTCATCACCATACTGGTCACCATCGTGCTCAAGTGTCAGAAACCCAAATCCAGCAAAGCGGCTCCTCCCTGCAGGAACAGTGTGATCAGTGAGAGGAACTCCACCGTCGCTGATTCCACTCTGGTGTCCAACGATGCCTACTGGTACAGTCTGTTTCTAGCAGAGACCAGGAAAGGAAAGCTGGTGGTTAGACAGCCTCTGCCAAAGGGCTCCAGATACATCGTGTCTAGTATACCACGAGGAACCGGACTGACAGACACCAGTGACTCTGCAGCTTCCACTCTGCAGGTAGGAATCGAAGGTTCACTTTTCTTTTGTCTTTTCTAAGTTTTATTCATGACGTTATGAAACATGGCCGTACATTTTCGACATTTCAGGTCTGTAGGCTTCATCAGTTAACCTCATAAATTGTACAATTTAATCATTTTAATTTAATTTCAATAGGTCTCAAGATTTCATAAAATTGCAATTAAACTTGAATTCGCTTCATCGTGTTTTCAAAGGTGTTTTAAATGCACAAATAAGTCATCCACGTTGACTGACGATGAGAAAACATCTTTAATAAACTTAAAATATAATTTTTAAAGCATCATTTCTCTTTTATTTTCTAAATTTGCTAGTTTTGAAGTAAGTCCTTCTTTTGACAGACAAAGCATTGCAGATATCGAGATCTTTTTCAGCAATGTCAGTACAAACGCAGCTTCTAACGATTTTGGAATGACTTTGTTAAATTTATATTGCACATAAGCACGGATAAATTCAGTCCTAACAATCATGGAATCCAATGTTATTATGATTATGAAAGAAAAACAATATCATTACAACAAACAGGCCTGCACATGAGCATTTTCATGTAATTATTGTTTTCTTTAAATTACCAAAATAGGTTAATGTGAAGAGATTTAACTCTAAGCCAGTGCATGCTAAGGATAAAAGCTATTTTCTTTTCTTTCAAAACATAATGTAATTATTTGATTACATGCAATTCCTTCACGAACCCGAACAATTTAAGATAAAGACTTCATTTAAAAACAGAGTTTTGAGAATGTACTATCTGCATTATAAAAAGTTAAATTAAACAACTTATATTCAATAAGGTAAATTGCATTAAATTTACTGTTTTTTTAATATTTAAACAATTAGCTGATATCTGATATTATATTCATATGGAAGGTTTGACATTGTTAATATGTTGCAATTTATGAAGAAAATTGTGAGCTTGTATTGACATTGGTAAACAGTAAAGGTGTCGCTATTTCGTTAGTTAAACGGCAGCTGGTGGACGCCATGACACTAGCTCCTTGACATTTGGGCATTTAGTGAAAGAACCGAACAGCTCCGTGGTGCTGAAACTCCAGTCTGAAAACGCGTTTACCATTATGGCGTCAAAATAAACACGGAAAAAACAACGTGAGTATGTCAACGATCAAACTCTTCACAGACAAAGTCGACGATCCTAGAAAACATTGAAAAAATAATTGTTGAACTGCAGCAAATGCGCGAAACAGTCCGGTCTTTTGTAACAATGGAGTCTGGCATAAGGTACGTGCTGTTAGCGCTGCTTCTCATCATTCGGAATATATCAACCTCAGCGACTCATTACTCCATACCAGAGGAAATGAAAGAAGGATCAGTTGTCGCTAACCTTGCTACCGATCTCAGCCTGGATGTTACAACACTGAATCAGAGGAAGATGCGTCTGGACATCGTCGCCAATAAGAAATATTTGGACGTGAACAAAGAGACTGGTGAGCTGTACATTGTTGATAAAATTGACAGGGAAAACGTTTGCAATACCAAGTCATTGGCCTCTTGTTATCTCAGACTAGAAGTAACACTAGAAAACCCAGTACGAATTTTTAACATAGAAGTAGAAATTTTGGATATGAACGACAACGCCCCACAATTTCGACGAGACGTCATTCATTTAGACATATCTGAGGCGACTCCCAAAGGGGAGAGATTCTCTCTCAGCAATGCAGTGGATCCTGATGTTGGAACTAATTCAGTGAAAACTTATCATCTGAGTGAGAGTGAGCATTTTAATATTGAAATAAAGACTGGGAGAGATGGGTCTAAGTTTGCAGATTTGATATTAACAAAAGCTTTAGATCGAGAGCAGCGGGCTGTTCATAATTTAATACTCACGGCTGTAGATGGTGGTACACCTGCTCGTTCTGGTACAGCAAGTGTTATTGTACGTGTTTTAGACACAAATGATAATGCACCTACATTTGACAAGGCGATCTATAATGTAAACATAATGGAAAATTCCCCCATTGGAAGCCTCATTATTCATCTTACTGCTATTGACTTAGACGAGGGATCAAACTCTGACATAACTTACTCATACAGTTTATATACATCAGAGAAAACGCAGCAAACATTTAATCTGAATCCCTCCACTGGTGAGATTACTGTCAAAGGAATGTTAAATTATGAGGATTTCAGGATTTATGATATGGAAGTTATTGCGACAGACCACGGAGCCAATAGTTTATCAGGACAATGTACCATAAAGATATTGGTGGAAGACATGAACGACAACCACCCAGAAATATCTATTAAATCATTCCAGACTCCAGTGACTGAAAACATAGAAGTAGACACAGTGATCGCGGTCGTTAGTGTCGGTGATAAAGACTCCGGAGACAATGGAGTGGTTGATCTTCATATTCCTGATAACATGCCCTTCAAACTGAGGGAATCCTCTGATAACTATTATGAATTAGTTGTGTCAGAGCCGTTGGACCGTGAGAAGGTTCCAGAATATGACATCACGTTCACAGTGACAGACAGAGGTTCTCCTCCTTTATCTGACAATGAAACTATGACGTTAGAGCTGCTGGATGTTAACGACAATGTTCCACAGTTCCCTCGCTCTTTTTATACTATACGTGTGACAGAGAATAACGCACCTGGGGACTTGCTCAGTTCACTCACTGCATTTGACCCTGACCTCCATGAAAACCAGTATCTGGTTTATTTCATCATAGAGAAGGAGATAGCCAACACCTCCATGTCCATGCTGTTCTCCATCAATCCAGAGAACGGTAATCTTTACGCACTGAAAACTTTTGACTATGAGATCGAGAAGGAGTTTCTGTTCCACATCGAGGCCAGAGACTCTGGTTCTCCTCCACTCAGCAGTAACGTGACCGTCCACATCATCATTGTGGACCAGAACGACAACGCTCCGGTCATTGTGTCTCCGTGGCGTGCGCACGGCTCGGTGGTGGATGAAAAGATCCCCAGATCCACCGATAAAGGCTCCCTGGTTGCCAAGGTGATAGCCCTAGACACCGACTCGGTGCACAACTCTCGGATTACCTACCAGTTTCTACAGGTGTCTGACGCCACCTTGTTCAGTCTGGACCAATACAACGGAGAGATCCGGACTATGAGGATGTTCAGCTACAGAGATCAGCGCCACCACAGACTGGTTGTTGTTGCCAAGGACAACGGGGACCCCGCTCTCTCTGCTACAGTCACCATCAAGCTGTCAACGGTGGAGACTGCTGTTAAGGCCTACTCTGACATGACTGAGGTGCCTCTAGAGTATGACATCTTCTCAGACCTGAACCTGTATTTGGTGATCGGTCTGGGCTCGGTGTCGTTTCTGCTGCTCATCACCATACTGGTCACCATCGTGCTCAAGTGTCAGAAACCGAAATCCAGCAAATCGGCTCCTCCCTGCAGGAACAGTGTGATCAGTGAGAGGAACTCCACCGTCGCTGATTCCACTCTGGTGTCCAACGATGCCTACTGGTACAGTCTGTTTCTAGCAGAGACCAGGAAAGGAAAGCTGGTGGTTAGACAGCCTCTGCCAAAGGGCTCCAGATATATCGTGTCTAGTATACCACGAGGAACCGGACTAACAGACACCAGTGACTCTGCAGCTTCCACTTTACAGGTAAATTATAATTAAATTAAAAATAGGTTGCATCATTTTCATTTTACCGAGTCACACGTTATGAAACCTTTTCCGGACGTTTTTCTCCTAGAGAAGAAAATATAAAAATTGTTAGGACAGAAGTAACGAAATGTGAATAGATTCTCAATTATGCACAACCCAAATAAATAAATGGCACATAATTTGAGAAAAACGTATAACAGTTTACTTCTACTTCATAGCTTGCTCAACAGGGGGATTGTTGGGTTTCCGTAAATGTCTGTGTAGTTTTGACTTTATTATGTCAAGTACTTTGAGATTTTTTTTTGTAAATAAGCGCTATATAAATGAATTTGAAAAAAAATAGTAGCAGCAATTCATTCCAAATTAATTTGACATTATTAAAACTTCTGTGCCAATCCAATATCATATACATTAACATTGAGTTTCACTGGAGTGTCGCTGTTATGCAGTTAAAAATCCTAAGCTGAACCTTTTCAGGCGCCATGTCAGTGTCTTATACTTACAGACCAGACGGTTGCAAAAACAAGGTGGACTGCTCCTGGTGCTGAACAGGGTTTTATGGATTTATGTCGCGGTTATTTAACATATTTAACATTTAACATCCGCTAAAACGCGCGTCCAAAGACAATTTTCTTGAGTTTTTTTGTCTGGTGTACCCGCAAAGCCATATTTTCTTTCAGTATAACAATGGAATTTCGTAATAGTGGAAATGCTTGGAGGAGGCATCTGTCTGCGCTTTTGCTTATCTGTTCATTTCTGAGTAGGATTGGGGCCGTGACTCATTATTCTGTTCCCGAGGAACTGGAGGAAGGTTCTGTGGTCTCTAATTTAGCTTCAGATTTAGGATTAGACGTCAAGACACTGAGTAATCGGAAGATGCGGTTAGAAATTATATCCAGCAAAAAATATCTGGACGTTAATAAAGAAACAGGTGAGCTGTACATTGTAGAGAGGGTTGACAGGGAATATTTGTGTGCGATTAAAACTCCAACGTGTTATCTAAAAATGGAAGCTATTGTAGAGAACCCTCAGAGGATTTTCTATATCGAAATTGAAATAATGGATATAAATGACAACGCTCCTCATTTTCGACGAGACACCATAAACCTGGACATTTTGGAATCGACCCCGGCTGGTGAGAGATTCTCTGTTAATAACGCCGTTGATCCAGATCTTGGATCAAATTCTGTTAAAACATATTTTCTGAGCAAAAGTGAGCACTTTGACATAGACATTCAAACCGGCAGAGATGGATCCAAATTCGCTGATTTAATATTAAAGAAGAGCTTAGACCGTGAAAAGAAAAAGGTGCACAATTTAATTCTCACTGCTGTGGATGGCGGAGTCCCCACGCGTACAGGTACAGCAAGTATTATTGTGCGTGTACTAGATACTAATGACAACGCCCCAACTTTCGATAAAGGTAATTATGACGTTAATATTATGGAGAATTCTCCATTTGGTACTCCTGTGATTAAGCTGAATGCTACAGATTTAGACGAGGGAACAAATGCAGAGTTGGAATATACATATAGTTTATATACATCAGAAAAAGCCCAAGGAACATTTAACCTTATTCCTTCTACTGGTGAAATTACAGTGAAGGGAATGTTAAACTATGAAGATATTCAAAATTATGAAATGGAAATCATAGCAACGGATAAAGGAGCGAACACTTTATCAGGGCAGTGTAAAGTAAATATTTTGTAACAGATATGAATGATAACCACCCAGAAATCTCCATCAAGTCATTTCAAAGTCCGGTAAAAGAAAATACTGCACTAGACACAGTGATCGCGGTCGTTAGTGTCGGTGATAAAGACTCCGGAGACAATGGAGTGGTTGATCTTCATATTCCTAATAACATGCCCTTCAAACTGAGGGAATCCTCTGATAACTATTATGAATTAGTTGTGTCAGAGCCGTTGGACCGTGAGAAGGTTCCAGAATATGACATCACGTTCACGGTGACAGACAGAGGTTCTCCTCCTTTATCTGACAATGAAACTATGACGTTAGAGCTGCTGGATGTTAACGACAATGTTCCACAGTTCCCTCGTTCTTTTTATACTATACGTGTGACAGAGAATAACGCACCTGGGGACTTGCTCAGTTCGCTCACTGCATTTGACCCTGACCTCCATGAAAACCAGTATCTGGTTTATTTCATCATAGAGAAGGAGATAGCCAACACCTCCATGTCCATGCTGTTCTCCATCAATCCAGAGAACGGTAATCTTTACGCACTGAAAACTTTTGACTATGAGATCGAGAAGGAGTTTCTGTTCCACATCGAGGCCAGAGACTCTGGTTCTCCTCCACTCAGCAGTAACGTGACCGTCCACATCATCATTGTGGACCAGAACGACAACGCTCCGGTCATTGTGTCTCCGTGGCGCGCGCACGGCTCGGTGGTGGAGGAAAAGATCCCCAGATCCACCGATAAAGGCTCCCTGGTTGCCAAGGTGATAGCCCTAGACACCGACTCGGTGCACAACTCTCGGATTACCTACCAGTTTCTACAGGTGTCTGACGCCACCCTGTTCAGTCTGGACCAATACAACGGAGAGATCCGGACTATGAGGATGTTCAGCTACAGAGATCAGCGCCACCACAGACTGGTTGTGGTTGCCAAGGACAACGGGGACCCCGCTCTCTCTGCTACAGTCACCATCAAGCTGTCCACGATGGAGACTGCTGTTAAGGCCTACTCTGACATGACTGAGGTGCCTCTAGAGTATGACATCTTCTCAGACCTGAACCTGTATTTGGTGATCGGTCTGGGCTCGGTGTCGTTTCTGCTGCTCATCACCATACTGGTCACCATCGTGCTCAAGTGTCAGAAACCCAAATCCAGCAAAGCGGCTCCTCCCTGCAGGAACAGTGTGATCAGTGAGAGGAACTCCACCGTCGCTGATTCCACTCTGGTGTCCAACGATGCCTACTGGTACAGTCTGTTTCTAGCAGAGACCAGGAAAGGAAAGCTGGTGGTTAGACAGCCTCTGCCAAAGGGCTCCAGATACATCGTGTCTAGTATACCACGAGGAACCGGACTAACAGACACCAGTGACTCTGCAGCTTCCACTCTGCAGGTAAGAGCTCTTCGAGAACTTGGATCTGCTTTTCTCATCATATCTAAACGTTATGGTACATATTTATTTATTGCCGCGAACTTTTTCAGCCTTATCTATAACAGTTTAAAAACTCTATCTATTAACATCTACAAAAAACTTAACGTAAATTTACGTCAAATATTCAAAATATATTTTAATATTATTCGTATAAACCATCCTTTTTTGCACAGTCGAAAAGGTGGCGCTGCTGTCTATAAATATCAACTGGCAATGAACGCTATGACACAATATTGTTGACAAAATGAACGACAGAGGAAACGGGAGAGCTCTACCCTGCTTAAACTTTACACTGAAACCGCTTTAAAGCTGAGGGCGCGACGAAACAACTTCGGGATTTAAGTGTTTACAAGAAACAACATATACCGGAGGTATCAAAGACATATTGAGCAATCCTAAAATCATTCGTAATTTGTCTCACTTGCGGCGAATCGTCATAGGACAATGGTGCAGTTAGTGACAATGGGGTCACGTAAAAGGTACGTGCTGCTCGTTATTTTTTCTTTATTTCGGAACATATCAACATCCGTGACTCATTACTCCATACCAGAGGAAATGAAAGAAGGATCAGTTGTCGCTAATCTTGCTACCGATCTCAGCCTGGATGTTAAAACACTGAATCAGAGGAAGATGCGTCTGGACATCGTCGCCAATAAGAAATATTTGGACGTGAACAAAGAGACTGGTGAGCTGTACATTGTTGATAAGATTGACAGGGAGAATATATGTCCTGCAAAGTCGTCATGTTATCTTAGATTAGAAGTAACACTAGAAAGTCCACTTAGGATTTTCAATATAGAAGTAGAAATTTTGGATATGAACGACAACGCCCCACAATTTCGTAGAGACGCAATTCATTTAGACATATCTGAGGCGACTCCAAAAGGGGAGAGATTCTCTCTCAGCAATGCAGTTGACCTTGATGTTGGAACAAATTCAGTGAAAACTTATCATCTGAGTGAGAGTGATCATTTTAATATTGAGGTTCAGACAGGAAGAGAAGGCTCGAAGTTTGCAGATTTGATATTAACAAAAGGCTTAGATCGGGAGCAGCGGGCTGTTCATAATTTAATACTCACGGCTGTAGATGGTGGTACACCTGCTCGTTCTGGTACAGCAAGTGTTATTGTTCATGTTTTAGACACAAATGATAATGCACCTACATTTGACAAGGCGATCTATAATGTAAACATAATGGAAAATTCTCCCATTGGAAGCCTCATTATTCATCTTACTGCTATTGACTTAGACGAGGGATCAAATTCTGACATAACTTACTCCTACAGTTTATATACATCAGAGAAAACGCAGCAAACATTTAATCTGAATCCCTCCACTGGTGAGATTACTGTCAAAGGAATGTTAAATTATGAGGATTTCAGGATTTATGACATGGAAGTTATTGCGACAGACCACGGAGCCAATAGTTTATCAGGACAATGTACCATAAAGATTGTGGTGGAAGACATGAACGACAACCACCCAGAAATATCTATTAAATCATTCCAGACTCCAGTGACTGAAAACGTAGAAGTAGACACAGTGATCGCGGTCGTTAGTGTCGGTGATAAAGACTCCGGAGACAATGGAGTGGTTGATCTTCATATTCCTAATAACATGCCCTTCAAACTGAGGGAATCCTCTGATAACTATTATGAATTAGTTGTGTCAGAGCGCTTGGACCGTGAGAAGGTTCCAGAATATGACATCACGTTCACGGTGACAGACAGAGGTTCTCCTCCTTTATCTGACAATGAAACTATGACGTTAGAGCTGCTGGATGTTAACGACAATGTTCCACAGTTCCCTCGCTCTTTTTATACTATACGTGTGACAGAGAATAACGCACCTGGGGACTTGCTCAGTTCACTCACTGCATTTGACCCTGACCTCCATGAAAACCAGTATCTGGTTTATTTCATCATAGAGAAGGAAATAGCCAACACCTCCATGTCCATGCTGTTCTCCATCAATCCAGAGAACGGTAATCTTTACGCACTTAAAACTTTTGACTATGAGATCGAAAAGGAGTTTCTGTTCCACATCGAGGCCAGAGACTCTGGTTCTCCTCCACTCAGCAGTAACGTGACCGTCCACATCATCATTGTGGACCAGAACGACAACGCTCGGTCATTGTGTCTCCGTGGCGCGCGCACGGTTCGGTGGTGGAGGAAAAGATCCCAGATCCACCGATAAAGGCTCCCTGGTTGCCAAGGTGATAGCCCTAGACACCGACTCGGTGCACAACTCTCGGATTACCTACCAGTTCCTACAGGTGTCTGACGCCACCTTGTTCAGTCTGGACCAATACAACGGAGAGATCCGGACTATGAGGATGTTCAGCTACAGAGATCAGCGCCACCACAGACTGGTTGTTGTTGCCAAGGACAACGGGGACCCCGCTCTCTCTGCTACAGTCACCATCAAGCTGTCCACGATGGAGACTGCTGTTAAGGCCTACTCTGACATGACTGAGGTGCCTCTAGAGTATGACATCTTCTCAGACCTGAACCTGTATTTGGTGATCGGTCTGGGCTCGGTGTCGTTTCTGCTGCTCATCACCATACTGGTCACCATCGTGCTCAAGTGTCAGAAACCCAAATCCAGCAAAGCGGCTCCTCCCTGCAGGAACAGTGTGATCAGTGAGAGGAACTCCACCGTCGCTGATTCCACTCTGGTGTCCAACGATGCCTACTGGTACAGTCTGTTTCTAGCAGAGACCAGGAAAGGAAAGCTGGTGGTTAGACAGCCTCTGCCAAAGGGCTCCAGATACATCGTGTCTAGTATACCACGAGGAACCGGACTGACAGACACCAGTGACTCTGCAGCTTCCACTCTGCAGGTATGGGACAGTTGATTCACATTCAGAGATGTTTCAGATAATGTCTATTTAATACAACCGTGAACGTGCGTGTTTCTAAATGTTGATAAGTCAATTTGTTTAAATTATTCAAATCCATCCAAAGCATTTATTGTAGGTGTAAAATAGGCATTTCAATATCAATATAACATGCATGCACAAGCATGTGCACTATCAATTGTTCCATAAAGATACCATATAAATGTGATTCCGAAGATATGACATTTCAAATGTCAAATAAACAAACAAAAAAACAAACACCAAATAAGGGCGGTGCAGTTTGGGGGTTCTTATCCTTCCCATATATTCATTGCAAGATTAGGGCTCAAAGCCGACATTACATAGATATTAGCAAAACCTGTACATCTTATCTGCAAGATCACACATGGCTTTCGAGATCAATACATGTGTAAGCTTATACGTATTTTGCTATGTATTTTTTTTCACAGCACGATGCTTAAAAGTTAAATCAAACAGCAATGACATTAATTATCCACACAAATATACATATAGTTTTTGTATTCGACACAATGAACTTTTTAAAATGAATTTTGATTAAATTCTACGATAAAAACTGAATTTAAAGATATAGTTATTGATAGTATTGTATATAGAGTGAAGTGGAAAAGGATGATTCACTGTGGCAACCCGTGATGGGAAAAGCTTATGTTCACTGTAGTTGTGTCTTTAAAGGCAACATTATCTAGATACACCAAGCAGATCTTCCATGGAAGGCCACAAAGCACCAAAGCACCCAAAGGAATTTATGAGACCAATAACTTTAAAGTGACAAAGTCTGCTGCCTGTTGTTAGTCCAGTGAGTTTTGCGGACAGTTTGCTCCCTTACAGCTCAACTTGCCATTATCCAAGTCTGGTCCACAGCGTCAGTGGCTTGATCCCCATTCCCTCCTTGCTATGTGTCAAAGTGTCCTTCGGAAAGACACTGAATCCAAATTTGCTTCCGTCATTGTGTGAGTGTGAGTATGAATGGGTGAATGAGAAGCTACATTTTAAAGCGCTTTGGACAAAAGTGCTATATAAACGGGCATTTACCATTTACCATACATGGTGGAAAACCAAAGAGAGCCTGACAGGGCATCCAGTGCATCATCAACTCTGGGAACAGGATGAGAATCTTTGATTCTCACTGCACTGAGCTTTCTATAGTCCAAGCAGAAACCCATGTGCCATTTTCTTGTGTATCAAAAGTATTGATGCAGCCCAGGGATTATACTTTTTTTTAGCTTTCTTTAATGAAATCTGCTTTCAGTAAGCTTTCAACTTGAGCTTGTCTTTCAGCTGTCTGTTGTGGTGTTAACCTAGACTCATTGCTTAATTGGTGTAGCATCACCGTTGTGGATATGATGCTTGAGAACTCCTGTGCAACCTCTGTCCACAGCATGTTTAACTTAATACTGCTGAACATTTCTGAATCAGTGGTTGGAGAGACTTAACTTGAGAATGTGAGATGTGTGTACATCTATTGGTACATGTGTGTCTCAGGTTCATGGTATGGTTGCACAACATGTGTTATCAATTGGCATGATGTCCACAGATGAAGCAAAATGAAATTCACCAACGCGCTGACCAGCCTGCAGTTTGATGTTTGTATCTTGAGGAATTTAGCACTTGAACAAATGTCATGCCATTTTGAACTTCATTGAGGGGATTTGCCACAATGATCGCACAAGCTGGACTGTGCATAGAAATGCCACAGTAGTCAGTTGCCACCAGAGAAGCAGGTGTGGCTGCTGACACACAGGCTGTGATAAGGATTTGACGCATAGCTGGAATCTTTGTGGGTGCTAGCACAGACACATTACAGCAAGCAGCTACTTAGTTGGGCAACGGTTCCGCAGTTGGTAGTGTGGTTGTTTACCAATCCTACAGTTTTTGGTTTGATCCCTGCCTCCTCTGGTCACATGTTAAAGTGTCCTTAAGCAAGACACTGAACCCCTGCTTAGTTGCTCCCAATGAGTGTTGGCCATTAGTGTATGAACGTGTGAGAAACAGTGTAAAAGGCTTTGAGTAACAACAGGTAAATTGCTATATAAGTGCAGACCATTTACAGTTGTAATACTTTGTTCTGAAGGTCAAAGAGGGCAGAGTGTCTTTCAAGAGGTCCCATCCCAATATCCAATATCATTGGCTGATAAGCAACTCTGACAACTTCAAAATCTTGTTGCATTTCTAATTCAAATAGTTAACTTCTCTAAAATGTCGGCTATTGATTGGGCCAGCCCAGTCAAATGGCCCAAATGGCCATCTGGCACAGAGGAGGCAGTCATAGGAAGCTTTTTCCAAAGCGGGGAGAAAGTTTCGGAAAACTTTGCTCATAATGGAGACAGAGGAGCCAGAGTGAATTGAAGCAAACACTTCAAAGCCTTTCACCATAGCAAGTACTGTATGTTAGATGAAACAGAAGCATAATTTTGGCAGTTGCTGTTGTCATGTATTAACTGTGGGGTGTGATTCGGGAGCTGTGATGTAGTAGCTGTTGTTTGCCCTGCAACAGGAGCTAATGATAGTTTCCCAGTTGGTTAAAGTCAGGGTGCCCATGACTTCCTGGAGACTGGAAGTGGACACTGCCACTTGAGTGTGAACTTACAACTCTATTTCTCTGAGATGCTGGACTAGGACTCCAGCTACGTTTTTTGGTGTCATTATCATGGCAACGGTAATCGAAGTGTTGGAAAGATAAGCTTGATGGAGACTGGTAGCATTAACGGTCATTGTTATCAAGAGTGATCTTCAGAATGTCAAAGTTATTGGAGACAGTATGTGGAGCTAATGAAGTAAATGTGAATAATGTAGCATCCACTGACACCTGTGTGGGAGAATGTTGCATCTCGTGCACAGACTGGCTGTTCACAACTAACATAGTCTCCAATCCAAAGTGAAAGAGGGAGGGAAAAAACTGCAAAAATCCCGAATATCTCCAAGCAAGCTGTCAGGTCCTTGTTTCCAGGACATTAAATGCTCCCCGAAGAGTGAAAATTTAAAAGCTGCATAAAATACACAAATTAGAAGCTGTATAAAACACACCAAATGTAAAATGGATTATTTGTTAGTATTTAACGCACAGCTAAATATATTTCTGAATAACTAGTCGTTTTCTAAAACAATTTTTAAATCTTATTTTACAAAGTGTAAAGACCCATAAAGGACCATTTACGTCGCTGCTCTCCGCAAAAAACGTACTCCGTGCTGAAGTCATCATTTTCACGGTAGTTCATTGGAGGTTGGGGGGCTGACATCCTGCACGTACATCTCTGCTGACATCAGTATAAAGGAACGATTTCGCTGAATCCTTTCCTCGCCTTTTAAGATAAAAAGGACTGTTTTTACTGGCACATATCGCATTTTAACGTTTAATGGACTGTTTTAAATGGCTCTACAAACTCCTCGTTATTCCCGAAGAGGGTATGTTTCTATACTTTTCTTTCTTTCTGCCATCATAAAGACAGGATGCGCCGTCACCCATTATTCGGTTCCAGAAGAAATGGAGGAAGGGTCTGTTGTTGCCAATTTAGCCACTGATCTGGGGTTAGATGTGAAGACTCTTAACATAAGAAAAATGCGCATTGATGTTGTAGGCAACAAAAAATATCTCGACATCAACAAAGACACGGGTGAGCTGTTTATTTTGGAAAGGATAGATCGAGAGTTTTTATGTCCCTTAAAGACAGCTACATCGTGCTTTCTTAAATTAGACGCGACGATAGAAAATCCAATACGAATGTTTAATATTGAAGTGGAAATCACGGATATTAACGACAACGCTCCACATTTTCGACGAGGAACGATGCACTTAGACATTTCTGAATCAAGCCCCGTCGGAGAAAGATTCTCATTGAACAATGCTGCAGATCCAGATGTTGGAACCAACTCCGTGAAAAATTATCACTTGAGTTCAAGTGAACACTTCTCAATAGAAATTCAGACTGGGAGAGATGGGTCAAAGTTTGCTGATTTGATTCTGAAAAAAGCTCTAGACAGAGAGCAGCAGGCTGTTCATGATCTAATTCTAACTGCTGTGGATGGTGGAGTCCCCACCCGCACAGGTACAGCCAGTATCATTGTTCGCGTGCTTGATGTGAACGACAACGCCCCTCAATTTAATAAAGACAGATTTGTGGTAGATGTGATGGAAAACTCCCCGACTGGCAGTCTAGTTGTTAAGCTTAATGCCACAGATTTGGATGAAGGGTCCAATTCTGAAATAGTTTATTCATATAGTTTGTACACATCCGAGAAAACACAAAAAATGTTTAACTTGAATCCAGAAAACGGTGAAATCAGAGTGAAAGAAATGATAAACTATGAAGATTTTAAACTTTATGAAATGGAAGTTATTGCCAGCGATAAAGGACCTAACTCATTATCTGGACAGTGCAAACTGACAATACAGGTGTCGGATATGAATGATAATCACCCAGAAATTTCCATCAAGTCATTTCAAAGTCCGATCAAAGAAAATGCCCCAATAGACACAGTGATCGCAGTCGTTAGTGTCGGTGATAAAGACTCCGGAGACAATGGAGTGGTTGATCTTCATATTCCTGATAACATGCCCTTCAAACTGAGGGAATCCTCTGATAACTATTATGAATTAGTTGTGTCAGAGCCATTGGACCGTGAGAAGGTTCCAGAATATGACATCACGTTCACGGTGACAGATAGAGGTTCTCCTCCTTTATCTGACAATGAAACTATGACGTTAGAGCTGCTGGATGTTAACGACAATGTTCCACAGTTCCCTCGCTCTTTTTATACTATACGTGTGACAGAGAATAACGCACCTGGGGACTTGCTCAGTTCGCTCACTGCGTTTGACCCTGACCTCCATGAAAACCAGTATCTGGTTTATTTCATCATAGAGAAGGAGATAGCCAACACCTCCATGTCCATGCTGTTCTCCATCAATCCAGAGAACGGTAATCTTTACGCACTGAAAACGTTTGACTATGAGATCGAGAAGGAGTTTCTGTTCCACATCGAGGCCAGAGACTCTGGTTCTCCTCCACTCAGCAGTAACGTGACCGTCCACATCATCATTGTGGACCAGAACGACAACGCTCCGGTCATTGTGTCTCCGTGGCGCGCGCACGGCTCGGTGGTGGATGAAAAGATCCCCAGATCCACCGATAAAGGCTCCCTGGTTGCCAAGGTGATAGCCCTAGACACCGACTCGGTGCACAACTCACGGATTACCTACCAGTTTCTACAGGTGTCTGACGCCACCTTGTTCAGTCTGGACCAATACAACGGAGAGATCCGGACTATGAGGATGTTCAGCTACAGAGATCAGCGCCACCACAGACTGGTTGTTGTTGCCAAGGACAACGGGGACCCCGCTCTCTCTGCTACAGTCACCATCAAGCTGTCCACGATGGAGACTGCTGTTAAGGCCTACTCTGACATGACTGAGGTGCCTCTGGAGTATGACATCTTCTCAGACCTGAACCTGTATTTGGTGATCGGTCTGGGCTCGGTGTCGTTTCTGCTGCTCATCACCATACTGGTCACCATCGTGCTCAAGTGTCAGAAACCCAAATCCAGCAAAGCGGCTCCTCCCTGCAGGAACAGTGTGATCAGTGAGAGGAACTCCACCGTCGCTGATTCCACTCTGGTGTCCAACGATGCCTACTGGTACAGTCTGTTTCTAGCAGAGACCAGGAAAGGAAAGCTGGTGGTTAGACAGCCTCTGCCAAAGGGCTCCAGATACATCGTGTCTAGTATACCACGAGGAACCGGACTGACAGACACCAGTGACTCTGCAGCTTCCACTCTGCAGGTAAGAGCTCTTCAAGAACTTGGATCTGCTTTTCTCATCATATCTAAACGTTATGGTACACATTTATTTATTGCCGCGAACTTTTTCAGCCTTATCTATAACAGTTTAAAAACTGTATCTATTAACATCTAAAAAAAAACTTAACATAAATTTACTTCAAATATTCAAAATAAATTTTAATAAAATTCGTATAAACCATCCTTTTTTGCACAGTCGAAAAGGTGGCGCTGCTGTCCATAAATATCAACTGGCAATGAACGCTATGACACAATATTGTTGACAAAATGAAAGACAGAGGAAACGGGAGAGCTCTACCCTGCTTAAACTTTACACTGAAACCGCTTTAAAGCTGAGGGCGCGTCGAAACAACTTCGGGATTTAAGTGTTTACAAGAAACAACATATACCGGAGGTATCAAACACATATTGAGCAATCCTAAAATCATTCGTAATTTGTCTCACTTGCTGCGAATCGTCATAGGGCAATGGTGCAGTTAGTGACAATGGGGTCTCGTAAAAGGTACGTGCTGCTCGTTATTTTTTCTTTTTTTCGGAACATATCAACCTCCGTGACTCATTACTCCATACCAGAGGAAATGAAAGAAGGATCAGTTGTCGCTAATCTTGCTACCGATCTCAGCCTGGATGTTACAACACTGAATCAGAGGAAGATGCGTCTGGACATCGTCGCCAATAAGAAATATTTGGACGTGAACAAAGAGACTGGTGAGCTGTACATTGTTGATAAGATTGACAGGGAAAACGTTTGCCCTAGCAAGTCATCGGCCTCTTGTTATCTCAGACTAGAGGTAACACTAGAAAGTCCACTTAGAATTTTCAATATAGAAGTAGAAATTTTGGATATGAACGACAACGCCCCACAATTTCGTAGAGACGCAATTCATTTAGACATATCTGAGGCGACTCCAAAAGGGGAGAGGTTCTCTCTCAGCAATGCAGTTGACCTTGATGTTGGAACTAATTCAGTGAAAACTTATCATCTGAGTGAGAGTGAGCATTTTAATATTGAGGTTCAGACAGGAAGAGAAGGCTCGAAGTTTGCAGATTTGATATTAACAAAAGCCTTAAATCGGGAGCAGCGGGCTGTTCATAATTTAATACTCACGGCTGTAGATGGTGGTACACCTGCTCGTTCTGGTACAGCAAGTGTTATTGTTCATGTTTTAGACACAAATGATAATGCACCCACATTTGACAAGGCGATCTATAATGTAAACATAATGGAAAATTCTCCCATTGGAAGCCTCATTATTCATCTTACTGCTATTGACTTAGACGAGGGATCAAACTCTGACATAACTTACTCATACAGTTTATATACATCAGAGAAAACGCAGCAAAATTTTAATCTGAATCCCTCCACTGGTGAGATTACTGTCAAAGGAATGTTAAATTATGAGGATTTCAGGATTTATGATATGGAAGTTATTGCGACAGACCACGGAGCCAATAGTTTATCAGGACAATGTACCATAAAGATTGTGGTGGAAGACATGAACGACAACCACCCAGAAATATCTATTAAATCATTCCAGACTCCAGTGACTGAAAACATAGAAGTAGACACAGTGATCGCGGTCGTTAGTGTCGGTGATAAAGACTCCGGAGACAATGGAGTGGTTGATCTTCATATTCCTGATAACATGCCCTTCAAACTGAGGGAATCCTCTGATAACTATTATGAATTAGTTGTGTCAGAGCCGTTGGACCGTGAGAAGGTTCCAGAATATGACGTCACGTTCACGGTGACAGACAGAGGTTCTCCTCCTTTATCTGACAATGAAACTATGACGTTAGAGCTGCTGGATGTTAACGACAATGTTCCACAGTTCCCTCGCTCTTTTTATACTATACGTGTGACAGAGAATAACGCACCTGGGGACTTGCTCAGTTCGCTCACTGCATTTGACCCTGACCTCCATGAAAACCAGTATCTGGTTTATTTCATCATAGAGAAGGAGATAGCCAACACCTCCATGTCCATGCTGTTCTCCATCAATCCAGAGAACGGTAATCTTTACGCACTAAAAACTTTTGACTATGAGATCGAGAAGGAGTTTCTGTTCCACATCGAGGCCAGAGACTCTGGTTCTCCTCCACTCAGCAGTAACGTGACCGTCCACATCATCATTGTGGACCAGAACGACAACGCTCCGGTCATTGTGTCTCCGTGGCGCGCGCACGGCTCGGTGGTGGAGGAAAAGATTCCCAGATCCACCGATAAAGGCTCCCTGGTTGCCAAGGTGATAGCCCTAGACACCGACTCGGTGCACAACTCTCGGATTACCTACCAGTTTCTACAGGTGTCTGACGCCACCTTGTTCAGTCTGGACCAATACAACGGAGAGATCCGGACTATGAGGATGTTCAGCTACAGAGATCAGCGCCATCACAGACTGGTTGTTGTTGCCAAGGACAACGGGGACCCCGCTCTCTCTGCTACAGTCACCATCAAGCTGTCCACGATGGAGACTGCTGTTAAGGCCTACTCTGACATGACTGAGGTGCCTCTGGAGTATGACATCTTTTCAGACCTGAACCTGTATTTGGTGATCGGTCTGGGCTCGGTGTCGTTTCTGCTGCTCATCACCATACTGGTCACCATCGTGCTCAAGTGTCAGAAACCCAAATCCAGCAAAGCGGCTCCTCCCTGCAGGAACAGTGTGATCAGTGAGAGGAACTCCACCGTCGCTGATTCCACTCTGGTGTCCAACGATGCCTACTGGTACAGTCTGTTTCTAGCAGAGACCAGGAAAGGAAAGCTGGTGGTTAGACAGCCTCTGCCAAAGGGCTCCAGATACATCGTATCCAGTATACCTAGAGGTACCGGACTGACAGACACCAGTGAATCTGCAGCTTCCACTCTGGAGGTATGAGAGAAATATATTTTTAACTTATGGCTCACACGAGTAGACTTTGTGAACATGTCATTTATGATCACTACAGCAACAGTAGTACCAGAGAAGTTGCACTCACCACCTATTACACATCAACATGCATCAGGAGTCAATAATTGCTTAAAATAAATTACGATTAAAAAACTAAAGCAAAAATTAAAAAAAAAGGTATTTACTACATCTTGTGTAAAACCGATTCAAATTTAACAATGAATTACTAAGAAATAAACTAGATATCACATTATTAAATCTTGTTCTATCATGCCTGCTCACACAAATTCGCATAAATTAGATCATAAAAGGAGTTATAGAAAAAGGCGCAAAAGTTTTGTTGCATTAAATGAAAAAACAACATTAGGAATTATTGGTATAACTCTTTTTTTCTTCGTATGCACCCACCATTTTAATTAAGCATATACTTGGCGTTGTTACCACTTCCATAGCAGAAAAGAAAAACTGATGCTAGTGTACTTTCAATTTACTTTGAATAAAAAATAAAAAAGCTAATTCTTTGTAGCTAAATTACAATTAAAGGGTACAGTTATGCAATAATAGTGTGCTTATACAGTAGGCATAAATACATAATTGTAGTTACCTGGTAACAACATAAATAGTTAGCTCAATAAGTGGGTGACATCCTGGGAGCTTTAAAATTACTTTATTTTGTAACTAAGTGGTATTCTAAATTTCTATCCGCAGAAAACAGTGGAGAATCCCTGTCGAAAGATTTTATTACTATATTCTGTAATTACAGGCAAATCAACTGGAACATTTCTGTTATAATTTCACTTAAAAGCCCTATAAGCTACCAGGTCAGTGTGTATTGAATATGACAGTTCTCCAGATATTTTCTAGTCACTTCACCATTAAACTTTGATGGCTGATGATTAGTTTATGATGGTTTATAACTTGTCCCATGCCCACTCTCTGCAGTTGAAAATAAACTTCCCCTTTCAATTTCACCAGTTTTTTTATTCTCAGGAAATAATACATTTTGAAACACGATAAAAACAAACAGAAAAACAAACAAAAAACAAAATCAGTCACATCAGTGCATATATAACTGATAGACAGCAAAATTAAGTTCATTTACTTTGGTCTTCCATCTTTCAAGGCAAATAAAGCTAAGCAAAATAAAGTGGTAAATTACGGTAATTTAAAGTGATCACTGTTCTATTCTTGTTACACATACTTACACAGTAACTACTAGTAAGTCTTGTTGGAAGTACTCACAGTATAAGTACAGTATATGTTATAAACTGTTGGTCAATAAAACATATATATTGTCACCTTTTATAACAGTTGTTTGAAGACGCCCATTCACATTTCAAAACTTAATTCACAAGTGAAGGTGAAAAGAGGTCTGGGATGGTCTTCTAAGTAGTAAAATATGTCTGTAGCATCATGGGTCAGACCGTTCTAATTAACTGAAACCCCGAAGCTTCAAAATCTGACGCCTAAAATAAAGATGTACAATATGAAGTCAAAAGGTCCCACAGAAAGGTGGACGGGGTTGTGGAGGCAAAAAGACACGGGACTTTTCCACAGGAGAGCATCGTTCGACTCCACTGCGAGACGTTGTGCGCTTTAATGCTGGTCGTTACACAATGTGGTATACGTGGTTACTATAGTGATGAAGTGCGTGCTTGGCGTCGTGAGTTTGTATGATATAATTTTTATATAATTCATCTCGTATCTTACCTTTATCCGGAGTTTTGTGCCTAATCATAACCCCTTTGTTTCTTAATTGAGACGTACCCTACAGTTGTTCTTCAATAGTTCTTTAGCACAAAGAAGAATCCAACTTTTGGGCCTTACATTTTATTTTTCACTGCCTGCTGCAAACCCGCCCCGAACAAAAAGAAAAAGGCAGCGATAAAAATCAGACCTCGAGTTAGTTTCCTTCATCCTAATAAGTAAGATTTGACCGTTGATGTCACTAATCAAATTCAATGTTGGCGTCTCCTTACAGACGAGACAGAAAGACAGGCGGACAGACAGAGAATGTCGATGGTCAAAAGGGAGTTAGACATTTGCAGAAGTAGAATCCATCCTGACTTGACTAGACTGAACGACATTATTGAAAAAAAAGCATAGAATCTGCTAATTAAGATATGATTTCTGATTGCTTTTAGCGGTATTTTTTTCAAGTATCACACCTCTGCACAATTCTGCAGGTAGCAGTTTTTGTGAATGTGGCTGAGACAAGCGGCTGCTCTGATGTGTCTGTTTCAGACAAAATTGGGAACGATTATCAGTAATACAGTTTCATCTGGTACAGTACATGGCCATTTTTAATAAAACCATAGCGGGACCATTCTAGTTTTGCTGCTCAGTTGTGTTCATCTTGTACCCTGTAGTTATAGAATACGTATAGTTACCATATAAATAAAGTTTAGGCTCTCACTGTGTTGCCTGCAAACACAAGATTGTTTCCTAATTAATATCATAAGTACAACATGCTATTAGAAAAGGTACCCTTGCAAAATACTTATAGAATAATAACTTTCAAGTTTAAAGTTGTTACCCCCTATCACCAACACTTACAAGCTTTTGTATTTACAGTGTACACCATTATTACCATAATGCACCATGCAAATATGGTTTAACTAAGGGTAAGACGCGGTTCGTGACAAAAATAAACCCAAACATGATGTTCTGATATGCCATCTCTGCACAGATGTAAGAATTTACAAATTAGAACTTAAAACTTCTCTGCATTACTATTTCTAATGTCTACCACGGAGATTAAAACACATTTAACAGTTGCTTAAATACATTTACGACTATTTTTTGTTGCTGTTCTCAACAAAAATATACTCAGTGATTAAGTCACTGTTCTCGCGATATTTCACTGAAGTGAAGATGGACATTTGTGACGTCACTCGTGGTCGAACCAGAGAGAGAGACAGCGTTACAAGAACCCAGTTTCGATTTCTCCATCAACTAGAGAACCCTGCGCTTCAGCACACGTCAAAGCGTCCTCAAACAGGAAATCTTCACAATGGTGCACAACATGCGGCAGTTTTTCGGGACAGGGTACGTTTCCATGATTTTGTGCCTTTCTGCCGTCATGAACACAGGACGCGCCGTCACCCATTATTCGGTTCCGGAAGAAATGGAGGAAGGTTCTGTTGTTGCTAATTTAGCCACTGATCTGGGGTTAGACGTGACGGCTTTAAACGTGAGGAAAATGCGCATAGATGTTGTTGCCAACAAAAAGTATCTTGACATCAAAAAGGAGACTGGAGAGCTGATTATTTTGGAAAGGATCGATCGAGAGCTTTTATGCCCGTCGAGAACAAGTACATACTGTTTTCTGAAGTTGGACGCTACGATTGAAAATCCGATACGGATGTTTAACATTGAGATAGAAATCACGGATATTAATGATAACCCCCCTCATTTTCGACGAGGAACGATGCACCTAGACATTTCTGAATCAAGCCCCGTCGGAGAGAGATTCTCATTAAATAGTGCAGCAGATCCAGATGTTGGAACAAATTCTGTTAAAGATTACTATTTGAGTTCAAGTGCACATTTCGAGCTCGAAATTCAGACTGGGAGAGATGGGTCAAAGTTTGCTGATTTGATTCTGAAAAAAGCTCTAGACAGAGAGCAGCAGGCTGTTCATGATCTAATTCTAACTGCTGTGGATGGTGGAGTCCCCACCCGCACAGGTACAGCCAGTATTATTGTTCGTGTGCTTGATGTGAACGACAACGCCCCTCAATTTAATAAAGACAGATTTGTGGTAGATGTGATGGAAAACTCTCCAACTGGCAGTCTAGTTGTTAAGCTTAATGCCACAGATTTGGATGAAGGGTCCAATTCTGAAATAGTTTATTCATATAGTTTGTATACATCCGAGAAAACACAAAAAATGTTTAACTTGAATCCAGAAAACGGTGAAATCAGAGTGAAAGAAATGATAAACTATGAAGATTTTAAACTTTATGAAATGGAAGTTATTGCCAGCGATAAAGGACCTAACTCATTATCTGGACAGTGCAAACTGACAATACAGGTGACAGATATGAATGATAATCACCCAGAAATTTCCATCAAGTCATTTCAAAGTCCGATCAAAGAAAATGCCCCAATAGACACAGTGATCGCAGTCGTTAGTGTCGGTGATAAAGACTCCGGAGACAATGGAGTGGTTGATCTTCATATTCCTGATAACATGCCCTTCAAACTGAGGGAATCCTCTGATAACTATTATGAATTAGTTGTGTCAGAGCCGTTGGACCGTGAGAAGGTTCCAGAATATGATATCACGTTCACGGTGACAGACAGAGGTTCTCCTCCTTTATCTGACAATGAAACTATGACGTTAGAGCTGCTGGATGTTAACGACAATGTTCCACAGTTCCCTCGCTCTTTTTATACTATACGTGTGACAGAGAATAACGCACCTGGGGACTTGCTCAGTTCGCTCACTGCATTTGACCCTGACCTCCATGAAAACCAGTATCTGGTTTATTTCATCATAGAGAAGGAGATAGCCAACACCTCCATGTCCATGCTGTTCTCCATCAATCCAGAGAACGGTAATCTTTACGCACTGAAAACTTTTGACTATGAGATCGAGAAGGAGTTTCTGTTCCACATCGAGGCCAGAGACTCTGGTTCTCCTCCACTCAGCAGTAACGTGACTGTCCACATCATCATTGTGGACCAGAACGACAATGCTCCGGTCATTGTGTCTCCGTGGCGCGCCCACGGCTCGGTGGTGGAGGAAAAGATCCCCAGATCCACCGATAAAGGCTCCCTGGTTGCCAAGGTGATAGCCCTAGACACCGACTCGGTGCACAACTCTCGGATTACCTACCAGTTTCTACAGGTGTCTGACGCCACCTTGTTCAGTCTGGACCAATACAACGGAGAGATCCGGACTATGAGGATGTTCAGCTACAGAGATCAGCGCCACCACAGACTGGTTGTTGTTGCCAAGGACAACGGGGACCCCGCTCTCTCTGCTACAGTCACCATCAAGCTGTCCACGATGGAGACTGCTGTTAAGGCCTACTCTGACATGACTGAGGTGCCTCTGGAGTATGACATCTTCTCAGACCTGAACCTGTATTTGGTGATCGGTCTGGGCTCGGTGTCGTTTCTGCTGCTCATCACCATACTGGTCACCATCGTGCTCAAGTGTCAGAAACCCAAATCCAGCAAAGCGGCTCCTCCCTGCAGGAACAGTGTGATCAGTGAGAGGAACTCCACCGTCGCTGATTCCACTCTGGTGTCCAACGATGCCTACTGGTACAGTCTGTTTCTAGCAGAGACCAGGAAAGGAAAGCTGGTGGTTAGACAGCCTCTGCCAAAGGGCTCCAGATATATTGTATCTAGTATACCACGAGGAACTGGACTGACAGACACCAGTGACTCTGCAGCTTCCACTCTGCAGGTACAAATGACACACACTTTGCTGTGGTTTTAAAAAACCTGTACGTAATTTGGCTTATAATTAGCACAGTTCACATCACATTTCAGTTTAAAGAAGAACCGTAAGTCCTTAAATTAAAGTAGTAAATCGGTTAAACCTACTTTGCAAAACAAAAAAAATCAAAATCCAGCATAAAAGGTGATGTCCAAGCAGGTCAATGAACCGTACACATTTTGTTTGCACCTTCTATGATATCTGTATTTGTGTTTTTCTTAGATAAGAGATACATAGTTCTGTGTATGATCCGTTTGTACACTGATTCAAGGTTAAACAAACCCTGCTATGCAACAGAAAACCCAAACTTTTCTGAAGTTTCCAAAACATCCATCTGATAACTAGTAGAGGAAAAAAAAAACTTTTTCAATTCAAAGTCTAAGATCACCAGTGAAAAACAACAAAACAAATATTTAATACTGTGACTATGGTCCATGGAATGATTGTGCTTTCATTGTTTTTTCACCACAAATAAAAATGTAAAGGTTTTTATCTAAAAAGCACATATAACATTTTTGTCATACAATGACAACAGGTAAATACGGATATACTATCGTGCACATAGTATTTTACCATTTAAAAATGTGAAGGTTTACAGTTTTTCTCTACTGTTTACAATGTGCGGTATTTCAGGATACATGACCTCTGCAGTGTCTATGGAGTTTGTGTGTGTCTTAAAGTCCTGCACACAGTATGTAGGACGGAAGTTTGTGCAAACATTATATAAACTTATACATCTCTGTGTCTGTGTGTACACGTGTGAAATGCATAAAGGCAGAGAGTTTTAAATAATGTCTTATTTGACCAGAATGTATGTAGTCTTTTTTTTTTGGTATGGCTACCTATCTACTTACCTGTCTGTCCATCTGTCTATGTACGTCACTATCTAGTATTTATGTGTCTGACGGTAAGTATCCTCCTTTAAGAACAAATAGTTGTCTAGCTAAATGTTTACCTTTGTTGAGCTGTGCATTATGTGTTATATAGGGACATACAATCATGCTTAATGTGTGGTATTTTTCAAAGATAACATTTTATTTATAGTGCCTCAACACCAGCTCATTTGTGCTTGCAATGACCTGACCATTGAACTGCTTGTTTCTTTTCTCCCCACTCTAAAGTACCCTAAATGAGGGAAGTCCACTCTGCAGTTGGAGGTATGCAGGAGTCCTACACCCCCGCCCCAGATGTCCCTTTATGAATTATATTGCAGAACATAGTGTTTTGGATTTGTTTTTTTGATTTGTTATTGGTGGATATTTTTTTTTGTTTAATTTCTCTCAGGAAAAAAGTATTTTTTTAATTGCAAAGGGTCACAGCTGACCACACATGTTGTTTGCCAAATCTTGTGTGTGAGCCTCTTCATGACCACATATTGGTTACTGTTACTTATATTACATTCTCACCCTTAAAACCAACAATGATGCATATATGCAATGTAACTAACACAATGATAATTTATGTTTATATTAATCATATAATTTGATACATTCTAATATAGATAACCACATCTTTCAATGGCTAAGGTGATAAAATACACAACAGTAATGGTAGTTTGTAATGATCACTTTGATTTGAAACATAATCATGCAGATGAAGCAGTAATAAAACAATATTCCTATACTAGTCATGGCTTTTAAAACACAAAGTGAGAGACAACTATTTGTCACTGAGCCATACACCAATTTACAAACTTACGTCTCTTTTTAGTAAAAAAAAAAGACTCTGCTTTAACTGAAGGTCATTGATTACAGTTCTGAAAAAATCATTCATGTTAACTAACAAAACTTCCATGTACTGTCTTTTCTTTTTTCCACAATCTTTTGCCGTTAAAACAAATACTCCAATCAGCAACAACATAAGGTACACCTGTAAAATCTATTCCAATCCAATACAGCAGCTCTACCATGAATCCTAATTTTACAATATTGTAATTTCTCAGATTTAAAGTTGAAACTACCGAGGAGGGTATAATTTGACTGGGCGTTTATTATTAAGGGCATAGTGGTAGGTGAAGTCGTACTGAAGTGAATTATATTAAGAGATGATCGTGATGTTTTGGCCCCCTTATTAATTTTAAATAGGGGGATCAGTTTGAGAACTTATAACTTTGTAAAAGTAGAATTTGTGGCAGAACCGCATTAGATTGTACAGGTGCATCCAGTGTTGTGGATGATGTCTTTAACTAAATCACTATGTTCTCAAAGGTTGCTGAGCATGTGACGATTAATCTGTGTTCATTTCCTACTGACTCATTAACAGTAGCTTATAATATATCTATATACTACTTTTTATTGTGCATAGGTCTGTATGATTGGGTTGAGTAAAAATGTAATCACAGTGTTACAGACATCACAGAAAGTCACAAGAATTCCTGTCTGCTGTGAATGTGAATGTGACCTAATTCTTTGTGCAGGAGAGGCGCAAAGTGAAACCAGTCACCCTGTTACCTAGCAACCTCCCTCTTTCACCTATTCTTGGAGCATGGTTTTCATTGATAAAATAGCCACCTCACCAGTACATGTTCAAGGATCTGCCCAAACCCTTCACCCACTCTGTCTTCTGCCTGAAGCCCTTGTCTGAGTGACAGACGTCGGCTGCATGAGATATGCCAGTTTGGCCAGTCACAAGGTTGTGAGTCGTCTGCTTCTTTTTACGATGTATCTAATTCTTTTCTTTCCTTTGCAGGCTTCCACGACCAGCAGCAGCAGTTCCACATGAGGCCGTTCCTCCAGCTGCACACTGGACAGTGTGCCAAGAAAGCTTCACGGAAGAAAGGAGAAAACTCTACCCATAGTACCTACATGTCTATCCTTCATAATCGTCTCCCGCTTTCTGACTTATATGTCCATGCTGGAACACAAAATGGACTGATGTGACTAAGAAAGGACACCCCCACCCCTGGCCCCCTCTCATTCTTTAAGCACACGAAAAGCCAATCACTGATGCCTCACTGTCCATTTAATTTGCCCGATCAGATTGCATGGCTTCAACCACATTCCAGGATGTTTATACAAAAACATTTACAAAACAAGACTGTAGGAAATAATGGCACGAGTGGATATTTAAAGTAGCCCCAACAGGGACTATTAAAATGAACACAGGATTGTTGAAATGCCTTCAAGAGACTGTTTTGAAATTGAATTTCCTCTGAAAAAAGAAACATGTTAGATCCTACATTTTTACCCATTGTGCTTTGTCTTGCTCTATAACAGCGTTGATGTATTATGTATAAGTTAGCAGAGAAGTGAAACAGCACAATTACATACATGTCAGAAAAGCACCAACTTGTAAATGTAAAGAGCAACATTAAAATGAATCAATATTTTATACATGTGGTAGCTTTTAGAAGGTTTTTTTTAATTTACCTTGTGATTTATATGTGAGCCAAGTTAGCCAGTACATCCAATGAGATCGGTGCCTGTAGCCATCATGTGTCAGCTTTTCAGTTGTTTCTGCATGGTGATATTATCATACTGAACAATAATTTTTCTATTCTTAGGCCTTACTGTTGTGACTTTTTCAAAATATGGTGGTTTGTTTATTGCAGTTTAATTGCAGTTTAATGGTACATCATAAGAAATATAATGTAATTTTATCTTTGGTTTCTGTAGTAAATCCCTGGCAGCAATAGGACATTTTCTTCATCAGATAGTTAAGGAACTGTCAGCTTTAACTTTATTGTGCTTGCGTGTTATGACCAGCAAATGTGTTTTGTTTCACTCAATGAAAGCTGTGCTCATGTGTATGACTGACTACTTTAACTATCTTCAGCTGCAAACAAGGGATACAAATATGACTGGCATATACAGTATTATAATGTCTGTATTCATACATATGTGGTTCTCTTTCAGTATGAATTCTGAACTATTTCATGTGAAAAAAAACCCAAAACAAACAAAAAAAAAAACAAAGAACTTCCGTGCCATCTTATTTATGGGCCAACTTGTAGAGAAAACAGTAAAATGATCAAACATCATGTAGTCAAACTCTTTAGCACAGCTCACATTGCATTACTGGTAAAAGTGGTACAGACAAACATATACACTAAGTGCTTTTGTACAATGGTACTTTTATGGTGCAATATGTAGTAACCTGTGTAATGTGAGCTTATTGTATGCCATGGTCTGATCTGTATGATCTATTAAATGCAAAAACAATGTTAAACAAATTCAATGATGCAGTGATTCTAATTATGTCCCCTGGGACAGCTGCACTGTTTTGTTAAAATCTTAATGGATATGATGCAGGTCAAAGTCAAGTTACATTTGTAATGACAATATTCATTCAAAGGCCTTCTATACTTTCTAGGTAAACACCTTACTTAAGTTGCTGGTGCTCATGTGAACTTAAAACAATAAGCCAATCAGTATCAGTTGTCAGAGATTTATGAATGGAACAGTAGTTTTGATGCCTTCATTGCAGTACGGTGTATAACATTGGTAATGTTGCTGATTTTTCTGATTTAGGGGTGTTTCCAGTCTTTAGAAAAATATATTTGTTAGCTTATCATTTGGCCTAACAGAGTGATACATACAAAAACATGAAAGTGGCAAAATGTCCAAACAAACAATTTCTGGTCCTCTACTATAAAGCCGGAATTGCTATATGTGCATATGTAGATTTGGAACTGCTGGATGGAACTTTTACTAGTTTTCATTTAAGTTCACCTTCCACAGAGAAAGTGAAATGCTGCACAGTAGCAGTATATCATGTATGAGTGCTTAGTCAATCTTAGGAACAAAGCTATGTCTTGCACTGAGTGGTATAGTAGAATGTTGTAATAATTTCTCAAGCATAATCTGTGGGCTGTTGGTGACTGGTAACAATTCCTCTATATTTTAGAGATATAGTGTAGTTAAATACACAAACTAGAGTTGACAGCTACAATTTGCTATCTTACATAAGCCTGGTAATGAGAAAGCTCCACATTATATAATAATTTCTTAAAGTAGATCTTTCTGAAGAAGGCTCAGACGCATGCCAAAAGGAACATTGGCTTTAAATGTCAAAATCTGTGTACTTAAGACCTACCTTCTATCCTTACACTGCTTCAAGGACACTTGTCATTACGGACTTTCCCATCACCTGAATGTAAGTATACAAAAAATATACAAAGGCAAAATAACTGGCTTTACTTTTGGCTTGAATAAACATACAGTTTTTACATACAGTGGTGAAAATTACTTGTGTATTTTCTTATGTCTTGCTAATAGCTCAACCTTTACCAGCAGTCACATCAAAGTATACATATTTATCCATAAATAATGAAACTCCAATATTATAATACAGGGTAATTTGATTGTGCACCATGAATACTTTTGCTTATTGTACTTTAAGGCAAGTTTGATGACAATGTTTTTTGTGTAAAATGTAAAGAAAGACTTTGTTATAAGTAAGCATACTTTATTCAGAGTATTTCTAGTACTTTCATTTAAGTAAAACATCTTTGTACATTTTCCATGACTGCAGTATTCATTCAAACAACTGAGCTCATTGTGTCTAATTTAATTCTCCTGACTTTGCCTGCTTATATGCCATTCAACAAACCCTGGCACTGTTCTTTGGCAAAATCACACAGTGCACATGTAGAAGCAAATTATAATGTGCTGTGTAACTGTTGAATCTTCATTGAAAAAGATATTAGCTCCATAATATGTCCAAATCATCAGTTGTGAGCCATTTGCCCTTTCTACAATTAAAACACCAAATCTTTAATTCAAAATACTGATATGTGGGCATTACTTTCTGTAAATGTTATTTCTTTTAGCAGTAGTTACTTTAGTTATTGCTCCCCTCACCCATACATATTCACTTTTAGACAGCCCTGTTCGAGTAGTTACACAGCCACTAGTTACACAGTGACATAAGAGGGATTGCATGACAGTACCTCTTTGTGGCAGCGTGAACTAGCTCCAGCCAGTCCCCCATCTGGGCTGTTATTGCTGGCATAGTTGGAACTTTGACCATTAGTGAGGAAATCATGACAGATCTTTATCTTGCAAATAAACACTAAAACCTAAAAGAAAACCATCAACTATGGCAGCTAAAGTTCTAATTACAGTCTGATAAAGGCCACAGGTTGCTAAGCAGTTTATGTGTAACAGTGTGCAATACAAAAACTGGTCAGTAGGTTTATTTAGATATAAACATATATAATATATTATCAGTGAGGTATGTTTAGCAGGATTTTAGCAGGGTTCTAGTATTTATATTTCTCTGTGTGCAATTCTTTCTTTCTTTCTTTCTTTCTTTCTTTCTCTGTGCACATATGACCTCATCTCCCAATCAAGAATGACCTCATCTCCCCAGAGATTTAGGTCATGTGCAGCCAGGATATGCTGACTATTCAATCTATCATCATAAATTGCCTTTCAAATGAAGCATGAATAAAAGCATTTATATGGCTCTGATTTTGAAAACACTGTGTTGAGGCAAAATAATTTTTGAGCCTTCTTTAACTCTTGAAGGTAAAGAAGCTGTGGCTTTGGTATAAGAAGGTGCAGATCAGGAGATTGGATACCACTGGTTTGGATTACTACTATTATTTGCAACATGTTTTTGGATCCCTCCCCCTCGGTTTCCTTCCTTCCTCAGCTCACACTTGCTGTCAGCACCACGGACAGCGACCCACCTAATGGATCGGCGTTGCCATGGCGACGTGCAGTCTGTGCTTTGAAGCTGAATGTAATTTTATATTCCGCTGCTCCATCCCCCACCCTCAACACACACAGATACACACACTTAGTAGAGAAACAGTCTAATATTGCAGACATTAGAACATTTTGTGCAAAACACTGCTGTTCTCTTTGTCTAGTCAGGTTGTAATGGGAATGAGGTGTTTCGAAACAGTCTGGTATCATCTGGTATCCGCAGCATAAGGAGAAAGGGTGGAAGCTGAAACAGGAGGGAGTGATGCAGAATGCGGCAGCTCTCGCCACCTCTATGTTTGTCCTAAATCCAAAACCAATACGTGGTTAGAGCAGGTGGGAGGGGGTCGAAATATTGGGTCTTTTAAAAATGTATGTCAGAGTATCCCCCCCCCGCCCCCGTACTGCTGCAGGGTGGTAAGGCTCCTGCAGTGAGAACAAGAAACAGTAGTGTGTGCGCAATGCAGAGCTGGCATACTCAGCATGGTTGCATTTACAGGTCGAATCCATGAGATGTCACTGCTCACCTCTGTAATAGGAGAAATATGATGGGAGTGTGTTGAGTCGACCACAAATAAACACAGATTCAACACAATAGAAACACGGGGCCGTCATTAAACATAATAACTAATATTTTTAATGTTCAGCTAGAAAGTAAATTATCTGGTCCCAAAATGTTCAGTTTGCACAGTTGTAATTGCTGTCATAATCAGGGAGTGTTTTTGTCACTGCGCAGCAAGAAAATCATATTTCTCAACATCAAATATGTCAAAATATTTTGGGAGGGAAAAAAAGACCGATTGTAAATTATGACTGATTTGACTGAACTTTTCATAATCATGATAAACCAAACTATACAGTTTCACTGTTTGGAAGAGACGTATATAAACACAGTTTCACATTAGGGATTTGTAAAAAACTACAAATGCTAAAACAGAACAATAAACCAAAGACAAAATTAAGACAATAACTTAGCGAGACATTTTGGAAATAATAATGTCATCTTTTCTTCAGGGTGCTTTTCAAGATCCGACCACACAGTCATGTTAAAAAAGTTGTTCTTACGAGGTGTGAAAACACAGAGTAAGTGCTTTTATGAAGATGTTCGAGGAGTTGTGGAGGTGAGGAGTCAGTAAATAAAGTGCAAAGGAACGTTTTATTCTGATTACAGCATCGTTACACTGGCGAGAGGTGGTGCTGTTACATCAGCGATTGCGTGTGGAGGCGGCATCTCTTCTATGTGCATTCACTAAAAAATCTAAAGAAGAGGCTTAGAAAGGATGGAGTAAACAGCCTTCCTCACCTGATCGAAGGGTGGGTGCTACCGATGTTTGTGTTTTTGGCCAAATACTGTTGACGGATTTAAGGCGGTTTTTTAATAGGTTTTGTCAAACAATGGCGATAACGGACATACCAGGACAATGGCTGGGTGTGTGGATTTCTTCTTGTCTAACGCTGCTAGTTGTGACTAAATTGGAAGGGATCTCTGCTCAAATACGATACTCCATTCAGGAAGAATTAAATTACGGGACAGCCGTTGGAAATATGGCCAAAGACCTCGGATTAGATCTTGGGAGACTGGCGGACAGGAATCTTCGTGTTGTGTCGGGGACAAAGCAGGATTTGTTTAAAGTAAACCCGAGAGATGGGGCTTTGTTAGTGAACCAACGAGTAGACAGAGAGGAGCTATGCGCAGAAACTGTTCCGTGCATCACAAATCTAAAAGCAGTTGTGGAAAATCCTCTGGAGATGCATCAGGTAACCGTTGAGATACTCGATGTAAACGACAATTCGCCAAAGTTCCCTGAAGAAAACTACACATTAGAGGTTCTGGAGTCCGCCACAGTTGGGTCTCGATTTCAAATCGAAGGAGCACATGACTTGGATGTTGGTGTGAATTCTCTCCAATTATATAAGCTACATAATAATCAATATTTTCGTCTGGAAACTGAGGAATTTGGGGAGGATGGGAAGATACCATTCCTAATATTACAGCGTCCTTTGGATAGAGAAGACTCTGCTCAACACTGGTTAGTAATAACAGCTATTGATGGTGGAAAACCACCAAAATCTGGCACTATTAATGTCACCGTTATTGTCTCTGACGTTAACGACAACTCACCAGTTTGTGATAAACAAAAATACTCCGTAACAATAAAGGAAAACGCACCTGCAGGTACGTTTCTGCTGAGAGTTAATGCATCAGACTCGGATGAAGGGATAAACGGGGAGATCGAGTTCTCTTTAAGAAATAAGCTTAGAGGCCTCTCATCTGAGCCGTTTGATTTGGATGGTAGAACGGGCAAACTAACAGTGAAAGAAAGGCTTGACTATGAGGAAAAGCAAGTCTATGAGATTAAGGTTCTGGCAGCGGATAAAGGTGCAGTGTCTCTGTCTACACACTGCAACGTGATTGTCAGAGTAGAAGATGTGAACGACAACCGACCCGAGATAGAAATCACATCTCTTTCAAGTAGCATTCCGGAGGACGCACCTCCTGGCACAGTAGTGGCACTCATGGGTGTAACGGACCTTGACTCAGGTGTAAACGGACAGGTGGTCTGCAGTGTGCCTGACGATGTACCTTTCGACTTAAAGCCGTCCCCTGACGGACAGTCATACTCTTTGGTCACTAAAGGCTATCTAGATAAGGAAGCAGTACATGAGTATAATATTAAAATAACTGCTAAAGATTTAGGGAGCCCTGCCCTGTCATCTCTTACAGTGATAAAGGTAGATGTGCTGGATGTAAACGACAACAGTCCACTATTTACTGAAAGTCCATATAATTTTTATGTAGCTGAAAATAACAAGGCAGGAATGTCCATTTTTTCAGTGAGCGCAAGTGATGCTGATGGAGATGAAAATGCGGTGGTCACATATTTACTGGACCGGAAGAGTCCAGGGCCAACGGTCACTACCTTTTTAAATATAAACGAAGCCAATGGTACCATCACAGCCCTAAAAAGTTTCGACTTTGAAACTCTGAAAACTTTCCAGTTCCAAGTTGTTGCCACAGATTCTGGAACTCCGTCACTGAGCAGTAACGTCACAGTGAACGTGTTCATTCTGGATCAGAACGACAACGCTCCAGTCATCCTGTATCCAGTCAGCTCCAACGGTTCTGCTGAAGGTGTGGAGGAGGTTCCCCGCAATGTCAACGCAGGACACTTGGTGACTAAAGTCAGAGCCTATGACGCTGATATAGGATATAACGGCTGGTTACTCTTTACACTGCAGCAAGTTACTGACCACAGTCTCTTTGCTTTGGACCGATACACAGGACAGATCAGAACACTTCGTTCATTCACTGAGACAGACGAGGCTGAGCATAAACTGGTCATACTGGTAAAAGACAATGGGAACGTGTCACTCTCAGCAACAGCTACTGTGGTTGTTAAAGTCGTGGAGCCTAAAGAGGCTTTTGCTGCTTCTGATGTTAAAAGTGCAGCAAAAGATGATGAGGACAGTGATGTGACTTTATATCTGATGATAACTTTGGGCTCAGTTTCTGCACTTTTTCTCATCAGCATTATTGTGCTGATTGCAATGCAGTGTTCAAAGTCTCCAGACTATACTTCTAAATATCTACAGGACACAAATTATGATGGAACATTGTGTCACAGCATCCAGTACAGATCAGGAGACAAACGGTACATGTTAGTTGGACCCAGGATGAGCATAGGATCTACTATAGTCCCAGGAAGCCATGCGAATACACTAGTGCTTCCTGACAGGAGACGCACAGCTGAAGAGGTAAGCACAATTTATATTTATTAAAATCTAACGCATCGCTTGTTACGTGCGTATATGTCCTGTTACAGCGAGGGTGTTGTTAAAGCATTGTAAACACACATATAAAATGTTTTATTAATATTGTTTAAATGTCATTCACTTCTTTGGAGTATTATTCATCATATCATTATATCAATCATCGAAGTATGTTTCGCTTTTTCTCCACTTTCATTTTGGTTTTGTTGCTCTGCTAATGTGAATCTGCGCTGTCTGTGGTTCTAAAAAAAATACTTTCTGTATGTTCCCAACACCCGATGAATACAAGAATATTATTTTATCTTTTGATCAGTATGCAAATTGTATTCTCCTCGAAGTCAGTATCGTTATCTTCACCAACGTATTTTGTCTTTGATAAGTCTAATGAAAGGGAATTATGGAGATCTACAATGTGTTTCTGCTTTTGTCTGGTCTTCAATATAATTCGGTGAAGTTATTTACGGTGTCATTTAATAGTGCATGTACACAAGTAAATTATTTGCACCTTTTATTGCAACACATCTCCTAAGCTCATTGGAGGCTGCTAAGACCTAAGCTGTAGGATATTTTAAATTACATTCTCTCATCTTACGTACTTTATTACTTCATTGTTGTACAACATATTATGTCTGTAGAAGTAATTTTGAAAAAGGAGTTAGTAAAGTAAAACACATTTTTTGTTTTGTACTGTATTGACCACATGGTGTCAGGGTGGGCTAAATAATGGCTGTGGTAATGCATCTCTAAAGGCCCAACCCATCTTTGGGTGATTTCTGATGGAGGTGGAATACTGGCGAAGTACACAGCGTAGGCTAGGATTGAAAGAATATGAATATTTGCTAATGTGCGTGCAAGCATCTTTTTATGAATGGTAAAATGGATCTAATAAGTCTGGTTCGATGATCTCCTGGAATACTGTTCAGCTCCAAAGAAAGCCTTCATTTTTCATTCGCAATGGGAGAACAAGGACAAAGGCGCCGAGTGAAATGCTGGTGGATTGTCGGGACTTTGTTGCTGTGCTTCGATGAGCGTATTTCGGCTCAGCTGAGATACTCTGTTCCAGAAGAAACACCAGCGGGATCCCCTGTTGGAAATGTTGCGAAAGATTTAGGGCTTGATCTGAGTGTTTTGGCAGACAGGCGGTTTCGAATTGTGTCCGGTCCAAATCATGGTCTGTTTCAGCTAAATCAGAACAATGGAGTGATGTATATTGGAAAAGTTCCGGACCGTGAAGAGCTCTGTGATGGAAGCAAGGTTTGTTTGATAAACCTGAAAATGGTCGTTGAAAGCCCTCTGGAAATACATTATGTCGGTGTTGAAATAACTGATGTTAATGACCATTCACCGACTTTTCCGGAAAAGGAGCAGCGATTAGAAATAGCGGAGCACACGCCCCCAGGCACTCGTTTCCAAATCCATGCGGCTAGAGACCCTGATCTCGGTGCGCACTCAGTTCGGTTGTACAAATTGAACGCAAATGATTTTTTTGATATTGAAGTCAGAGACAGCGAAGACGACAAAACACCGTTTTTGGTGTTAAAAAAGATTTTGGACAGGGAGCAAAAGGCGGAACACCGTTTAGTGTTAACGGCTCTTGATGGGGGGAGTCCGTCGAAATCTGGGAGCCTCAATGTAACGGTCACTGTGCTCGATGCCAATGATAACCGCCCTGTGTTCAGTAAAGACATTTATACTGTGACATTAGATGAAAACGCACCAACTGGAACTCTTGTAATACAACTAAACGCTACAGATTTAGATGAAGGGTTGAACAGTGAGGTCGAATACAGTTTTGGAAAAACACAAAAGAAAAAAGTGCTCGAGACATTTGAGTTAAACAGTGTCACAGGTGAAATTCGAGTTAAAGGCAAACTGGACTTTGAAGACACGGAGTTTTATAGGCTCGATTTACAGGCTTCAGATAAGGGACAGCTACCATGGACAGCCGAAAGTCGACTTGTGATTAAAATTAAAGATGTGAATGATAATAAGCCTGAGATAGAAGTAACATCTTTGTCCAATGTAGTCCCAGAAGATTCGAAGCCCGGCACTGTTATTGCTCTCATTAGTGTTACGGACAAAGATTCAGGTGTTAATGGAAAAGTTATCTGTAAAATCTTGGACGGTGTCCCGTTTGATTTGACACCATCCATTGAAGAAAACATGTACTCTCTTGTCACGAAGGGGCGTTTGGACCGAGAAACAGTGTCTCATTATAACATCACAATAACAGCTACTGACTGTGGGAACCTCCGCTTTCTACTGTAAAAACACTACGTGTTCAGGTCTCAGACGTAAATGATAACAAACCAAATTTTAGTAGCAATTCATATGAACTCTATTTAGTAGAGAACAATACCCCGGGCACATCAATATTCTCCGTCAGTGCTGTTGATGATGATCTGAATGAAAATGCAGCAATAACATACCACTTTGTGAGAGGTGACGGGCTAAAAGGAGACATTTCTTCCTTCTTATATGTCAATTCTGAAAACGGGCAAATATCAGCACTGAAGAGTTTCGACTTTGAAACTCTGAAAACTTTCCAGTTCCAAGTTGTTGCCACAGATTCTGGGACTCCGTTTCTAAGCAGCAACGTCACAGTGAACGTGTTCATTCTGGATCAGAACGACAACGCTCCAGTCATCCTTTATCCAGTCAGCTCCAACGGTTCTGCTGAAGGTGTGGAGGAGGTTCCCCGCAACGTCAACGCAGGACACTTGGTGACTAAAGTCAGAGCCTATGACGCTGATATAGGATATAACGGCTGGTTACTCTTTACACTGCAGCAAGTTACTGACCACAGTCTCTTTGCTCTGGACCGATACACAGGACAGATCAGAACACTTCGTTCATTCACTGAGACAGACGAGGCTGAGCATAAACTGGTCATACTGGTAAAAGACAATGGGAACGTGTCACTCTCAGCAACAGCTACTGTGGTTGTTAAAGTCGTGGAGCCTAAAGAGGCTTTTGCTGCTTCTGATGTTAAAAGTCAGCAAAAGTTGACGAGGAGGACAATGATTGCATTTTATCTGATGATAACTTTGGGCTCAGTTTCTGCACTTTTTGTCATCAGCATCATTGTTCTGATTGCAATGCAGTGTTCAAAGTCCCAGATTATACTTCTAAATATCTACAGGACACACATTATGATGGAACATTGTGTCACAGCATCCAGTACAGATCAGGAGACAAACGGTACATGTTAGTTGGACCCAGGATGAGCATAGGATCTACTATAGTCCCAGGGAGTCATGCAAATACACTGGTGCTTCCTGACAGAAGGAGGACATCTGAAGAGGTAAGACATGTTTAGATATTGTTTGACGGTTTTCTTGCCATGCACTTGCATTTACTAAGTAATACCTACAATACTTTCCTCTTAACAGGTATTTTGAAACTATACGCACCTTTACGTGTCTTTAAAAATCAGACATTATGTTTACGTTACTTACTTGTCCTACACGCTGCTGTGGCGCTATCCGGGGTCCTGAAGTGTAGTGTGGCGAATCCGTCATACTTTGGGGATTCTGAAGTTGGTATTTGATTTTTACTTCGTAAATAACATTTTGAATGAAAAGTTTTAGTCTACTTCACGCCTACATCGTCTTGCGCTGTCCATGGTATTTATGACCGATCATATTGTAGCGCTTTCGAAGTGAGAACTTATGATTTATTTAAAATATTTATATTTGTTGTATTTTGTTTTGTGTTTGGACTTTGGTTGATGGAATTATATATATTTAATATAAAACACCAGTGATTCTTACCACAGCACTTTGTATAATACATGTGGCTGTACCTCGTACGTTTCTTTGCATTTGGATAACGAAAATCTAACAGGACAGTCCTCAAACTTGCATGAGCAATATTAAACATAACAATGCATTCAGACTGCAAACATTGTTGCCAAAATGGTAATCATGTTCAGGAGTACCAGATACATTTCTAAAGGAAACTCTGCTTATATTGCAATGTCATGAAGCGGTAAATCCAATAAACCACATCCAGCATTTAGTGTTTACAGAACGTGCGTAACCATTAAATAAATATGACAGTTTTTCAATTCTCTTCTTGGGTGTACAATACGTTCTGATGTGCCCAGTCCACAAGGTGTCAGTGTCTTATCAGCAACAAATGTTGTGCGACAGCCTTGGCCCTGCCCCTTCTTGAGAGATTTGTTTCAGGTGGTCAGAAAGGAGACGGGTTTGATTCAAAAGCAAAGAGGACTGTCGTTGTAGTCTCTGCATGATTAAGTAAAACATATGGGAAAACCTGCAGCGGAATATTTCATTGCTGAAACAGGTCGCTGTTTGTTAGGTTCTGGAAATAGAAAAAATAGATCTGAAAGATGGCGTTCAGAGGACAAAGACGGGGACCCCAGTTCTGGTGGGTAACATTCAGGCTTTATATGATGCTAAGCTGCGCGGAGAGGGTTTCAGCTCAGATAAAATATTCCGTTCCAGAGGAAGTAAAAGTGGGGTCCGTTGTTGGAAATATCGCCAAGGATCTAGGGTTGGACATAAGCTCTTTGGAGGAAAGACGGTTCCGTATTGTCTCTGGAAGTGAAGATGCTCAGTTCGCAGTAAACCAGAACAATGGCGTTTTGTATGTGCATAAGAACATTGACCGAGAGAAGCTCTGTGAAAGCGTCTCTCCCTGTTTAAAGAACCTTAAAATGGTAGCGGAGAATCCAATGGAAATACATTATGTTGGAGTTGAAATCATGGATGTAAATGATAATTCACCGAGCTTTCAAGAGGAAGAAAATATTTTGGAAATTTCGGAATCCACTGCTCCCGGTAAACGTTTCCAGTTACCAGCTGCGCACGATCCAGATGTTCTCACCAATACTGTACGTGTGTATAAATTAAATCAAAATGAATATTTTAATATACAAATTCGAGAAAGAGGGAGGACAAGATACCGTTCTTAGTAATGCAAAAGGCTCTGGATCGGGAAAAGCACCACGAACACAAATTGATTTTAACAGCAGCTGATGGTGGAAATCCACCGAGATCAGGGACTTTAAATGTTACAGTCATAGTCCTCGATTCAAATGATAACCACCCGGTATTTAGCCAAGAAGTGTATTCAGCAACAATACGTGAAAATGTAGGCGCCGACACAAGTGTCATACAAGTAAAGGCAACCGATGTGGATGAGGGAGCGAATGGAGAGATAGAATACTTTTTTGGTGGCCAACTTGACCGAAAAATATATGACATGTTTATGTTAGATAAAGACACTGGTGAAATTAGAGTAAAAGGGGAAATTGATTATGAGAAGACTGAGGTTTATAAATTAGACGTCCATGCTACTGATAAAGGACAACCTCCAATGAGCACTGATTGCAGAGTGATCATCAGAGTGCTGGATGAAAATGACAACAAACCTGAAATAGATGTAACATCTTTATCAAAAATAGTACCTGAAGACTCGAAACCCGGGACTGTAGTTTCTCTTATAAGTATTACAGACAAAGACGCCGGATTGAATGGAAAGGTAATATGTAGTCTTAAAGAAACGGTGCCATTTGATTTAAAACCATCTTTTCAAGATAATATGTACTCATTAGTCGTGAAACAGCATTTGGATCGAGAATCGATTTCGCACTATAACATCACAGTATCAGCTACAGATTGTGGTCAGCCTCCATTATCCACATTTAAAACACTTATCATTGACATATCAGACGTTAATGATAACATCCCAGAATTCCTGAACAATCCCGTTGAGCTTTACCTGGTGGAAAATAACGTCCCAGGTATCCCGATATTTTCTATTTCTGCTTCAGATAAAGACTTGAATGAAAATGCAGCTTTGACTTATCGTATTGTTAGAGAGGAAATTAGTCAATCTAAAATTATAGCATTTCTAAATATCAACTCAGAAAACGGACAAATATCAGCGCTTAAAAGTTTCGACTTTGAAACTCTGAAAACTTTCCAGTTCCACGTTGTTGCCACAGATTCTGGGACTCCGTCACTGAGCAGCAACGTCACAGTGAACGTGTTCATTCTGGATCAGAACGACAACGCTCCAGTCATCCTGTATCCAGTCAGCTCCAACGGTTCTGCTGAAGGTGTGGAGGAGGTTCCCCGCAATGTCAACGCAGGACACTTGGTGACTAAAGTCAGAGCCTATGACGCTGATATAGGATATAACGGCTGGTTACTCTTTACACTGCAGCAAGTTACTGACCACAGTCTCTTTGCTTTGGACCGATACACAGGACAGATCAGAACACTTCGTTCATTCACCGAGACAGACGAGGCTGAGCATAAACTGGTCATACTGGTAAAAGACAATGGGAACGTGTCACTCTCAGCAACAGCTACTGTGGTTGTTAAAGTCGTGGAGCCTAAAGAGGCTTTTGCTGCTTCTGATGTTAAAAGTGCAGCAAAAGTTGACGAAGACAGTGATGTGACTTTATATCTGATGATAACGTTGGGCTCAGTTTCAGCACTTTTTCTCATCAGCATTATTGTGCTGATTGCAATGCAGTGTTCAAAGTCCCCGGACTATACTTCTAAATATCTACAAGACGCAAATTATGATGGAACATTGTGTCACAGCATCCAGTACAGATCAGGAGACAAACGGTACATGTTAGTTGGACCCAGGATGAGCACAGGATCTACTATAGTCCCTGGGAGTCATGCAAATACACTGGTGTTTCCTGACAGGAGGAGGACATCTGAGGAGGTAAGGTTATTTCCTCACAGTAGGTAATAAGGATACACATGTGTTTTTCCTGGAGATGAAGAGTAAAGCCTTTCAGTATTATTTAGATTTGACATGTTTGTTTTGACTCACTGATGTTGGCGACTGTCACTATGCTTCGTGCTGACCTTTTCCACCGAAATGTACAATTCTTTGAATACCTATGATTTTAAGTTGGAATTTCTGATATACATAGCATTTGTTTTAATAAGTTATATATTTTTTCGTATATAATCATCGTAAGTGTTAGATTAATCAACTATTATATCAAACAGTTTTTTCTAGTTCCAGACAGGAGACTGGTGTCTAAGTCAAAACCCTTAGTGTAACTATTAACATATACAGTTCATGAACAATTTCAAATTCATACAGTTCTAGTTGGTGGACTAAATAATAATACACATTTAAATCACATTTAGGATTTGACAGACACTTTTTTTTTTAAAATGACCATTTAGTCCCCAGCATAGAGTAAGCAGTTTAATGAAATAAATACAAAAATAGTTTATATTGGACACACAGACAGTGTGCAAGGTTATGCCCTTATCCAGATTCTTGGCCAAGCAATATTTGGAAATACTGTAATTTTCTTTATTTGTCCATTTATATCTTCGTGTATATTACGAAATATTGCACTGACTGAATATTAATGTCACAAGAGAAAGTCATTAAGTTTTCCACAAATAGTCTTCCCTACTACATTACATTTATTGACCTCGAGATGTCGCTATAACTTTAGGAAACGGTAGAAAACCGTGTTCCTCCCATCAAAAGCTTTTGTTTGGAACCTAGAACAGGGCAGGCATTCGAATCAAACACGATAACCGATTGAATCAAGGGTGTATTGTGTTACGACAAGATACCCAATGGACTTGGACTAACTGATTTTTCTAGCACAAACAGTCTTTGTTGTGTCTAACGATGGAGGCCAACAGACAAACTCGAAAAACGGAGTATTACTCGTTTGTGTTTCCTGTGTTTCTACTGCTCGCTGCCGGAAAGCAGGCTTTTGCTCAAATACGATACTCTATTCCAGAGGAGGTGGCAGAAGGGACTATCATTGGGAATGTGGCGAAGGATCTTGGCCTGGATATCAGCTTATTAATTGACCGAAGGTTCCGTGTTGTGTCTGGATCACAGGAAGCGTATTTTGATGTAAACCAGGACAATGGAGATCTGCATGTCTCTAAGAAAATCGACAGAGAGGAGCTGTGTCATGGTAGTGGTCCATGTCTAATGGAGCTAAAAATCCTGGTCGAAAACCCTTTGGAAATGCACCATGTGGTTGTAGAAATAACTGATGTGAATGATCACTCGCCTACATTTGCTGAAAAAGAGCAGATTTTTGAAATATTTGAACAGACACAGCCAGGAAGGCGACTCCAAATTCACGCTGCTCGCGACCCGGATGCTGGCATTAACTCTATTCGCACATATACTTTAACGTCAAATGATCACTTCGAAATAGATGTCCGTCAAAGCGATGAGGATAAAATACCATTTCTGATACTGAGAAAAATGTTAGACAGAGAACAAACAAGCAAACACTTGTTAATTGTCAAAGCAGTTGACGGAGGCAAACCACAAAGGTCAGGAACACTGAATATTTCCATTTTTGTACTTGACAGTAACGATAATCGCCCCATCTTTAGTCAAGAGATTTACCAAACTACAATAAAAGAAAATGTTCCAGTCGGTACTTTAGTTTTTAAAATAAACGCGACCGACCCTGATGAAGGTACTAACGGAGAAATCGAATACAGTCTGGAAAAACGCTTAAGACAAAAGTCTACGACATTTTTGAATTGGACAAGTTAACTGGAGAGATAAAAGTAAAGGGAGTAGTTGACTTTGAAGAAAATGACGTTTATAAACTTGATGTTGAAGCATCGGATAAGGGAACACCTTCATTGACAGGTGAGTGTCGGGTAATTATAAAAATCATAGACGTTAATGATAATGCACCTGAAATCGAAGTAACGTCACTTTCACACGCAGTGCCCGAGGACTCGAAGCCTGGCACAGTCATCTCATTAATTAGTGTGAGGGACAAAGACTCAGGTGTGAATGGAAAAATAATTTCAAGTATAACCCCAGACCTACCATTTGAATTAAAACCCTCCTACAAAGAAAACATATATTCAGTTGTCACTAAGAGGCTTTTGGATCGAGAGAAGGAATCACATTATGAAATAACAATAAAAGCCACTGACTGTGGCGAACCTCCACTATATACCATCAGAACCTTAGGTATTGAAATACTAGACATAAATGACAACAGCCCACACTTCGACCAAAACCCATTGCAGTTTTACTTGACAGAAAACAATGTTGCTGGAGCGTCCATTTTCTCATTAAGCGCAACGGACAGAGATGTAAACAGTAATGCAGTCGTATCTTACAATATCCTTAAAGAAGGGAATCAAAATGACATAACGGCTTTCCTCAATGTCAATTCAGAAAATGGACAAATTTCAGCGCTAAAAAGTTTCGACTTTGAAACTCTGAAAACTTTCCAGTTCCACGTTGTTGCCACAGATTCTGGAACTCCGTCACTGAGCAGCAACGTCACAGTGAACGTGTTCATTCTGGATCAGAACGACAACGCTCCAGTCATCCTGTATCCAGTCAGCTCCAACGGTTCTGCTGAAGGTGTGGAGGAGGTTCCCCGCAATGTCAACGCAGGACACTTGGTGACTAAAGTCAGAGCCTATGACGCTGATATAGGATATAACGGCTGGTTACTCTTTACACTGCAGCAAGTTACTGACCACAGTCTCTTTGCTTTGGACCGATACACAGGACAGATCAGAACACTTCGTTCATTCACTGAGACAGACGAGGCTGAGCATAAACTGGTTATACTGGTAAAAGACAATGGGAACGTCTCACTCTCAGCAACAGCTACTGTGGTTGTTAAAGTCGTGGAGCCTAAAGAGGCTTTTGCTGCTTCTGATGTTAAAAGTGCAGCAAAAGTTGACGAAGACAGTGATGTGACTTTATATCTGATGATAACTTTGGGCTCAGTTTCTGCACTTTTTCTCATCAGCATCATTGTGTTGATTGCAATGCAGTGTTCAAAGTCCCCGGACTATACTTCTAAATATCTACAGGACACAAATTACGATGGAACATTGTGTCACAGCATCCAGTACAGATCAGGAGACAAACGGTACATGTTAGTTGGACCCAGGATGAGCATAGGATCTACTATAGTCCCAGGGAGTCATGCGAATACACTAGTGCTTCCAGACAGGAGGAGGACATCTGAGGAGGTAAAACTCTTTTAAAGTATTATGACTTACGCAGCACGTTATATCACTTATTCAAGCTTAAATGTACTTCTTATTAAAATAGGTTGGCTACAGTGAAGTAAAGTGGGACACTTTGGAATACAACCTTCTAACCATTGCCTTAGCATGAGTTCATGTTTTTTTCTATCTTGAACCTTGTCAAATATGTTTAGGTCACCTCCTATTGCACTGCTACGATCAAAGTTGAAATCACTGTGTATAGTACTGCAGGCTGGTATTGGTGTTTTTTTTTTTTTTTTTAATTGGTTTATCTCCACGCTAGAGCGATGCGCTTGATTTGTGTCTGTTATGCTTGAGTCTTTGCACTAATGTTCTTAAGCTGTCCATGGTGCTGAAAGTCTCCTGTCGGTGTCTTAAGTGCGACCACAGTCTTAGGTTATTACTTCCCTGGCTTTGGCTGATATGGGAGACAGTTTATGAAGACTTTTAGGTTATTTCGTAAGTTCGTCGTCTTCAAAGTCTTTCTTCAGTAAAACTCCTCTTTTGTGTGAATTATCCACTGGGTGTCAGTGTTACAGTATTGAATTGGTGAGGCTGCATTTAAAATAGACTCTGCCCCTTTCACTGTGTGCATTTTTAACTCGGCCATTAAGAATGGAATCGTTTCCTCTTTTGATTCGCACCATACCCATATAAAAAGGCTTTTCAGAAACAGGATTTCAGAGACAACTGGAGTTGCCTAAAATTGAGGCTATTTTTCGGATGCTAATCCACTGAGTCCAGTAAAAGAGACAAAGGAAACGGAAGAGGAAGGATGTCCCGTCTCCGTCCTCTGCTTTTCTCTCTGCTGTTTTGCGTCAATGAGCTGATTTTAGCTCAAATAAAATACTCGACTCCAGAGGAAGTTAAAGTGGGAGCTATTATTGGAAATGTTGCCAAAGATTTGGGCCTGGATGTTGGTACTTTGACTAATAGACGATTTCGGATTGTGTCTGGATCTCAGGATGCGCTCTTTGAGGTAAACCCGAACAATGGGGTTTTGTACGTACACAAAAATCTCGACCGAGAACACATCTGTGATCGAAACGAATGTTTAATAGATCTGAAAATCGTTCTTGAAGACCCTCTTGAAATTCATTATGTCACAGTGGAAATAACTGATACTAACGACCATGTACCAAGTTTTGTCGAGAAAGAAAAGCTGATAGAAATAGCAGAAACGACAACACCAGGAGCACGATTTCAGTTGCCAGGTGCACGTGATCCAGATGTTGGAATAAATTCGGTCCAGCGCTATAAACTTAGTCAGAACGATCATTTTCATCTTGAAATTCGAGACAGGGGAGAGGATAAAATACCCTTCTTAGTACTGCAGAAGAACTTAGACAGGGAACAGAAAATCAACCACAGTTTGATTTTAACGGCCATAGACGGAGGGACACCGCAAAAATCAGCAACTCTGAATCTTACTATAAGGGTTCTTGACATTAATGATAACAGACCTATTTTTTCTAGAGAGGTTTACTCTGCTGTATTAAGAGAAAATGCTGCCTTGGGTACGCTGGTGATAAAAGTCGATGCAACGGATCTCGATGAGGGCACTAATGGGGCTGTGGAGTATGCCTTTGGTGGTGACATTAATTCCAACCTGTTAAAACTATTCAGTCTAGACAGAAATCTGGGAGAAATTCGAGTTAACGGAAGTATTGACTATGAGACAGCTGATGTTTTCAAACTAGACATTCAAGCGTCAGACAAAGGACAGCCGCCGATGACAACGGATTGTCGAGTGATAATAAAGATTCAAGATGTCAATGACAACAAACCAGAGATAGAAGTGACATCAATATCAAACACAGTCCCAGAGGATTCAAAACATGGGACTGTGATTTCTCTGATTAGTGTGACAGACATCGATTCTGGTCTGAATGGGAAAGTCATATGCAGTTTGACAGAAAATGTGCCATTTGAACTGAAGCCATCATTTAAAGAAAACATGTATTCATTGGTGACAAAAGAAACACTGGATAGGGAAACTGTGTCACATTATGATCTTTCCATAAAAGCTACAGACTGTGGTGATCCACCTCTATCCACGTTAAAAAGTCTGAGTATTGAGGTCTCAGATGTGAATGATAACATTCCAGAGTTCCCAAAAAATCCTCTAGAATTATATTTGAGAGAAAATAATGAACCTGGTGCCTTTATATTTTCTGTCAGTGCGTTAGATAAAGACTTACATGACAACGCTGCTGTGTCATATCAGATAGTAAGAGGGGAAGGGGGTAGTAATGATATGGCCTCTTTTCTGAATATAAATTCTGATAACGGTCAAATAATGGCACTAAAAAGTTTCGACTTTGAAACTCTTAAAACTTACCAGTTCCAAGTTGTTGCCACAGATTCTGGAACTCCGTCACTGAGCAGCAACGTCACAGTGAACGTGTTCATTCTGGATCAGAACGACAACGCTCCAGTCATCCTGTATCCAGTCAGCTCCAACGGTTCTGCTGAAGGTGTGGAGGAGGTTCCCCGCAATGTCAACGCAGGACACTTGGTGACTAAAGTCAGAGCCTATGACGCTGATATAGGATATAACGGCTGGTTACTCTTTACACTGCAGCAAGTTACTGACCACAGTCTCTTTGCTTTGGACCGATACACAGGACAGATCAGAACACTTCGTTCATTCACTGAGACAGACGAGGCTGAGCATAAACTGGTCATACTGGTAAAAGACAATGGGAACGTGTCACTCTCAGCAACAGCTACTGTGGTTGTTAAAGTCGTGGAGCCTAAAGAGGCTTTTGCTGCTTCTGATGTTAAAAGTTCAACTAAAGTTGACGAGGAGGACAATGTTGCATTTTATCTGATGATAACTTTGGGCTCAGTTTCTGTACTGTTTGTCATCAGTATCATCGTTCTGATTGCAATGCAGTGTTCAAAGTCCCAAGATTATACTTCCAAATATCTTCAAGACGCAAATTATGATGGAACATTGTGTCACAGCATCCAGTACAGATCAGGAGACAAACGGTACATGTTAGTTGGACCCAGGATGAGCATAGGATCTACTATAGTCCCAGGGAGTCATGCGAATACACTGGTGCTTCCTGACAGGAGGAGGACGTCTGAAGAGGTAAGACAAACTCATAAATTTAATAACAGAAGCATCATTTTAGTATTTTATCACACTTTTGCATTTACTTTATAGGCGAAAATAAAGAAGTGGCTTTACGGAAAAGGAAATAAACTAGTTATTTATACTCGCCAATTTTCGGCATTTTTCCACTTTTCGTTGGAGTTTTTGAGCGCAGCACGTTTGCCAGCATGGTACGTTTTGTTTAGTTGTTTGCGATGCTGAAGCCTGTTTGTCCTTTGATGCTAATATGTCTCACTGTTAATGGTGCAGAGTTGTTTAATGCCTCTAAACAATTTCACACCAAGAACAGCCCAAAATACACCTTATCCAAAATGCAAACATGCAATATTGTCTAATGTTGCATGTTGTGTCTTGTTAGGTTCACTTTTAAATGTACTCTCTCATGGATCACACAAAGTAATCGTAGACACAATACGTGATATAGTAATGGTGGTTAACACAAGTTAGAAAAAAATTCTCAAAATGCTTAGAGTGATATAATGTTTATTTGCAAGCAGTGTGGTAATAATAGCTTTGTCTGAGAACACAACCTTCTAACAACTGGCCGAATAACTAGTGATGTTCCAGTGATTTGTGTTACCGTTCAGCATGCTCCGCGGTGTGGTGTTTTTAGGAAGGGCTCGTTATTCCTGTCCATGGTGATAAAAGGCACGAGAAAGCCAAAATAAAATACACTGTCAACAAATACATATAAAAAAAATATATTTGAAACCTTTAAAACGTGTTAGAAGTTACTTTAATAAGCCGTCTGATTTGTGACATGAAATCATTTTGGGTGAATACAGGATTCGCTTATGTTCGAATTTTTTCATTTTCCATCTCTTTCTTTGTTCTACCAAAACTACACATAGTCAGATTTACGTTTCAGTATTGGCCTGTGGGTGTCACTATTATATCGGAAAAGCATGGACGAATTTATTCCTCCTCTTTGTGAGGCTTTTGTTTCTTGCTGAGTAGAGCCCAGATAACCAGTCGATGGTCGAGTTGTAGTTCGTATATGTGGGATAATCAGCGAACTGGACTTAACATCATATATTTCTAGCTGAGTAATAAGCTCATAAATGTATAATTCTTACTAGATAAGGATGGGGACGGATAGAAAAATTCAAACGATGGTATGCTCCTGGATTGGTTTTTATTTGGCTCTATCGCTGCTTCTCGGAAAACAGGCTTTTGCTCAAATACGATATTCTGTTCCAGAGGAAGTTGAAGGAGGAACAGTTGTTGGAAATGCTGCTAAGGATCTTGGGCTTGACATCACTACTTTGATGGATCGACGTTTCCGTGTGGTGTCTGGAAGTAAAGAGGCTGTTTTTGAAGTAAGCCAGAATACTGGGGCATTGCACGTCCATGGTCACATCGACAGAGAGGAGCTCTGTCAGGGGAGCGGCCCGTGCCTAACGGAATTAAAAATCCTTGTTGAAAATCCACTGGAAATACATTACGTAGTTGTAGAAATTATTGATGTCAATGATCATTCTCCCAGTTTTCCTGAAAAACAGCAGACGTTTGAAATAGCTGAACAGACATTGCCGGGAAGGCGATTTCAATTGCACACTGCTCTTGACCCGGATGCTGGAATTAACTCTATTCGTACATATACTCTAACGGGAAATGAACATTTTGAAATAAGCATCCGACAAAGTGATGCGGGGAGGGTACCATTTTTAGTGTTAAAAAAAACATTAGACAGAGAACAAAAGGACAGGCACACATTGCTGGTTACGGCAGTTGACGGAGGTAAGCCTCAAAGATCAGACACACTAAATGTTTCTATTATTGTTCTTGACAGCAATGACAATCGTCCAATATTTAGTCAGGAGCTGTACCAAATTTCAATACAAGAAAACACTGCTATTGGTACTTTAGTGATTAGAATGAATGCGACTGATCTGGACAAAGACACCAACGGAGAAGTTGAGTACAGCTTTGGAAAAACATTGTCGCAGAAAGTTTATAATACTTTCGAACTAGACAAACTAAATGGTGAAATTAGAGTGAAAGGACTAGTGGACTATGAGGAAAACGACGCATATGAACTGGACATTGAGGCGTCAGATAAAGGACAGCCACCTTTAACGGGTGAGTGTAGAGTGATTATAAAGATAATAGATGTCAACGACAATCCACCTGAAATAGAAATAACATCATTTTCAGATGCAGTGTTTGAAGACGCGAAGCCTGGCACAGTAATTTCACTACTTAGTGTAACGGACAGAGACTCGGGAGTAAATGGAAAGGTTTTTTCACAAATAATCAATGATGTACCTTTTGAACTGAAGCCATCCTACAAGGAGAACACATACTCAGTTGTCACCAAGGGATTTTTGGATCGAGAGAATGTACCGCATTATGAAATGACAATACAAGCCACAGACTGTGGTGAGCCTCCTTTATCCACTTTTAAAACCCTGAGCATTCAGATATCAGACATTAATGACAACAGACCAAAATTCATGCAAACCTCTTTAGATTTTTATCTTGCAGAAAATAATGTTGCTGGACAATCAATATTCTCTGTAAGCGCAGCGGACAGTGACCTAAATGACAACGCAGCAATTTCTTACCATATTGTTAGAGAAGGGAATCAAAATGACATAACAGCTTTCCTCAATGTCAATTCAGATAATGGACAAATATCAGCACTGAAGAGTTTCGACTTTGAAACGCTGAAAACTTTCCAGTTCCACGTTGTTGCCACAGATTCTGGGACTCCGTCTCTGAGCAGCAACGTCACAGTGAACGTGTTCATTCTGGATCAGAACGACAACGCTCCAGTCATCCTGTATCCAGTCAGCTCCAACGGTTCTGCTGAAGGTGTGGAGGAGGTTCCCCGCAATGTCAACGCAGGACACTTGGTGACTAAAGTCAGAGCCTATGACGCTGATATAGGATATAACGGCTGGTTACTCTTTACACTGCAGCAAGTTACTGACCACAGTCTCTTTGCTTTGGACCGATACACAGGACAGATCAGAACACTTCGTTCATTCACTGAGACAGACGAGGCTGAGCATAAACTGGTCATACTGGTAAAAGACAATGGGAACGTGTCACTCTCAGCAACAGCTACTGTGGTTGTTAAAGTCGTGGAGCCTAAAGAGGCTTTTGCTGCTTCTAATGTTAAAAGTTCAACTAAAGTTGACGAGGAGGACAATGTTGCATTTTATCTGATGATAACTTTGGGCTCAGTTTCTGCACTTTTTATCATCAGTATCATTGTGTTGATTGCAATGCAGTGTTCGAAGTCCCAAAATTATACTTCCAAATATCTTCAAGACGCAAATTATGACGGAACATTGTGTCACAGCATCCAGTACAGATCAGGAGACAAACGGTACATGTTAGTTGGACCCAGGATGAGCATAGGATCTACTATAGTCCCAGGGAGTCATGCAAATACACTAGTGCTTCCTGACAGGAGACATCCATCTGAGGTAAGACTGAAATTTACTAGATTTTTTTTTTCCAACTCAGTTGTAAATATAAATTAGTCAGTAAAAGTTTGGATACACCTACACACTTTTGTATTTCCATTATTTTAGTTGGTTTTGTGCAATAGAATAAATCATAAACAAAACAAAAGAAAAAAACACACAAAAACATAAAAATGCATGTCAAGCATATCTGTACACAGACTAATGGTTAAATGAAATTTGAATGGTAAAGTAAACTGTCAGCACAAATCTCATGATACATCTGTGGCATTCTTAAGATCATTTTTTTCCAGTAATTACTGTATAGATGTTCTTCAGTAAATAATTTATGTTTCTGCTAGATGTCAAAACTGGATTTCATCCAATAAGCCCATGATACATGTTTATATTTAACTGTTTCCCCAAAAATTACTTGTTACTTTCACTGTAATTTGGAACTGAAAATGACTCAAGAATACAACTTTCCTAGAAACTCGTTAGTCTATATGGCTCTTAAGAAAAAAAAGGTGTAGGCTATGGTCTTCAGAGATATGCTTCATGTGCAAAGGAGTGTGAGGTGAGCTGGCCTCATGGGCAAAGGTGCCAAGTTATAAAAACTCCAAGTTTGTGAAATCAAAAGCAAAAGTTTTAGTGGGCTAAGATTCACAAGCAGAGGAGTATATAGATAAGTGCAATTTTGACTGATGAGACAAACTTGGATGCGTTTGGATCCAAGTAAAGAATGTGTCAGAAGGTAGAGCTCCTGGAACGATGATAGATTTCTGCCTAACACCATCCGTCAGCGTGAAGGTAAATTCATGATGATCTGAGGATGGTTTGGCAATGGGAAAGTGTGCGATCTGCATTATATGCAGGGCATCTTCAATTAGCACTCCATACTGAGGAGGCATGCCAGTTGCTTTGGACAATGACTGATTATGGAGAAGGTCATATTCCAGAAAGACACTGACCCCAAGCTTTCTTCCTGGTTGTTTAAAGATTACATGGTGAACAAAGTAGCTGCTGGAACACTCTCTCTGATGTTATGATCAGCTTAAGAACCAGACTTGAACCCGATTAAGCTTGTGTTGAAGAAGTTGGACCTAAGTGTTCCAGAAAATTGCCCAACCAGCATAGCAGACCTTTGGGCAGTTCTGCAGAAAGCCTGGAAGAAAAAAAAAAAATCTGAATATCTGCCAGTAGAATCTGATCAGTAGAATGCCACAAATTAATCAGACAGTTATTGCTACAAAGTTTTTTTTTCTATTAAACTTTAAACATCCACACTTGATTTGGCCATTTTTTTCTGTGTTCAGATATTCTTAAAATGAAATGTTGTTCACTTTTTGTTTGTTTTGTGATTTCTTTACAATCACTTGATTGAATAAAACCCATAAAAGGTATTTGAAACGTGTGTAGGTTTGTACACACTTTTTCTTTCCCGTGTATCACTATACCTGACATCACTACCTGCTATTTCCTCGTGATCCCTTTAAGCTACCGTGATTATACTGACGCACATTTGCCAGCCTTAAAGTGTTCTCGTTGGTTTGTTAAACGCATGTCTCTTCATAAGTCTAACTGCCTCTTTGCGTTCTGGTCATCTTCCACGTACCCTGCACTGTGACACTAATATTCACAGAGCCCCACGCTGAATTTTGTTTGATAACGTTCAAACTTAAGTTTCCTTTGAGTTTCATCGTGTCGTTCATTAAACATAGTGGTAGTTTCCACAGTAGGCACGGGGCTGTTGTAACTCAGGAGGTCGAACGGGTTGTGCAAGAACCGCGGCTCGCGTTAAAAAAGGTGTCTGTCAAATGACAACAGACAAAAAATGTTGGTAAGACCGGGAAAACAGTCCTAGTCCAGATTGATATACCAGCAATAGAACTTATCTTTCTAAATGTTTGGATGAAGCATTATAGAATGTTGGAATGAGCGGTTAGAATAGTACATGCATTTACTGCAGTTTTTATTCCACACAGGCATCTGCGACTAAAACTGGTTGCTGTTTATGGTGCTGAAATGCACGAGCAAATGAGTAGGACAAGCAGAAATGTGATATTAAAGAAGCATATTAAGTAGTATTACTTTGCATGATCCCAAACTGTATATAACTGCATTGCAGATTTAAACAAAAAAATATATTGGAATATTTTTATGGTCCAACTATTTTTGATAAACAAAACCACACGTAGACCTCTGGGTGTCAGTGTTACATCGAAAAGCTGTGGATGACCCCTCCCCTCCTGAGGCTTTTGTTTCCTCCTATCGATAGAGCCAAGAAGGCGTTTGCATGAAACACACCAGCCGATGTGGGATTTGTGGAAAATATGCTATATTATGCGGGTTGAAAATATTTTTTCGCACTAACGGGCTGCTGCTTGTGAGACAATGAGGACCAATACAAAAGCTCGAACATGGGACTGCTTTTGGCTTGTTGTTCATCTGCTTCTATCGCTGCTTCTCGGAAAACAAGCATTTGCTCAAATAAGATACTCTGTTCCTGAGGAGGTTAAAGAAGGGACGGTTGTTGGAAATGTTGCCAAGGATCTAGGGTTTGATCTCACTTCACTGACTGAGCGACGTTTCCGCGTGGTATCTGGAACTGTGGATGTCTTTTTCGAAGTAAACCGGGACAATGGAGCCCTGTGTGTCCATAAGAATATCGACAGAGAGAAGCTTTGCCAAGGCAGCGGCGCGTGCCTAATGGAGCTTAAAGTTCTTGTTGAAAACCCCCTTGAAATCCATTATGTACTCGTAGAAATTATTGATGTAAATGATCATTCCCCTAGTTTTCCTGAAACACAGCAGACGTTTGAAATAGCTGAACATACATTGCCAGGGAGGCGATTTCAATTGCACACTGCTCGTGACCCGGATGCTGGAATTAACTCGATCCGAACATACACATTAACCTCAAACGATCACTTTGAAATAGATGTCCGTCAAAGCGATGAAGATAAAATACCATTTCTAGTGCTGAAGAAATCGCTAGACAGAGAACAAACAAGGAAACACCTGCTTACAGTTACTGCAGTTGATGGGGGGAAACCTCAAAAAGCGGGCACACTAAACGTTTCAGTTATTGTTCTTGACAGCAATGACAATCGTCCAATGTTTAGTCAGGAAGTTTACCAAATTGTAATAGAAGAAAATGTTCCAATTTCCACCAAGATATTTACGATGAATGCAACAGACCCAGACGAAGGTACCAACGGGGAAATTGAATACAGTCTTGGAAAAACTCTTAAGAAAAGGGTATACGACATTTTTGAATTGGACAAATCAACTGGAGAGATACGAGTAAAAGGGGCAGTGGACTATGAAGAAAATGACGTTTATAAACTTGATGTGGAGGCATCCGACAAAGGACAACCTCCACTGACAGGTGAGAGTAGAGTCATCATTAAAATCATAGACGTTAATGACAATCCACCTGAGATCGAAGTGACATCGCTTTCAAATTCAGTGCCCGAGGACTCGAAGCCTGGCACGGTTATTTCACTAATTAGTGTAACAGATAAAGATTCGGGAGTCAATGGAAAAATAATTTCAAGTATAAACTCAGACGTACCTTTTGAATTAAAACCTTCTTACAAAGAAAATATATATTCAGTTGTCACTAAGGGGGTGTTGGATAGAGAGAAGGACTCACATTATAAATTAACAATAAAAGCCACTGACTGTGGTGAACTACCATTATCAACTTATAAAACGCTCAACATCCAGATATCGGACGTAAATGACAACAGTCCACAATTCTCCAAAATCCTTTACAGTTTTACTTGGAAGAAAACATTGTTGCTGGAGTTTCAATATTTTCTGTAAGTGCATCAGATATAGACATTAACGAAAATGCAGCAATTTCTTATCATATTGTAAAAGAAGGAAATCATAAGGACATCGTATCCTTTCTCAATATAAATACAAATAATGGACAAATAACGGCGCTAAAAAGTTTCGACTTTGAAACTCTGAAAACTTTCCAGTTCCACGTTGTTGCCACAGATTCTGGAACTCCGTCACTAAGCAGCAACGTCACAGTGAACGTGTTCATTCTGGATCAGAACGACAACGCTCCAGTCATCCTGTATCCAGTCAGCTCCAACGGTTCTGCTGAAGGTGTGGAGGAGGTTCCCCGCAATGTCAACGCAGGACACTTGGTGACTAAAGTCAGAGCCTATGACGCTGATATAGGATATAACGGCTGGTTACTCTTTACACTGCAGCAAGTTACTGACCACAGTCTCTTTGCTTTGGACCGATACACAGGACAGATCAGAACACTTCGTTCATTCACTGAGACAGACGAGGCTGAGCATAAACTGGTCATACTGGTAAAAGACAATGGGAACGTGTCACTCTCAGCAACAGCTACTGTGGTTGTTAAAGTCGTGGAGCCTAAAGAGGCTTTTGCTGCTTCTGATGTTAAAAGTGCAGCAAAAGATTCTGAGGACAGTGATGTGACTTTATATCTGATGATAACTTTGGGCTCAGTTTCAGCACTTTTTCTCATCAGCATCATTGTGCTGATTGCAATGCAGTGTTCAAAATCCCCAGACTATACTTCTAAATATCTACAGGACACAAATTATGATGGAACATTGTGTCACAGCATCCAGTACAGATCAGGAGACAAACGGTACATGTTAGTTGGACCCAGGATGAGCATAGGATCTACTATAGTCCCAGGGAGTCATGCGAATACACTGGTGCTTCCTGACAGGAGGAGGACATCTGTGGAGGTAAGCCTAAGTGAATCTACTACTAAGGCTCAAACTTACTTCTAGTTTTGGGTACAATAAACTACGCTTTAGATAAACTTACAAATTGAATCAACATATGAAGGAAACTTTTTTGTCTTGGCTTCTTAATGGGCATTTGCGGCTGCACAGGTGATGTTCTAAAATATACATTTGCAGATTGTGATGCAAAATAGGTTATCTCCCCAACCTCCCCAAACTGCTGCAGTAACATGTCTTGTCAAATATTAAGAGTTTCAGTTGCACGAGTGATTTTTTAATAACCTGCATACTTTGTGATTGTTGAACACAGAATAACCGTTTGAAATTATTTATGTATTTATTTTTTTAACCAAGCGCTTTGAGATTAATGCACGCAGATTGTTTTTGTTTATCTTTTTATAATCGTTGCATTTCAATTTAGGACATTTTTGATAATAATATGATTAATTCGCTCTTATAGTTGATTGTAAGTGACATGTTTGGTTGGAAATGTTTCAGTATATTTGGTGAGAATAGTGAGTTTTGTGATAGAATCGCATGGTGTCACTAAACAACAGGAAATACTCCTCACACTGTCTGCTATACACACGATGGACGGTCTGAGTCCACCATTGAATCAGTCTCGAGGTGCGGACATCGTCTCTGGACAATGATTTCCTAACGTCTTTTTCGCGCATGTGAACCGAGCGCATTAAATGGTGCATTATTTTTCTTTGCTATATATAAACAGTGTTTAGATCACTCTACGTTTGCCGGATTTATTAATTTGCATCACACAATGGAACAAAGCGAACAAGACTCAGGTCGACCAGGAAACAAATGGTTTGCCTTCATGCTGGCTCTGGCGCTCATTTTTGGCAAAACATCAGGACAAATTCGATATTCTATATCAGAAGAAATCAAAGAAGGAACTGCCGTTGGAAATATAGCCAAGGATCTTGGTATTGATCTAAATGTATTAAAAACAAGGGGATTTCGTATTGTTTCGGGCTCGGCCGAATCCCCATTCCAGGTGAACCAAAATAATGGGATTCTATATGTATATCGTAATATTGACCGAGAGGAAATTTGCCAGCGGACCAGTGAATGTTTGATAAACATTAAAACGGTGCTGGAGAACCCTCTGGAGATCCATTATGTTGCGGTGGAAGTATTGGACGTAAATGACCATTCCCCTTCTTTCCTGAGAACAACAAAAGGCTGGACATTTCCGAGTCTACTTTGCCGGGGACAAGGTTTCAGTTACATCCTGCTTTTGATCCCGATGGCGCAGTGAATTCCATTCAACAATATAAGCTAAGTTCAAATAATAACTTCCGGCTGGAAGTGAAAGATCGCGGAAAAGATGGTAAAGTACCTATTTTACAACTGCAAAGTCCATTAGACAGAGAAACCTCTAGCAGCCATAAATTAGTGCTCACAGCCGTGGATGGAGGTAAACCCCCAAAATCAGGCAGCATGGAGATATTCATAGATGTGTTAGACGTAAATGATAATGCTCCAGTTTTTACAAAAGATTCCTATTCTGTGTCCATCAACGAAGATTCGCCACTTGGCACAACAGTCTTGCGAGTAAACGCCACGGACATTGACGAAGGTTTAAATGGAGAAATTATCTATTCCTTTGGTAATGTTAATAACAAGGTGCGGGAGCTTTTTGATGTCGATCCAATCACAGGTGAAATAACTGTGAAAGGACAATTGGATTATGAATTGGATGACAGCTATGAAATAGATATTCAAGCATCTGATAGCGGTGCTATTCAATTTAAAACAGACAAAAGCGTCACGGTAAATATTATAGATATTAATGATAATGCACCTGAAATTGAAGTAACTTCTCTGTCTAACACAATTTCAGAGAACTCCAGACCTGGAACTACAGTCGCACTCATTAGTATAACAGATTTAGACTCTGGAGTAAACGGAAAAATCATAAGCTTTGTAAAAGGTGATGGCCTTTTCACACTCACGCCTTCAATCCAGGACAACATGTGGGCTCTTGTGACGAAATCACAGCTTGACAGGGAAAACAAATCCATTTATGATGTAACAATAATCGCGAAAGATGCAGGTGAACCAGTGTTAACATCTGAAAAAACATTAAGAGTAGTTGTATCCGACGTGAATGACAATAATCCAGAGTTTTCCATGAGGCGATACAATTTTTATGTCACTGAGAATAATTCTCCAGGGTTACCTGTATTTTCTGTGATTGCATATGACCGTGATGAGGGAGACAATGCTCATATTACATATAATATCCTAAGAGACGGAAGCGAAGATAGTAAAGACACTTCATTTCTAAGCATAAATTCTGACAATGGAGAAATTACCGCGCTAAAAAGTTTCGACTTTGAAACTCTGAAAACTTTCCAGTTCCACGTTGTTGCCACAGATTCTGGACTCCGTCAATGAGCAGCAACGTCACAGTGAACGTGTTCATTCTGGATCAGAACGACAACGCTCCAGTCATCCTGTATCCAGTCAGCTCCAACGGTTCTGCTGAAGGTGTGGAGGAGGTTCCCCGCAATGTCAACGCAGGACACTTGGTGACTAAAGTCAGAGCCTATGACGCTGATATAGGATATAACGGCTGGTTACTCTTTACACTGCAGCAAGTTACTGACCACAGTCTCTTTGCTTTGGACCGATACACAGGACAGATCAGAACACTTCGTTCATTCACTGAGACAGACGAGGCTGAGCATAAACTGGTCATACTGGTAAAAGACAATGGGAACGTCTCACTCTCAGCAACAGCTACTGTGGTTGTTAAAGTCGTGGAGCCTAAAGAGGCTTTTGCTGCTTCTGATGTTAAAAGTGCAGCAAAAGTTGATGAGGACAGTGATGTGACTTTATATCTGATGATAACTTTGGGCTCAGTTTCTGCACTTTTTCTCATCAGCATCATTGTGCTGATTGCAATGCAGTGTTCAAAGTCCCCAGACTATACTTCTAAATATCTACAGGACACAAATTATGATGGAACATTGTGTCACAGCATCCAGTACAGATCAGGAGACAAACGGTACATGTTAGTTGGACCCAGGATGAGCATAGGATCTACTATAGTCCCAGGGAGTCATGCGAATACACTAGTTCTTCCAGATAGGAGGAGGACATCTGAGGAGGTAAGACATTGTGTCCAGTTAAGTTCTTCTTTTAGTTTGTAATTCATCCAAGTCACAGAGTAAAAGCTGACTTTCTACTTGTGTTTGTGGAGGAATCAAAATGATGATCGCCGGGAATTGTTGTGGAACACTGAAACAATTTGTCTGTGTTATACATAAAGTTCTTTAACTTTCCAGTACCACGCAGCTGGGCTCATGTTGCATAACTGTTGGTTTCCAGGAGTGTAGCTGATATTTTATTTAAAATAATAGTTAGCTACATCTGATCCGGACTTTGCTTCTGTAACTGCAAATTTTTTAGTGGTTTACAGTTATTGAGAATATGCAACTAACTCAATGGTGTTTATACGGTCAAGTATCTTACGATCCCATTTATCTTATTGCTTATATAAATCAGTTGTGCAAACAAAACGCTGAATTTACCTTTTTTAATAAAAAATACACTAATCAGGGTACAAAGTGTTTATCTAATATTGAGTATGTATTGGCACTTATTCAGAAAATACTTTTTAGTTAAACGCAGTAGAGGTTTTTGTTAGACATATTGGTATTTCAAAGTTTAGGCTTTTTGAGAGTAACATTGTTTAATCATTTTTTTCTTATAGTTCACTTAAATATTTGTACAATGTTGTCCTCTTGGTGTCACTGTAACATCAATCACGCCAAATAGAAAGCCGACCCTCCCCTAGCAGAGCTATTCTTTGTACCTCAGCCAATTGTACTGTACAAAACGGAGCCGAATGAAATGGTGTGTTGATCGAGTAGATGAGTCGGATCATTTGAAAGGAATTATCCTCCATGTTAATGGAACTATGGGTCGCACAGGACGATCGAGTGGCTGTCACTGGTTTAGTATTTATTTTTCCCTAATGCTGCTTTTCAGTGAACAAGCTTTGGCTGATTTGAGATATTCTGTGCCGGAGGAGGTGAAAGAGAGAACCGTTGTTGGGAATGTAGCGAAGGATCTAGGGCTGGACAAGAGCTCTTTGGTTGATCGACGATTTCGCGTTGTTTCTGGATCCAAGGATGCTTTTTTTGAGGTAAATCCAGACAATGGTGCCTTACACGTCCGTAAGAAAATCGACAGAGAGGAGCTTTGCCAGGGAATTGGTGCGTGCCTAATGGAGCTCAAAATCCTTGTTGAAAACCCGCTGGAAATGCATCATGTCATTATAGATGTTACTGATATAAATGATCACTCTCCTTCTTTTTCTGAAAAAGAACAGACATTTGAAATAGCAGAGCAGTCATCTCCGGGGACAAGATTCCAACTACACGCGGCCCGTGATCCTGACGCTGGAACAAACTCTGTCCGCACATACGCGTTAACGTCAAATGAGCATTTTGATATAGAAATAAGTCAAAGCGATGATGAAAAAATACCGTTTTTAGTGCTGAAGAAGTCGTTGGACCGAGAGCTAATGAAAAAACACCAGCTATTTGTTACCGCAGTTGATGGAGGTAAACCTCAAAGATCAGGAACTCTAAATGTTTCCATTATTGTTCTTGATAATAATGATAATCGTCCAATGTTTAATCAAGGATTTACCAAATTGAAATTCAAGAAAACGTCCCAGTTGGCACAGTTGTTATAAACGTAAATGCAACAGATCCAGATGAAGGGCCTAATGGAGAAATAGAGTACACCTTGAGCAAAACATTAGGACGTAAAGTCTACGACCTTTTTGAACTGGATAGTTTAAGTGGACAAATTAAACTGAAAGAAGTACTGGATTTTGAGGAATCAGACACTTATAAATTAGACGTTCAGGCATCTGATAAAGGCCAGCCTCCATTAATTGGAAGGTGTAGGGTCATAGTGAAGATCAAAGACGTCAATGATAATCAACCAGAAATTGAAGTGACATCACTGTCAGACACAGTGCCCGAAGATTCCAAGCCTGGCACTGTCATTTCACTTATTAGTGTAACAGATAAAGACTCTGGTGTCAATGGAAAAATAAATTTACAGTTAACTGCAGATTTACCTTTTGAATTAAAGCCTTCCTATAAGGAAAACATATATTCAGTCGTAACTAAGGAAATTTTAGATCGAGAAGAGGTGTCTCAGTATGAAATACAAATAAAAGCTACAGACTGTGGCGAACCTCCTTTATCTACTTTGAAATCTCTGAAAATTCACGTATCAGATGTAAATGACAATAGACCCTATTTCGATCAAAATCCATTACAGTTTTACCTGACAGAAAACAACTTTGCAGGAGCCTCAGTATTCTCTGTGAGAGCAACAGATATTGATGTTAATGATAATGCGGTTATTTCATATCATATTCTTAGAGGAGGGACTGAAAATGATGTATCTTCATTTTTGAATATAAACTCAGAAAATGGAGACATTTCGGCACTTAAAAGTTTCGACTTTGAAACTCTGAAAACTTTTCAGTTCCACGTTGTTGCCACAGATTCTGGAACTCCGTCACTGAGCAGCAACGTCACAGTGAACGTGTTCATTCTGGATCAGAACGACAACGCTCCAGTCATCCTGTATCCAGTCAGCTCCAACGGTTCTGCTGAAGGTGTGGAGGAGGTTCCCCGCAATGTCAACGCAGGACACTTGGTGACTAAAGTCAGAGCCTATGACGCTGATATAGGATATAACGGCTGGTTACTCTTTACACTGCAGCAAGTTACTGACCACAGTCTCTTTGCTTTGGACCGATACACAGGACAAATCAGAACACTTCGTTCATTCACTGAGACAGACGAGGCTGAGCATAAACTGGTCATACTGGTAAAAGACAATGGGAACGTGTCACTCTCAGCAACAGCTACTGTGGTTGTTAAAGTCGTGGAGCCTAAAGAGGCTTTTGCTGCTTCTGATGTTAAAAGTGCCGCGAAAGACGCTGAGGACAGTGATGTGACTTTGTATCTGATGATAACTTTGGGCTCAGTTTCTGCACTTTTTCTCATCAGCATCATTGTGTTGATTGCAATGCAGTGTTCAAAGTCCCCAGACTATACTTCTAAATATCTACAGGACACAAATTATGATGGAACATTGTGTCACAGCATCCAGTACAGATCTGGAGACAAACGGTACATGTTAGTTGGACCCAGGATGAGCATAGGATCTACTATAGTCCCAGGGAGTCATGCAAATACACTAGTGCTTCCAGACAGAAGGACATCCACCGAGGTAGGACTTCAATATTTTCAGTTTTTGGGCTCAGTTTTCAAGTTATGACATAACTGTTGATTTATGTTTTTTTTTTGTCAGAAATTTTTAACCGTATTTTTTTTTAATAAGACAAATTACATTGTGTCCTCGGATTCTAGTAGGTTTGTCAGGGTACTGTAACGTTGGACTCACCTTGGTATATGTTTGGCAAAATTGTTGAAAGCTGCACGATGTTTGTCTAAGACTTTGCCATCTATAGACTACTGAGAACAGCTTTTTCACTCACTTTGTCATTGTTAATAGTAAAAACTTTTAAGAATATATTCATAAGCGCTCTTTATTTTCCAGAGGAAGGATTCTACAAAACAAGTTATTGATTACCACGGCTAGGTTATGGCCTTTACTTGCCACTCACTATGGTTATATATGTAAAAAAAACTTCCAACCAATATCTGTCTATGCTGACATGCTTTTGGTAATTTGTATGCATATTAATTTATTCTGATTTGGCAAGACGATTCTATGGCAAAATGATGACACACAATTGCGGTTCACAGTGAAAATACAGACTTTTCCGATTGCTCTCCATGGTTCTGAAAAGGACCCACGATACATTTTCGAGTATGTCAATGCAGTTTTTTTTCTTGATGTTTCATATGCTGCTACGAAGGACTGCTAATTTTTTTTTTATTGTTTTTTGACATAATGCTAAACAGTTCCAACCATGGTTTCCAGTTGTTGTTTAACTTTCCCCAGTCTGTTTGTTAGACCGTATAAATAACTCTAGTAGACTGTAGTGTTGCCCTCTTGGCGTCACTGTTACACCAATAAATCCATAACTAACAAGTACCTCCCCTAGAAGAAAGCTTTTGTTTGGTATCTCCCAGCAGATTCATTAAGGGTGTGAATCGGATAAGACGCTGTATCGTGTTTTATGACCATGTGATACCAACGTTGACACGTATATACAATCTGCTGCAGAAACAAGGACTGGCTTGTACACATTCTATCGGAATATAATGGGGAACGAAAGACATTGTCAATCAAAAGACCAGTGTTGGTTCGCTTTTCATTTTCTCCTGCTGCTGTTTGGACAACAAGCCTTGGCTGAATTGAGATACTCTATTCCAGAGGAGGTAAAAGAAGGAACCATTGTTGGGAATGTCGCCAAGGATCTTGGTATAGACAAAACGTCTTTGGTTGATCGGCGGTTCCGTGTTGTGTCGGGATCGAAAGACGCATTTTTCGAGATAAACCCGGATAACGGTTCCTTGCAAGTCCGCAAAAAAGCCGACAGAGAGGAGCTTTGCCAGGGAAGTGATGCATGCTTAGCGGAGCTAAAACTGCTTGTTGAAAACCCTTTGGAAATACATTATGTAGTTGTAGAAATTACAGATGTAAACGATCATTCGCCCAGGTTTTCTGAAAAGGAACAGGTATTTGAAATAGCGGAGCATTCATCTCCGGGGACGCGATTTCAGCTGCAAGCGGCCCGTGATCCTGATGCTGGAACTAACTCTATCCGCACATATGCTTTAACGTCAAATGATCACTTTGAAATAGAAATTAGTCAAAGCGACGAGGACAAAATACCATTTTTAGTGCTGAAGAAGTCGTTGGACCGAGAGCTAATGAAAAAACACCAACTATTTGTTACCGCAGTTGATGGAGGTAAACCTCAAAGATCGGGAACTTTAAATGTTTCCGTTATTGTTCTTGATATTAATGATAATCGCCCGATGTTTAGCCAGGAGACTTACAAAGCTGAATTATATGAAAACGTCCAGACTGGTACTGCTGTTGTGAAGGTGAATGCAGCAGATCCAGATGAAGGGACTAATGGAGAAGTAGAGTACAGTTTGAGCAAGACATTAGAACGTAAAATCTACGACCTGTTTGAACTGGATAGTTTAAGTGGGCAGATTAAGCTTAAAGGCGCACTGGATTTTGAAGAAGTAGAGACTTATAAACTCGAAATTGTTGCCTCTGACAAAGGGACACCCCCACTAACAAGCAGATGCAGAGTTATTGTAAAGGTTAAAGACGTCAATGATAATCCCCCAGAAATAGAAATCACTTCACTGTCAAATTCAGTGGCTGAAGATTCAAAGCCTGGCACAGTCATTGCGCTCATTAGCGTGATTGACAAGGACTCCGGCGTAAATGCAAAAACTATTTCACATATAAGCAGTGACCTACCTTTTGAATTGAAGCCTTCATATAAAGAAAACACATATTCACTGGTCACCGAGAGCTTTTTAGATCGAGAGAAGGTGTCACATTATGAAATAACAATACAAGCTACAGACTGTGGCGAGCCTCCCTTAACCACCTCTAAAACTTTTGTTGTTCAGATTTCAGATGTAAATGACAACAGTCCCCATTTTGACCATAATCCATTACAGTTTTACCTGTTAGAAAATAACATTGCTGGAGCTTTAGTGTTCTCTGTAAGCGCAACAGACAATGATGTGAATGAAAATGCAGTAATTACATATCATATTCTTAGAAGTGGGACTGAAAATTATGTATCATCATTTTTAAATATCAATTCAGATAATGGACAAATATCAGCACTGAAGAGTTTCGACTTTGAAACTCTGAAAACTTTCCAGTTCCACGTTGTTGCCACAGATTCTGGAACTCCGTCTCTAAGCAGCAACGTCACAGTGAACGTGTTCATTCTGGATCAGAACGACAACGCTCCAGTCATCCTGTATCCAGTCAGCTCCAACGGTTCTGCTGAAGGTGTGGAGGAGGTTCCCCGCAATGTCAACGCAGGACACTTGGTGACTAAAGTCAGAGCCTATGACGCTGATATAGGATATAACGGCTGGTTACTCTTTACACTGCAGCAAGTTACTGACCACAGTCTCTTTGCTTTGGACCGATACACAGGACAGATCAGAACACTTCGTTCATTCACTGAGACAGACGAGGCTGAGCATAAACTGGTCATACTGGTAAAAGACAATGGGAACGTGTCACTCTCAGCAACAGCTACTGTGGTTGTTAAAGTCGTGGAGCCTAAAGAGGCTTTTGCTGCTTCTGATGTTAAAAGTGCCGCGAAAGATGCTGAGGACAGTGATGTGACTTTATATCTGATGATAACTTTGGGCTCAGTTTCTGCACTTTTTCTCATCAGCATCATTGTTCTGATTGCAATGCAGTGTTCAAAGTCCCCGGACTATACTTCTAAATATCTACAGGACACAAATTATGATGGAACATTGTGTCACAGCATCCAGTACAGATCAGGAGACAAACGGTACATGTTAGTTGGACCCAGGATGAGCATAGGATCTACTATAGTCCCAGGGAGTCATGCGAATACACTAGTGCTACCTGACAGGAGGAGGACATCTGAGGAGGTAAGGTTATTTCCTCATAGTATGTCATTAAGATATGTGTGTTTCTTCCTCGACATGACGAGTAAATCATTTTAGTGTTAGATGATTTTACGGTTGTTTGACTGACTTACGTTGGCGACTGTCACTTGTGCTGACTGATGTCACAGTGATTGACAGGAAAAAGTCTGAGTTTACTTCGACATTTTCTAAATACGTACCGTTATTTTAATAAGTAATGTTTTATTTTTCCTTTATAGTCTTCAAAGACTTTTCGAGTTTTATATCAAATACCTTTTCCTATTTTCGCTTTGGTCATTTTAGCTTTACTTGCCATGGAAATGTGTTTATCTTTTGTGTGATGCTTGTAGCTGAGTATTGTATGGACTCATGTGATTTACGCGATAAAGTAAAACTTAACATAAAAAGTAAGAGAAGCTCACAAGGACCTCATGCCTTTGCACGACATATAAGTTGGTGAACCAATGTTGTAATGTGTGCCATTTTTCAAAAAATAATATACTCAGTTATGACCTTCTGAAAACAGTATGGAGACATACATCGTACGTGCAAATCGATTCATTGTAAAAATGCTAAAAGACTGGCGAATTTCATGTGAATTATTTTTCTGACGCTTGGTGTCAGTGTAGTTCAATGATTTTGTGCATCTGGCAGCACCTTACGTCACGAGCATTATTTAGACGGAGCTCCTGCTTTTCTTATCAAAGAGCATTGAGCGCTGGATCACGATTGGCAGCAAATCATATGTTTTATTCTTAGCACTTCACAAAATAAGCAGAGGATAGGCATCTTTTAGAACCAAGACGCACAAAATCTGTTTAAAAATACAACGTAGGTAATGGACTTTGTCATTTGTAAGTCATGGAACAAAGAGGAAGAACAACATGGAGGGAGCCACAGCATTTGTTCGCCTTTATGGTTGTTTTGCATTTGTTTATGAGCGGAGCTTTTGGACAGATCAGATATTCCATATCTGAGGAGGTTCAGGATGGAACCGTTGTCGGGAATATAGCCAAGGATTTGGGACTAGACAAGAGTGTTCTCGAAATTAGAGGATATCGTATTGTTGCAACAGCATCAACGGAACCACTGTTTCAGGTGAATAAAAACGATGGTGTCCTGTATGTGAAAAGAAGAATAGACCGGGAGGAGGTGTGCGAACGGACCAGCCCATGTTTGATCCAACTGAAAACTGTGCTAGAAAACCCGCTAGAGATCCATTATGTGGCAGTGGAAATACTCGATATAAATGATCACTCGCCTGTTTTTCCAGAGAAAGAGAAAAGGCTCGAGATTTCCGAGTCAGCAGTAGCAGGAGCGAGATTTCAGCTACAGGCTGCTCTTGACCCCGATGTAGGCCAGTTCTCAATTCAGCAATACAAACTAAGCCATAACGAATACTTTAGGATAGAAGTGAAGGATAGAGGTGAAGACCGGAAAGTACCATTTTTAGTTCTGCACAAACAGCTGGACAGGGAGACAACAGGGAGACACAGGTTACGTCTAACAGCAGTTGATGGAGGAAAACCACCGAAGTCCGGCGACATAGAAATAATTGTTGATGTACTTGATATCAATGACAATTCGCCAGTTTTCACTAATGAGTTCTATTCGGCCACGGTAAAAGAAAACGTCCCCGCTGGCACTGTGGTGATTCAGGTAAATGCAACTGATTTGGATCAGGGTGCCAATGGTGAAATAATATATTCATTTGGTAACGAGGTTGATTTAAAGTTAATGGAAATCTTCAGTATAGATACAAACACTGGTGAAATTACTGTGAAAGGTCCGATAGATTTCGAGAAAAGTAAAAGTTATGAAATTGACATTCAGGCGTCTGATAAAGGACAGGTTCCTCTAACAACTGACAAAAGTGTTGTCATAACTATTACAGATGTGAATGATAATGCACCTGATATAGAGGTGACATCATTTTCCAGCTCTATCAAGGAGGATTCAAAAATAGGAACTACAGTGGCCCTCATTAGTGTCACTGATTTAGATTCTGGAAATAACGGTAAAGTCATTTGCACAATTAAAGAAAATGTCCCTTTTTCTTTATCCCCATCACTTCAAGAAAACATGTATGCTGTTGTAACGAGGTCGCCCCTGGACAGGGAAATGATGTCTCATTATGACGTCACAATTATTGCAAAGGATTCAGGTGATCCTTTGTTTGTAACTGAAAAGACTGTAAGTGTAGTTGTATCAGATGTAAATGACAATAGTCCGGAATTTAGTTTTAGTCCTTATACGTTTTATGTCACTGAGAATAACAACCCTGGAAGTTCTGTATTTTCTGTAAAAGCCTCCGACCGGGATGAAAGTAATAATGCTCTCATTTCATATCATATTGTAAGAGATGTGGGGGTAGATACACTACCATCCTTTTTAAACATCAACTCAGAAAATGGAGACATTTCGGCACTTAAAAGTTTCGACTTTGAAACTCTGAAAACTTTCCAGTTCCACGTTGTTGCCACAGATTCTGGAACTCCGTCACTGAGCAGCAACGTCACAGTGAACGTGTTCATTCTGGATCAGAACGACAACGCTCCAGTCATCCTGTATCCAGTCAGCTCCAACGGTTCTGCTGAAGGTGTGGAGGAGGTTCCCCGCAATGTCAACGCAGGACACTTGGTGACTAAAGTCAGAGCCTATGACGCTGATATAGGATATAACGGCTGGTTACTCTTTACACTGCAGCAAGTTACTGACCACAGTCTCTTTGCTTTGGACCGATACACAGGACAGATCAGAACACTTCGTTCATTCACTGAGACAGACGAGGCTGAGCATAAACTGGTCATACTGGTAAAAGACAATGGGAACGTGTCACTCTCAGCAACAGCTACTGTGGTTGTCAAAGTCGTGGAGCCTAAAGAGGCTTTTGCTGCTTCTGATGTTAAAAGTGCCGCGAAAGACGCTGAGGACAGTGATGTGACTTTATATCTGATGATAACTTTGGGCTCAGTTTCTGCACTTTTTCTCATCAGCATCATTGTGTTGATTGCAATGCAGTGTTCAAAGTCTCCTGACTATACTTCTAAATATCTACAGGACACAAATTATGATGGAACATTGTGTCACAGCATCCAGTACAGATCTGGAGACAAACGGTACATGTTAGTTGGACCCAGGATGAGCATAGGATCTACTATAGTCCCAGGGAGTCATGCGAATACACTAGTGCTTCCAGACAGAAAGACATCCACTGAGGTAGGACTTGAATATTTTCAGTTTGTGGGCTCAGTTTTCAAGTTATGACATAACTGTTGATTTATCTTTTTTTTTTTTGTCAGAAATTTTTAACTGTATATATATATATTTTTTATAAGACAAATGGCATTGTGTCATGATTGTAGTAGGTTTGTCAGGGTACTGTAACGTTGGACTCACCTCGGTACATCTTTTGCAAAATTGTTGAAAGCTGCACGATGTTTGTCTAAGACTTTGCCATCTATAGACTATTGAGAACAGCTTTTTCACTCACTTGGTCATTGTTAATAGTAAAAACTTTTAAGAATATATTCATAAGCGCTCTTTATATTCCAGAGGAAGGATTCTACAAAACAAGTTATTGATTACCACTGCTAGGTTATCGGCTTTACTTGCCACTCACTATGATTATATATGTAAAAAAAACTTCCAACAAATATCTGTCTATGCTGACATGCTTTTGGTAATTTGTATGCATATTAATTTATTCTGATTTGGCAAGACGATTCTATGGCAAAATGATGACACACAATTGCTGTTCACAGTGAAAATACAGACTTTTCCGATTGCTCTCCATGGTTCTGAAATGCACCCACGATACATTTTCGAGTATGTCAATCTTTAATGCATACGCAGTTTTTTTTCTTGATGTTTCATATGCTACTACGAAGGACTGCTAAATTTCTTTATTGTTTTTTGACATAATGCTAAACAGTTCCAACCATGGTTTCAAGTTGTTGTTTAACTTGCCCCAGCCTGTTTGTTAGACCGTATAAATAACTCTAGTAGACTGTAGTGTTGCCCTCTTGGCGTCACTGTTACACCAATAAATCCATAACTAACAAGTACCTCCCCTAGAAGAAAGCTTTTGTTTGGTATCTCCCAGCAGATTCATTAAGGGTGTGAATCGGATAAGACGCTGTATCGTGTTTCATGAACATGTGATACCAACGTTGACGCGTATATACAATCTGCTGCAGAAACAAGGACTGGCTTGTACACATTCTATCGGAATATAATGGGGAACGAAAGACATTGTCAATCAAAAGACCAGTGTTGGTTCGCTTTTCATTTTCTCCTGCTGCTGTTTGGACAACAAGCCTTGGCTGAATTGAGATACTCTATTCCAGAGGAGGTAAAAGAAGGAACCATTGTTGGGAATGTCGCCAAGGATCTTGGTATAGACAAAACGTCTTTGGTTGATCGGCGGTTCCGTGTTGTGTCGGGATCGAAAGACGCATTTTTCGAGATAAACCCGGATAACGGTTCCTTGCAAGTCCGCAAAAAAGCCGACAGAGAGGAGCTTTGCCAGGGAAGTGATGCATGCTTAGCGGAGCTAAAACTGCTTGTTGAAAACCCTTTGGAAATACATTATGTAGTTGTAGAAATTACAGATGTAAACGATCATTCACCCAGGTTTTCTGAAAAGGAACAGGTATTTGAAATAGCGGAGCATTCATCTCCGGGGACGCGATTTCAGCTGCAAGCGGCCCGTGATCCTGATGCTGGAACTAACTCTATCCGCTCATATACTTTAACGTCAAATGATCACTTTGAAATAGAAATTAGTCAAAGCGACGAGGACAAAATACCATTTTTAGTGCTGAAGAAGTCGTTGGACAGAGAGCAAATGAAAAAACACCAGCTATTTGTTACCGCAGTTGATGGAGGTAAACCTCAAAGATCAGGAACTCTAAATGTTTCCGTTATTGTTCTTGACAGTAATGATAATCGCCCGATGTTTAGCCAGGAGACATACAAAGCTGAAATATATGAAAACGTCCAGACTGGTACTGCTGTTGTGAAGGTGAATGCAGCAGATCCAGATGAAGGGACTAATGGAGAAGTAGAGTACAGTTTGAGCAAGACATTAGAACGTAAAATCTACGACCTGTTTGAACTGGATAGTTTAAGTGGGCAGATTAAGCTTAAAGGCGCACTGGATTTTGAAGAAGTAGAGACTTATAAACTCGAAATTGTTGCCTCTGACAAAGGGACACCCCCACTAACAAGCAGATGCAGAGTTATTGTAAAGGTTAAAGACGTCAATGATAATCCCCCAGAAATAGAAATCACTTCACTGTCAAATTCAGTGGCTGAAGATTCAAAGCCTGGCACAGTCATTGCGCTCATTAGCGTGATTGACAAGGACTCGGCGTAAATGCAAAAACTATTTCACATATAAGCAGTGACCTACCTTTTGAATTGAAGCCTTCATATAAAGAAAACACATATTCACTGGTCACCGATAGCTTTTAGATCGAGAGAAGGTGTCACATTATGAAATAACAATACAAGCTACAGACTGTGGCGAGCCTCCCTTAACCACCTCTAAAACTTTTGTTGTTCAGATTTCAGATGTAAATGACAACAGTCCCCATTTTGACCATAATCCATTACAGTTTTACCTGTTAGAAAATAACATTGCTGGAGCTTTAGTGTTCTCTGTAAGCGCAACAGACAATGATGTGAATGAAAATGCAGTAATTACATATCATATTCTTAGAAGTGGGACTGAAAATTATGTATCATCATTTTTAAATATCAATTCAGATAATGGACAAATATCAGCGCTGAAGAGTTTCGACTTTGAAACTCTGAAAACTTTTCAGTTCCAAGTTGTTGCCACAGATTCTGGAACTCCGTCACTGAGCAGCAACGTCACAGTGAACGTGTTCATTCTGGATCAGAACGACAACGCTCCAGTCATCTTGTATCCAGTCAGCTCCAACGGTTCTACTGAAGGTGTGGAGGAGGTTCCCCGCAATGTCAACGCAGGACACTTGGTGACTAAAGTCAGAGCCTATGACGCTGATATAGGATATAACGGCTGGTTACTCTTTACACTGCAACAAGTTACTGACCACAGTCTCTTTGCTTTGGACCGATACACAGGACAGATCAGAACACTTCGTTCATTCACTGAGACAGACGAGGCTGAGCATAAACTGGTCATACTGGTAAAAGACAATGGGAACGTGTCACTCTCAGCAACAGCTACTGTGGTTGTTAAAGTCGTGGAGCCTAAAGAGGCTTTTGCTGCTTCTGATGTTAAAAGTGCAGCAAAAGATGCTGAGGACAGTGATGTGACTTTATATCTGATGATAACTTTGGGCTCAGTTTCTGCACTTTTTCTCATCAGCATCGTTGTGTTGATTGCAATGCAGTGTTCAAAGTCGCCAGACTATACTTCTAAATATCTACAGGACACAAATTACGATGGGACTTTGTGTCATAGCATCCAGTACAGATCAGGAGACAAACGGTACATGTTAGTTGGACCTAGGATGAGCATAGGATCTACTATAGTCCCAGGGAGTCATGCAAATACACTGGTGCTACCTGACAGGAGGAGGACATCTGAGGAGGTAAGGTTTTTCTTCATAGTATGTCATTAAGATATGTGTGTTTCTTCCTCGACATGACGGGTAAATCATTTTAGTCTTAGATTATTTTACGGTTGTTTAACTGACTTACGTTGGCGACTGTCACTTGTGCTGACTGATGTCACAGTGATTGACAGGAAAAAGTCTGAGTTTACTTCGACATTTTCGAAACACGTACCTTTATTTTAATAAGTAATGTTTTATTTTTCCTTTATAGTCCTCAAAGACGTTTCGAGTTTTATATCAAATACCTTTTCCTATTTTCGCTTTGGTCATTTTAGCTTTACTTGCCATGGAAATGTGTTTATCTTTTGTGTGATGCTTGTAGCTGAGTATTGTATGGACTCATGTTATTTACGCGATAAAGTAAAACTTAACATAAAAAGTAAGAGAAGCTCACAAGGACCTCATGCCTTTGCATGACATATAACTTGGTGAACCAATGTTGTAATGTGTGCCATTTTTCAAAAAATAATATACTCAGTTATGACCTTCTGAAAACAGTATGGAGACATACATCGTACGTGCAAATCGATTCATTGTAAAAATGCTAAAAGACTGGCGAATTTCATGTGAATTATTTTTCTGACGCTTGGTGTCAGTGTAGTTCAATGATTTTGTGCATCTGGCAGCACCTTACGTCACGAGCATTATTTAGACGGAGCTCCTGCTTTTCTTATCAAAGAGCATTGAGCGCTGGATCACGATTGGCGGCAAATCATATGTTTTATTCTTAGCACTTCACAAAATAAGCAGAGGATAGGCATCTTTTAGGACCAAGACGCACAAAATCTTTTTAAAAATACAACGTAGGTAATGGACTTTGCCATTTGTAAGTCATGGAACAAAGAGGAAGAACAACATGGAGGGAGCCACAGCATTTGTTCGCCTTTATGGTTCCCTTTTGCTTTTGCATTTGTTTATGAGCGGAGCTTTTGGACAGATCAGATATTCCATATCTGAGGAGGTTCAGGATGGAACCGTTGTCGGGAATATAGCCAAGGATTTGGGACTAGACAAGAGTGTTCTCGAAATTAGAGGATATCGTATTGTTGCAACAGCATCAACGGAACCACTGTTTCAGGTGAATAAAAACGATGGTGTCCTGTATGTGAAAAGAAGAATAGACCGGGAGGAGGTGTGCGAACGGACCAGCCCATGTTTGATCCAACTGAAAACTGTGCTAGAAAACCCGCTAGAGATCCATTATGTGGCAGTGGAAATACTCGATATAAATGATCACTCGCCTGTTTTTCCAGAGAAAGAGAAAAGGCTCGAGATTTCCGAGTCAGCAGTAGCAGGAGCGAGATTTCAGCTACAGGCTGCTCTTGACCCCGATGTAGGCCAGTTCTCAATTCAGCAATACAAACTAAGCCATAACGAATACTTTAGGATAGAAGTGAAGGATAGAGGTGAAGACCGGAAAGTACCATTTTTAGTTCTGCACAAGCAGCTGGACAGGGAGACAACAGGGAGACACAGGTTAAGTCTAACAGCAGTTGATGGAGGAAAACCACCGAAGTCCGGCGACATAGAAATAATTGTTGATGTACTTGATGTCAATGACAATTCGCCAGTTTTCACTAATGAGTTCTATTCGGCCACGGTAAAAGAAAACGTCCCCGCTGGCACTGTGGTGATTCAGGTAAATGCAACTGATTTGGATCAGGGTGCCAATGGTGAAATAATATATTCATTTGGTAACGAGGTTGATTTAAAGTTAATGGAAATCTTCAGTATAGATACAAACACTGGTGAAATTACTGTGAAAGGTCCGATAGATTTCGAGAAAAGTAAAAGTTATGAAATTGACATTCAGGCGTCTGATAAAGGACAGGCTCCTCTAACAACTGACAAAAGTGTTGTCATAACTATTACAGATGTGAATGATAATGCACCTGATATAGAGGTGACATCATTTTCCAGCTCTATCAAGGAGGATTCAAAAATAGGAACTACAGTGGCCCTCATTAGTGTCACTGATTTAGATTCTGGAAATAACGGTAAAGTCATTTGCACAATTAAAGAAAATGTCCCTTTTTCTTTATCCCCATCACTTCAAGAAAACATGTATGCTGTTGTAACGAGGTCGCCCCTGGACAGGGAAATGATGTCTCATTATGACGTCACAATTATTGCAAAGGATTCAGGTGATCCTTTGTTTGTAACTGAAAAGACTGTAAGTGTAGTTGTATCAGATGTAAATGACAATAGTCCGGAATTTAGTTTTAGTCCTTATACGTTTTATGTCACTGAGAATAACAACCCTGGAAGTTCTGTATTTTCGGTAAAAGCCTCCGACCGTGATGAAAGTAATAATGCTCTCATTTCATATCATATTGTAAGAGATGTGGGTGTAGATACACTACCATCCTTTTTAAACATCAACTCAGAAAATGGAGACATTACTGCTCTAAAAAGTTTCGACTTTGAAACTCTGAAAACTTTCCAGTTCCACGTTGTTGCCACAGATTCTGGAACTCCGTCACTGAGCAGCAACGTCACAGTGAACGTGTTCATTCTGGATCAGAACGACAACGCTCCAGTCATCCTGTATCCAGTCAGCTCCAACGGTTCTGCTGAAGGTGCGGAGGAGGTTCCCCGCAATGTCAACGCAGGACACTTGGTGACTAAAGTCAGAGCCTATGACGCTGATATAGGATATAACGGCTGGTTACTCTTTACACTGCAGCAAGTTACTGACCACAGTCTCTTTGCTTTGGACCGATACACAGGACAGATCAGAACACTTCGTTCATTCACTGAGACAGATGAGGCTGAGCATAAACTGGTCATACTGGTAAAAGACAATGGGAACGTGTCACTCTCAGCAACAGCTACTGTGGTTGTTAAAGTCGTGGAGCCTAAAGAGGCTTTTGCTGCTTCTGATGTTAAGAGTTTAACTAAAGTTGACGAGGAGGACAATGTTGCATTTTATCTGATGATAACTTTGGGCTCAGTTTCTGCACTTTTTCTCATCAGCATCATTGTGTTGATTGCAATGCAGTGTTCAAAGTCCCCAGACTATACTCCTAAATATCTTCAGGATACAAATTACGATGGAACATTGTGTCACAGCATCCAGTACAGATCTGGAGACAAACGGTACATGTTAGTTGGACCCAGGATGAGCATAGGATCTACTATAGTCCCAGGAAGTCATGCAAATACACTAGTGCTTCCTGACAGGAGGAGGACATCTGAGGAGGTAAGGCGAATCTAAGAATCCTTTGGAATTTCAAATAATTTATTTTCAACAGTGCCGCAGCATCTTATATTGTGTAAAAACATACTTGTGTAGAAGCAATATCCTAAACATTTACTTTCAATAACAATTGTCTGCAGAACAATAATCATCAGTTATTAATGCCTTGAATTAACATCATAATTTTCCCAAGCGTATAATTAAATGTTCTCAAAATAAACATATCCAAGCACGATTTATAAATGAAGGGAACTAGAAAAAAGTCGTTTCTACTTCAAAAGTAACGTTTTTGAGTGTTTGATTAACACAATAATGTGCTTTGTGTTTTGGTATTTACTGGCTAAAGTCGAAGCTGATCCCAAGATGGTTCAAGGACAATTTATAAAATTCAGTGGAAATTTACTAGACTGATCTTAATATTAGTACTGACTCGTTTTTTTTTCTTTCCATTTTCTCAAAATGTTTAACATTCTTCTCATAATTAACGATTTTTGCCAGCATTTTATCCGGTGATAAGAGAATCATTACTTATACACACAAGAGCTGACTAACCTCACAAACTTTACCTTATTGCATCCCAATCACACGCCCTTAATATTTGTAAATCTCAGTTATTCTGCTGCTAACAGGTAACTGGATGCCATATGAAAAGGTTTTATAAAGCCAGCGTTTATGAGCATGAAGAGCAAATGTCGATAATAATTTCTGCAGAATAGTTAGCAGTAATCACTGTCTATGGTGCTAGACACGAACAGTATTTTCGCACTTATTTGAGGGAAATACTTATACTAATAGATGTAAATTTAAATTTACATAAATGTAAAAGAAGAAAAACATTCATACCCTGCAATGTCTTGTGTTAGTGTTGTGACACTTTCGATCGCGTGGTGTCAGTGTAATGGTAGGATTCAGCACTGCATGTCTTTGTAGTCATTGCATTTGGTTCCACATCTTGATGGCTCCCTCACGTCGATTTGAACCGAGTACTTTCTCGGCAGCCTACTGCTATTGGAAATGCTCTATTTGCTGTTAATAATGTTTTTTTATGGAAAAAGGCTATGGTGATTCTTACGCATGGAAGTGTAATCGATCGCTGAAATTGAGTTTGTCTTTGTAAAAGATTACTGGATATATCAGCTCTTAACATGGAACAAAGAGGCAGCGGGAATCGAAAGGGGAGCGGATGTTTTGTCACCTGCATAGTCGTTATGCTTTTGTCGAGGGCGGCTTGGGCGCAAATACGATATTCAATCTCCGAAGAAGTTGACGAAGGAACTACGGTTGGAAATGTTGCAAAAGACCTGGGCCTGGATAAGAGTGTCCTGAAAGACAGGAAGTATCGGATCGTTTCCAGTAATGTGGATCCTCTTTTCCACGTTAACCAGAACGATGGCATCCTTTATGTGAGGCGAAAGATTGACAGGGAAGAGGTGTGCGCACAGAGCAGTACGTGTTTAATAAATCTCAAAACGGTGCTCGAAAACCCACTGGAGGTCCATTATGTGGGAGTGGAGGTGCTGGATGTAAATGATCACGCTCCCATTTTCCCAGAAGTAGAAAAACGGCTGGAAATTTCCGAGTCTGTATTACCCGGAGCACGATTTCAGCTGAAACCTTCACGGGACGCAGACAGTGGTCAGTTTTCTGTGCAACAATATAAACTTAACCACAACGATCACTTTCGTTTGGAAGTTAGAGATAAAGGGGAAGATGGCAAAATACCTGTATTAGTTTTGCAAAAATCTTTAGATAGGGAAGCAGCTGGAAGTCACACGTTAGTGCTCACCGCACTGGATGGGGGAAAGCCTCCAAAATCCGGGGACATGAAAATTCTAGTTCATGTTCTGGATGTTAACGATAATACACCAGTTTTCTCTACAGACAATTACTCTGTTATGCTCGAAGAAAACACGCCAGTGGGAACCACTGTCGTACAGGTGAACGCAACTGATTTGGATGATGGTCAGAACGGAGAAGTGTATTATTCGTTTGGAAACAGTGTGAGTAACACATTATTTACACTTTTTGATATCAATCCATTAACAGGCGATATCACTGTCAAAGGTTTGATAGATTATGAGAAAAAAGACAAGTACGAAATTGAAATTGAAGCATCCGATAAAGGTTTCGCTCCGCTAACTACAGAAAAAAGCGTCATCATCAAGATAGTTGACGTCAATGACAATGTACCTGAGATCGAAGTTACCTCATTTTCCAGCTCAATACCTGAAGATTCCAGACCTGGAACCACAGTTGCACTGATAAGTGTGAATGACTTGGACTCTGGTCTCAATGGAAAAGTTATTTGCTCAATAGCGGAGGACGTTCCATTTGCTTTATCACCATCATTACAAGATAGAATGTTTGCATTAGTAACCAAATCCCTTCTGGACAGAGAGAAACAGTCACATTATGAAATAACTATACAAGTTGCAAAAGACTGTGGGTCAGCCTCCATTATCATCTAAAACAATTTTGTTGTAGTTTCAGATGTAAATGACAACAGTCCCCATTTTTTCCATAATCCCTATACAGTTTTACCTATTACTGAAGGGAACACCCAGGAGCTTTCAGTGTTTTCTGTTAAGCGCTTCTGATCAATGATGAGAATGAAATGCTCATATTTCCTATCATATAATCAGAGATGGGACTGAAAATTACAGCCATCATTTTTCAAATAAACACTGATAATGGAAATTCTGCGCTGAAAAGTTTCGACTTTGAAACTCTGAAAACTTTTCAGTTCCACGTTGTTGCCACAGATTCTGGACTCCGTCTCTAAGCAGCAACGTCACAGTGAACGTGTTCATTCTGGATCAGAACGACAACGCTCCAGTCATCCTGTATCCAGTCAGCTCCAACGGTTCTACTGAAGGTGTGGAGGAGGTTCCCCGCAATGTCAACGCAGGACACTTGGTGACTAAAGTCAGAGCCTATGACGCTGATATAGGATATAACGGCTGGTTACTCTTTACACTGCAGCAAGTTACTGACCACAGTCTCTTTGCTTTGGACCGGTACACAGGACAGATCAGAACACTTCGTTCATTCACTGAGACAGACGAGGCTGAGCATAAACTGGTCATACTGGTAAAAGACAATGGGAACGTGTCCCTCTCAGCAACAGCTACTGTGGTTGTTAAAGTCGTGGAGCCTAAAGAGGCTTTTGCTGCTTCTGATGTTAAAAGTGCAGCAAAAGATGCTGAGGACAGTGATGTGACTTTATATCTGATGATAACTTTGGGCTCAGTTTCTGCACTTTTTCTCATCAGCATCATTGTGTTGATTGCAATGCAGTGTTCAAAGTCTCCAGACTATACTTCTAAATATCTACAGGAAACAAATTATGATGGAACTTTGTGTCATAGCATCCAGTACAGATCAGGAGACAAACGGTACATGTTAGTTGGACCCAGGATGAGCATAGGATCTACTATAGTCCCAGGAAGTCATGCAAATACACTGGTTCTTCCAGACAGGAGGAGGACATCTGAGGAGGTAAGTTATTTTGTTCAGTTAAGTTCTTCTTTTAGATATTTGTTTCTTCCAAGTCATAGAGTAAAAGTGACTTTCATTTTGGTTTGATGGAGGTTGTTCAAAATGATGATCGTTGGCGGAAATTGTTGACTGAAACACAGTGATTGAAACAATTTGTCTGTGTTTACATAAAGTTCTTTATTTTCCAGTACCAGCAGCTGGGTTTTATTTTTAACTGTTGGTGTCCTCAAAGTGTAACTGGGAGTTTTATTCAAATACCTTTTAGCTATTGAGGAGCTTTGGTCATTTTAGCTTAAATTTGCTGACAATAGGTTTTACTTGAGAATATGTATCTAGTCATATCGCAGTTCGATCACGGTATTACAATTGTACTATATTTAAATGATTGACTTTTTGGGCGGTCTGGCTTTCAGCGGCGCTGTCCGTTGTGCTGAACTAATGTTGGTTTACTAATGTTTCTGTGTTTAATAAATTTGCATCCTACAGACTTTACCGACTTTTTAAGTGATAAAAAGATTTACTATATCAAATCGAACGTTTTAAAAATGCTAAAAGGTGGCGATTTATGTGGATTAATTTTCTGATCACTTGGTGTCAGTGAGCAAAAAGTGTTTCAATGATTTTGTCATCTGGCATGGATCCTACGTCCCATTTTTAGGGAAGGTCCTTCATATTTTAGCACTGAATGCAGCATTTACGCATACAGCGTGTACAGCATTTGTTTTTTCGACAATATTCTATAATCTGTAACAATTGCGTTGTAAAAATCGTTTTTCATTTAACGTGACAAAGGATTCGTTGGACTTTGCCATTTTTGATGTCATGGTCTCCAAATAGGAAAACAAAGGACTTGGAGCCACAATGGCATTTGTTCGCCTTTATAGTTGTTTTCAATTTTGCTTTGGAGCTGGGCTTCAGCGCAGATCAGGTATTCAATCGCTGAGGAAGTGACAGAAGGAAATATTATCGGGAATATAGCGAAGGACCTGGGATTAGATAAGAACACACTGAAGGAGAGAGGATGTCGTATTGTTGATGGTTCAACAGAGTCCCTTTTTCACATAAACCAAAGCGATGGAATATTATATGTTCAGCGAATGATTGACCGAGAGAAGGTTTGTGAGCGGAGCAGTGTGTGCTTGATCAACCTGAAAACCGTGCTGGAAAATCCCCTCGAAATTCATTATGTGACTGTAGAGGTCCTAGATGTGAACGACCATTCTCCCAGCTTCTCAGTCAAGGAATCACGTCTCGAAATTTCAGAGTCAGCTTTGCCAGGCTTGCGTCTCCAGCTGCAGGCTGCGCACGATCCCGATGTTGGTCAGTTTACGATTCAGGAATATAAACTTAGTACTAATGATCATTTTCGTTTGGAAGTGAAAGATCGTGGAAAGGATGGAAAAATACCAATATTAGTTTTACTCAAGATGCTAGATAGAGAAACAAAGAAAAGTCATGAGTTGGTTCTTACAGCTATTGATGGGGGGAAACCAAGTAAATCTGGAACTGCTGAAATTATTGTTGATGTTTTAGACATTAATGACAATATGCCGGTGTTCACAGAAGACACTTACTCTGTAAGTTTGGAAGAAAATGCCCAAATTGGCACAACTGTTATAAAAGTAAATGCCACTGATTTAGATGAAGGTTCCAATAGTGAAATAGTGTATTCATTTGGGAATAACGTGAATAGTAGAATAAGTGAACTTTTTCGTGTTGATCCAGTTACAGGTGAAATTACTGTTCAAGGTCCGATAGATTTCGAATTAGAGGATAGTTATGAAATTGATATACAGGCCTCTGATAAAGGATCAGGCTCCTCTAACAACTGACAAAGCGTTTTCATAACATTACAGATCTGAATGATAATGCACCTGATATTGAGGTGACATCATTTTCAGGGCAATCCAGAGGATTCAAAAATTAGGGACCACTGTTGCATTGTGTCACTGATTTAGGATTCTGGAAATAATGGGAAAGTTATTTGCTCAATTAAAGAAATGTCCCTTTTCTTTATCCCCTTCAACGCAAAAAACATGTATGCTGTTGTAACGAGGTCGCCCCTGGATAGAAATGATGTCTCATTATGATCTTGCAATTGTTGCAAAAGATGCAGGTGTGCCATCCCTGTCTGCTGAAAAACGAATTAGTATTGTTGTGTCAGATGTGAACGATAACAGTCCAGAGTTTTAGATTTAGTCCTTATACGTTTTATGTCACTGAGAATAACAACCCTGGAAGTTCTGTATTTTCTGTAAGGGCATCAGATCTCGTGATGAAAGTAATAATGCTCTCATTTTATATCATATTGTAAGAGAGATGGAAAAGATAACACTAAACCATCCATTTTTAAACATCAACTCAGAAAATGGAGACATTACTGCGCTAAAAAGTTTCGACTTTGAAACTCTGAAAACTTTTCAGTTCCAAGTTGTTGCCACAGATTCTGGAACTCCGTCACTGAGCAGCAACGTCACAGTGAACGTGTTCATTCTGGATCAGAACGACAACGCTCCAGTCATCCTGTATCCAGTCAGCTCCAACGGTTCTGCTGAAGGTGTGGAGGAGGTTCCCCGCAATGTCAACGCAGGACACTTGGTGACTAAAGTCAGAGCCTATGACGCTGATATAGGATATAACGGCTGGTTACTCTTTACACTGCAGCAAGTTACTGACCACAGTCTCTTTGCTTTGGACCGATACACAGGACAGATCAGAACACTTCGTTCATTCACTGAGACAGACGAGGCTGAGCATAAACTGGTCATACTGGTAAAAGACAATGGGAACGTGTCACTCTCAGCAACAGCTACTGTGGTTGTTAAAGTCGTGGAGCCTAAAGAGGCTTTTGCTGCTTCTGATGTTAAAAGTGCCGCGAAAGACGCTGAGGACAGTGATGTGACTTTATATCTGATGATAACTTTGGGCTCAGTTTCTGCACTTTTTCTCATCAGCATCATTGTGCTGATTGCAATGCAGTGTTCAAAGTCTCCAGACTATACTTCTAAATATCTACAGGACACAAATTATGATGGAACATTGTGTCACAGCATCCAGTACAGATCAGGAGACAAACGGTACATGTTAGTTGGACCCAGGATGAGCATAGGATCTACTATAGTCCCAGGAAGCCATGCGAATACACTAGTGCTTCCTGACAGGAGGAGGACGTCTGAGGAGGTCAGTAAACCTTTATATTGCTATAGTGATATTGAAAGTGATTTACACAATTTTATTGTAGTTTTTTTCACCCGTGGTGCTATGATCGGTTTTAAATTATCAACATATAGTCTCATCCACAACTACGTAAAATACATTTAGATTGTTCAGCTTGTGGTGATAAAATGAATTATCAAATACATTCACAGGGTGGCACTATATAGCGTCTCAGTACAGAACACCCCCGAGTCCGTCCCCTCTACATTCAGTGTGGTAACAGCATTCAGCTGGCAGACTTGACATAATCGCACCGTGGCTGCTTTTGTATATTCTTAAACAGATCCTAATGGGAAGTAAATAGGTTTTTGGCTCTTTGAAGGAGACAGCAATCTAAACTAGTGGTGGATGATAGACGGGTTTGGATTCGGACCTCTACGGCAAAATATGGAACAAAGGGGACGGGTTTCACAGCACCATGGACCAACATGGGCCGTCACATTGCTTTTACTTGTATTTTTTAGAGAAGTATCGGCTCAGCTGCGCTACTCTATACCGGAAGAGCTCAACGAGGGGAGTTTTGTTGGGAATATAGCGAAGGATTTGGGAATTGACTTAAATGTAATGAAGCAACGAGGTTTTCGCATTATGTTCGGCTCCAATGAACCGCTTTTCAAGGTAAATGTGAATGATGGCGTCCTTTATTCGAACCATAAAATAGACCGAGAAGAAGTATGTAAAGAAAGCCCTTTATGTCTGATTAACCTTAAAACAGTCCTCGAAAACCCTCTGGAAGTGCATTATGTTACAGTAGAAATATCAGATTTAAACGATCACTCTCCCACATTTCCAGAGAAAAAACAAAGGCTTGAAATTTCAGAGTCAGCTTTGCCTGGGGCTAAATATCAGTTACAAACGATGCCCACGATCCGGATAGTGGCACAAATTCTGTTCAGCAGTATAAAATTAGCCTCAATGATCATTTTCGTTTGGAGATTAAAGATCGAGGAAGAGATGGTAAAACTCCAATTCTGCAACTACAAAGACCGTTAGACAGAGAGGCTAAGCGTAGCCATAAATTGGTGCTGACGGCGGTAGATGGCGGAAAACCCCCAAACACAGGTACAGTTGAAATAGATATTGATGTTCTAGATGTTAATGATAATATGCCAGCATTCAACAAAGAAACATACTTAGCAGTGCTACAAGAGAACGCTCCAATTGGCACAACAGTCATCCAAGTTAATGCCACCGATTTAGATGATGGTCCAAATGGGGAAGTGGTTTATTCATTTGGCAATAACGTAAAAGATAAAATTAGAGACCTCTTTGACATCGACTCTATAACTGGAGAGATTACTGTGAAAGGACGTGTAGACTTTGAGGAACAAGACAGTTATGACATTGATATACAGGCGTCCGATAAAGGAACCATTCCATTCAGAACAGATAAAAGTGTTGATCATTAAAATTGAAGATGCAAACGATAATCCCCCTGAGATAGAAGTAGCATCACTGTCAAGTGCAATATCGGAGGACTCAAGATTAGGAACAACCGTGGCTCTTATCAGCATTACTGATTTAGATTCAGCCATGAATGGCAAAATAATTAGTTATGTCGCTGAAGACTGTCCGTTCACATTAACGCCATCAGTACAAGATAACATGTTTGCTGTTGTCACCAAGTCACAGCTTGACAGGGAAAAACAGGAAAAATATGATATTACAATTATAGCTAAAGACGCAGGTGAACCAGCTTTAACATCCCAAAAGACTATAAGCGTGTTTGTATCAGATGTGAATGACAATAGTCCCGAATTTTTAGTGAGTCCTTATACTTTCTACATCACCGAAAATAACCTCTCTGGAGCCTCTGTGTTTTCTTTGCGAGCGTCTGACTGTGACGAAGGGGATAATGCAATTATTTCGTATCATATATTCAGAAATGCAGGAAATGAAAACAATGGCGCATCGTTTCTCAACATAAACACTGACAATGGAGACATTACCGCGCTTAAAAGTTTCGACTTTGAAACTCTGAAAACTTTCAGTTCCAAGTTGTTGCCACAGATTCTGGAACTCCGTCACTGAGCAGCAACGTCACAGTGAACGTGTTCATTCTGGATCAGAACGACAACGCTCCAGTCATCCTGTATCCAGTCAGCTCCAACGGTTCTGCTGAAGGTGTGGAGGAGGTTCCCCGCAATGTCAACGCAGGACACTTGGTGACTAAAGTCAGAGCCTATGACGCTGATATAGGATATAACGGCTGGTTACTCTTTACACTGCAGCAAGTTACTGACCACAGTCTCTTTGCTTTGGACCGATACACAGGACAGATCAGAACACTTCGTTCATTCACTGAGACAGACGAGGCTGAGCATAAACTGGTCATACTGGTAAAAGACAATGGGAACGTGTCACTCTCAGCAACAGCTACTGTGGTTGTTAAAGTCGTGGAGCCTAAAGAGGCTTTTGCTGCTTCTGATGTTAAAAGTGCCGCGAAAGATGATGAGGACAGTGATGTGACTTTATATCTGATGATAACTTTGGGCTCAGTTTCTGCACTTTTTCTCATCAGCATCATTGTGTTGATTGCAATGCAGTGTTCAAAGTCCCCAGACTATACTTCTAAATATCTTCAGGACACAAATTATGATGGAACATTGTGTCACAGCATCCAGTACAGATCAGGAGACAAACGGTACATGTTAGTTGGACCGAGGATGAGCATAGGATCTACTATAGTCCCAGGGAGTCATGCAAATACACTAGTGCTTCCAGACAGGAGGAGGACATCTGAGGAGGTAAGATGAAATAGTTGGAAATTGTCACAGGTATGTTTTAATGGTGTCATTTAGTTTAAAAAGCATTGTGTCTGATTCCTAAAATGTAATTAATTTAATGAGCTACCCGCTTTGGCCTTTGCGTTACAACTTCAAATATTTTGTGATTTGTGAATCAAAGAAGACTGTCTGTTACGGCAAACACTTATTAGACAAATGACAGTTGAATGGTTCCATCAAACTATTAGATTTTCCTGTGGCTTTGGGAAATGCGAAATTTGTCAAGGGTATGGGCAGGTTGTGTTTATCATCTCCTCGTTTATTTTTCCACCGAATCTAACAACTATATTCTTTCCACAATAGATGTTTACAATTGTAGTCTTACCCATGTTACACCTAAACGCGCGCCGGTGGTTTCATTGAGTGCAGCCCACCGCTGTCCATGGTTCTGAAATACGTTTATTAAATTCCCACGGCATTCACACTTCCCCGATTCTTTTGTTCTATCTTTGCATTATTGGTAAAACAAAACTGCCGTTTCATTACTGTCACTGATGGCAGCACTGCAGTGTGATTCTGGGTCACTTGGTGTCAGTATAATCTTAAAAAATGCTTTCATATGTTGTAGTTATATACACTAGTCCAACCCCCTGCCTCTGAAACCAAGGAGAGACTTTACACGATAACGGCTTGGATACACGATTCAGCTTTACATTTATTTCATAAGCTCTTCAAGAACACTGGATTATGACAAAAAGAGTGACCGGAGTATATTTTGTTAGGGTGTGAATCTCTGAAGCGTTTTCTTCTTTTTTTCAATGTTTCGTCGGTATACCATGGAACAAAGACGGCGACAGACCTGGAGAGAGCTCCGAAAGTGGGTTGCCTACGTGATGATTTCGGTTACATTTTGGAGCAGAGCTTCAGGACAAATCAGATATTCTATTGCCGAGGAAGTAAAAGAAGGAACTGTTGTTGGGAATATTGCTAAGGATTTAGGTCTTGAGAAGACCACACTAAAAGAAAGGGGGTACCGCATTGTGTATGGATCGACAGAGCCTCCTTTTCGAGTAAATCAGGAGAATGGTATCTTGTATGTGACCCGTAAGATTGACAGAGAGGAAGTTTGTGACCGAAGCAAGATTTGTGTAATTGATCTTAAAACCGTGTTAGAAAACCCACTGGAGGTCCACTATGTAGCCGTGGAGATTCTGGATGTGAACGACCACGCACCAAGCTTCCCGGAAAATGAAAAAATATTAGAGATTTCTGAGTCTGCGTTATCAGGAGCAAGATTTCAATTGCACGCAGCGCGTGATGCCGACAGTGGTTCATTGTCCGTTCAGCAGTATAAGTTGAGTCATAATGAAAACTTTCGGTTGGAGGTAAAAGATCGTGGCGAGGACCGTAAAACCCCTAGTTTAGTTCTTCAAAGGCCGCTTGACAGAGAATCCGTCCAGACTCATATATTACTTCTAACGGCTACTGATGGAGGTAAGCCTCCACGTTCAGGTAACATGACAATAATTGTTGATGTTTCAGATGTTAATGATAATCCCCCAGTGTTCACCCAAGAGTCTTACAATGTACAGTTAAAGGAAAATTCTCCTATTGGAACCACTGTAATTCAAGTTAATGCAACAGATCTGGATGAAGGTTTAAATGGTGAAGTTGTATATGCCTTTGGCAACGATGTGGATGCACGAGTACGAGCGCGTTTCAATTTAAACCCAGTGACTGGAGTAATTACCGTGGCAGGAGTAATAGATTTTGAAGACAGTAGCAAATATGAAATAGATATTCAGGCATCCGACAAAGCTGCAGCTGCACTCACTACTGATAAAACCGTTATAATAAATATTATTGACGTAAATGACAACGCACCAGAAATTGAAGTGACATCATTCTCACATGCGCTCCTAGAAGATTCAAAACCCGGGACGACAGTGGCCTTGGTTAATGTTAGGGACTCAGATTCTGGTCTCAATGGAAAAGTGATATGTTTCGTAAACCAAGATGCTCCTTTTCACCTTTCTCCATCTTTACAACATAACGTGTATTCTCTAGTAACGAAAAGTCTTTTGGATCGAGAACAAAAATCGAAATATAATGTAACAATTGTTGCTAAAGATGCAGGCGAACCACCCTTAGCATCAGACAAATCTATAATTATCGTGGTGTCGGATGTAAACGATAACAGCCCTGAGTTTTCACAGAACCCATATACTTTCTACATAGGTGAGAATAACAACCCTGGAGCTTCCATTTTTTCAGTATCAGCCCGTGATTATGACGAGGACAGTAATGCTCTCATTTCATATCATATTTTAAGGAATGCAGGTGGAGAAAATATATTTACATCCTTTCTAAACATAAACACTGACAATGGAGACATTACTGCGCTAAAAAGTTTCGACTTTGAAACTCTGAAAACTTTTCAGTTCCACGTTGTTGCCACAGATTCTGGGACTCCGTCTCTAAGCAGCAACGTCACAGTGAACGTGTTCATTCTGGATCAGAACGACAACGCTCCAGTCATCCTGTATCCAGTCAGCTCCAACGGTTCTGCTGAAGGTGTGGAGGAGGTTCCCCGCAATGTCAACGCAGGACACTTGGTGACTAAAGTCAGAGCCTATGACGCTGATATAGGATATAACGGCTGGTTACTCTTTACACTGCAGCAAGTTACTGACCACAGTCTCTTTGCTTTGGACCGATACACAGGACAGATCAGAACACTTCGTTCATTCACTGAGACAGACGAGGCTGAGCATAAACTGGTCATACTGGTAAAAGACAATGGGAACGTGTCACTCTCAGCAACAGCTACTGTGGTTGTTAAAGTCGTGGAGCCTAAAGAGGCTTTTGCTGCTTCTGATGTTAAAAGTGCAGCAAAAGATTCTGAGGACAGTGATGTGACTTTATATCTGATGATAACTTTGGGCTCAGTTTCTGCACTTTTTCTCATCAGCATCATTGTGTTGATTGCAATGCAGTGTTCAAAGTCTCCAGACTATACTTCTAAATATCTACAGGACACAAATTATGATGGAACATTGTGTCACAGCATCCAGTACAGATCAGGAGACAAACGGTACATGTTAGTTGGACCCAGGATGAGCATAGGATCTACTATAGTCCCAGGTAGCCATGCTAATACACTAGTTCTTCCAGACAGGAGGAGGACATCTGAGGAGGTAAGACAAAGCTCTTTCAGCATTTTTTGTGGTTTTGGCTTGTCTGGTCTGCCCTGGCAGTTATCACCCTCTATTTGTAGCACGAAGTTTGCCTATGGGTTTTTACAGTTACACCGGTTGGAGCATGTTGACTTTCAAAAGCTGCATAGAACTTTACTCGTTATTTTGTTCCATAATCATCTACGTTGCCATTTCACCAAAACACCTCTATTTATGCTTTAACAGATCATGGGTTACACTTTTAATTTTATCTTTTAATTTTCTCAGCTGTCATATTGGTAAAATGCCAAACCTAATGCATCTTGCAACCTTAAAATGTATGTAATGAGAAATAAAGTCGCTTGGTGTCAGTGTAATGTAAAAGGTCGCGTTTGAATGAGCTTTTCGTCACTACTATTTAGTTCCACCCCCTGAAACACCATCGCCTCGAAACTGACAGGATCGTTTTTGTGTTTGTTCTATATAAATGGGAAATGTTCCCAATTTTTGCCTATATATAATTATTTACTACTTACTTTAGACGTTTGGACTCTGCCCTTTAAAACCATCACTGTCCTTATAGTGGATTGCTGCTTTTTTGCGTTTGACGATGGAACAAAGAAGACGCGAGCTTGGATGGGAGCGAGTACAGTTGGTTGGCTGCATGATTGCTGGGCTTTTGTATAGTGTGGTTTCGGCACAATTAAGATATTCAATCTCTGAGGAAGTAAAGGAAGGAACTGTGGTTGGAAATATTGTGAAAGACCTAGGATTGGATAAAAACGCACTGAAAGATAGGAAATATCGAATTGTATCTAGTAATGCGGATCCTCTTTTTCATGTAAATCAAAATGATGGCTTCCTCTATGTCAGCCGAAAGATTGATAGGGAAGAAGTGTGCGCACAGAGCAGTACGTGTTTACTAAATGTTAAAACAGTGTTAGAAAACCCGCTGGAGGTCCATTATGTGGCAGTGGAGGTGATAGATGTAAATGATCATTCTCCCAGCTTCCAGGAGACGGAGACGTACTTGGAGATTTCGGAGTCCGTCTTTCCCGGAGCACGATTTCAGCTAAAACCATCTCGGGATCCAGACAGCGGACAGTTTTCTGTGCAACAATATAGACTTAACCACAACGATCACTTCCGCTTGGAAATTAAGGATAAAGGGAACGATGGTAAAATCCCCATATTAGTTATTCAGAAATCTTTAGACCGAGAAGCAGCAGACACCCACTCATTAATACTAACAGCTTTTGATGGTGGGAAACCTCCAAAATCGGGTGAAATGAATATACTAGTAAAAGTTTTAGATGTTAATGATAATGTACCTGTTTTCTCTGAAGACGTTTATTCAGTGATGCTCGAAGAAAATGCGCCAGTAGGTACAACAGTCATCCAAGTCAATGCAACTGATTTAGATGATGGTCCGAACGGAGATGTAGTTTACTCATTCAGTAAGAGTATGAATCAAAATATATTGAATAGTTATAATATACATCCAGTAACGGGCTTGATAACTGTTAAAGGGTTAATAGACTATGAGCAGAAGGACAAATATGAAATTGAAATTCAGGCATCGGATAAAGGTCTCGCTCCTCTCACAACAGAAAAAAGCGTTGTGATTAAGATAGTTGATGTGAATGACAACGCACCAGAGATTGAGGTCACCTCGTTTACCAGCTCTATACCTGAAGATTCCAGACCTGGAACTACAGTTGCATTGATCAGTGTGAATGACTTGGACTCTGGACTTAACGGAAAAGTTATTTGCTCTATAGCGGAGGACGTTCCATTTGCTTTATCACCATCATTACAAGACAGAATGTTTGCATTAGTAACCAAATCCCCTCTGGACAGAGAGAAACAGTCACATTATGACCTGACTATAGTTGCAAAGGACGCGGGTCAACCTCCATTATCATCTGAGAAAACAATAAATGTTGTAGTGTCAGATGTGAATGACAACAGTCCAGAGTTTTCACTCAGCCCCTATACTTTCTATATTACTGAAGGGAACGACCCAGGAGCCTCAGTGTTTTCAGTTAAAGCTTCTGATCGTGACGAGAATGACAATGCTCATATTTCCTATCATATAATCAGAGATGGAAGCGAAGCGAGTACAGCCACTTCATTCCTCAACATAAACACTGACACTGGAGACATTACTGCGCTAAAAAGTTTCGACTTTGAAACTCTGAAAACTTTCCAGTTCCACGTTGTTGCCACAGATTCTGGAACTCCTTCTCTAAGTAGCAACGTCACAGTGAACGTGTTCATTCTGGATCAGAACGACAACGCTCCAGTCATCCTGTATCCAGTCAGCTCCAACGGTTCTGCTGAAGGTGTGGAGGAGGTTCCCCGCAATGTCAACGCAGGACACTTGGTGACTAAAGTCAGAGCCTATGACGCTGATATAGGATATAACGGCTGGTTACTCTTTACACTGCAGCAAGTTACTGACCACAGTCTCTTTGCTTTGGACCGATACACGGGACAGATCAGAACACTTCGTTCATTCACTGAGACAGACGAGGCTGAGCATAAACTGGTCATACTGGTAAAAGACAATGGGAACGTGTCACTCTCAGCAACAGCTACTGTGGTTGTTAAAGTCGTGGAGCCTAAAGAGGCTTTTGCTGCTTCTGATGTTAAAAGTGCAGCAAAAGATGATGAGGACAGTGATGTGACTTTATATCTGATGATAACTTTGGGCTCAGTTTCTGCACTTTTTCTCATCAGCATCATTGTGCTGATTGCAATGCAGTGTTCAAAGTCGCCAGACTATACTTCTAAATATCTACAGGACACAAATTATGATGGAACATTGTGTCACAGCATCCAGTACAGATCAGGAGACAAACGGTACATGTTAGTTGGACCCAGGATGAGCATAGGATCTACTATAGTCCCGGGGAGTCATGCGAATACACTAGTGCTTCCAGACAGGAAACTGACACCTGCAGAGGTAAGACATAGCTCTTTCAGCAACATTGTTTCAGCTTATTATTATTATTATTATAGTATTTAATTATTCCATAGGTATGTACTTTGTCGACAGGTTCACAATCAGTCAGCTCTTAATACACAGAAAAAGCACTACGACTAAATCTTCACGTGAAAAGTAACGTTTTTTTGTTTATTTGTTTTTGTGGTTGTTTTTGTTGTTTACTGTACACATATAGACTTACAAGTTATAGCCATAAAACTGGTTGTCCAATGCAGAAAAATGTGATCTAACATCTCTACACACAGTATAAGTACACAAAGTCAATACTCATCTATAAGTGCACCGTTCACCTAATTAACAGTACTAACTACTAAAGTAAAAGTACAGTACTGAATATAACATATTTAAAACATATTGTAATACATTTGATCAACATCTACATTAAATTTCAAAAATAAGGTTCACAGGTAGATTCATAAGGTTTATGACACGAGTTTAACCCATAATGATACAACACGATTTATTAATATCATTATAAAAACAAAGCATATTGTTATACTGAAACCATCAGATGTGTTATGGTTGAACCTGATCGACATATATTTTAATCATGATATCGTTTTGTGAAATGTCATTTAAAATCTTTATCAGTAGCCTGACTTGGGCAACATTTAATCTTACTGAGCGAGTTTACTTCTCGGTTTTATGCCTTCTTTGTGTTTTTAATGTTTTTATTTATTATTTTAAACACAGTTTTCTCATTTTAATACTTTTTGCACGTTTAAGCCATTCAACAAGAGATGTTCTGATTAGGTGTAAAAAGAAATACGTTCACCAGATGAATGGAATTCAGTAGCAGGATGGTAATCGCTGGCCGTGGCACTGGATGTTTTTGGTCTGCTGCTTCAGTGATTGTTTAAAAATGAAACACTTCGAAAGACGCAAAAACAACTTCATGTTTTACAGGACACTAACACATTCTGCGGGCTTCATATTTACCTGTTATTTAAATGAAATTTCGAGTTTGTATCTTTATCAAGAAGGCGTATACCAGGACACTTTAATCTTTTTCCAATCTTTTTAATCTTTGACAAGTTATTTTAGCAGAAATATTGGGTTATCTTGTACATGTAGACCCGTTACCTTTACTGCAGTGAAACGTTTGCTCGCGTGGTGTCAGTGTAATGTTAAAAGTCAGCGCTACAAGAGATTGTCGTCATTGCATTTTGGTTCCACCTCTTGTTAACGTTTTTATATTGATACTGAGGCAGCGATTTCTGTTCGCAGTGTTGTCATTGTGCATTTATTGTTTTACTCTATGTCTAGCTTGGAAGAAAATGGAATTTACACCTAGAAAAGAACCGACATCTTTCGCTTCCAACGGCGTTATTGTTATTGTGATGGAATATTGGTGGTCAGGTTTGACAATGGAACAAAGAGGATTCAATGCACGAAGGACGCACGGATGTTTGGTCGCCTGCGTGGTTGCAGTGCTCTTATGGAGTGTGGCCGAAGCACAGTTAAGGTATTCAATCTCTGAGGAAGTGAACGAGGGAACTGTGGTCGGAAATATAGTGAAAGACCTGGGATTAGATAAAAGCACATTGAAAGACAGGAAGTATCGGATTGTTTCTAGTACTATGGATCCTCTCTTCCATGTTAATCAGAACGACGGTATCTTATATGTGAGTCGGAAAATAGACAGAGAAGAGGTGTGCGCACAGAGCAGTACGTGTTTAATGAATCTAAAAACCGTGCTAGAAAATCCACTGGAGGTTCATTATGTTGAAGTAGAGGTTTTAGATATTAATGACCACTCACCTGTTTTCCCAGAGGAAGAGAAACGACTGGATATTTCAGAGAACGTTCTGCTGGGAACTCGATTTCAGCTTAAACCTTCACGAGATCCAGACAGTGGTCAGTTCTCCGTGCAGCAATATAAACTTAACCAGAACGAACACTTCCGTTTGGAAGTCAAAGATAAAGGTGAAGATGGTAAAATACCTGTACTAGTTGTTCAAAAATCTTTGGACAGGGAAACTACAGAAAGTCATTCATTAGTGCTAACAGCATTGGATGGTGGGAAACCTCCAAAATCTGGGGAAATGAATATTCTCATACAAGTTTTGGACATTAATGATAACGCACCTGTTTTTTCTAAAGACGTTTATTCTGTAATGCTCAATGAAAATTCTCCAATAGGTACAACTGTCATCCAAGTGAACGCAACTGATTTAGATGATGGTACAAACGGAGATGTAGTTTACTCTTTTGGCAATAGTATGAGCCAAAATATATTAAATCTTTTTGACATCAACACAATAACAGGGAGATATTTGTGAAAGGCCTAATAGACTATGAGGAAAAAGACAAATATGAAATCGAAATTCAGGCTTCAGATAGAAGTTTGCTCCTCTCACAACAGAAAAAAGCGTCATTGTAAAGATAGTTGACGTAAATGACAATGCCCCTGAAATTGAAGTCACCTCCTTTTCAAGCTCGGTTGCGGAAGACACCAGGCCGGGAACAACAGTTGCACTGATCAGTGTGAAAGACTTGGACTCTGGTCTTAATGGAAAAGTGATTTGCTCTTTAAATGAGGAGGTTCCGTTTACTTTGTCTCCCTCTGTAAAAGACAAAACGTATTCATTAGTCACTAAATTCCACCTAGACAGAGAAAAACAATCGGAATATGAGCTCACGATAACTGCAAAGGACGCTGGTCTACCTTCATTGTCATCTGAGAAGACGGTAAAAGTCATAGTGTCAGATGTGAATGACAACAGTCCAGAGTTTCTATTAAGCCCCTATTCGTTCTATGTCTGCGAGGGCAACAATCCAGGTGCCGTGATATTTTCTGTCAAAGCTTTTGATTTTGATGAAAATGACAATGCTCGTATTTTTATCATATATTGAGAGAGGGGAACGAAGATACAAGGGTTACTTCATTTCTAAACATAAACACTGAAAATGGAGACATTACAGCTCTAAAAAGTTTCGACTTTGAAACTCTGAAAACTTTCCAGTTCCACGTTGTTGCCACAGATTCTGGAACTCCGTCACTGAGCAGCAACGTCACAGTGAACGTGTTCATTCTGGATCAGAACGACAACGCTCCAGTCATCCTGTATCCAGTCAGCTCCAACGGTTCTGCTGAAGGTGTGGAGGAGGTTCCCCGCAATGTCAACGCAGGACACTTGGTGACTAAAGTCAGAGCCTATGACGCTGATATAGGATATAACGGCTGGTTACTCTTTACACTGCAGCAAGTTACTGACCACAGTCTCTTTGCTTTGGACCGATACACAGGACAGATCAGAACACTTCGTTCATTCACTGAGACAGACGAGGCTGAGCATAAACTGGTCATACTGGTAAAAGACAATGGGAACGTGTCACTCTCAGCAACAGCTACTGTGGTTGTTAAAGTCGTGGAGCCTAAAGAGGCTTTTGCTGCTTCTGATGTTAAAAGTGCAGCAAAATATTCTGAGGACAGTGATGTGACTTTATATCTGATGATAACTTTGGGCTCAGTTTCTGCACTTTTTCTCATCAGCATCTTTGTGTTGATTGCAATGCAGTGTTCAAAGTCTCCAGACTATACTTCTAAATATCTTCAAGACACAAATTATGATGGAACATTGTGTCACAGCATCCAGTACAGATCAGGAGACAAACGGTACATGTTAGTTGGACCCAGGATGAGCATAGGATCTACTATAGTCCCAGGGAGTCATGCAAATACACTAGTGCTTCCAGACAGGAGGAGGACATCTGAGGAGGTAAGGACCTTTAAATAAACCTACGTTTCTTTACAACGTCATTCATTATAGATGTTTGGCGTTGCATTTTGACGAAAATAATTTTGCAGAAGTCCCTTAAACTTGTGATTAATTTCAAAATTACACACATCATGCGCTTATAACGTATTTGCTGCAATTTACACAACCGTAATTATTTGTCCAGTCCTTCAATCTCTTGGTTGCTGCCAAAAATGTCCTACTGGTTGTTGCTTTTCTGCAATGGGGATGTAGATCGCATGGTGTCAGTATAACAGAAAAAGAGGCATTAGATCAATTTGTCAGCATGTTGTACTGGGTCCACCTCTGTGGGCATTCCTCGTTTGACATCCTCGCAGTCGTTTATGAGCTCGTTACTACTGGCACATCTCTCGTGGTAGAAAAAGGACGGATATTTGCACAACAGCAAAAACTGGATTCTATTATTATATCAAATTTTTTGGTGATTGATTACTTACCATTTTTGATTTAATCACGGAACAAAGGCGATAGGAGTGACGAATGGCGGGAGGACATATTTTCATCTGCGTTGTTGCTGTGCTTTTGTGGAACGTGGCCTCAGCACAGTTACGATATTCAGTCTCTGAGGAGGTTAACGAAGGAACTGCTATTGGAAACATAGCAAAAGACTTGGGACTGGACAAAAACACTTTAAAGGAAAGAAAGTATCGAATTGTTTCGAGCAATGCGGATCATCTTTTCCATGTAAATCAGGATGATGGCGTCCTTTATGTGGTTCGTAAAATTGACAGAGAAGATGTGTGCGAGCAGATCACTTTGTGTATGATTAATCTCAAAACAGTCTTAGAAAACCCTCTGGAAATCCACTATGTCGGAGTGGAAGTTTTAGATGTAAATGACCATGCTCCCAGTTTCTCAGAAAAAGAAAAGACGCTGGAGATTTCAGAGTCTGTGTTACCAGGAGTGCGCATTCCGCTACCACCGGCACGGGATCTAGACGGTGGTCCCTTTTCCATTCAGCAATATAAACTAAGCTCAAATGACCATTTTCGTCTTGAAGTTAGGGATAAAGGAGAAGATGGTAAAATACCGATATTAGTTGTACAGAAATCACTGGATAGGGAGGCAGCAAGGAAGCATCTATTAGTGTTGACAGCAATAGATGGAGGGAAACCCCCTAAATCTGGTGACGTGAATATTCTGGTGAATGTTTTAGATAACAACGACAATGCCCCTATTTTCTCTCAAGATGTTTATTCTGTAATGCTCGATGAAAATGCTCCAGTAGGTACAACGGTCGTAAAACTGAATGCGACTGATTTAGATGACGGTCCCAATGGAGATGTGGTTTATTCTTTTAGCAGTATTGTTAACCGGAGGATATTAAATCTTTTTGATATCAACCAGTCGACAGGTGAAATAACGTGAAAAGGTTTAATCGACTATGAGCAGAAGGACAAATATGAAATAGAAATTCAAGCATCTGATAATGGATTTGCCCCACTGTCGACACAAAAAAGTGTTTTTATCAAGATAGTTGATTTGAATGATAACGTACCTGAGATTGAGGTTACATCGATTTCCAACTCTATCCCTGAAAATTCCAGATCTGGAACCACAGTTGCATTGATCAGTGTAAATGACTTGGACTCTGGACTTAATGGAAAAGTTATTTGCTCTATAGCAGAGGACGTTCCATTTGCTTTATCACCATCATTACAAGACAGAATGTTTGCATTAGTAACCAAATCCCCTCTGGACAGAGAGAAACAGTCACATTATGACCTGACTATAGTTGCAAAAGACGCGGGTGAACCTCCATTATCATCAGAGAAAACAATAAATGTTGTAGTGTCAGATGTGAATGACAACAGTCCAGAGTTTTCACTGAGCCCCTATACTTTCTATATTACTGAAGGGAACGACCCAGGAGCCTCAGTGTTTTCAGTTAAAGCTTCTGATCGTGACGAGAATGACAATGCTCATATTTCCTATCATATAATCAGAGATGGAAGCGAAGTGAGTACAGCCACTTCATTCCTCAACATAAACACTGACAATGGAGACATTTCTGCGCTAAAAAGTTTCGACTTTGAAACTCTGAAAACTTTCCAGTTCCACGTTGTTGCCACAGATTCTGGGACTCCGTCTCTAAGTAGCAACGTCACAGTGAACGTGTTCATTCTAGATCAGAACGACAACGCTCCAGTCATCCTGTATCCAGTCAGCTCCAACGGTTCTGCTGAAGGTGTGGAGGAGGTTCCCCGCAATGTCAACGCAGGACACTTGGTGACTAAAGTCAGAGCCTATGACGCTGATATAGGATATAACGGCTGGCTACTCTTTACACTGCAGCAAGTTACTGACCACAGTCTCTTTGCTTTGGACCGATACACGGGACAGATCAGAACACTTCGTTCATTTACTGAGACAGACGAGGCTGAGCATAAACTGGTCATACTGGTAAAAGACAATGGGAACGTGTCACTCTCAGCAACAGCTACTGTGATTGTTAAAGTCGTGGAGCCTAAAGAGGCTTTTGCTGCTTCTGATGTTAAAAGTGCAGCAAAAGATGATGAGGACAGTGATGTGACTTTATATCTGATGATAACTTTGGGCTCAGTTTCTGCACTTTTTCTCATCAGCATCATTGTGTTGATTGCAATGCAGTGTTCAAAGTCCCCAGACTATACTTCTAAATATCTACAGGACACAAATTATGATGGAACATTGTGTCACAGCATCCAGTACAGATCAGGAGACAAACGGTACATGTTAGTTGGACCCAGAATGAGCATAGGATCTACTATAGTCCCAGGGAGTCATGCAAATACACTAGTGCTTCCTGACAAAAGGAGGCCATTTGAGGAGGTAAGGCATTTCTTGAGGAAAGCTTGTTTGTATCATTAATTGATCGTTCTTATCATTGGGTTGCAATGACATATACATTGTTTTGTTGACCTTTACTCCTTGGTTGAAGTCATTTTAATATTTTATTTCATTCCAATTCTTACTTAAGTTTTTTATTCTTACTTTTTCTATACTGAGATTGTTCCAAAGTATTCAGAAGACTTTATTGTCTGGTACAGAAAGTTACTTGCCACCATTCGTGGCATCGGTCAGAATGCACAATAAACAAGGACAGTTCCCTTTGCTGAGGATTTTTGCAGCTTTATTGTTATTTCTGCGTGCGTATGTATGTGTGTTTCTGAAACTGAGGAATAATAACAATAATCAGAAAGGTTAACTCAATAGTCAAACAAATAAAGAGACAAATCTATAGGTTTGTGATATTCTGCAACCACGACAACATGGCTAGTTAACATAAAGTAGTATAGCACTGGACATTCTGTGTACAATGAAATACAACATTACTGTATATTGTAACCCAGGGCATAGACAGTCTATCAAGCAGTACTGAAAAGGATCACATAGACAGTAAATATCAACAGTACTCTGAAAGTAGTTACAGTACACCTGAACACACACAGTCTTAAAGAAGACAGCTCACAATGCAAGTCCATCAGTCTCTGCTTAACTAAGCTCAAATTTATCTTTTTCACTAACTGTCAGCAACTTGATTAATGACCTACGTGCTTACTGCAGCTCTGATTGGTTGATGAAGAATCAGCTGTCCGAAAATTACCATTCATTCTTTTCTTTGGCTGATGAGAATTTCGCCATTATTTCGTGGTAGTAAGTGGTTCATCGTTACATTGGCGAGTCATATGCATGTTACATTACCACAGAGTTTGACTTATTAAATAACAATGTGTACATTGTGCAACAGTCTGCACGTTCACTTCTGCACGACTATATTATGTCTGTTTCATGTGTAGAAGTCACACGTTTAATTGGGCTGAAGTTTAATTGGCTTCATTTGCTGTCCGTGGTGTTGATCCTGGTGTCCTGATGCCTGGTAATGAGCAAAATTAAATATTAAAGCACAACGTTAATAACTATTATTAGATTTTGTCTTCATGTATATACATATTTGACGAACACTAGAATTTGTTATTTTGAAGAATCCATAATTTCTCTTTGAAATGTGATATTTCAGTTTTAACTAAAATAAGTATTTATTGAAAAAAATCAGCCAAAGGAGGCTTCTCCTGCCCCGATGTGCTTTTGGTCTCCAGACTCTGCGCGCAGAGTCACTGTAAATCAGAACAAAACTTTCAATTCTGCTTTTAGGTGAAAACAAACTGTAGAAACAGCGATTATTTTGTAGTAAACCATGAGCTCGCATGGTGTCAGTGTGTTAGTAGAATATTGGCTTTGACTTGTCGTCACTGCAGTTTGGTTCCACCTCTTTCTAGCCTGTCATTTCAGAGGCGGTTGTCGGCTTTCAGCTGTAACTATTTTCACATATTATCTAAAGAAACAACAATTGCTTATCGGAATGTGTGGGATTTTATTGTCAGGATACGGTTTGTAATCAAAAGAGAGTGCGATAAGAGAATTTGGTCATGGAACAAAAATATCCGGTGCAAGAAAGGCGAGAAGACGGTGTATCGGCTTAGTGGTTGCTGTGCTTTTGTGGAATATGGCTTCTGCGCAAATAAGATATTCTATCAGTGAAGAAGCAAAGGAAGGAACTCTGGTTGGTAATGTTGCAAAAGACTTGGGACTAGATATGAGCAGACTAAAAGACAGGAAATACCGAATTGTGTCTGGTAATGTGGATCCTCTTTTCTATGTAAATCAGAACGATGGCATCCTGTACGTGAGCAGAAAGATTGACAAGGAAGAAGTATGCGAACGGACCACCACGTGTATCATTAATCTGAAAACCGTGCTAGAAAACCCATTGGAGGTACACTATGTTGGCGTGGAAGTGTTGGATATAAATGATCATTCTCCCAGTTTCCCAGAGAAAGAGACGACGTTAGAGATTTTCGAGTCTGTGTTACCTGGAGTGCGCATTCCGCTGCAACCTGCACGGGACCCAGACAGCGGACAGTACTCCATCCAGCAGTATAAACTTAGCTCCAATGACCACTTTCGTCTGGAAGTTAAGGATAAAGGAGAAGATGGTAAAGTACCCGTATTAATAGTTCAAAAATCCTTAGATAGAGAAACTGCAAACAGCCATTCATTAGTGCTAACAGCATTAGATGGTGGAAAACCTCCGAACTCTGGCGAGATAAATATTTTAGTAAAGTCTTAGATGTTAATGATAACGGGCCAGTGTTCTCTAACGACGTTTATACTGTGATGCTTGATGAAAATGCTCCAATGGGCACAACAGTCATCCAAGTGAATGCGACTGATTTAGATGACGGTCCAAACGGAGAGGTAATTTATTCTTTTAGCAACAGTGTGAATCGTAAATTCTTTAATCTTTTTGAAATAAACCCATCGACAGGTGAGATAGTTGTGAAGGGTCTCATAGACTATGAGGAAAAAGACAAATATGATATTGAGATTCAAGCGTCAGACAAAGGCCTGGTTCCTTGGCTACACAAAGAAGCGTACATATTAAGATAGTTGATGTGAATGACAATGCACCAGAGATTGAGGTCACCTCGTTTACCAGCTCTATACCTGAAGATTCCAGAACGGGAACGACAGTTGCACTGATCAGTGTGAATGACTTGGACTCTGGTCTTAACGGAAAAGTTATTTGCTCTATAGCGGAGGACGTTCCATTTGCTTTATCACCATCATTACAAGACAGAATGTTTGCATTAGTAACCAAATCCCCTCTGGACAGAGAGAAACAGTCACATTATGACCTGACTATAGTTGCAAAAGGACGCGGGTCAACCTCCATTATCATCTGAGAAAACAATAAATGTTGTAGTGTCAGATGTGAATGACAACAGTCCAGAGTTTTCACTGAGCCCCTATACTTTCTATATTACTGAAGGGAACGACCCAGGAGCCTCAGTGTTTTCAGTTAAAGCTTCTGATCGTGACGAGAATGACAATGCTCATATTTCCTATCATATAATCAGAGATGGAAGCGAAGCGAGTACAGCCACTTCATTCCTCAACATAAACACTGACACTGGAGACATTACAGCGCTAAAAAGTTTCGACTTTGAAACTCTGAAAACTTTCCAGTTCCAAGTTGTTGCCACAGATTCTGGAACTCCGTCTCTGAGCAGCAACGTCACAGTGAACGTGTTCATTCTGGATCAGAACGACAACGCTCCAGTCATCCTGTATCCAGTCAGCTCCAACGGTTCTGCTGAAGGTGTGGAGGAGGTTCCCCGCAATGTCAACGCAGGACACTTGGTGACTAAAGTCAGAGCCTATGACGCTGATATAGGATATAACGGCTGGTTACTCTTTACACTGCAGCAAGTTACTGACCACAGTCTCTTTGCTTTGGACCGATACACAGGACAGATCAGAACACTTCGTTCATTCACTGAGACAGACGAGGCTGAGCATAAACTGGTCATACTGGTAAAAGACAATGGGAACGTGTCCTCTCAGCAACAGCTACTGTGGTTGTCAAAGTCGTGGAGCCTAAAGAGGCTTTTGCTGCTTCTGATGTTAAAAGTTCAGCTAAAGATGCTGAGGACAGTGACAATGTGACATTTTATCTGATGATAACTTTGGGCTCAGTTTCTGCACTTTTTCTCATCAGCATCATTGTGTTGATTGCAATGCAGTGTTCAAAGTCTCCAGACTATACTTCTAAATATCTTCAGGACACAAATTATGATGGAACATTGTGTCACAGCATCCAGTACAGATCAGGAGACAAACGGTACATGTTAGTTGGACCCAGGATGAGCATAGGATCTACTATAGTCCCAGGGAGTCATGCAAATACACTAGTGCTTCCTGACAGGAGGAGGACATCTGAGGAGGTAAGATTAATTAATTTTAAAAGTAGCATTATTTGTCTCTTCGTTAATTTTATGGAGGTCTATAATCATCATTGTCAGGTAGGCTTTTAAGACTGATAACACACAACAGGATTTATTTCTTTAGCAGTTATACAAATACCTTCTCTTTATGTTGGTGCCTATTTTTAACTTTTAGTTTCAGGGTAGAATCACAAACAGGCTTCTTCTGCAGTAACACATTGTGCACATTCACACACCCACACGCACCTGGAAGCTGCCCTGTACAAACACTGTCTGATCAAAGACCAGCTCCACAGAAGCAATTGTTGTTAAGAGCTTTATTCAAGCCCACCACAGTGTTGCTGGTGAAGGTGAAGGCAGGCGCTGAACATTGCTTCACCCACCTTAATAGTAGTAATTTAGTAATTTTTATCACACAGTATAGTCAGCTTTGTTTCTAAGTTCGCAAACAAATGTTTGTTGCCTCATTTTAGAACTCCAGCTCAATTAATTTAAGTCCTGTGTATGCGTTTTTTTTTCTAAACCAACTTTCCTCGTTCTCATTGTGTTTACGTACACATACTTATTGTCGAAAAGTTGGGTAAAAATGCACGTCAATGTATATTTTCATAACCTTAAAGTAGGAAGTGTGTTATAGTGTAATTAGTGCTATGTGCAGTATGTCGCTGTCCCTGGTGCTGAAGGGTTTTTCGTTTGTTAGATTTTTTATTTAATTTTCTTTTCTCCGAGTCGCTTTTTTTTACTCAGCAGTGTTGCAATTACATCCCAATGATCGGATGGTGTCAGTATAATGGCACATGGTGTCTTTAGATCTTCGTCATAACCTCAAGTCCAACCTAGTATTTATCATTTCTTCTAAAGCGCTTGAACAGGAAACTAGCAATGTATTATTAGTCGTATTGTTTTGGCGATTGAGCTCAGTATGAAGTAGAATACGGAGGTTTATCATTTCTTTATCTCACAGTTAGAGATACCGGAGTAATGGTCTTGTTCTTTTTGTACATAATGGAACAAAGCGCGCATCAGGCGTGGATAGAGCGGTGGAGGTTCGTCGCCTGTATAGTGGTTTTGGTAACATTTTGGAGCAAAGGTTCAGCTCAAATCAGGTATTCAATCTCCGAAGAGCTGAAAGAAGGAAGTGTTGTTGGAAACATTGCTAAAGACTTGGGAATTGATATGGCTACGCTGAGAGAGCGGGAGTATCGCATTGTTGGCAGTTCAACGGAACCCCTGTTTCGTGTGAACAGGGACGACGGTATTCTCTATGTCAGCAGGAAAGTGGACAGGGAAGAAATCTGTGAAAGAAGCAATGCGTGTGTGATCAACCTGAAAACAGTGCTTGAAAATCCTCTGGAAATTCATTACGTGGCCATAGAAGTGCTGGACGTAAACGACCATTCTCCATCTTTTCCTGAGAAAGAGAAACATCTAGAAATATTTGAATCGACATCACCGGGAGCAAGGTTCCAGCTACAGCCTGCTCGAGATCCAGATGCTGGTCAGTTTTCTGTTCAGCAGTATAAACTAAGTCAGAATGATCACTTTCGCCTGGAGGTTAAGGAGAGAGGCGAAGACCGTAAGATGCCTTTCCTGATTTTACAAAAGCAGTTAGACAGAGAGGCCACGAGAGAGCACAAGCTGTTGCTTTCGGCTATCGATGGTGGGAGGCCAGCACGCTCTGGAACAATAGAAATACTGATTAAGGTGCTTGATGTTAATGACAATCCACCGGTTTTTTCAAAAGATGTGTATTCTGCTACTTTAAACGAAAATGCAGCCCGTGGCACTTTGGTTATTCAGGTTAATGCAACAGATTTGGACGAGGGCGCGAACAGCGACATAGTTTATTCGTTTGGTAAAGAAGTTGATTTAAGTTTGCAAAAACTATTTTATATTGACCCCAAAACAGGTGAAATTACAGTGACAGGTGTAATTGATTTTGAGGAAAATGAAAACTATGAAATAGATATTCAAGCTTCAGATAAGGGCACCATTCCACTATCAACATACAGAACTGTGTTAATCAAGGTAGTGGACGTTAATGATAATCCTCCAGAGATTGAAGTTACGTCGTTTTCCAAATCAGTTCCAGAAGATTCACGAGTAGGAACAACTGTAGCCTTGATAAGCATCAATGATATGGACTCAGGCCTCAATGGAAAAGTTTCTTGCTTTGTACGTGAGGACGGCCCATTCGCTATATCTCCATCCTTGCAGGATAACATGTATGCTGTCGTGACCAAATTGCAAATGGACAGAGAAGATAAGTCTTTATACGAACTTACAATTGTTGCAAAAGACACGGGTGAGCCTTCACTCTCATCTGAAAAGACAATAACTGTAATGATATCAGACGTGAATGACAACAGGCCATTGTTTTCACTAAGCCCATACACGTTCTATATAACTGAAAATAATGATCTGTTAGCACCTGTATTTTCAGTCCGAGCATCTGATCTTGATGATAGTGAAAATTCCCGTATCTCTTATCACATTCCTAGGGAAACCAGTGTAGTCAGCGCTGGTCTGTTTTTAAATATCAACTCTGAAAATGGAGACATTACTGCGCTAAAAAGTTTCGACTTTGAAACTCTGAAAACATTCCAGTTCCACGTTGTTGCCACAGATTCTGGAACTCCGTCACTGAGCAGCAACGTCACAGTGAACGTGTTCATTCTGGATCAGAACGACAACGCTCCAGTCATCCTGTATCCAGTCAGCTCCAACGGTTCTGCTGAAGGTGTGGAGGAGGTTCCCCGCAATGTCAACGCAGGACACTTGGTGACTAAAGTCAGAGCCTATGACGCTGATATAGGATATAATGGCTGGTTACTCTTTACACTGCAGCAAGTTACTGACCACAGTCTCTTTGCTTTGGACCGATACACAGGACAGATCAGAACACTTCGTTCATTCACTGAGACAGACGAGGCTGAGCATAAACTGGTCATACTGGTAAAAGACAATGGGAACGTCTCACTCTCAGCAACAGCTACTGTGGTTGTTAAAGTCGTGGAGCCTAAAGAGGCTTTTGCTGCTTCTGATGTTAAAAGCGCAACAAAAGATGATGAGGACAGTAATGTGACTTTATATCTGATGATAACTTTGGGCTCAGTTTCTGCACTTTTTCTCATCAGCATCATTGTGTTGATTGCAATGCAGTGTTCAAAGTCCCCAGACTATACTTCTAAATATCTACAGGACACAAATTATGATGGAACATTGTGTCACAGCATCCAGTACAGATCAGGAGACAAACGGTACATGTTAGTTGGACCCAGGATGAGCATAGGATCTACTATAGTCCCAGGGAGTCATGCAAATACACTGGTGCTTCCAGACCGGAGACGAGAAGCTAACGAGGTGAGTCTGTCCCTCAGTAATTACAATTTCAAAGACAGAAAATTTGTTTTTGTACATCTTATCCATCTTATCCTTAACCTGCCATTTTTTGAAAGTACAACAACCACAAAAAATAAATAATAATAATAATAATAATAATTATTATTATTATTATTATATTATCATCTTTGAATTACTCTTGCACTAAAAGGTAGACTAAAAGAGTTTATATTTACTGCAGCGCAGCTTCTGATCGCAGGATGTCACTGCGTAGTCGGTGCTGCTATTCTATGCCGCATGCCATGACAAAGAACCCCTCCTCCTAATCTAGGTATTTTTGGCGATTCTTCGTAAAGGATAGCATTCTAAAGACTTTGTGGAAGCCTGATCTGAATCTTTAAATTAAATTCAACCTCAATCTGTTTGACAACGGTTTGTACACTGGCTATACAATGACTGGATCCTCGTTTTCATTTTAGCTTAACTATAATTGTGCATATTATTCTTCACTTTCCTCTTCAAATATGGCTGTGAATGGACGTGGAGTATGGCAGACTGAACTGGTCACTCTGGTGGTGGCAATGTTCGCGTTCCTGGATCTTTGCACTGCACAGACACGATATTTTGTCGCTGAAGAGCTCAAAGAAGGCACTCGGATAGGAAACGTAGCCAAAGATTTAGGTTTGGATCTCGGTACTTTGGAAGCTCGGGGATTTCGGATTGTGTCTGGGTCGACCGAGCCGATGTTCCAGGTGAACGCGAAGGATGGCGTTTTGTACACAAATAAGAAAATAGACAGAGAGGACGTGTGTGAGCGGAGTAGTACATGCTTAATAAATCTTAAAGCCGTGGTAGAGAACCCATTGGAAGTCCACTACATCTCAGTAGAAATTCAAGATATAAATGATCACAGTCCGACCTTTCCCGAAAATGAGGTGCGCATGGAAATATTTGAGTCCGCGCTTCCGGGCGAACGCTTCCAACTCCAAGCTGCGCGCGATGCAGACAGTGGAGCCTTTTCCGTTCAACACTATAAACTAAGTCAGAATGACCATTTTCGTCTGGAGGTAAAAGACAGAGGCAAGGATGGAAAAATTCCTATTCTGTACTTACAAAAATCACTAGACAAAGAAACTCAACGTCTCCACAGGCTTTTACTCTCTGCCATTGATGGAGGCAAACCCCCTCGTACAGGGACTGCCGAGATATTAGTTGAAGTTTTGGATGTAAATGACAATATGCCAGTATTTACCAAGGACTCTTATTCTGTCTTGCTACATGAAAATTCGCCAGTAGGTACAATGATAATCCAAGTGAACGCCACGGATTTAGACGACGGATTGAACGGTGAGGTAGTTTACTCATTCGGAAGTAACGTTAATGGTAAATTGCTTCAGCTTTTTGATATAGATGAGAAAACGGGTGAAATAGTCGTTAAAGGCTTGATAGACTTTGAAGAAAAAGACCGATATGAGATTGATATCAAGGCATCTGATAAGGGCTCCGTGCCTCTTAAAACTGACAAAAGTGTAGTCATAAATGTAGTTGATCTAAACGACAACGTTCCTGAAATCGAGGTAACTTCATTTTCTAGTGCAATTCCAGAAAATTCTAAATCTGGAACCACAGTTGCACTGATTAGTGTCAGTGACTTAGACTCTGGATTGAATGGAAAAGTTATGTGTTTTATTCTTGAGAATGTACCCTTTACCTTAAATCCGACCCTACAAGAAAATATGTATTCCGTTATCACTAAATCCTCTCTGGACAGAGAACAGAGGTCTCAATATGATATCACAATAATTGCAAAAGATGGAGGTGATCCAGCTTCCTCATCTCGAAAGACAATAACTGTTGCTGTTTCTGATGTGAATGATAACAGTCCAGAATTTTCGCTCAGCCCCTACACTTTCTATATCACAGAGAATAACACACCTGGGACATCACTGTTTTCTGTAAGGGCGTTTGACTGTGATGAAAACGAGAATTCCCTTATTTCCTATCACATTGTGAGAGATGGAAGCGAAGAAAATAAAATAACTTCATTTCTAAATATCAACTCTGAAAATGGGGACATTTTAGCAGTAAAAAGTTTCGATTTTGAAACTCTGAAAACTTTCCAGTTCCAAGTTGTTGCCACAGATTCTGGAACTCCGTCTCTAAGCAGCAACGTCACAGTGAACGTGTTCATTCTGGATCAGAACGACAACGCTCCAGTCATCCTGTATCCAGTCAGCTCCAACGGTTCTGCTGAAGGTGTGGAGGAGGTTCCCCGCAATGTCAACGCAGGACACTTGGTGACTAAAGTCAGAGCCTATGACGCTGATATAGGATATAACGGCTGGTTACTCTTTACACTGCAGCAAGTTACTGACCACAGTCTCTTTGCTTTGGACCGATACACAGGACAGATCAGAACACTTCGTTCATTCACTGAGACAGACGAGGCTGAGCATAAACTGGTCATACTGGTAAAAGACAATGGGAACGTCTCACTCTCAGCAACAGCTACTGTGGTTGTCAAAGTCGTGGAGCCTAAAGAGGCTTTTGCTGCTTCTGATGTTAAAAGTGCAGCAAAAGATGCTGAGGACAGTGATGTGACTTTATATCTGATGATAACTTTGGGCTCAGTTTCTGCACTTTTTCTCATCAGCATCATTGTGTTGATTGCAATGCAGTGTTCAAAGTCGCCAGACTATACTTCTAAATATCTACAGGACACAAATTATGATGGAACATTGTGTCACAGCATCCAGTACAGATCAGGAGACAAACGGTACATGTTAGTTGGACCCAGGATGAGCATAGGATCTACTATAGTCCCAGGGAGTCATGCAAATACACTAGTGCTACCTGATAGAAGACGTGCAGCTGAAGAGGTAAGAAAGACATGAATCCGAGTGATGAATAAGATGTTTACCATAATGATTTAAACAAAATAATTCACACCACCTGCCTAGAAAACTAGAATGGGATGGAATGTAAGCTGTTAAAAACTGATATGAAGATATAAAGTTAAGTTGCAGATTTAAAGGTAGACTGCACCGAGTTTGCTGTGTTTGTACCCTGATGCCAATCTCAAGAAATGAGAAAACCTTCTCTGTTATTTGTTAGCTTTTAGTTTTCTTTTTCTTAACTGTAATTTTAAAAAATGTATCTGGCTCATGCAGCGTGTTTGTTTTGCATTTAAGATTGTGTTATTCATTCTAATGACTAATTTATCTTTTAATATTTAATCTGTACTTGAGTATTTCAGGAGATGTACTATTGAACCAGATGATATCTGCAGAGAAATATGGACGTTGAGTGAACGTGTTCTTAAAAAACTAATTTGGAAGCATAGATATGTGTGGTCAATCTAGTTCCTAACATCAGATGGGATGTTCGATTAGCAGCTTGCTAATCCTATCTCCATATTAAACCTCTATTACTCTATTTAATGGGATTGAATATGGTGTTAACAGGGTTACTTGAGTTCTTTGCTTTTTGACGTAGTTGTCATGATTCGATGGGCCATGAATAGCTGGAGCTGTTTCAGGGGGGCTGCAGGTGGTGTGCAGTGAATCAAAATGTACAGCCAATCAGGCGGGACTGGGACAGTTTGTTTCAGCATTGATACTCATGTGCTGCAGGACTGCAAAGCACTAAGCAAAACATGATAAATAATTTTCTTTTGATTGGCTTGTTGGACTTTGGAATAAAAAAAATAGTGAATATATTATTTACTAAACACATGATGCTAAGCAGATGATCCTATTTGACTGACTAAAAAAATAGGTCATATTTTATCACATGTGTGGAGGGCTGCATGCTATGCATCTGAGCTAATTTTCAGTCGAACTGTGTTGCCTATAGCAACGCATGGGGAGAGCCACCTCTCTACTGGTTTCCACAGACTAGCATGTGCTCGGTGGTCTTAGCAACAGCAGTGAAAGAGGATGAAGGGAGAGACAGAGAAAGCAGTAGAGGAGGGGGAGGGGAAGTTGCTCCTGTACACATTTCACAATATTTTATGAAAATGGGTTTATTAAGGCAGAACCACAGGGATGTTCTTATTAAAACCTGCATTGGTAATAACACAGCAGATGATGCCCATTTAAAAATAATGCCAATTGTGATTAAATAGCTTCTCATTTTACATTTTACAGCATCTAGATAATGTTTGTTACAAGACAACTGGTTGCTTAAATAACTATCAGAACAGTGTATACTTAAACTATTATTGAAATTGTTTTTGTCAAAAGTTAATGGTATATCTTGATGTACTGAGCAACACATACAATAAAGCACCAAGACCAAGGCGAGTATGGATGCAGCAAGGGAACAGCTCAGTTCAGGCTTAGAGTGAGGCAGCAGCTCAGCTTCATGAAGTAAAGAGCACACTTTGACTGCACTTTGTCTATCTGCTGTTAATCAGTACTCTACTAGATAGAAATAATTGCCTCTTAGTGTATATGCATGTATATTTTATGTGCACATGCTGGTGTGTGGTGTAGTGTGGGCATCATGTGTTCTGTAATGCAGCAGCAGTGCTAAGCTGTGCCTGGACAGCAGATGCCCAGAAAAGATTTATTGACATGATTAAAATCGAATGCATGTCTGACATCCACTGACATCTCACAGGATGATGTCAGTGGATCACGTTGGTTCTCTTTGGTTAACACTGTGAGCTGGTTGTCCGTGGAAAAAAAAATTCTCTTATTGAATTGTGTATCAATGAACCAGCAATGAGGCAATCCTACTTTTGCTTAAGGTCAAATGTGAGAGTATATTCTAAGTACAGCATATCTACCATGTTATGTTGTGAGCATATTTTCTTTCTGGATTGTCTGTTGTGGGTGGGGGTGTGACTGTTTGCTCCAGTGGCTTTGTCTGTCTGATTGGCTGGCACAACAGATCTGTGCAATTGTGTCTGTGTGCTGAGCATGTGCATCTAAAGCCATTTCCATTCTATTGATTCTTGTGTTTTGTGTGTCTGTGTAGAATGTCTTGCATTAGATTGTACATGTGTATGAATATGTCAGTATTTTTCCTCTCTGTTACTGCAGAGATGGACGCTAAAAGGACAAGCTGAAGGTCTATAAATGACAAGCGAGCTGCTAACAGTGGTTGTGTATTACTCTGGGTGGTGTAATTACAGTAATGTGTGAGAATTGGACTTATGTGGCTGTTTTTCTTTAGTCAGTCTTCAGACTGACATTCTTGCAGTGTCTCCTCTCTCCTTCACTCGTGCCTTTGCACTCTAAAATCTTCTGCATCTCCCTGACACTGTTATTCACATTTTAATTCCTCTGTTCTATGCGACTCCTCTAAGAAACTATATATTCCATCTTTTTTTCTGTCCTGTGTCTGTTCAGTTTCACACATATCTCATACTGATTCTGTTTCCTCTGGTTCACAGCTTCCCCCTCTCTCTCCTTGCTATTACTCTCCTCCTTCCTTACCCTCCATGTTAACATCACTCTCTGTTTCCCCCTCCCCCCTCTACTCTTGGCCTCCTTTTCCCGCTTTCATGTCCTTTCGTTTTCGTCTTTCATATGCCACCCTTTTCTGTCTGGATGTAATTTTTCTTTCTGTGTCTCTCATCTCGCACTCTGCCACATGCTCTTTAGCTCTGTGTGCTGTGTGGCTAATGCCTGTGGGGTTGTTGCTGTGGATGCTGTGTGTGCTGTTGTGTGTCAGTAGGGCACATGCTCTCCTTTTGCAAACATCTTTGTTGGAGGATGGTTCCACTCACATCGAGGTCAGCAGCAGTGTTAGTAATCTAATTTACACACAGTAGGTTACCACAAAAACAACCCTGATTTGTTTTCATGCACAAGCTTGTGCTCACACACGTATACAGGTGACAACAGTTTAAATCCACCTTATTGAAAAGCACTTTCACAGAAGAAGGCGGCTGGATTGATAGACGAGGGATCTACTGTTTGTGTAATTACACTTTAATAAAGCTGTTAAGTGCTGTTTAAAACTGGGACTAACTGAGCCTTTATATACTCCGTCCCTCTCTTTGTAGGAGACATTCATAATTCATACCTCGAGTACCCAGCTACAGTTGACGATGTATCCTTAACAGTTGTTTGTGGACAATTAGTTGATGCAGCTGTCCGAATGGAGAATTAAAAGAAGTACTTTAATTTTATTTTTCAATCTCAGTCCAGGTAACAAACAGGTCAGCAGTATGTGGACAGCATGCACTTTAAGTAGCTCGATAGTGTACAACCTATAAAGCAAGTATTTATTTAAATACAGTACAACAAGGTAACCGTTACTTTATTAAAAACAATACGTGCTTTATAGGTTGTACAGTATTGAGCTTCTTAAAGTGCATGCTGTCCACATACTGCTGACCTGTTTGTTACCTGGACTAACACTGCATGCATTCTCCCTGTGTTTTTTAATGTGGGGTTGTTTCAGCATTTCTTTTCGCAGACCGTTCAGGTGACTTGAGGTCAGCTGTTTAGGAGGTTGTTACTGGGCATGTCAGCAAGCACAGGCACTTCTGCACTGCAGACTTGTGTTTGGTCAATGAACTGTTGCAGTTCTCTGTGCAGTTATGTCCTTTACTTGTGGAGTGGCAGATGTCAAAGGAAATGTCTATTACCTGTTTCAAGTCAGGCTAAAAATAAGGTATTATTTCTCAGTGGTATTGTCTGATATTACAGTTGTTTTTTATTACCATTACTATTATTATTACTATTACTGAGTACTATGTTAAAGCACCTCTGACAGTAATTACAGAAACTAGTCTTTTTGGTTATGATGCAACAAGCTTTACACACCTGGTCTGGGAGATTTTCTGCCATTCTTCTTAGCAAATCCTCCTTTTTCAGGTCTCTCCAGAAGTATTTAATAAAGTTCAAGGCAGGGCCACTCTATGACATTGACAGTGTTGTCCCTAAGCCACTCCTGTGTTGTCTCGGCTGTGTGCTTAGGAATGTTTCCAGTGTCACATTGGAAAGTGAACAGTTTGAAATCTGCGTTACTTTGACGTCATGGCTTTTTCTTTGATGCAGTATGAATGTTAGCTGTGAGGCCTTCAATAGAGAGGTGTGTGCCTTGCCATATCCAGTCAGTTTAATTTACGACAAGTGGACCGAAGTCAGGGTGTGGAAACATCTTAGCTCTGATTAAGAGAAAGCAGAGGCACCCGAGCTAAAAGCCAAACATTGCTGCAAAGGTTTTGAATACTTAGGCCAATGTGATGTATTAGTTTTTCCATTAAATTTACAAACATTTATGTGAATTCTGTTTTAACGTTGTCATTAGTATGGGGTGTAGATTAATAAGAAACAAAATTTATTTAAACAAGTTAAGTATCAGGATGCAACATAACGAAATCAAACTAAGTGGTCTCTCTTTTCCTCAATGGACGTTCTATTAAGTACACTGCTGCTATGAAATATAATTTTACAATGTTATAAATCCCCAGTTTTTAAGTTGAAACTGTCAGAAAGGTGATAATCCTACTCTGTATTTGTGGGGTAACATAGCTAACAAGAGAGTGACAGGTAATATTATTACATTGTAAAATTTTGTTATTTCTTGAGGACAAAATCAGTGAGTCAGTAGGCCAAAAGATTTATTGTGATCTACATTTGCAACTGTGGCCCAAGACTCCCTGGCAGAGCTCCTTTCACTCTTATTATTTGCCCTAGAACATGACAGGGCTGGTTTAGAGCCACATGTAGCTTTGATGGAAACTAGCCCAGGCTCCTCACTATTCCTCCATAAATGGGTCAACCCTGTTTTTTCATCTTGATAAAAGAGACATACAAATAGTATAGACAAACATGAATATAAAAACAGATATATTTCTTCATCAGTCCTGTATTTTTATGTATTTTTATTATGCCTGATACTGTGTGAGTAGGTCAAACACTTTCTCCTTTCCACCACTTGGTTATATAAGCCCTTAGTTTTATTACATCTCTCTCTTCTGACTCATGGCTGTGTCCCCTATAGGTTGTACCTCGACACTCTCAGTTTAGCTGCAGCTGCAGCTGCAGCAGGCGCTGAGGCCTTTCTCCAGGGTGTTGGGTCAGCTTCAGTGAGCAGTAACAGCATTGTAATAAAAATCTACAGTTGAACACTGTCTCATGTGTCAACATGTTTAGTAGATGGTATTAAGCAAGTATGTGTTGCATTTTTTTCATTGTGTTTTTTTCTTTATGTCCAAACTCAAATATTAAAAAGTAAATAATTTAGCAACAAATACATTTTACTACCCCCACATTGCTGACCAACCTATGCATGTGAAAATGCTTTGTTAAATGCATTTAGCCCTGTCCTATGTTTATTTTTATCATTTAATACTACTTTATTTTTTCTAAATCAAGAGAGATCTGAACAGATGTAGATCCACAGTGTTTTGGTTTGGCATCAGTGCTCGTACAGCCACAACATCTGTTGCTGCTGTTGTGTTTAGGTCAGCAGTGACTGGCTGGAGGATTGAACTGACGGAGGGGTCAACATTAGGCTGCATGCAAGACAGATAGTCATTATCTGGAAAACTAGTTAAGACACAGGTGGTTGAAAATACATTTTAGGTTCCCCCTGTTGAAAACTTGCAATTGTGTTGTCTGAAGACTGACTAAAGAAAAGTGTTTGGGTTCTAGATCAGGGGATGGGACTGTCACTTGTGTTTGAAAGAATGTAGTAAGGGAATGCAAGGGCTGGATGAAGCCTTGATAAGAGGATTGCCCTCTTACACCAGTATCCTTGCACTGAGCACTGTTGGGGAGATGGGGTACACAGTCACCGATGGCACACACTTGTCTGCTGTATTTATTTCTGGCCATGTAAGGAAAAGCTCAGATGTTGGCAGTTAGACAATCCTTTCCCTAGCTGCAGGGTCCCACAGCTCCTGTGGTTACAACCCCCAACACACACACACACACCACCAAGAGCTCTCATTAAGCATCTTAGGCAAATGCTTAGCCTTGTTTATACTAAATGGTATTTATCGGTATGCTTCCTGTTTGGGTTCTTTAGGACAAGAAAACTATACAACCCCTGTGTCATTGTTTATTTGGAAACAGAAAAAAAATTATGTGATTTGTGCATATGAGTGTTTTCTTAATTTAATCATTATGCCGTGGCAAGAAAATAATATATTACAATATTTGTGGGTTGTATGTTATAACTCGAATAACACAAATATTTCACATGTATTGTCAACTGTCAACTCATTACAGTCAAAATTTTTGGGGGGTTACATTTTTTAAGGCGGCATAAGTGATACACCATTTTACTGTAAACAACAAGCAGGAAAATGTGGCTAAACACTGAGCATATATGTACAAAAATATCATATTTGCTCTCTCAGGGCTGCACACAGAGACAGTGCTGATAAGTGTGTGTGAGCACATAAGTGATACAGTTATAAGAGAGCAAGCTTCTTTTAATACGCAATAAAGATTAAACATGTTGGTTTTCATCCCATTTTTAAAATCATCTGAATGTCAGTTAGATTCTTCTGGTCATCTCTCTGAATGCAATCCAAGGAGCTGTTCTGTGCAGTGGGTGAGTCATCTCATCCCACATGTAGCTTTTCATTTTTGCAAAGTTGCTCTGCTGTGTTTATTTTTAGTTGAACCATCTGCCATAAAAATGTAATTAGGGCCTTGGATTTTAGGGCAATGCTAATATTAATTTATCATGATAATAAGGAGATCAAATGCCCTGTAACCACACATACTTCAGTTAGGTGTATATATGTGTTTATATGTGTCATGTGTATTTGTTCCTCCATGTTTCCCGCCATCTTATTTGGTGGGTGCAGCGTATGGATACAACAATGAGACATGGGTGTGGAAGATGCGTGTTAATGCTGTAAGCCTGACTCATGTCCCACACTCTCCTCCCACCCACTGACTCTCTCTTTCTTCCCCCTTCCCCTGCCTTTGTTCTTGTTATCATCACCCCACTTTTTTTCATACCTGTGCGCTTTACCTCTCATTTTCACTGGCTAGTTGGTTTTATTCCTTAGCTTTTTTTTTTAGTCCATATCTTTGAAATCATTCCATATCTTTTCATTCTCATTTTTACACAAAGAGTGTATTCCTCAGATTTTTTTTTCTATTCCTCCCCCTCCTACACATTTCTTCTGCCTAGTATTCTCTCTTATGCCCCCTCCTGTCTCTCTGTGTAACTGCAAACTGACAAAAAATGGCTGACACCTATTGTAAACTGTGTTGCTGTCTCCTTTCCCATGTCATCTAATTTGCAAAATGCCATGCAGATACGTGGCTTTTGTCTATTAGTTTTCTCCACCATGCTCCAGCCTATCAATAGTATGAACTTTTTCTTCACAAACACGACCTGGGTATGTCAGAGCACTTTTCTTAGGTTTATAACAGAAGAAAAAGGGAAACACTAACCCGACTAGAGTGCAGCTCTTCACAGCCTAATGCCTGTAGCTAAAAAAAAAACTGTCCCTCTGTTACTGTCTATAAATATGCATTGTGTGAACCCAGAGGGACAATTTTATAATTTTTGAACTACTTTGACTTCATCAATTGCCTAGTTTACATGCAGAATGTAAGACACATAAGACATGGTTAGTAATTAAAACAGTTTTATTATTGGCAGTGCTGATTTTGTTTTATCTGATTTAACAACAACGCTCACTTCTCCTTCAGTGTAGTGGAGCCATGGGCTCTGACTTGTTATGAGTGACAGAGTGTTACTCTGTGTGTGCGTATATACACATATGATATACATACGTAATAGGATTTTCAGTTAAATGTCACAAATTCATGGACTGATTTGTAAAACATTGTGTAAGAGCTTGATGTGTATTATCACACATGCAAAACTGCCTCATTCTCTGTGTGTGTGTCACAAAATGTAAAACCCAGCTGTCAGTACTTCAGTGTTTGGTCTGATACTTAAGTTTTCATTATGTTTTTATTATTCATTATGTAACTGATAGCAAGTCCAGGTATCACATGATGAATTTAATTTAACACCAAATGTTATTTGCAAACTGAAACTTAACTGTCTACCTTCCCTGCAGATACAGGGCTAGATAACGCACATTACAGAGAATGGACTGAGAATCTACTTAATGTAAAAGGAGCAAAGTGGAACAGAGACAAAAAACACGATGAGTTATCAGACAATTCACAGTATTACTGTGAACTTACTTTTCTACTAAACGTTTTCTACTAAATTCCCATCCTAATCCTGACTCACATTGCTTTGTCCTCTAACTGGGAACTGGGGCAGCATGTAGTGCCAAGGGTGCTTCTTATGAAACAAGAATAAATAATGAATAGAAAAAATCACTTAGATTACAATGCAGTTCAAATGCAGTAAATAGACTTCTAAAAAATGTATACAATCTTTAAAAAAAACAGTAAATAATGACCCTCTCACATCAGATGGCTTAAATAGAGAATTATTGTCGACATGATGTTTCTATTTGCAACTGGTTTCAGCATTCCCAGTTGTCCTGGATTAAGGATCCTGCAAAGTGCGTAAAGTGACAATTCTACTATGTTGCTCCTCTAATGCGATTAGGTGGAATCATCTTAATGACGCCATGATGTGCAACTCTAAAAGGCGGCAACATAGAGTGAGAATGCTTACTCCATCTTTAAATCCAGGTTAATGTCCAGGCTGCTTTGCTGTTATATTTTTGTTATGAATTTGTTGCGGCCCTGTGTTCTCTGTATGCTCATTGTCTGTTTCATTTATGTTAAAATTATAAGTTAAACGGTTATAATGTCATTGCAGGTATCTAGTCTTTGCTAAATTTATTTTAACTAATTTCAGCTGCCTTGCTTCTTCTAAATCAATTTACGCTGTATTTGTTGTTTGATTTATTGTTAGAGGTCACAAATTTCAAGCCCAAGAGAGAGATGTGTTGATTCAGCTCTCTCATTGTTTTGTACTCATTGTGTAGAGAACATCAATGAGTTTCAAAAAACACATTTAATATAGCTGAAAAGGCCTAATAAGAGTAGCAACACCTCGTGAGAACACTTTCAACCAACACCAAACATCATAACCATCAAAATGTGTGACTTATTGCAGGACTGTAATTATTTGCTATAGTTTTATCTTGCTGTACCTAATAATGATGTAACAAAATTAAACTAAGCACGTCTGATGCAGGCATGTCCTTAACATAATCAAAAACAATATAAGAAGATTTTTTGTTACACAGTGAGGTGATGTCCATAAAGCTGTTTAAGTTTTGATGGTGACAAGAGTGGAATATTGTGTTTGCTCTTTTTGGACAAGATGAGTGCAGCGACAGGGCTCAGGCTTGAATGATTTGTAGGCAAGTCATTATTTTATAAATAGTTATCTTCATCTTCTGTGGAAAGTGGAGCAACCTCACAAAGCCATTTCAGACATTCCCATCATCAGATTCTATGTAGGCTGGCACTCTCTTCTATTATTCAGACCTTTTTTTTTTTTTTTTAGGAAATGGGCCAAGCCCTAGCACACAGGGCCTGCACCTGCAACGGTCTTTGCATGCAGTGCTGCCTGCTGCATGCTCACTACTGCATGACTAATAGAGAACAATATACAGACATTACACAATGTCACACTGGTATGTTTTGCTGATGCAAGTGGAAACTATGAGACGGCCAAGTGTTAATAAATTATATTTATGATGTTTTTTTTTTTGTTTTTTTTTGTCCTTAGTGCTTGAATTATGTCAAATGCAGTGTTGTGGTCTGCATATTCTCTGGGTGTGGCTGATGGATTTACCTCTCTGACCTTGCCTGTTTGTTTTGTTATTTATCAGACTATATGAGAATGAGTGGGTTTTGTTACACATTCAAGCCACCTTTCCCATGCGGGGAAAGTTGACATTTTAATTTCCGCAGGCAGAGGAAATGTGTTCAGACACTGAGGCTACTAGTGTATCTGTTCCTCTGATACATTTTTTTGAGTGTGTGGGTGTGTTATTCTAATATTTGGCTTTATAGCTTGGCCTGCTGCTGACACCAGTGTCTGTGCTTGTGGAAAGTGTTGTAGAGAACAAAGAAAAGGGTGGAAAGGCTCCACCTTGTGGAAACAAACTGGAGAAACTTTCACATCTTTTGTGTTATAATTGTGTGAGTGGTAATACAATTTTTGAGTATTTTGCCACCGCATGTGTTGATGTATTGAATGGTATAGTTGCAGTTTTTGCTATATTAATCACCAGATATTATTTTTTGTCCTTTTGTCCAGCCTGTCTGATTAAAGCCAAACACAGTCCATGTCCTCTTCTCCAATGAACACTTTGATTGACAAATCTAGGTTATCCATGCCTGAGTAAAGCTAGATTTATTCTTAATCCCTGAAAAACTGTGTGCTCCAAGCTATTTCTGTGTTTGTGTAAGAGACAAACAAAAGAAAAAGAGACAGAGACAGAAGGGAAGAGGTATACAGAGAGCTTTTGTGTCCTCTGTTATATGCGTGAAATATATGCACTTTAGTTACATGGGTTGGTAGGTGATCGTGATTAGGGTATGGTTATGATTAGGGAAAGAAAAATGCTGTGTCCTTGACATACAGTGTATACTGAGGGCTCAGAAAGAGGGGTGTGGAGGAGTGGGCTGCAGGGAGGGGCACTGACAGGAGCCGCATCTGCGTCACCATGGATACAAGAGGAGAGCTAGTGAATCAATAACAGATCTTCCCTGTAAAAGCTGATCTGTGACTCTGCCTTTGTCGCTAGGCGCAGTGGTGAGCCAATCACAGAGTCCATTACGGTCACATTGATTCTAGTTGACCAATGAGAGTTCTGTGCTAAACTACCCAAGCTTGTGGTAAATCCGGTTTAAGTGATAGTTTCCACTAATGATTCCTTTTTGCAAAGTGAACCGCGATTGTGTCTGTGCTGTCAGTGATCCATGATTCTGATTACATTAAATTAATTAAACTGAAGAGACAGACACGAATAATGCCTCCTGTTTTTCTCTGTCACCCTTTCCATTTCTCCTTCTCAAATCTCTCTTACACACACAAGCATATTCTAATACACTAACTTTGATCATTCCTTACTGCCATTAGCCTTCATGTAGAGATGCTAAAAGCCTTTCTTACTGCTGTAGAATTTCTGTGGCAACTTCAATAACACACCATGTCTCTATATGCTTTGTGTAAACACTGAAAATGTCTTAGAATAGCTAAAGTGTAATGAGATTATGAAGGGATGAATGACCATTTTAAAAACCTGACATCTGAGTGTCTTTATATTATGCAGTGACAGAAAACTAGGTCTACTAGTTATGTAGAGTAACTACATGTAGTTAAATCTAAATGATATACTTCCTTCTCCTGAGTTTGGTAGTAACAACTCAAGACACAATACGATTGAAATACATTTTAATACCAACATCATGCTGTTTCTCCTGTCTGTTGTTTCACAGTAGAGTAACTAATTATGTGATATTTGGGCATTGTGCCATTGCTTTCCAAATGAGTAAACACTGTGTTAGTGTGCCTCTAGTTCTATCTCAGGGGTATGTACGTGCATGTGTTTGGGCACGCTCCATATTGCTTTGTCCTGGTTTTGATCTTGTTCAAGCCCATGTTTCCCTGGACCCGCCCCTGTCCTACTTACTCTGAAGGCCAGTGAAGGCCAGTGCAGATTTGGAAATAAATGATGATATAGATCAGATATAGAACCATAATTCTACCACAAATAAGTGAGTACAATCATCTGCTGTCATCTGCATTTAGGTGTGTGGTTCTAGTCGCACTGTTGCAAAAATCAAGAGCTGTAGAAGCAATATCACAGCTCTTCATCAGAAACTCAGCAAAGAATGTGGATCTTATCGCCTCATCTCAAAATGCAAAAGCAAGAGGAAATGAGTCTGATACAATACTATAAGATAGCAACTCATCAAAACAGGAGCATGCACAAGGAGTAGGATGCCCCCTTGTGCTGTGATAAGGTGTACTACACTAAAAACACTTCACAGTGACATCAGTGTTGCGTCACATGAAGCAGGATGTAGAGCACAAGCTGCAGGAGTGGGGTTGGTCTTTTGCTGGGCCCAGGGAGGGTACAGTGGGTTGGCTGAATGCAAAGGTCAGGGTCTCTGTGGGATTGGGGGTGGAAAAAAAGCAGGCACTGCAACTCAAGTGGATCTGTCATAGTGAATATGCTACTGCAGTGCTACATTACCAATTCATGAGCAGCAGGTCTAGTCTACATAGGAGTGTGGGATCTTTTGGTGTGTGTATGTTTGTTTTGCACCTGACATAAAAGGAAATAGTGTTTTAACTTACATACTTTCCCGTGTCTTAAAAAATATATAAAAATAATAAATCACAGATTCTTGCATTACTGAGAGTGCATGTGTGTCTGTGCCTGAAATGGTGTTGCCATGGAGACGAGAGAGCTTTGCAAAGAGAGAGAAGGGGGGTGCGGGACACGCCTTAGAACGTGTTCATCTAGCACCCTTCCCCCATCTACTCACATACAACAACAGCACAATACAGTAACACACGCACACACACAGCTGTGAGCTATGCAATGGATTCAAGCATTATAATGGAGGAGAAACAGAAGCTAATTTTGGTGACTACATATAGCCGTAACACTTCAATAATGCAGTGAACATGCCTAAAACACTGCTGTGCACTGCTTCCGCCCATGCCACCCCCTCCCCTCACCTAACACTAACTGCTCGCTCTGTCCTTTTGATCAAACTGCTGTTGTGCTCTATTTCTGCTTTATCACGTGACAGGTGAAACTACACACAGAGTAGCTGGTTCACACATGCATTTTACCACTAAATGTAATATCTACAACTCTGTGTTCTCAAGGAGCAAATACTGTGTATTTTTCCTGATGATCTAATTATTTAATTTGTATTAATTATTCAACAGATTCAATTACCGTGTCCTCGGGAAATATAACTTCCATCAAATTAAACAGTATTATAAATAGGAATGGCATTAATGTCTATATAAAGAATTGGTTGATGAAGTAGTAGTTAAATTAAAGCAGCTCACATGTGCATCTATGTGTGTATGTTTTTAAGTTATCTTTTACTGTATCTAGATTAGTGTATACAGACATATTAACTGATTATTGACCTCTCTGTCGATGCTTCCCAGAGGTACTGTAGTGCATGTGGTGTTGGAGAAAGAGGTTCTGTGTGTTTGGCATCTCCATGGCACAATCAATGTTTCCGGCACATGGCAGAGTGAACATAATGAAAATGGATGATAACCATTCTGATTTCTGACACTAATAATCTTGACTTTGGTCTCTGGTTACATTTATTGCTACATATTGTTAAATTACATGTATAGTATGTTGGCTTTGCAGTACTAAGTTTACTTCAGATTTGCAGTAGTTTAACTGTAAGTATTTTATAGTAAAATTGTAGGAAACTATTTGAAAAACTAGTTTATTTATATATAAAAAACTATGGTGTAAACAGGTGGCAAAACAGAATCAATGCTAAAAGATGCACTTTCTAAACTGTAGCATCAGTGGTCCATATATGTCATGTTGATTTTTGGAAAAGATAAAAATAGGGTCAGTGCAGTATAGACAGTGATTGACAAAGTAGATCAATACATTTTATCACAGGCTGTCTGGGCTTGATAGGCGAGGTGACGACGTAAATAACATACATGTGCATTCAGCCTAATGGCATTTATGCATATACTCTTCTGCCAACGTTCAGCACACAGCTCATCCTTTGTGAGCCGTTTTTTTTTTTTTATTGTGGGGTTATCGGATGACTGCAGCTCAGCGAGTGATTGTTATTAATATTTTCAAATGAAATCATGTTTCACACAGAATGGAAATAGGACAGGTTTCTTAATCCAACGCTTAATCTGGGGATTACAAACGGGGGAATTTTCATAAGCTTTTGACTACTGTCTCTGTGGAAACGTGGAGAAATACTAAAATATATTAAAATGCATTAGAGCACCCAGATGTTTTTCCTGTGTTCACACACCAGCAGTACAGCAAGGGTCCAATTAAAAGTATTAATTGTCCTCAAGGGTAAAACCAAAAAACTAAATGGAAATGCGAAATCAGTGATGTGGATGCAGTGAGACCAAAATGTACTAATTTATTATGCAAGTTATAACTTTTAGACAAAGAATTGGCATATTTTATGAATGACCATGGTGAAATAATGAGACTATCCATTCTGTGTTTGAGTGTGTGTGTAGAGGGGTGTTTTATTTTATTGAAAGTTTAGACACAGTTACCACCGGAAATACACAACCTTGACAAATGGCGCTATCCAATGTGCTGAATAGTAATGTTGACCTCCCTTATTTATGTTACATATGCGCACATAACTCTGAGGCATCATTTAATTCCACTACTTTGCAATTTACCTCTTCTACCACGTGGCGCCGCCGTTGATCCATCAGAAACAGGTTATGCTTTGGTACAAGTAGGCCCCTCCTGTTTTCAGGCTACAGGGACGTTTCCTTAGTCTTTGTTAAAGAGAGACAGAGAACGGTGGAAAAAATATCAGCGATTAGAGGTCATACATATATTTATAGATAGATATAGGCTATAATTATGTCTTCACCTTCTAGATGGAGCCATTTGATACATGTCTGTCTTTTTCTGCTGGGTTGTTACTCGGTAACGGTGTCCGGACAGCTCTCCTATTCCGTCTCAGAAGAGGTAAATTCAGGGACTCCAGTTGGGAATATCGCTAAGGATCTAAACCTCAATTTACTGGAATTGGAAACTCGTATGTTTCATATTGTTACGGGACCAAAGAGAAAATTCTTCGAGGTAAATCTGAAGACTGGTGTTGTGTATGTCAGTGAGAGAATAGACAGAGAAGAGCTTTGCACAGAGGATCTTAAATGCACAGTAAGTGTAGAAGCTATGATAAATAACCCTTTGAAGCTTTATCGTATTGATGTTGACATTATAGATGTAAACGACAATGCCCCATTGTTTAAGACTAAAATGCAAAATCTGTATATTGCAGAGAGCACGCTACCGGGAGTGAAATTCGCCTTATCTGAAGCAACTGATTCAGATGTAGGAAAAAACGGAGTCAGTACTTACAAATTAAGCCAAACTGAGTATTTTTCTTTAGCGGTGCACAAAGCTGGCGACAGTGTGTCTGCTGAGTTAATGTTGCAGAAGGCTTTAGACCGAGAGAAACAGCCTGTCATTACTATGACACTCACTGCTGTAGACGGAGGGAGTCCTCCGAAATCAGGCACTTCACAGCTCGTTGTTAATGTTTTAGATATTAATGATAACATCCCCATTTTCAGCGAAAACTTGTACAAAAAAGAAATTCTTGAAAATTCCCCACTAGGCACAGTAGTTATAGCTGTGAACGCCACTGATGCAGACGAGGGTCTGAACAGTGAGATTGTGTATTCACTGAGGAGCAAGGATCAAGATCACGTACTGGACATGTTTGAAATCGATGGTCAAACTGGTGTCATTACGGTAAAAGGCAATATAGACTATGAAGAAAGAAAGGCTTTTGAGATACGTGTAGAAGCCAGTGACAAAGGTCAGCCTGCCATGTCTGCTCATTGTAAGGTGCTGGTAGAAGTGGTAGATCTGAATGACAACGTCCCTGACATCACAGTGACCTCACTGCACAACACAGTGAAAGAGGACGCCAAAGAGGGCACCGTAGTGCACTTGTGTCTGTTCTCGATAGAGATAGTGGAAGAAACGGCAATGTAAACATTCAGATTAAAAATAAGGTGCCTCTAAAACTCGAAAAAAACTACAAAAATTATTATTCATTGTTAGTAGATGGGGCCTTAGATAGGGAAAAGGTGTCAAACTACAACATCACGATAGTCGCCACTGATGAAGGAGCACCGCCCCTATCCAGCACGAGTATAGTTTCTATACTAGTTTCTGATGTCAACGACAACCCACCTGTGTTTCCAGAGACCATAACTAATGTATACGTGAAAGAAAATAGTCCAATAGGATCAGTCATAAAAACTGTTTCAGCTTTTGATGCTGATATCAATCAAAATAGTCAAGTGAGTTATTCATTTTTGCAAAGTAACAGTGACTCGTTACATTTATCTACTATGATAAACATAAACTCAGAGACAGGAGACATAGTCAGTCTGCAGTCGTTTAACTATGAGCAGATGAAAACGTTTCAGTTCAAAGTCCAGGCCACAGACTCCGGTGTTCCTCCTCTCAGCAGCAACGTGACTGTGAACGTTTTTGTCCTGGATGAGAACGACAACAGTCCCGCGATTCTCGCTCCCTATTCTGAGCACGGCTCCGTGAACAGTGAGAACATCCCCTATTCTGCTGAAGCGGGATACTTTGTGGCAAAGATCAGGGCTGTAGACGCAGACTCTGGATACAATGCGCTGCTTTCTTATCACCTGTCTGAGCCCAAAGGAAACAACCTCTTCCGGATCGGAACCAGCACCGGAGAGATCAGGACTAAGAGGAGAATGAGTGACAATGACCTGAAAACTCACCCCTTGGTGGTGCTGGTTTCTGATAACGGAGAACCCTCCCTGTCAGCTACTGTGTCTATTGATGTGGTGGTGGTTGAAGGCACAGCTGACATCCAGACTCAGTTCAGACATGTGCCCATAAAGGAGGAGAGCTTCTCGGATTTAAACCTCTATCTGCTGATCGCCATTGTGTCGGTGTCTGTCATCTTTCTGCTGAGCCTCATCAGTTTGATCGCAGTCAAATGTCACAGGACAGACAGCAGTTTCAGCAGGTACAGCGCCCCAATGATCACCACCCACCCTGACGGGAGCTGGTCTTACTCTAAATCTACTCAGCAGTATGACGTCTGCTTCAGCTCAGACACGCTCAAAAGTGACATGGTGGTTTTCCCCGCGCCGTTTCCGCCTGTAGATGGGGAGTTGATCAGTATTAATGGAGGAGACACTTTTACCAGGACTCAGACTTTACCTAGTAAAGAAAAGGTAAGCACACGATGGTGTTACATTTTTGTTTATGATGTTTAATACAAACTTTTGTGTAAGATTTTGTATGAACACGTTGTTGTGAAAGAAATGTATTATGTCAGTCAAACAATTTAAAGTGAACGAATACTGCAATCACATTTGAGATCGAGTAGAAGGTTAGTATATTTTCCAAGTTTGTCATAAACCGGTTGTGTTTAGCGAATACTTAACAAAAAATATTGCTTTAATATGCAGACGTATTCTGAAGGGTCGTGACGAGCGATATCTGCATATGTGTGTTTATTTATATATTTATTTATTTTACAAAACCCAAGTTCTTAATTGTTTACTAAGCTTTTGTATCTATAGGCCATGTCATGGCTTATTAACAGTTCAGTTTTGACCAAGAATAAGTATTTTTTTAATCTTCTTGTAGGATTTATATGTATGCGTCTGTCTATAGTCCTTAAAAAATCATGACTGTGCAAATTTAAAACTCTGTGCGTAGTAAACATTTCCGGGACTTTTGCGTGTTAGTAATCAAGTAAAATACGGATTTAGATAAATATGTGTGTTCTAAATCACAACGTAGCTGACTTATCCTTGTTGTTGTGGAGAATGTAGTTTTTTGAAACAGCCACGGGGGGACATTGTAGACCATCACATTTTCATGCTCCTCTTGGTTAGCAAAGGCTCCTCCCAGACTCAAAGGATGATGTTTCTTTGTCACAGAGAGACGCAGTGTCAGAGTGGATTGTGTGGACATAAATTTGTCTCCCCCATTTTAAAACACAAAGGATGTGAATTATTGGGCTGTATGTGGTTATTATTACGCAGAAGATCTGCTCACGTTGAAGACAAATATGTCGATACGGAGGATATGGAGGCCTTTTTGCATTTATTTAGTCGTTGTTCTCATGGATTGTTGCTGGGAAGCGGTGTTTGGACAGCTCTCATATTCTGTATCGGAGGAGGTAAACCCAGGGACGTCTGTCGGGAACCTCGCAAAAGATCTACATCTGAATGTTCATGACTTGGAGGCGCGTATGTTTCAGATTGTTAGCGGATCGAAAAACAAATATTTCGATGTAAATCTGAAAACGGGTATGCTTTATGTAAATGAAAGAATCGACCGGGAGGAGCTTTGTGCACAGGCTGCAAAATGTACTGTCAATGTAGAGGCCGTGATCAACAATCCACTGAAGCTGTATCGTTTGGAGATAAATGTAGTGGACATTAATGATAACGCACCGTATTTTCCTGAGAGCTTACAGTCTCTTAATATTGCAGAGAGCACTGTGCCAGGAGGTAAATTTGGATTTATCGGGGCGTCTGATCTTGACGTTGGGAAGAACAGTGTCAACACGTACAAGCTAAACCCAAATGATTATTTTTCTTTGGAGACTCACAAAGGGGGGGAGAGTTTGTCTGCAGAACTTGTGCTTCAGAAAGCTTTAGATCGAGAAACCGAAGAGACTATAAAACTTACAGTCACTGCAGTAGATGGTGGGAATCCACCAAAGTCTGGGACATGTCAAATTATTATAAATATTTTAGACAATAACGACAATGCTCCGGTTTTCAGCACTTCTTTATACAAAGTACGAATTTATGAGAACTTACCGACAGGTAACACCATTATCGTTTTGAACGCAACAGACGTAGATGACGGAATAAATGCTGAAATAGAATATTCACTGAGAAGTAAAGGACAGGATCGAGTATTAGATATTTTTGAAATTAATTCTAAAACTGGTGAAATTTTAGTGAAAGGCAATATTGACTATGAAGAAAATCCCGCGTTTGAGATTCATGCACAGGCCAGTGATAAAGGGCAACCTCCAATGTCTGCTCATTGTAAGGTGCTGGTGGAGGTGATGGACATAAACGACAACGCTCCTGAAATCACGGTGACGTCACTACTACACACAGTGAAGGAGGACGTAGAAGTAGGTACAGCTATTGCACTTGTCTCTGTAATGGACAAAGATAGTGGGAAAAACGGGGCAGTAAAAGCTGTTATTGCCGATGATGTCCCATTCAAACTAGACACAAATTACAAAAATTATTACTCATTGCTCGTTAATGCTCCGCTTGATAGAGAAACTACGGCCCAGTACAACGTAACTATCGTAGCCACTGATGAAGGGTCTTCACCTCTATCCAACACCCACATTATCACTGTTTATGTCTCTGATGTCAATGATAATCCGCCGCGCTTCTCGGAACCGAAGTTTAACGTGTACGTGAAAGAAAATAGTCCAGTAGGAACAGTTATTAAATCAGTCACTGCTACTGATGCTGATGTTAATCAAAATGGTCACGTGAGCTACTCATTTTTACAAAGTAACACTGACTCATTACTACTATCTACTATGGTGAATATCAACTCAGAGACAGGAGGCATAGTCAGTCTGCAGTCCTTTAACTATGAGGAGATGAAAACGTTTCAGTTCAAAGTCCAGGCCACAGACTCCGGTGTTCCTCCTCTCAGCAGCAACGTGACTGTGAACGTTTTTATCCTGGATGAGAACGACAACAGTCCCGCGATTCTCGCTCCCTATTCTGAGCACGGCTCCGTGAACAGTGAGAACATCCCCTATTCTGCTGAAGCGGGATACTTTGTGGCAAAGATCAGGGCTGTAGACGCAGACTCTGGATACAATGCGCTGCTTTCTTATCACCTGTCTGAGCCCAAAGGAAACAACCTCTTCCGGATCGGAACCAGCACCGGAGAGATCAGGACTAAGAGGAGAATGAGTGACAATGACCTGAAAACTCACCCCTTGGTGGTGCTGGTTTCTGATAACGGAGAACCCTCCCTGTCAGCTACTGTGTCTATTGATGTGGTGGTGGTTGAAGGCACAGCTGACATCCAGACTCAGTTCAGACATGTGCCCATAAAGGAGGAGAGCTTCTCGGATTTAAACCTCTATCTGCTGATCGCCATTGTGTCGGTGTCTGTCATCTTTCTGCTGAGCCTCATCAGTTTAATCGCAGTCAAATGTCACAGGACAGACAGCAGTTTCAGCAGGTACAGCGCCCCAATGATCACCACCCACCCTGACGGGAGCTGGTCTTACTCTAAATCTACTCAGCAGTATGACGTCTGCTTCAGCTCAGACACGCTCAAAAGTGACATGGTGGTTTTCCCCGCGCCGTTTCCGCCTGTAGATGCGGAGTTGATCAGTATTAATGGAGGAGACACTTTTACCAGGACTCAGACTTTACCTAGTAAAGAAAAGGTAAGACAAATTTAAAAACTTTTTATCTTATTATGATTTTAATTCCAAAAGCTTAGGCCGAACTCGTGCACAATAGTTCCTTTGATGTCCTTTACAGAGTGGTTTAACTTGTATTAGTTTATTATTGTTTTTTTGTAAGCAAAACATGTTTTATATATTTGGATTTGTATTGAAAATACATGTGAACTTGTAACCACAGTCTTTGATGTTCACACGCCTCTCACACATTAATAATCGCGGTTATGTCACTGTCCATGGTACTGAAGTAACGAAGCGTGTACTCAGTCCGAAGAGTGTAATCGGTAAAATATGTGAGAAAGTAAAATGTGGAATAAGGAAAAAGTAACTGTCTTTTAGTGGCCTTTTTCTTTGGATTTTAGGGCATCCATTTTATTCACAAAAAAAAATTAAACTCATTTTAATTACATCGAGAAACAATAACTAACTTCACTTTCCTAATTACTTTTCTTCTTCAGAAAATACAGAAATGTATAATATTATTTTGCAACCATCATATTCAACTCTATGCGTAGTCCGTTGCAGTGTTTTCCTTAAATCACACTTAGGGTTTTTGCTTCGGGTAGCTTTCACTTTGGCACATCAGTAACAAACGAAGGTCTTTTGCGATTCATTAAAACAAAACAAGAAAAATTTGTGAATAACAGGGAAAATGATTTGGAGTATAAGTACATTTATTAGTAGTGAATAGCCTCGTTTGTTGCTAAACATTGAAAACAATTACACATATGAAACACTTCCGTTTGCACAGTTATTGCATTTTAATTGTAGAGGAATGAATGTAGTAAGTTCATGTCACCACATGGGGACATTGTAGACCATGGCATTTGGACGCGATAAGACTCCTCCCAAGAGCAGAGAATGATAGTGTTTCTCCCTGCTTTGTTACAAAGAGACCGGATCGGAGAGAAGAGGGTGAAAACATCCTCCAGCTGGCTGAAAAAATGTCACTCATAGGATCTATGTACTTTGATATTGAAGGGAGCAGTGAGATTTGAATTTCGGTGTTTTCCGGTTGGATACAATTATGTATTTCTTAAACAGAAGAAAGCTTTGTTGCATTTATCCGGTGCTCGTGCTGCTGAATTACTGCTGGGAAGCGGCGTTCGGACAGCTCACTTATTCGCTCTCGGAAGAAGTAAAAAGAGGGACATCTGTTGGAAATATTGCCAAGGACCTGCATTTAAATACTCATGATTTAGAGTCTCGTATGTTTCAAATTGTTACTGGATCAAAGAGAAAATATTTCGACGTAAATTTGAAAACGGGACTGCTTTATGTTAATGAGAGAATAGACCGGGAAGAGCTTTGTGCGAAGGCTGCAAAATGCACTGTCAGTGTGGAGGCCGTGATAAACAATCCACTGATGTTTTATCGTTTAGCTATAACAATAACAGATATAAATGACAACGCCCCCGTTTTCTCAGAGCAATTGCAGTCACTTGACATCGCCGAAAATACTTTACCAGGGGTGAAATTTGGACTAATAGAGGCGTCGGACATAGATGTTGGTAAGAACGGTGTGAACACATACCAGCTTAGCAACAATGATTATTTCTCATTAGAAATACACAAAGGAGAAGAGAGTGTGTCTGCCGAGCTAGTGCTGCAGAAGTCACTAGACCGCGAGCATGACCCGATTATAAAACTCACACTAACTGCAGTAGATGGAGGAAATCCCTCAAAGTCAGGAACCTCTCAAATTATTATCAACGTATTGGATATTAATGACAACCATCCGATATTTAGTAAACCATTATACAAAATTCAAATTTCTGAAAATATGCCACCTGGATCTACTTTGATCATTCTGAATGCAACAGACGCAGACGAGGGTTTAAACAGCGAAATTGAATATTCTTTGAGAAAAAAAGGTCAAAATCGTGTATTGGAATTATTTCAAATTGATATTAACAGCGGGGTCATCTCAGTAAAAGGTAATATCGACTATGAAGAAAATCCTGCGTTTGAGATTCATGCACAGGCCAGTGATAAAGGGCAACCTCCAATGTCTGCTCATTGTAAGGTGCTGGTAGAGGTGATGGACTTAAACGACAACGCTCCTGAAATCACGGTGACGTCACTACTACACACAGTGAAGGAGGACGTAGAAGTAGGTACTGCTATTGCACTTGTCTCTGTAATGGACAAAGATAGTGGGAAAAACGGGGCAGTAAAGCGGTCATTGCCGATGATGTCCCATTCAAACTAGACACAAATTACAAAAATTATTACTCATTGCTCGTTAATGCTCCGCTTGATAGAGAAACTACGGCCCAGTACAACGTAACTATCGTAGCCACTGATGAAGGGTCTTCACCTCTATCCAACACTCACATTATCACTGTTCATGTCTCTGATGTCAATGATAATCCGCCGCGCTTCTCGGAACCGAAGTTTAACGTGTACGTGAAAGAAAATAGTCCAGTAGGAACAGTTATTAAATCAGTCACTGCTACTGATGCTGACGTAGATCAAAATAGTCACGTGAGTTATTCATTTTTGCAAAGTAACAGTGACTCGTTACATTTATCTACTATGATAAACATAAACTCAGAGACAGGAGACATAGTCAGTCTGCAGTCGTTTAACTATGAGCAGATGAAAACGTTTCAGTTCAAAGTCCAGGCCACAGACTCCGGTGTTCCTCCTCTCAGCAGCAACGTGACTGTGAACGTTTTTGTCCTGGATGAGAACGACAACAGTCCCGCGATTCTCGCTCCCTATTCTGAGCACGGCTCCGTGAACAGTGAGAACATCCCTATTCTGCTGAAGCGGGATACTTTGTGGCAAAGATCAGGGCTGTAGACGCAGACTCTGGATACAATGCGCTGCTTTCTTATCACCTGTCTGAGCCCAAAGGAAACAACCTCTTCCGCATCGGAACCAGCACCGGAGAGATCAGGACTAAGAGGAGAATGAGTGACAATGACCTGAAAACTCACCCCTTGGTGGTGCTGGTTTCTGATAACGGAGAACCCTCCCTGTCAGCTACTGTGTCTATTGATGTGGTGGTGGTTGAAGGCACAGCTGACATCCAGACTCAGTTCAGACATGTGCCCATAAAGGAGGAGAGCTTCTCGGATTTAAACCTCTATCTGCTGATCGCCATTGTGTCGGTGTCTGTCATCTTTCTGCTGAGCCTCATCAGTTTAATCGCAGTCAAATGTCACAGGACAGACAGCAGTTTCAGCAGGTACAGCGCCCCAATGATCACCACCCACCCTGACGGGAGCTGGTCTTATTCTAAATCTACTCAGCAGTATGACGTCTGCTTCAGCTCAGACACGCTCAAAAGTGACATGGTGGTTTTCCCCGCGCCGTTTCCGCCTGTAGATGCGGAGCTGATCAGTATTAATGGAGGAGACACTTTTACCAGGACTCAGACTTTACCTAGTAAAGAAAAGGTAAGAAAATTCTAAAGCAACATCTCGTGTTGACTACCTGTTTTATGCTCCGGTGATGTGCATTACCAGACAGTAAAATTCAACTCTAATATAAAATAAGCCTTTCATTTATAATTAGCTTTTTTATTTTTAAAACCAGGGTGTGTTTGTTATCGACTGAGCTAAAAATGCTACCTGGATTTTGCAACATTGAATTGATTCATCCAATTCGTACATACTAATGTGTTTATCTTTGTGCTACTTTCGTTTCATTTTTTTTAAATAAATTGCATGTCGCGAAACATGATGCATAAACGTTACCACATTGAAAATTTCATGTATTTTTCCATCACCCTAATATCTTAAGAGAACAAGCCAATTTTTCCAATTAGCTTATGCTATCATAATTTAATGGTTTTAAATATAGATGACAAACTAATTTTCGGACTTGGCAAAGTTTTGGCTTCCGAGTTTCCTTTATAAAGATTTAAACGATGCAAACGTAGCTGACTTATCCTTGTTGTTGTGGAGAATGTAGTTTTTTGAAACAGCCACAGGGGGACATTGTAGACCATCACATTTTCATGCTCCTCTTGGTTAGCAAAGGCTCCTCCCAGACTCAGAGGATGATGTTTCTTTGTCACACAGAGACGCAGTGTCAGAGTGGATTGTGTGGATATAAATTTGACTTCCCCATTTTAAAACACAAAGGATGTGAATTATCGGACTGTATGTGGTTATTATTACGCAGAAGATCTGCTCACGTTGGAGACAAATATGTCGATACGGAGGATATGGAGGCCTTTTTGGATTTATTTAGTCGTTGTTCTCATGGATTGTTGCTGGGAAGCGGTGTTTGGACAGCTCTCATATTCTGTATCGGAGGAGGTAAACCCAGGGACGTCTGTCGGGAACCTCGCAAAAGATCTACATCTGAATGTTCATGACTTGGAGGCGCGTATGTTTCAGATTGTTAGCGGATCGAAAAACAAATATTTCGATGTAAATCTGAAAACGGGTATGCTTTATGTAAATGAAAGAATCGACCGGGAGGAGCTTTGTGCACAGGCTGCAAAATGTACTGTCAATGTAGAGGCCGTGATCAACAATCCACTGAAGCTGTATCGTTTGGAGATAAATGTAGTGGACATTAATGATAACGCACCGTATTTTCCTGAGAGCTTACAGTCTCTTAATATTGCAGAGAGCACTGTGCCAGGAGGTAAATTTGGATTTATCGGGGCGTCTGATCTTGACGTTGGGAAGAACAGTGTCAACACGTACAAGCTAAACCCAAATGATTATTTTTCTTTGGAGACTCACAAAGGGGGGGAGAGTTTGTCTGCAGAACTTGTGCTTCAGAAAGCTTTAGATCGAGAAACCGAAGACACTATAAAACTTACAGTCACTGCAGTAGATGGTGGGAATCCACCGAAGTCTGGGACATGTCAAATTATTATAAATGTTTTAGACATTAACGACAATGCTCCGGTTTTCAGCACTTCTTTATACAAAGTACGGATTTATGAGAACTTACCGACAGGTAACACCATTATCGTTTTGAACGCAACAGACGTAGATGACGGAATAAATGCTGAAATAGAATATTCACTGAGAAGTAAAGGACAGGATCGAGTATTAGATATTTTTGAAATCAATTCTGAAACCGGTGAAATTTTAGTAAAAGGTAATATTGACTATGAAGAAAATCCCGCGTTTGAGATTCATGCACAGGCCAGTGATAAAGGGCAGCCTCCGATGTCTGCTCATTGTAAGGTGCTGGTGGAGGTGATGGACATAAACGACAACGCTCCTGAAATCACGGTGACGTCACTACTACACACAGTGAAGGAGGACGTAGAAGTAGGTACAGCTATTGCACTTGTCTCTGTAATGGACAAAGATAGTGGGAAAAACGGGGCAGTAAAAGCGGTCATTGCCGATGATGTCCCATTCAAACTAGACACAAATTACAAAAATTATTACTCATTGCTCGTTAATGCTCCGCTTGATAGAGAAACTACGGCCCAGTACAACGTAACTATCGTAGCCACTGATGAAGGGTCTTCACCTCTATCCAACACCCACATTATCACTGTTCATGTCTCTGATGTCAATGATAATCCGCCCCGCTTTTCGGAACCGAAGTTTAACGTGTACGTGAAAGAAAATAGTCCAGTAGGAACAGTTATTAAATCAGTCACTGCTACTGATGCTGATGTTAATCAAAATGGTCACGTGAGCTACTCATTTTTACAAAGTAACACTGACTCATTACTACTATCTACTATGGTGAATATCAACTCAGAGACAGGAGACATAGTCAGTCTGCAGTCGTTTAACTATGAGGAGATGAAAACGTTTCAGTTCAGAGTCCAGGCCACAGACTCCGGTGTTCCTCCTCTCAGCAGCAACGTGACTGTGAACGTTTTTATCCTGGATGAGAACGACAACAGTCCCACGATTCTCGCTCCCTATTCTGAGCACGGCTCCGTGAACAGTGAGAACATCCCCTATTCTGCTGAAGCGGGATACTTTGTGGCAAAGATCAGGGCTGTAGACGCAGACTCTGGATACAATGCGCTGCTTTCTTATCACCTGTCTGAGCCCAAAGGAAACAACCTCTTCCGCATCGGAACCAGCACCGGAGAGATCAGGACTAAGAGGAGAATGAGTGACAATGACCTGAAAACTCACCCCTTGGTGGTGCTGGTTTCTGATAACGGAGAACCCTCCCTGTCAGCTACTGTGTCTATTGATGTGGTGGTGGTTGAAGGCACAGCTGACATCCAGACTCAGTTCAGACATGTGCCCATAAAGGAGGAGAGCTTCTCGGATTTAAACCTCTATCTGCTGATCGCCATTGTGTCGGTGTCTGTCATCTTTCTGCTGAGCCTCATCAGTTTAATCGCAGTCAAATGTCACAGGACAGACAGCAGTTTCAGCAGGTACAGCGCCCCAATGATCACCACCCACCCTGACGGGAGCTGGTCTTACTCTAAATCTACTCAGCAGTATGACGTCTGCTTCAGCTCAGACACGCTCAAAAGTGACATGGTGGTTTTCCCCGCGCCGTTTCCGCCCGTAGATGCGGAGTTGATCAGTATTAATGGAGGAGACACTTTCACCAGGACTCAGACTTTACCTAGTAAAGAGAAGGTAAGCGTAAATCCGCATTACTTAAATAGTCCTGCAATGTGTAAATCTTGCAAAGTGTAATGGAGATGTATTTTTACTGATTCGTTTGTGTATGTTTGCAATTGTCAAAAATGAATTGCCCTTTCGATAAAACAGTAGCAGATATTATGATATAAACTTAAGCTAGTGTCTTCTCAACTTAAATTATTCTTTAACACCTGCTTCACATTGTGACGTCCACGCACCTTTCTTAATTTGTGTGCGTAACTTATATTCACAATATTAATAAAATTTATAGAAAAATAACAACAACATTAATTTAGAATAAAGTTTTCTCCATTTAGAATTAGAGAGCAATTGCATTGAATAGAATTATCTTACTTTAGATTCATCCAGGTAGTAATTTGAAATTGAATTACTAATCAACTAAAGACTAAAACAAAACAAAACAAAAAACACATGAAAGAAAAGAAATTAGATAAAATTAAATTAAAACTGTCCAATTTAGTTCTAGTCATTTCACACTGCAATTTAATGTTTATTTGTTAATAATGTTTTATTATCTTATACATAAAAACTCCACCGATTTGCCTTATTTGTATGTCACTATCCGTGGTACTGAAAGCAATTAGTTTTTTTGTTTTTTTCTGAACATAACACATTACAAGACACCGTTCCATCGCTGTATTAAGAATAGATTAAAATATATGTTAAGTTATGAATTTTAAACATTAAACAAATCCGAATTATTAAGAAAACATATGTTTTGATTTAGTGCAGTGACACAATGGCTTGGGGGGGGTACATTTCATTGTGTAACTTATCATCATAGCTATAAAATGGTCTTGAAATGTCTGTCAGTATATAAAACAAGCTATTTCACATAAAAGCTGAATGTCTTGAAATTTTCAATTGCTTCATATTTGAGGATAAATGGCAACCTTCCCTTAGAGTGTTATCAAATGGCATTGTTGTATTTAATATACCATGTAGTAATAAGAAACGTCCACATGGGGACACTGTAGACCATCACATCTGGGCGCTTACGTTTGTGGCCGAGGGCTCCTCCCAAATTTAGGAGAGAAGGCATAGGCTTTGTTACAAAGAGAGGTCGGACGACAAAGACTGGTTGTCTTATTTGGTGGTGAAAATCCGGGAATATTCGTTTGGAAAATATTTTACAGAATCGTTGTCCTGTCGTAAGACATTGTTCACATTTACCTGCATGTTCCTTACCGATGAATGTGGTGATGTATTTGCCGAGCAGGACGGGCTCTGTGTGGATGTATCTCTTGTTCTTGGTGCTGGATTTTTACTGGGACTCCGTGTCTGGGCAGCTCTCCTACTCCGTCTCAGAGGAGGTAAATCTGGGGACTGTTGTCGGGAATGTCGCTAAAGATTTAAACATCAATGTCCAGGATTTGGAGCCTCGCATGTTTCAAATCGTTAGTGGATCAAAAATTAAATATTTCGAGGTGAATCTAAAGACTGGTGTCCTCTACGTTGATGACAGAATAGACCGAGAGGAACTCTGTGGCGATGAATCAAAATGTACACACATCATAGAAGCGGTGATCAATAATCCACTGAAATTGTACCGTATCGAAATTATAATCGTAGATATGAATGATAATTCTCCGTCATTTCTCAGCACATCACAGGTAATAGATATTAGTGAGAACACAGCGACGGGAGTGAAATTCCCCCTGCATCCTGCTGACGATGCAGACGTCGGTAAAAATACTGTAAACAATTACAAGCTCAGTCAAAATGAACATTTCTCTTTGGTTACACATAAAGGAGATATTGTAACACCTGAACTGGTTCTACAGAAAGTTTTAGACAGAGAAAAACAGTCTGTGATTGAGCTCACACTGACTGCCATTGATGGAGGGACTCCTGCAAGATCTGGAACAATGGTTATTGTTGTAAATGTTTTGGACATCAATGATAACCCCCCTGTATTCAGTCAAACACTGTACAAAGCTACTGTTTACGAGAATGTACAGATAGGGACAACAGTAATAACTTTAAACGCTACTGATTTAGATGCAGGTCAGAACGCAGAAGTGTTGTATTCATTCAGTAAAGTGGGGAGAGGAAAACAAACAGATTTTTTTGCTATAGATGAAAAAACTGGAACTGTAACAAATAAAAAGAATATCGATTTTGAAGAGAACAGCGCATTTGAGATTCGAGTACAAGCGAGTGATCGAGGTTACTCACCTATGACTTCACATGCTAAATTACTGATTGAAGTTTTAGATGTCAATGACAATGCTCCTGAAATCTCAGTCACGTCATTGGTAAACATTGTGAAAGAAGATTCGCCTGTGGGCACTGCCATTGCACTTGTTTCAGTATTTGATAAAGACGGAGGTAAAAACGGGATGGTGAACTGTCAAATTCCCAATAATGTTCCTTTTAAATTGGAGTCAAACTATAAAAATTACTATTCGTTGGTGGTGGACGGTCCTCTCGACAGAGAGACAGAACCTGAATACAACATCAGCATAATAGCTACTGATGAGGGCAGCCCCCCTTTGTCCAGCACCAGCGCTGTAACTGTGCACGTCTCTGATATAAATGATAACAAACCTGCATTTACAGAAAGTACAATCAACATCTACGTTAAAGAAAACAGTCCAGTAGGATCGGTTATAAAAACTGTTTCAGCTTTTGATGCTGACATCAATCAAAATAGTCACGTGAGTTATTCATTTTTGCAAAGTAACAGTGACTCGTTACATTCATCTACTATGATAAACATAAACTCAGAGACAGGAGACATAGTCAGTTTGCAGTCGTTTAACTATGAGGAGATGAAAACGTTTCAGTTCAAAGTCCAGGCCACAGACTCCGGTGTTCCTCCTCTCAGCAGCAACGTGACTGTGAACGTTTTTATCCTGGACGAGAACGACAACAGTCCCGCGATTCTCGCTCCCTATTCTGAGCACGGCTCCGTGAACAGTGAGAACATCCCCTATTCTGCTGAAGCGGGATACTTTGTGGCAAAGATCAGGGCTGTAGACGCAGACTCTGGATACAATGCGCTGCTTTCTTATCACCTGTCTGAGCCCAAAGGAAACAACCTCTTCCGGATCGGAACCAGCACCGGGGAGATCAGGACTAAGAGGAGAATGAGTGACAATGACCTGAAAACTCACCCCTTGGTGGTGCTGGTTTCTGATAACGGAGAACCCTCCCTGTCAGCTACTGTGTCTATTGATGTGGTGGTGGTTGAAGGCACAGCTGACATCCAGACTCAGTTCAAACATGTGCCCATAAAGGAGGAGAGCTTCTCGGATTTAAACCTCTATCTGCTGATCGCCATTGTGTCGGTGTCTGTCATCTTTCTGCTGAGCCTCATCAGTTTAATCGCAGTCAAATGTCACAGGACAGACAGCAGTTTCAGCAGGTACAGCGCCCCAATGATCACCACCCACCCTGACGGGAGCTGGTCTTACTCTAAATCTACTCAGCAGTATGACGTCTGCTTCAGCTCAGACACGCTCAAAAGTGACATGGTGGTTTTCCCCGCCGTTTCCGCCTGTAGATGCGGAGTTGATCAGTATAAATGGAGGAGACACTTTCACCAGGACTCAGACTTTACCTAGTAAAGAAAAGGTAAGAAAAGTTAAGGTATAATATTTTACTACAATGACGTAAAATGGGGATACATTATATTATTTTTGAGTGATAATTTTTCAAAGACATTTGTGTCCTTCCAAGCAGGTATTTTCAAAATTACTAAAACACATAAATTCCACTTAAAATTCAATCATGTAAATCATTTTCTTTCTTAATGCGACTTATATAAATGCGTTAATTGCGTTCTTATCACGCCATTGATTCATTGCAGTCTTTAGATTTAATAGCAATTTCAATATCTGTGAAGATGAACCTCGTCAAAGTCAAAGAGGCCAAAAACAACCTAATTTTTGCCTGCCATGCTGCATTTATTGCATGCCCTGCAATGCATTTATACTACAGATTTTATAAAGGTTCTTTCATTGTTATCGTAAAGTGCATTTTTTTCTGGTTAGTGCCGAATGTGTTTTTGTATAAGTGTGTGTGTGTGTGTGTGCGCAAGTGTGACCTTTCTTTGGGTAATATGGATGTTTTCAGTTTGCCATTCAGCAGCTAAGACTGCCCAAAAAAAAAAACTGCTGACACAAAGATGGATCATGTTTTTGAGCGAAAAAAGTTGCTAAAGCAAGACGCTTAATTTATTGGATTCAGAGGAATATGTGTGAAGTAATTAAGGCTTAACTTTATGACAGGGAATCTCACGGCTGAAACCTTAATGAGAAAATAGACATGCAAAACTCTAGCACTGTTATGTTCGGCGGTGTGTGTAGTTCTCGGGAGTGTCCACTTGGGAACAGTGTAGACCACCACATTTGTAACTTCTCTCTGGCGGCTCAGGGCTCCTCCCAGTTTCAGCGGATGATGACACCTCTCGGGCAGTTGAAACAAAGAGAGGAGCAGGGCGAAGGAGAGCGGAGAGACGAACACCTTTTCTTTTGACTGTTTAAAATAAGATTTTTGCTCTTGGCTATTTAAATTTCGTTGTGTAGAGCTGCAACGTTTGTGATCAAATCTGACTATATGATTTCCCTGGTTGGATGGAATGATGTATTTGCCGAGCAGGACGGGCTCTGTGTGGATGTATCTCTTGTTCTTGGTGCTGGATTTTTACTGGGACTCCGTGTCTGGGCAGCTCTCCTACTCCGTCTCAGAGGAGGTAAATCTGGGGACTGTTGTCGGGAATGTCGCTAAAGATCTGAATATCAATGTCCAGGATTTAGAGCGGCGCTTGTTTCAGATCGTTAGTGGATCAAAGAGAAAATTTTTCGAAGTGAATCTTAAGACTGGCGTCCTCTACGTTGATGACAGAATAGACAGAGAGGAACTCTGTGGCGATGAATCAAAATGTACACACGTCATAGAAGCGGTGATCAATAATCCACTGAAACTGTACCGTATTGAAATTATAATTGTAGATGTGAATGATAATTCGCCGTCATTTCTCAGCTCATCAATGTTGATGAACATAAGTGAAAATACAGCAATAGGGTCCAAATTTCCTGTTCATCCAGCTCATGATACAGACGTTGGTAAAAATGAAGTGAGCACCTACAAGCTCAGCCAAAATGAACATTTCTTTGTTGAAACACATAAAGGAGATACCTTAACACCGGAATTAGTGCTTCAGAAAGTTTTAGACAGAGAAAAACAGTCTGTGATTAAGCTCACACTGACTGCCATTGATGGAGGAACACCAGCAAGATCTGGAACAATGGTTATTGTAGTAAATGTTTTGGACATCAATGATAATCCCCCTGTATTCAGTCAAACACTGTATAAAGCCAGTGTATACGAAAATATTAAGATAGGGACACCAATTATAACTTTAAACGCTACTGATTTAGATGCAGGTCCAAACGGACAAGTATCATATTCTTTCAGTGCAGGAAGTCAAGGGAAACAAACAGATTTGTTTTCTATAGATGTAAAAACTGGGATTGTAATAAATAAAAAGAATATTGACTTTGAGGAAAACAATGCTTTTGAAATTCGAGTACAAGCAAGTGACGGCGCTTCTTCTCCTCTCACGTCACACGCTAAATTACTGATTGAAGTTTTAGATGTCAATGACAATGCTCCTGAAATCTCAGTCACGTCATTGGTAAACATTGTGAAAGAAGATTCGCCTGTGGGCACTGCCATTGCACTTGTTTCAGTATTTGATAAAGACGGAGGTAAAAACGGGATGGTGAACTGTCAAATTCCCAATAATGTCCCTTTTAAATTGGAGTCAAATTATAAAAATTACTATTCGTTGGTGGTGGACGGTCCTCTCGACAGAGAGACAGAACCTGAATACAACATCAGCATAACAGCTACTGATGAGGGCAGCCCACCTTTGTCCAGCACCAGCGTTGTAACTGTGCACGTCTCTGATATAAATGATAACAATCCTGCATTTACAGAAAGTAGAATCAATATCTATGTTAAAGAAAACAGTCCAGTAGGATCAGTTATAAAAACTGTTTCAGCTTTTGATGCTGACATCAATCAAAATAGTCACGTGAGTTATTCATTTTTACAAAGTAACAGTGACTCGTTACATTTATCTACTATGATAAACATAAACTCAGAGACAGGAGACATAGTCAGTCTGCAGTCGTTTAACTATGAGGAGATGAAAACGTTTCAGTTCAAAGTCCAGGCCACAGACTCCGGTGTTCCTCCTCTCAGCAGCAACGTGACTGTGAACGTTTTTATCCTGGATGAGAACGACAACAGTCCCGCGATTCTCGCTCCCTATTCTGAGCACGGCTCCGTGAACAGTGAGAACATCCCCTATTCTGCTGAAGCGGGATACTTTGTGGCAAAGATCAGGGCTGTAGACGCAGACTCTGGATACAATGCGCTGCTTTCTTATCACCTGTCTGAGCCCAAAGGAAACAACCTCTTCCGCATCGGAACCAGCACCGGAGAGATCAGGACTAAGAGGAGAATGAGTGACAATGACCTGAAAACTCACCCCTTGGTGGTGCTGGTTTCTGATAACGGAGAACCCTCCTGTCAGCTACTGTGTCTATTGATGTGGTGGTGGTTGAAGGCACAGCTGACATCCAGACTCAGTTCAGACATGTGCCCATAAAGGAGGAGAGCTTCTCGGATTTAAACCTCTATCTGCTGATCGCCATTGTGTCGGTGTCTGTCATCTTTCTGCTGAGCCTCATCAGTTTAATCGCAGTCAAATGTCACAGGACAGACAGCAGTTTCAGCAGGTACAGCGCCCCAATGATCACCACCCACCCTGACGGGAGCTGGTCTTACTCTAAATCTACTCAGCAGTATGACGTCTGCTTCAGCTCAGACACGCTCAAAAGTGACATGGTGGTTTTCCCCGCGCCGTTTCCGCCTGTAGATGCGGAGTTGATCAGTATAAATGGAGGAGACACTTTTACCAGGACTCAGACTTTACCTAGTAAAGAAAAGGTAAGAGCAGCTGATATTCTATAGTCTTAATTGTCCAACTCATGTAAAAATTATCATTAAACACTCACATTTTTTGTAACCGTTATTGTGAAACTCACGTCCCACTTTCAAACTCTTTGCGGAATACTTTTATTTGTCATCAACTACAACGAGTAAGCCAATTTCTATAAAATAGCTGTCCTGTCTCCACGAATGTCTGCAAAGTATTGGCATTGTCCATTTCTGTTGGTTTATTGCGCAGTTGGTGCGGCATTTCTTCCTGACAGTACAATTGGGCTAATTGTTTTCCCACAAATAAGGCATCATGGATTTGATGGATAATTATCTTGCCAATGATGTTTTTTTCTTATTATACAGTCCATCCACTTGTTTGGTAAAGAGAATGTCATTACCCAGAGTGTTTAAAGTGTATTTTTCTACTTGTGTTGAGGTGTATTTGTTTTCTTTTTTCTTATTCCTATTCTTTGGTTTCATGGCCTTTTGTTGGCGCAAATCGACATCAGATATTATTGTCATATCTCTTACGATGTTGACGTTTTTTTTTTAAATACACATTAAATCTAAAGTACTTAATAAGTGCAGCAGATGCATTTAACTCGACTTAAAAAACACACACAAAATTGCAAGTTACCCGATTCTTTTAAGTAAAAATGAACTTGCCTGGATATTTTTATTTGATATTGACCGTCTGTGTGATACCTCGGAAAGAGAGATGGTTTGTGTGATGTTACAGCTTTTTCACTGGGTTGTTATGTAATTATACTATACGGCCATAGGGGGGTACTACACACTAAGACATGGAGAAGATTTTTTTATATTACTATTATTAGTCCGGATGCCCCTCCCAGATTAAGAGTGTGATGATGTTGGGGTTGGACACAAAGAGACGCTGGAGTGCAGAGACAAGGCCGAGCCACGATCTGCATTGTCGAGAAATTGCAGGGAAAATAAACAGTTACCCTTAATACTGGACAACCATTAGACTTGTTCGTATGCTGGTTTCTCGTCGGACTGGATTATGTCTTCAATTACCAGGAATTGTGTGGCTACATACCTTTTGTTCGTGTTGTTGGATTGTTACTGGAAAACGGTGTGGGGGCAGCTCTCTTACTCCATATCAGAAGAGGTGAATCCGGGGACTTCTGTTGGAAATATAGCCAAGGATCTAAGCCTTAGTGTGGATGAATTGGAGTCTCGTATGTTTCAGATTGTTACCGGATCAAAGAGGAAACATTTCGAGGTAAATCGAAAGACTGGTGTCCTCTTTGTCAGTGACAGAATAGACAGAGAGCAGCTGTGTGCGAAGGCAACAAAATGCACAGTGAGCGTAGAGGCCGTGATAAATGCACCTCTCAAGCTTTATCGTTTAGAAATAAATATTGTAGATGTAAATGACAACTATCCGACTTTCAGCACTAATTCACAAAATATCGAAATAGCCGAAAGTACATTGCCTGGGACTAAATTTTTAGTACTGTCAGCGTATGATGCGGATGTAGGAAAAAATGGTATCAATACATATAAGCTTAGCCAAAATGATCATTTTATCTTATCGGTGAACAAAGGGGAGAGTGTCTCTGCTGAGGTAGTGCTGCAGAAACCTTTAGACCGAGAAAAACAGCATGTAATTCAGCTAACATTGACTGCTGTCGACGGTGGGACGCCTCCAAAATCCGGAACGTCACAGATAATAATCAGTGTCTTGGACAATAACGACAACACCCCAGTATTTACCAAATCATTGTATAAGACAAGTATTACTGAAAATGTACCGACTGGTACATCGGTAATAACAGTCACGGCTACAGACGCTGACGAAGGACCAAACAGTGAGATTTTATATTCACTGAGCAGCAAAGACCAAGATCACGTCTTTGAAAAATTCCAAATTGATGAACACACGGGTGTGCTGACAGTTAAGGGACAGATTGACTTTGAAGAGCACACAGCTTATGAAATCCGAGTTCAGGCTAGTGACAAAGGTGCTCCTCCAATGGCAGCACAATGCAAAGTACTAATTGAAGTCCTGGATTTGAATGACAATGCTCCTGAAATATCTGTAACATCACTTACCACGACAGTAAACGAGAACGCAAAACTGGGTACCGCTGTTGCACTTGTGTCAGTCCACGACAAAGATGGAGGTAAAAATGGAGTAGTTCACTGTGATATAAAAAATGTCAGCCCTTTTAAGTTGGAAACGAATTATAAGAACTATTATTCTTTGGTAGTAGACGGGCAGCTAGACAGAGAAAGTGCTTCACATTATAATGTCACTTTCGCAGCAAAAGATGAAGGAATCCCAGCTCTCACAAGTACCAGGAATCTTACTATTTATGTTTCTGATATCAATGATAACTCTCCACGCTTTTCAGAAACTTTGTTCAATCTTTATTTGAAAGAGAACAGTCCGGGTGGTACTGTCTTAAGAAGGATATCTGCGGATGATGCAGATATTGATCAAAATGCCCAGGTGAGCTATAAAATTGTTGAAAGCAACGGTAGCTCCTTGCCACTATCGACAATAATAAACATAAACTCAGAGACAGGAGACATAGTCAGTTTGCAGTCCTTTAACTATGAGGAGATGAAAACGTTTCAGTTCAAAGTCCAGGCCACAGACTCCGGTGTTCCTCCTCTCAGCAGCAACGTGACTGTGAACGTTTTTATCCTGGATGAGAACGACAACAGTCCCGCGATTCTCGCTCCCTATTCTGAGCACGGCTCCGTGAACAGTGAGAACATCCCCTATTCTGCTGAAGCGGGATACTTTGTGGCAAAGATCAGGGCTGTAGACGCAGACTCTGGATACAATGCGCTGCTTTCTTATCACCTGTCTGAGCCCAAAGGAAACAACCTCTTCCGCATCGGAACCAGCACCGGAGAGATCAGGACTAAGAGGAGAATGAGTGACAATGACCTGAAAACTCACCCCTTGGTGGTGCTGGTTTCTGATAACGGAGAACCCTCCCTGTCAGCTACTGTGTCTATTGATGTGGTGGTGGTTGAAGGCACAGCTGACATCCAGACTCAGTTCAGACATGTGCCCATAAAGGAGGAGAGCTTCTCGGATTTAAACCTCTATCTGCTGATCGCCATTGTGTCGGTGTCTGTCATCTTTCTGCTGAGCCTCATCAGTTTAATCGCAGTCAAATGTCACAGGACAGACAGCAGTTTCAGCAGGTACAGCGCCCCAATGATCACCACCCACCCTGACGGGAGCTGGTCTTACTCTAAATCTACTCAGCAGTATGACGTCTGCTTCAGCTCAGACACGCTCAAAAGTGACATGGTGGTTTTCCCCGCGCCGTTTCCCCCTATCGACGCAGAGCTGATCAGTATAAATGGAGGAGACACTTTTACAAGGACTCAGACTTTACCTAGTAAAGAAAAGGTGAGTCCGTTCAAGTTTAACTGTATGTTACCTGTACCAACCGCAGTACATACAGATATGGTAAAAACACAAACCCACACACATTTACACCATTTATTTTGATATATATATATACATTTAAACTTCATCTGATTTTACATTATATCACCAATGTCCGACACTTTTACATAGTCTATATTTTTTTCACACACTTTATATTTGCTTAGAATAAGTGGGCAAAACTTAAAGTTCTCTGACACCACAGATAAATTGTAAAAAATAAACGACTGATAATGCCGTTCTGCTCCACATGTTTTACCTGTTTTGAAACTAATCAATGGCATATATTAATCTGAGTGATTGTTATTGAGCATTTACTCTCCTCAGCTGCTTTGCTTTAGCTACAGATTTATCTCCGTGTGACGTAGTGCTGTCCATGGTCCTGGAATAAGAAGTAGTTTTTGAAATGACCCTGAAATTGTTCCATTCGGTTTTTTTGTTTTTATACTCTTTAAGTGTTGTATTTGGTAACTTCGAATAATAAAAAAGACGGTGATATCACTGAAGTCGCTGTTCGGAGGCCTTTGTCTGAAGAAATTTAAAACCACCACAAGGTGACAGTGTAGACTTTAACATTGAGACTTCTCCCTCAGTGTCTAACGCCCCTCCCAGACACAGTTCCCTGAGCTTTGTAACAAAGAGATGTAAGACGAGAGGGAACAGTGCAGCAGCCACGTTCCTATTTCTGTGCGAAATATATTCGTATATATATTCAGTTGGCTTCCATTGTCTAGATTGTTGCATCGGAACTAAATCAAAAGGAATTATGCCTTTACCGCGAAACCAATACGCTGCCTGGAAATATTTGTGTCTTCTGATACTGGATTACTGCTGGGATGCAGCGTCTGCTCAGGTCTCTTATTCCATACTAGAGGAGGTGAATCCGGGGACATTTGTTGGAAATATCGCCAAGGACCTTCACTTAAACGTACAAGACTTGGATTCCCGTATGTTCAGGGTTGTTGCTGGATCAAAGAATAAATATTTTGAGGTAAATACGAAGACCGGTATCCTCTTCGTTAATGAGAAAATAGACAGAGAGGAGCTCTGTGCGAAAGCTGCAAGATGCGCTGTAAATGTCGAAGCTGTAATAAATGAGCCTCTAAAGCTGTACCGTATAGAAATCAACATCCTTGATGTCAACGACAATTCTCCGTATTTTATTGCAAAGTCTCAGAGTATAGACATTGCTGAAAATACTTTACCTGGAATGAAATTTCCTTTGTTGCAAGCGTACGATGCGGATGTAGGAAGGAATGGCATAAACACATACAAGCTTAGTTCTAATGAGCATTTCTCGTTAGCAATAAGTAAGGCAGGAGACAGTATTTCTACTGAATTAGTGCTACAGAAAGCTTTGGACCGAGAGAAGGAGCCTTTTATCGCGCTTACTTTAACAGCATTAGACGATGGTAGTCCGCCAAAGTCTGGAACATCAGATATTATAATTCACGTTTTAGATGTTAATGATAACACACCAGTTTTTTCAAAGACGTTATACAAAACCCGGGTGTTTGAAAATGCCCCTATGGGAACAACTCTGTTGACTTTAAATGCTACAGACGCAGACGATGGCACAAACAAAGAAATATCATATACACTTAGTACAAAGGAGCAGGACCAAATACTACAGATTTTTAAAATCGACCCAAACACAGGCACATTAACAGTTAAAGGAAATGTGGATTTTGAAGAACACCCTGCCTTTGAGATTCGTGCACAAGCCAGCGACAATGGCCAGCCTCCGATGACTGCTCATTGTAAGGTCCTAGTGGAGGTGGTGGACCTAAACGACAACGCTCCAGAAATCACTGTGACCATATTGCTGGACACAGTGAAGGAAGATGCAAAAGGGGACACTGCTATTGCTCTTGTGTCAGTGTTGGACAAAGATGGAGGAAAGAATGGTGAAGTGCATTGCAGAATAGAGGACACGTCTCCCTTTAAATTGGAAACAAACTATAAAAACTATTATTCTTTAGTAGTTGACGAGCCCCTAGACCGAGAAAACATCTCTCACCATATTGTCACAATATTAGCAAGTGATGGAGGCAGCCCATCTCTGTCTAGTACAAGTGTTATTGCTATTCACGTCTCTGATGTCAATGATAACCCTCCTCGCTTTTCATCATCAGAAATCAATATTTATGTACAGGAGAACAGCCAAGTTGGAACAGTTCTCAAAACTGTTTCCGCACTAGACGTTGACGCGAATGATAATGCTCAAGTGAGTTACTACTTTTTAGAAAGCAAGACTAACACTGTCCCTCTATCAACAATGATTAATATTAACTCAGAGACAGGAGACATAGTCAGTCTGCAGTCCTTTAACTATGAGGAGATGAAAACGTTTCAGTTCAAAGTCCAGGCCACAGACTCTGGTGTTCCTCCTCTCAGCAGCAACGTGACTGTGAACGTTTTTATCCTGGATGAGAACGACAACAGTCCCGCGATTCTCGCTCCCTATTCTGAGCACGGCTCCGTGAACAGTGAGAACATCCCCTATTCTGCTGAAGCGGGATACTTTGTGGCAAAGATCAGGGCTGTAGACGCAGACTCTGGATACAATGCGCTGCTTTCTTATCACCTGTCTGAGCCCAAGGGAAACAACCTCTTCCGGATCGGAACCAGCACTGGAGAGATCAGGACTAAGAGGAGAATGAGTGACAATGACCTGAAAACTCACCCCTTGGTGGTGCTGGTTTCTGATAACGGAGAACCCTCCCTGTCAGCTACTGTGTCTATTGATGTGGTGGTGGTTGAAGGCACAGCTGACATCCAGACTCAGTTCAGACATGTGCCCATAAAGGAGGAGAGCTTCTCGGATTTAAACCTCTATCTGCTGATCGCCATTGTGTCGGTGTCTGTCATCTTTCTGCTGAGCCTCATCAGTTTAATCGCAGTCAAATGTCACAGGACAGACAGCAGTTTCAGCAGGTACAGCGCCCCAATGATCACCACCCACCCTGACGGAAGCTGGTCTTACTCTAAATCTACTCAGCAGTATGACGTCTGCTTCAGCTCAGACACGCTCAAAAGTGACATGGTGGTTTTCCCCGCGCCGTTTCCGCCTGTAGATGCGGAGTTGATCAGTATAAATGGAGGGGACACTTTCACCAGGACTCAGACTTTACCTAGTAAAGAAAAGGTAAGAACACAGCCGCGAAAATGAAAGAAAAAGTCATTACATCATCAAACTAAAAATATGTTAAGTAGACACTTTTATCCACAGCTACAAGTGGTTGTAGACGTGGATGAGGGAGTTTAGGGAGGAATGTGTTATTCAGTTCGCTACTAAGTGTCAAAGCCCTGAGTATGTGTGAACGGCTGCTGGCAGGCAGTGCAAATACCTGAACGGTATTTCTATTTTAAAGATCGCAATCTGGTATATGGATGTGAAAATAAGTATGTTGATATCTAATTAAATGTATCATAATGACCATTTATTGACATCTCATGGAACTCCTTTGACACCTATAAAAGAAGTTATCAAGCGGGTCAAAATCTGTGGTGTTCTGCAAGTTGAATGATGTACAGCGGTTTTTGTTTGCTCGAAACGTGTCAGAATTCAAGTAGCTTTTTCAATTTTAAAAAAAAATATCACTTAATATCAACATACATCCTCCAGAGTGGCTTCGTTCCTTTGACCTAAATGGGCCCGTTAGGATGTGAATAGGGGAAACTTTGAGACCTCATCTGCATCAGTGAGAATCTTCCACAACATTGTTGCGGTGCTAAAATTCAGTGTCTCAGTTTGTTTGACAGTGTCGCTATCCATGGTGCTGAGCGCTAGTGTGTTAATATTTTAACAATGCATTTCCTCACCTACAGTCAATGAAAGACACAACGTGAGGTGGGTACATGCAGGTTGTGAGGTGGTATATTTATTCATTCATTTATTTATATTTTTGGCAATATTTATGTGTTATATGATAAATAGCAGTTCTGGAATTAAAATGAAGTTAGGTTTGTCTATGACTTTACTTCCGATTTGGCTTACTGTGCCAGAAAAGAGAAACATGAGATCATCTGTCCTTATGTCACTTACGTTGTTTAATGTAGTTTTTAAAAGTATCCACATGGGGCCAGTGTAGACCATCACATTTAAACGTGTTTTTTACTGGCTCGGTGCTCCTCCCAGATTCAGCGGATGGTGATTTTTCTCATTCGATTGAAACAAAGAAACGGAAAGGGTGAAACAGGACGGAGAGACGACAATTTTTGTCTGGCTGTTTAAATGTATATTTTGCAACGCTAATTGTTTACTTGGCGTTAATGAACAAAGCTGCGTGTGTGATTTTCTTACATACATGGAATCATGTATTTACCGAACAGGACGAGCTCTGTGTGGATATATTTCTTGTTTCTGCTACTAGATTGTTACTGGGACACCGCGTCTGGGCAGCTCTCTTACTCCGTCTCAGAGGAGGTAAATCTGGGGACTGTTGTCGGTAATATCGCTAAAGATTTAAACATCAATGTCCAGGATTTGGAGTCACGCATGTTTCAGATTGTTGCTGGGTCAAATAAGAAATATTTTGAAGTAAATCTAAAGACTGGTGTCATCTACGTTAATGACAGAATAGACCGAGAGGAACTCTGCGGTGAAGATTCAAAATGTTCCATCAGACTAGAAGCAGTTATAAATAATCCGCTAAAACTGTACCGTATTGAAATTGCAATCTTAGATGTAAACGATAATTCACCTTCTTTTCTCAGTGCGTCACAGTTACTGAATATCACCGAAAATACAGCTGTAGGGGCAAAATTTCCACTTCATCTCGCTCACGATGCAGATGTCGACATCAATAATATAAATAAATACAAGCTCAGTCAAAATGAACATTTCTCTCTCGAAATACATAAGGGAGATACAATAACGCCAGAATTAGTGTTACAGAAAGTTTTAGACAGAGAAAAACAGTCTGTGATTCAACTCACACTCACTGCTATAGATGGGGGGACTCCTGCTAAAACTGGTAGTATGATTATAGTAGTTAATGTCTTAGACATTAACGATAATTCTCCAGTTTTCAGTAAATTACTGTACAAAGCCAGTGTGCATGAAAATGTTAAGATAGGGACATCAATAATAAGAATAAATGCTACTGATGTTGATGCAGGCCCTAATGGACAAGTTTTCTATTCATTTAGTGAGGTTGGAAGAGCAAAACAAACAGATCTGTTTGCCATAGATGAAAAAACTGGAACAGTGACAAATAAAAAGAATATTGACTTTGAACAGAATAATGTTTTTGAGATTCGTGTACAAGCCAGTGATGGGGCAGTTTTTCCTATGACTTCACATGCTAAATTACTGATTGAAGTTTTAGATGTCAATGATAATGCTCCTGAAATCTCAGTCACGTCATTGGTAAACATAGTCAAAGAAGATTCGTCTGTGGGCACTGCCATTGCACTTGTTTCAGTATTTGATAAAGACGGAGGTAAAAACGGGATGGTGAACTGTCAAATTCCCAATAATGTCCCTTTTAAATTGGAGTTAAACTATAAAAATTACTATTCGTTGGTGGTGGACGGTCCTCTCGACAGAGAGACAGAACCTCAATACAACATCAGCATAACAGCTACTGATGAGGGCAGCCCACCTTTGTCCAGCACCAGCGTTGTTACTGTGCACGTCTCTGATATAAATGATAACAAACCTGCATTTACAGAAAGTAGAATCAACATCTACGTTAAAGAAAACAGTCCAGTAGGATCAGTTATAAAAACTGTTTCAGCTTTTGATGCTGACGTCAATCAAAATAGTCACGTGAGTTATTCATTTTTACAAAGTAACAGGGACTCTTTACCTTTATCTACTATGATAAACATAAACTCAGAGACAGGAGACATAGTCAGTCTGCAGTCGTTTAACTATGAGGAGATGAAAACGTTTCAGTTCAAAGTCCAGGCCACAGACTCCGGTGTTCCTCCTCTCAGCACCAACGTGACTGTGAACGTTTTTGTCCTGGATGAGAACGACAACAGTCCCACGATTCTCGCTCCCTATTCTGAGCACGGCTCCGTGAACAGTGAGAACATCCCCTATTCTGCTGAAGCGGGATACTTTGTGGCAAAGATCAGGGCTGTAGACGCAGACTCTGGATACAATGCGCTGCTTTCGTATCACCTGTCTGAGCCCAAAGGAAACAACCTCTTCCGGATCGGAACCAGCACCGGAGAGATCAGGACTAAGAGGAGAATGAGTGACAATGACCTGAAAACTCACCCCTTGGTGGTGCTGGTTTCTGATAACGGAGAAACCTTCCCTGTCAGCTACTGTGTCTATTGATGTGGTGGTGGTTGAAGGCACAGCTGACATCCAGACTCAGTTCAGACATGTGCCCATAAAGGAGGAGAGCTTCTCGGATTTAAACCTCTATCTGCTGATCGCCATTGTGTCGGTGTCTGTCATCTTTCTGCTGAGCCTCATCAGTTTAATCGCAGTGAAATGTCACAGGACAGACAGCAGTTTCAGCAGGTACAGCGCCCCAATGATCACCACCCACCCTGACGGGAGCTGGTCTTACTCTAAATCTACTCAGCAGTATGACGTCTGCTTCAGCTCAGACACGCTCAAAAGTGACATGGTGGTTTTCCCTGCACCGTTTCCGCCTGTAGATGCGGAGTTGATCAGTATTAATGGAGGAGACACTTTCACCAGGACTCAGACTTTACCTAGTAAAGAAAAGGTAAGACGACGGCCGTAAGAAAATATTTAATTCCGAAAAATAGATTGACATCATAAACTAGAGCTTCCTGTATATACAGTATATCAGTGATTTCTCATCTACCCAAGTTTTACTTGGTCTGTGAACATTATTTTGAACAAAGCCTCGTTTGCAAGATTGGCTGGGAATTAAGTCTACATTAAAATTCAATAATCTTTTTAAATATATATATATAAAATTAATGCATTTATATAGCTGGACGCTGTATGTGGTGTTGGAGGAAATATTTTAAATAGATTGGAATTTCCTCAACACAGTATAAAGCAAGACGTTGCTACACTTTTTTTTCATAAAACACTACACTTAATTGAGAACATATTTAAACATTTTTACTCTGTTATGCTTTAGCTGGATATTGAAATGTTTTTACTTTTTTTCTTAATAATCTACAGTCAGACCCCATAATGACAAACTGAAAACAGGCTCAAAAATGTCTGTAAATGTAATTAAATAAAATACAGAGACAATTAAACTAACATATTAAGAGCCTTTATTCAGTACTTTGTTAAAGCATCTTTGGCAACAGTTACAGCCTGAAGTTCTCTTGGATATGAAGCAAAAACCTCTGGATACTTAGAGTAAGGGATTTTCTGCCATTCGTCTTTGCTAATCATCTGAATATCAGTTTGTTTGGACATTTGATGTACAGCCATTTTGAAGTCTATCCAGAGATGTTCAAACATGCTCAAGTCAGGGTTCTTGCTGGGCTATACTCTTGGACATTAACGATGTTGTCCTTAGCCCTTCCTGTGTTAGCTGTGTGCATAGAATTGCTGTCATGTTGGAAGGTGAACCTTCAGCCCAGTCTGAGGTCCTGAGTACTGTGGAACATTGTATTTATTTATTTATTTTTAATTAAGGATATTTTTGTAATTTACTTCATTCAGCTTTTCTTCAACCCTGACTAGTCTCCCAGTCCCTAAGGCTCCACCATGCTTCACTGTGGGAATGGCATTGTGTAGGGGTTGAGAGGTGTCTGGTTTCCTCTAGTAATGACATGTAGGATTGAGGTTACACAGTTTAATCTTGCTTTTATCAGACCAGAAAATCATGTTCCTTATAGAGTCTGAGTACTCTGGGTGCTTTGTTGCAAACTCCAAGCAGGCTTGCCAAACTTATTCCTTATTCTTGAGAAGTATGGAAGCAACTGTGCTTTTGGAACCCTCCAGTGCAACATATTTATTTATTTATTTATTTTTCTTTGCTGTAGCTATCTTACACTCTGCTATAATCCAATTTCTGTGCTCTGCAGAAAGTACCGTTGATAGACTATGCGTTGACATGGCGGTGTTCACCTTTCCGAATCATCTTATGTCAATTTATTTTAGCACAGGTGGACTCCAGGCAGGTGTGGAAACGTATAGCAAACTACATAGCCAACATTCAAGTGTTGCAAAAGATCTGAATACTCAGCCCTACATGATTTACGGCTTTTCCTTTTTTAAAAACATTTCGAAAATTCTGTTTTCAGTTTGCCCTTATTGAGTACTGAGTGCATGTTAAGGAGAAAAAAAAATGTATTATCAAACTGCAACATAGTAAAACTGAAAACAGTGAAATAGTTCCTAATACCTTTTGAACACAATGTATCGATGACTTACCACACGAACGTGTTAGAGATTATATCCTTTGCAGTGAAGAAAACGTATATGCTTTATTCATTTAGGATAGGTACAATTTTTAATCAAGTAAAAAGACAGTGGGGTTTTGTTTTTTTGCGTCACTGTGCTGATAGATTTCTGTGTCATTTCATAAAAAAACGTTGTTGTACAAACAACACCTCAATTATATACTTTTTCTGTGATAATTGATGAATTTAACGTCATGTTTTTGCAACTGCTTCATGGTTAAAAATAACAGAGAACAACTCATCATGTTTAACTAAAGAAATTTGTTTTATCTATTGTAGCATGTAGTAATGACAGAGGTCCACAGGAGGACACTGTAGACCATCACATTTGGACGCACTTGCTGGTGTCTTAGGGCTCCTCCCAGATTCAAAAGGCGTTGTATTAGTGAGCTTTGTGACAAAGAGAGGTGGAACGACAAAGAAAGATTTTCTTTAGTGAAATGCCGAAGTACTCGTTTGGGATATTTTTTTACTCGTGGTTGTTGTTACACGTTGTTCAGATTTGTCTGCATATTCCTTGTCGATGGATGTAATGATGCGTTTAACAAGCGCGACGAGCTCTGTGTGGATTTATTTTTTCATCTTGCTGCTTCATTGCTACTGGAAAAAGGCGGCTGGGCAGCTCTCCTACTCCGTCTCAGAGGAGGTAAATCTGGGGACTGTTGTCACTAATGTCGCTAAAGATTTAAACATTAATGTACAAGATTTGGAGCCCCGGATGTTTCAGATCGTTGCTGGGTCAAATAGGAAATATTTTGAGGTGAATCTAAAGACTGGTGTCCTCTACGTTAATGAGAGAATAGACCGAGAGGAACTCTGTGGCGATGAATCAAAATGTACACACGTCATAGAAGCGGTGATCAATAATCCACTGAAATTGTTTCGTATTGAAATTATCATCTTAGATGTAAATGATAATTCGCCGTCATTTATCAGCACTTCACAGGTAATTAAAGTAACTGAGAACACAATAGCAGGAACAAAACTCCCATTGCAACGAGCTCACGATGCAGACGTCGGTAAAAATACTGTAAACAACTACAAGCTCAGTCAAAATGAACATTTCTCTTTGGTTACACATAAAGGAGATACTGTAACACCTGAACTGGTTCTACAGAAAGTTTTAGACAGAGAAAAACAGTCTGTGATTGAGCTCACACTGACTGCCATTGATGGAGGGACTCCTGCTAAATCTGGAACAATGGTTATTGTTGTAAATGTTTTGGACATCAATGATAATCCCCCTGTATTCAGTCAAACACTGTATAAAGCTACTGTTTACGAGAATGTACAGATAGGGACAACAGTAATAACTTTAAACGCTACTGATTTAGATGCAGGTCAGAACGGGAAGATTTATTACTCATTTAGTAAAATAGACCATGTGACCAAAACAGACGTGTTTGCTATAGATGAAAAAACTGGAACTGTAACAAATATAAAGAATATCGATTTTGAAGAGAACAGTGCATTTGAGATTCGAGTACAAGCGAGTGATGGAGCTTCTTCACCTATGACTTCACATGCTAAATTACTGATTGAAGTTTTAGATGTCAATGACAATGCTCCTGAAATCTCAGTCACGTCATTGGTAAAATTGTGAAAGAAGATTCGTCTGTGGGCACTGCCATTGCACTTGTTTCAGTATTTGATAAAGACGGAGGTAAAAACGGGATGGTGAACTGTCAAATTCCCAATAATGTCCCTTTTAAATTGGAGTCAAATTATAAAAATTATTATTCGTTGGTGGTGGACGGTCCTCTCGACAGAGAGACAGAACCTCAATACAACATCAGCATAACAGCTACTGATGAGGGCAGCCCCCTTTGTCCAGCACCAGCGTTGTAACTGTGCACGTCTCTGATATAAATGATAACAAACCTGCATTTACAGAAAGTATATTCAATATCTACGTTAAAGAAAACAGTCCAGTAGGATCAGTTATAAAAACTGTTTCAGCATTTGATGCTGACGTCGATCAAAATAGTCACGTGAGTTATTCATTTTTACAAAGTAACAGTGACTCGTTACATTTATCTACTATGATAAACATAAACTCAGAGACAGGAGACATAGTCAGTCTGCAGTCGTTTAACTATGAGGAGATGAAAACGTTTCAGTTCAAAGTCCAGGCCACAGACTCCGGTGTTCCACCTCTCAGCAGCAACGTGACTGTGAACGTTTTTATCCTGGATGAGAACGACAACAGTCCCGCGATTCTCGCTCCCTATTCTGAGCACGGCTCCGTGAACAGTGAGAACATCCCCTATTCTGCTGAAGCGGGATACTTTGTGGCAAAGATCAGGGCTGTAGACGCAGACTCTGGATACAATGCGCTGCTTTCTTATCACCTGTCTGAGCCCAAAGGAAACAACCTCTTCCGCATCGGAACCAGCACCGGAGAGATCAGGACTAAGAGGAGAATGAGTGACAATGACCTGAAAACTCACCCCTTGGTGGTGCTGGTTTCTGATAACGGAGAACCCTCCCTGTCAGCTACTGTGTCTATTGATGTGGTGGTGGTTGAAGGCACAGCTGACATCCAGACTCAGTTCAGACATGTGCCCATAAAGGAGGAGAGCTTCTCGGATTTAAACCTCTATCTGCTGATCGCCATTGTGTCGGTGTCTGTCATCTTTCTGCTGAGCCTCATCAGTTTAATCGCAGTCAAATGTCACAGGACAGACAGCAGTTTCAGCAGGTACAGCGCCCCAATGATCACCACCCACCCTGACGGGAGCTGGTCTTACTCTAAATCTACTCAGCAGTATGACGTCTGCTTCAGCTCAGACACGCTCAAAAGTGACATGGTGGTTTTCCCCGCGCCGTTTCCGCCTGTAGATGCGGAGTTGATCAGTATAAATGGAGGAGACACTTTTACCAGGACTCAGACTTTACCTAGTAAAGAAAAGGTAAGAGCAGCTCATATTTAATGGTCTTAGTTGTCCAACTCACATAAAAATTATCCTTAAACACTCACATTTTTTGTAACCTTCGTTATTGTGGAACTCATGTTCCACTTTCTTTTACAGAACTTTGTGAAAATGGGTCCACTTTTATCATTCAACAACTACAACGTGTAAGCCATTTTCATATAAAATGTCCACCTCGCTGTCCTTTGCACCGTAAAAATAGCCAGTCTTCACCAGTGTCTGCAAACTATAGGCATGGTCCCATTTCAGTTTGGTTTATTGCGCAGTTGGTGCAGCATTTCTTTCTCATTTAAGGCATCGTGGATTTGCTGGGATATTATTTTGCCAGTCGATGTTTAGTTTTTTCTGTCACATTCCATCGATTTGTTGGTTAAAGAAGAATAACATTATCAATGGTATTAACCGTGTATTTTTCTATTTGTGTTGAGGTGTATTTGAATAATTGAATAATATTACATTCAAGTCAAAATCAAAAGTCACTCAAGTTATCAACGTTGTAACAAATCTGCAAATGTTGCTCACTCCCCTGTTTTGTGTGCTACCTCCTAAATGTGCATATCGCTGTCCAAAGTGCTGAACACAGGAGTCTCATCCTGTCCTGCCTGCAATTTTATCTAATTTGTCTATGGAAAAAGACACTATATAGGTATGTTCCCTTGCAAGCAATAACTTACTGTTGTAATTTAAGATAATTGCAAGTGTGCTTGGACTATTATGTTCACCACAGAGTGTAAAAAAGTAGACATAGTATGAAAAAAATAGATGTTTGCAATCGATTTCCTTGTCAAATTCCAGCTTACATATTAAGTCTATACTGTTTAATCTAAATCTGACATTTCAGTGTTTGACTTTTTTAAGTCTGAGATGTGCGTGTATTGACCTTTTTGTTTTAATAATTTATCTTCAGATTGACTTGTCCATTTGGTTTGTATTACTTAATGTACACTTGCAGCTTGTTACATTCATATATAGGACATAGTTCCGTTTACAGTCAAGTGATTGTTAGTATTGCCCATAGAGAAAATATGTCTCGCAGTTGATTATGACAGTTGCAGTATCTTAAAATGACCACACAGCGACAGTGTAGACCGTAACACAGACTTGACCAGGCCCCTCCTAGAGTTAAAACGGAATGACTGTGGCTTTTCATCACAAAGAGACACGGGAAGAGCAGGAACGGCATAACAGGGTGTTTGCTTTACCAATTTTAAAATCGAAATAGTGTGGCGTCAAAATCGGCCACGTTCCATCATTCCATGGTAGAATCATCATTGTGGATACGTCCTTTGTTCTTTTCGGCGGAATTATGCCTTTACCGAATCGCAGAAGGTCTTTTGTTACATGTCTGATGCTGGTGCTGTTGGATTGTTACTGGGAATCAGCTTCAGGGCAACTATCCTACTTTGTTTCGGAAGAGGTAAACCTGGGAACTAATGTCGGAAATATCGCAAAGGATTTAACGCTCAATGTGCAGGACTTGGAATCCCGTTCGTTTCAGATTGTTTTGGGATCTAAGAGGAAATACTTCGAGGTAAATCTTAAGACCGGATTTCTGTATGTCAATGAGAGAATAGACCGAGAGGAGCTTTGTACAGATGAACCTATATGCACCGTTAGCGTAGAGGCTGTTATAAGCAGCCCTTTAAAGCTTTATCACATAGAGGTCGAAATAAGAGACGTGAATGACCATTCTCCATCTTTCAACACAAAATCACAAATACTAGACATTGCAGAGAACACGTTGCCTGGATTTAGATTCACATTATCGGAGGCAAGCGACGCTGATGCGGGTAAAAATGGTGTTAGTGCGTACAAGCTCAGTCCAAACGAATACTTCAGTCTTGCCACACACAAAAGAGGAGAGAGTATATCTCCAGAGCTTGTTCTACAGAAACCCCTAGACCGTGAGAAAAAGTCAAATATTAAGCTAATCTTAACTGCTGTGGATGGGGGTACTCCCCCAAATTCCGGAACATCCGAAATCGAAATAAACGTACTTGATATCAATGATAACGCCCCATTATTCAGCAGTACACTTTACAAAGTCAAAATGTTGGAAAAGACCCCGATAGGCACGGCGGTCTTCACCTTAAATGCAACCGACCCTGATGAAGGAACAAACAGTGAAATAATATATTCTCTTCGTGACAAAGACCAGGACAAAATTCTAGAAATGTTCAGAATTGACCCTGATACGGGGGTCATTTCAGTGAAAGGTGAAATAGATTATGAAGAAAAAAAAGCTTTTGAGATTCGGGCAGAGGCTAGAGACAAAGGTCAACCTCCTATGTCTGCTCACATTAAAGTGCTGGTAGAGGTACTAGATGTAAATGACAACGCTCCTGAGATCACAGTGACCTCACTGTTCAACACAGTGAAGGAAGACGCAGATGTAGGTACCGCTATTGCACTTGTTTCGGTGTTTGACAAAGACAGTGGCAAAAATGGTGAAGTAAAATGTGACATCTTAAATACGGTTCCATTCAGATTAGATATAAATTACAAAAACTATTTTTCTTTAGTGGTTGACGGACCTCTGGACAGAGAGATAACCCCTCAGTACAATGTAATAATTTCAGCTACAGATGAAGGGAGTCCTCCTCTTTCCAGCACCACAGTCATTGCAGTTTATGTGTCTGATATTAATGACAACACACCTTATTTTACCGAACCTGTTATAAACGTTTATGTGAAAGAAAACAGCAAAGTAGGAACAGTTATAGAAGCAGTGACTGCAAAAGATGCGGACATCGGAGACAACGGGCACGTTAGTTATTCATTTTTACAAATTAATAGTAAGTTGCACCTTCCCACAATGTTAAACATTAACCAAGAGACAGGAGACATAGTCAGTCTGCAGTCATTTAACCACGAAGAGTTAAAAACGTTTCAGTTCAAAGTCCAGGCCACAGACTCCGGTGTTCCTCCTCTCAGCAGCAACGTGACTGTGAACGTTTTTATCCTGGATGAGAACGACAACAGTCCCACGATTCTCGCTCCCTATTCTGAGCACGGCTCCGTGAACAGTGAGAACATCCCCTATTCTGCTGAAGCGGGATACTTTGTGGCAAAGATCAGGGCTGTAGACGCAGACTCTGGATACAATGCGCTGCTTTCTTATCACCTGTCTGAGCCCAAAGGAAACAACCTCTTCCGCATCGGAACCAGCACCGGAGAGATCAGGACTAAGAGGAGAATGAGTGACAATGACCTGAAAACTCACCCCTTGGTGGTGCTGGTTTCTGATAACGGAGAACCCTCCCTGTCAGCTACTGTGTCTATTGATGTGGTGGTGGTTGAAGGCACAGCTGACATCCAGACTCAGTTCAGACATGTGCCCATAAAGGAGGAGAGCTTCTCGGATTTAAACCTCTATCTGCTGATCGCCATTGTGTCGGTGTCTGTCATCTTTCTGCTGAGCCTCATCAGTTTAATCGCAGTCAAATGTCACAGGACAGACAGCAGTTTCAGCAGGTACAGCGCCCCAATGATCACCACCCACCCTGACGGGAGCTGGTCTTACTCTAAATCTACTCAGCAGTATGACGTCTGCTTCAGCTCAGACACGCTCAAAAGTGACATGGTGGTTTTCCCCGCGCCGTTTCCGCCTGTAGATGCGGAGTTGATCAGTATTAATGGAGGAGACACTTTCACCAGAACTCAAACTTTACCGAATAAAGAAAAGGTAAGCAAAGCCACGCACAGTTTGATTGATCTAAGGAAATCTTTCCTAACACGTTTCTTAATTTTTTTGTCCTTATTTGCTTTTAACTTTAAATTAATAATTTTTATTTACACTCCTTGACAGTACACCATTGAAGTATTTAGAAATTAAAGACGTTCATGTATTGATAGTCTTTTTTTTTTTTTTTTTACAATCAGGAAGTAGAGATATTCCATAACAGGTGTTTAAAAGGCCTTGAAACCCACGTAAATATGTGTCCAGATAATTTTAAATATTTTCTCCTTAAAACCTCATTCCGGTTTGTTTGATGGCGCTTTGTTGGGAAGTAGAAAGCTGGCAAGTGCATTGGAGAATATATCTGTTTCAAGGATGATAATTTCAGTACAATAAATGTTACAGTATTGGACATTGTATTCTGAGTGAAACAAGTACTGTTTAAAATCGGTAATCCATTGTGCAAAACACATTTCACGTTTCTTTGTCAATGTTGCTCTCCATGGTGCTGAAAGTTTGAAGAGCATGTTTTGCAGATTAGGTTTTAACCCTGGGCTGTAACTGGATACAGACATTTGCGTGTAAAATATGTACGTTAAAAAGAACAATGTTAAGGATTAACAAGAGGGATTGAACTTCATTTTTTTCTCATAAACACTGCTCAGTGGAGGAGTGTGGAGAATTTACACAAAATTGTCACGCGGTGTCGCTAGAGACCATGCATTAATGTGTTCAGTGTTCACAAACTCCTCCTTTATTGTTGTCAAAAAACCGAGACGTCACCGTCGGGAGGTGCTTCAGTGCTTTGTGAAATTGGCGTCCAGGCGGCTGTAACCCTACAGGGTGGACCATACGCCAGATTGGATGTAAAAGAAAGGCTATTTTTCATCGTTTATGCGAGACCAAAAGGCAGAAACCAGAAGTGGTTGCTACAGTATATATGACGATGGCTTCTCGGGAACAATGGGATAATATCGGGAGTCTTTTTTTCGCTCTGCTTTGTCTCTGTGACTGGTCCTTGGCTCAGATATCCTATACCATTTCAGAGGAGGTGGACAAAGGCACGACGGTGGGCAATCTGGCTAAGGATTTAAACCTCAATGTGCAGCGTCTTCAATCGTCGGGTCTTCAGATCACATCCGGGTATAACAAAAAGTATTTCGACATTAATTTCGAATCTGGATTACTCTTCGTTAGCGAAAGGATAGATCGTGAAGAGCTTTGTCCTAACACAGGAAGGTGTTCTTTAAATATAGAGGCTGTACTGACTAATCCTCGCAGTCTTCAACGAATTGAAGTTTTAATTTCTGATATCAATGACAATGCGCCGTCGTTTCTGGAAGAAATACTTACAGTTGATATGTCTGAGTCTTCATTTGTCGGAGAACGGCATCCACTGCCCACAGCTCATGACGCAGACGTAGGTACAAACTCTGTTAAGACTTACAAATTAAGTCCGAACGATTACTTCTCTTTGGATATACAGAACACTGGTGAGCAGAGTGTGTCTGCAGAGTTAGTGCTGCAGAAAGCATTAGACCGAGAAACACAGACTGTTATTGAGCTAGTGCTGACCGCCATAGATGGTGGGAAACCTCCCAAAACAGGAACTTTACAGATAAAAGTGAATGTTCTCGATGTAAATGACAATTCGCCCCTTTTCAGTAGCTCACTTTACAAGGTTCAAGTGCTTGAAAATGCAAACATTGGCACTCATTTATTAACACTGACAGCTACTGATTTAGATGACGGGGTTAATGGTCAACTAGTTTACTCCTTCAGTGAAAAAGGACGTTTAAAACTAGATAATAAATTCAACGTGGATGAAAATACTGGAACAATTGCAGTAAAAGGCAATATAGATTATGAGGAAAATCAAGCATTTGAGATTCGTGTTCAGGCACGAGACAAAGGTACACCTCCTCGAAGTGCACATAGCAAGATTTTGGTGGAAGTTATTGATGTCAATGACAATGCTCCGGAAATATCGGTGTCATCGGTGATGAGTCCCGTAAAAGAAGATTCTGAAGTTGGTATGGCTATTGCTATGGTGACCATTACTGATAAAGATGCAGGAAAAAATGGCCTGACGAACTGTAAAATCACAGGTAATGTGCCATTTAAATTAAAATCTAATTATAAAAACTATTATTCTTTATTGGTTGATGGGCCTCTTGACAGAGAGAGTGTTTCCCAGTATAATGTATCAATTATGGCTACAGATGAAGGATCTCCTCCTCTTTCCAGCACCAGTGTGATTAGTATTTTAATTTCTGATGTTAATGACAATTCCCCTCGATTCACGGAACCTCTCATTAATATATATGTAAAGGAAAACAGCCCAGTTGGAACTATTATTTATACATTGACGACGGTTGATTCAGATTTACTAGAAAACGCAAAATCAACATATCAGTTAGTCAATATTTTTCCCAAAAGCACGCAGATTGCTTCAGTTGTAAACATCAACTCAGAGACAGGAGACATAGTCAGTCTGCAGTCGTTTAACTATGAGGAGATGAAAACGTTTCAGTTCAAAGTTCAGGCCACAGACTCCGGTGTTCCTCCTCTCAGCAGCAACGTGACTGTGAACGTTTTTATCCTGGATGAGAACGACAACAGTCCCGCGATTCTCGCTCCCTATTCTGAGCACGGCTCCGTGAACAGTGAGAACATCCCCTATTCTGCTGAAGCGGGATACTTTGTGGCAAAGATCAGGGCTGTAGACGCAGACTCTGGATACAATGCGCTGCTTTCTTATCACCTGTCTGAAGCCCAAAGGAAACAACCTCTTCCGGATCGGAACCAGCACCGGAGAGATCAGGACTAAGAGGAGAATGAGTGACAATGACCTGAAAACTCACCCCTTGGTGGTGCTGGTTTCTGATAACGGAGAACCCTCCCTGTCAGCTACTGTGTCTATTGATGTGGTGGTGGTTGAAGGCACAGCTGACATCCAGACTCAGTTCAGACATGTGCCCATAAAGGAAGAGAGCTTCTCGGATTTAAACCTCTATCTGCTGATCGCCATTGTGTCGGTGTCTGTCATCTTTCTGCTGAGCCTCATCAGTTTAATCGCAGTCAAATGTCACAGGACAGACAGCAGTTTCAGCAGGTACAGCGCCCCAATGATCACCACCCACCCTGACGGGAGCTGGTCTTACTCTAAAGCTACTCAGCAGTATGACGTCTGCTTCAGCTCAGACACGCTCAAAAGTGACATGGTGGTTTTCCCCGCGCCGTTTCCGCCTGTAGATGCGGAGTTGATCAGTATTAATGGAGGAGACACTTTTTCCAGGACTCAGACATTACCCAACAAAGAGAAGGTAGGCTAATTTTTCTGAATGCCTGTAAAAGTCCACAAATGTGAAATGGGATCAATTCCTTCAATATTTGAGACCTAAGACTTACAGTATTGTCATTAAAATGTGCTTAAACGTAAACATTACAGAAATTAAAGAAATACTATTTAAAACTCACAGAATGACGCTTGATGAAACAGGAATTTATTATTCCATTACCTTCAGTAGTTCGCCTCCACTTAAGCCCCTGATATTTCAAAATTGTATTATTTAAGTATAAGTTGTACAATAGCTTTTAATACTGTCAGAATTCTTGCAACTTGTCATGTGTCTGTATCGACATAGTATAATCACTTTTTTCAGGACAGGAACGGTCTTTGGGTTTCGATGGCACACACCCTGGTGCTACAATTACTCTCTTTCGTTCAGGAGCAAATATTGATGTTTTTATTGCTGTTCAAAACATTTAGTCATGTTAAAGTTGCTCTACTTATGTATAAAAAGTGGTGTTTTGAGTTGTAGGTACCTGATTCCACTGCAGTTTCCAGTACAGTTAACAGTCGCTGTCCATGGTGCTAGACGTTGGGTTAGTCTCTTGTTCTGTGTCATCTCTCCTTGAAGCAAATTCTTTTTTGAAAAGATTATTTCGTATAAATTTGACTTTGAATTATGAAATTGGATGTTAAGAACTAAATGCTGCAGATGTTTTTATACATGTTGAAATCTTTGGAATTTATAATTATTGAAACGGCTGTAAAAAAATTACTTTAACAAATTCAGGCCTAGAAAACTTTAATTGTTGACACACCGAACATAAAATTGATTTACATTTATAACATGTTGTTTACCTATAATTCAACACAAGATGTCGCTGGAGACCATAGAAACTAAAGTCCGTTAATGTCTAGAACTCCTCCTCCGTGCATGGGAAAAATTCAGTCGTCATCATCCATCAGTATACACGCGGAAGGCGCCGCGAAGAGAAAGGCAGGAGCTTTAACTAAAATGCTTCTTTGGATGGAAATATCTTTACTGAGAGGATAAATGATCAATTTGGTTCTTTGCGTTTGCAGAATCAACGATGTCTATTCGACGCCGAAACGAACATGTCTGGATTTACACGGTTGTGTTTCTTTGTCTTTGTGACTGCTCTGCCTCGCAGTTGTCTTACTCCATATCCGAGGAGGTGAACAAAGGGACCGTGGTGGGGAATTTTGCCAAGGATTTAAACATCAATGTCCAGGAACTGGAGACTAGGGATCTACGTATTGTTTCGAGTCATAGTAAGAAATATTTTGACGTGAATTTGCGAACCGGGAACCTTTTTGTTGGTGAGAGAATAGACAGAGAGGAGCTTTGCCCCAATGTGCTGAAATGCTCCCTAAGAATACAAGCTGTTTTAAACAACCCAATGACTGTACATCGAATAGAGGTTAATGTTTTGGATATAAACGACAATGCACCTGGATTTATTGAAACAACGTACTCGCTGAATATTTCCGAATCCTCCATAACTGGAGAGCGATATCTGCTCCCAATAGCAGAAGATACGGACATAGGAATAAACACAGTAAAAAGCTATAAACTGAGTCAAAACGAGCATTTCTCGCTTGATGTGCAGACCGGTGGAGAACACGGTGTGTCTGCTGAGTTAGTGCTGCAGAAAGCTTTAGATCGAGAGAAACAGCCAATGATCACACTCGTCCTAACAGCTGTAGATGGAGGAAAACCGCCGAGATCAGGGACTTTACAAATAACTGTTAATGTAATAGATGTTAATGATAATATTCCCACTTTCAGTAAGTCACTTTATAAAGTGCGTGTCAAAGAAAATTCGACTCCTGGTACTCTAGTTATTAAGTTGAATGCAACAGATTTGGACGAAGGAATGAACAGTAAGATTCTCTATTCCTTGATCAAACGTGGGAATATTGATCCATCAAATATTTTTGATCTAAATTCAGAAACAGGAGAAATGACGGTGAAAGGAATATTGGACTATGAGGAGACGCCTGCTTATGAAGTGAGAGTTCAGGCAATGGATCAAGGTATTGTTCCTCGCAGCGCACATGCTAAACTGCTGATAGAGATAATTGATGTGAATGACAACGCTCCACTAATATCAGTGACCTCACTTATGACCCCAGTCAAAGAAGATGCAGAACTGGGCACAATAGTTGCTTTGGTTACAGTGAGTGACAAAGATGGAGGAAACAATGGTGTAACTCGCTGTAAAGTAGATGGATCTGTTCCGTTTAAGCTACAGTCCAACTATAAGAATGACTATTCATTAGTAGTAGATGGACCACTGGACAGAGAAAGCACAAACTTTTACAATGTCACTATTGCAGCCACCGATGAAGGAAGTCCATCACTTTCCAGTGTGAGGGTCATTACTGTTCAGGTCTCAGATGTCAATGACAACGCACCTCGATTTATGGAGCCTGTGGTCAATGTTTATATAAAAGAAAACAGTCCAACAGGCTCAGTTATTTATACGATAAATGCATTTGATTCCGATTTGGATTCTAATGCAAAACTCACTTACACTTTATTAAACGGTTCTCCAAAAAATATTCCGATTTCATCAATTGTAAATATCAACTCAGAGACAGGAGACATAGTCAGTCTGCAGTCATTTAACCACGAAGAGTTAGAAACGTTTCAGTTCAAAGTCCAGGCCACAGACTCCGGTGTTCCTCCTCTCAGCAGCAACGTGACTGTGAACGTTTTTATCCTGGATGAGAACGACAACAGTCCCGCGATTCTCGCTCCCTATTCTGAGCACGGCTCCGTGAACAGTGAGAACATCCCCTATTCTGCTGAAGCGGGATACTTTGTGGCAAAGATCAGGGCTGTAGACGCAGACTCTGGATACAATGCGCTGCTTTCTTATCACCTGTCTGAGCCCAAAGGAAACAACCTCTTCCGGATCGGAACCAGCACCGGGGAGATTAGGACTAAGAGGAGAATGAGTGACAATGACCTGAAAACTCACCCCTTGGTGGTGCTGGTTTCTGATAACGGAGAACCCTCCCTGTCAGCTACTGTGTCTATTGATGTGGTGGTGGTTGAAGGCACAGCTGAAATCCAGACTCAGTTCAGACATGTGCCCATAAAGGAGGAGAGCTTCTCGGATTTAAACCTCTATCTGCTGATCGCCATTGTGTCGGTGTCTGTCATCTTTCTGCTGAGCCTCATCAGTTTAATCGCAGTCAAATGTCACAGGACAGACAGCAGTTTCAGCAGGTACAGCGCCCCAATGATCACCACCCACCCTGACGGGAGCTGGTCTTACTCTAAATCTACTCAGCAGTATGACGTCTGCTTCAGCTCAGACACGCTCAAAAGTGACATGGTGGTTTTCCCCGCGCCGTTTCCGCCTGTAGATGGGAGTTGATCAGTATAAATGGAGGAGACACTTTTACTAGGACTCAGACTTTACCCAACAAAGACAAGGTAGGCTATTTGTCCTGAATGCTTGTAAAATCCACAATTGTTTTGAGTGTATTGCAATCATTCTCATTCAATATTTAGACTTAGGACTTACAGTATTGTTAATAAAAGGTGATTAAACGTAAGCATCATAGAAATTAAAGAAATACTATTAAAAGGTCACAGAATGACGTTTGATGAAAAAGGAAGTTTTTATTCCATGAGCTTAAGTAGTTCGCTTCTATATATCCATATGTGTGTGTTTGTGTTTCCCTGTAGATACTACTTAGTGACGGCACAATTTCGTTTTTTAGCAACAGAGTGAGGACATTTTTGTGAAGTGAGAGCATTTTAGCCGGTCCTCACCCTAAAAATATAGATTTTGGAGGGTCAAGATTGGGCTTTAGTGTTCAGGGTTAGGGATTCAGTTGTGATGGTTAGGTTAAGGGGCTAGGGATTTCGTTATGTAAATGAGTGTCCTCACAAGGATAGAGGTCAAAACATGCGTGTGTTTGTGTGGTCTATTTTTACTCTCATTTAAATGTTGCTGTTTTATTCTTAAACACGTTTTGAAAGGCTTAGTGTCTAAGAAACCTTAATCTACCCTTTTAACATCAGTTTGATGTTGGTTTAATTGTGCTTTGCTGGTAGGGACATTCAACAGTATCATCTGTGTCGATGATGATTTAAGATAAATTTCTGAACATGAATTTTACTGTATTTAATATAATTTATGGTCAGTCAAACGATGATTTCTTAAAACTGCGACCGTCCATGGTTCTGATTACCTTTTGCGTCTTTTCTGTCATGTCCCTGCTCCCCGTGGTGCTGAATGTTTGAAGCGCATATTTTAAAAATTTTATTCAGTGTCACAGTGTGTGAACAAACTTGCCAGTTATATAAAGATGGTACTTGCATTGTACTTGTATTGCAAAAAGTGCAATAAAACTGTCCAGTGGAAGTTTTTTTTTTTACTTTCTTTATGTGAGCTGAAAAGTGTACTGCAGTTACCCCAGGGGGCTTTAACACGTACTCTGTGAATTAAGTGAAGGTAGTGCAACTGTGATTTCGCTTCATCAATTGAAGATCGTTTTTAAACTTTAGCTACAAAACAGTATTTGCAAGTTATAGTGAAATACTTCCTTATTTATTTCTTATTCATACTTTTGAATTGGAAAGGCGCTCTCCAGGGTGCTGATGTCACTTTGGGTTCCTCAGTATCCGGTGTTTGCTAGGTGACGTGAGTTTGGAGTGAACTCTTACTGCACTTGGTCTGCACATTTAAAACTTAATTTTTGTCTTGTTAGTTTTTCTAACCTCATACTCATATATTATTATTTTCCTGACAATTCTTGTTTATACTTCTCAGAATAATTAAGTATCCAATACCGTGGCTTTTTCTGTGTTCCTGTTTTGCAGCAAGTAACTATATTGGCACGCCGAATCTTCCAGTAAAATAAACATGTCTGGTGTAAGTAGAAAACCCTAACACATCAGCCAAGGCTCACTGCGAACTATCAAACCAGCGCAGGATGTCGCTCGAGACCACGCATTCAGTCTTGTTCATCAGTGCTCTAAAACTCCTCCCTTCGTGTCTGTGTAAAAAGGAGCAGCCTGTGTGTGTCGTAGAGGCTGTGTTACTAAACCACATCGTCTGAAAATAAAATGAAAAGAGCTCCGTCGTCTTTGGAGTGTTTTCCTGCATTCGTGGATTAATGACATTCGTTAACTAAATCGGGATTCTATTCAAAAGGATAAGTCGTCGACACTATTTAGGAGCTGAAAGCATGTTGTTCGCCATTATTCTTTGTTTATGTGACTGGTCTGCTGCTCAGATTTCCTATTCTCTCTCCGAGGAGGTGGACAAAGGCACAGTAGTGGGGAATCTCGCTAAGGATTTAAACATTCATACACAGCAACTGGAAGAACGAGGATTTCGGATTGTATCCGCATACAGTAAGAAATATTTGGAGGCAAATTTAAGAACAGGGTCCTTGTTCGTTAATGAAAGAATAGACCGTGAGGAGCTTTGTCCGAATTTACTTAAGTGTTCCTTAAATATAGAGGGGCTGTTGAGCAATCCTATCAATGTTTATCGCATTGAGGTCAACATTTTTGACATCAACGATAACACACCTTCATTCTCCGAGAAAACCCATGTATTTAACATTTCAGAGTCTTCTTCACCGGGAGAGAGATATCCGCTCCCCGTCGCCCAAGATGCAGACACTGGCAGTAATTCAGTGAAAACTTACAAGTTAAGTTCAAACGAGCATTTCTCCGTAGATGTGAGTAGTGCAGGTGACAGTGTGTCTGCTGAGTTAGTGCTGCAGAAAGCGTTAGACAGAGAGAAACAAGCAATTATTAAATTGACATTAACCGCTGTAGACGGTGGAAAACCCGTTAGATCTGGCACGATGCAAATTCTTGTGAAGGTGATAGATGTTAATGATAACACGCCTTCGTTTAGCAAGTCACTTTATAAAGTAAGTTTGCCCGAAAATGTTTCTGCAGGTACAACAATACTGAAGTTAAACGCTACTGATTTAGACGAGGGTCCAAATTCGGACATCAAATATTATTTAATGAAAAGAGGAAATGACGACTCTCCTGAAAAATTCATTGTTAATCCTGAAGGTGGTGAAATTATAGTGAAAGCTAATTTGGATTACGAAGAAAATAATGCATATGAATTAAGAGTACGTGCAACGGACCAAGGCGCGTCCCCTCGCAGTGGTTATTCTAAAGTGCTGGTAGAGGTTTTAGATGTCAATGACAATGCACCAGAAATATCTGTGACTTCACTAATGAGTCCAGTAAAAGAAAGTGCTGAAGTTGGAACAGTCGTTGCTTTGGTGACGGTGACTGATAAAGATGGAGGGCAAAACGGCCTAACAACTTGTGCAATTAAAGATTCAGTTCCTTTTAAATTAACGTCAAATTACAAAAACTATTACTCACTGATAGTGGACGGTGTCCTAGACAGAGAGATTGTACCAATTTACAATGTAACAATTACAGCTGCCGATGAAGGCAGTCCGCCTCTGTACAGTACTGCTGTGATCACTGTGCAAATTTCCGATGTCAATGACAATATGCCCCATTTCCAAGATGCCAGTATAAATATTTACCTGAAAGAGAATAGCAAAGTGGGAGACATTATTACAACAATTACTGCACACGATGCAGATGAAGGTGAAAATGCTAAACTCAGTTTTTCATTATTAGACAGTTATCCGAAAATGTCCGAAGTGATTGTGCACATCAACGCAGAGACAGGAGACATAGTCAGTCTGCAGTCATTAAACCACGAAGAGTTAAAAACGTTTCAGTTTAAAGTCCAGGCCACAGACTCCGGTGTTCCTCCCCTCAGCAGCAACGTGACTGTGAACGTTTTTATCCTGGATGAGAACGACAACAGTCCCGCGATTCTCGCTCCCTATTCTGAGCACGGCTCCGTGAACAGTGAGAACATCCCCTATTCTGCTGAAGCGGGATACTTTGTGGCAAAGATCAGGGCTGTAGACGCAGACTCTGGATACAATGCGCTGCTTTCGTATCACCTGTCTGAGCCCAAAGGAAACAACCTCTTCCGCATCGGAACCAGCACCGGAGAGATCAGGACTAAGAGGAGAATGAGTGACAATGACCTGAAAACTCACCCCTTGGTGGTGCTGGTTTCTGATAACGGAGAACCCTCCCTGTCAGCTACTGTGTCTATTGATGTGGTGGTGGTTGAAGGCACAGCTGACATCCAGACTCAGTTCAGACATGTGCCCATAAAGGAGGAGAGCTTCTCGGATTTAAACCTCTATCTGCTGATCGCCATTGTGTCGGTGTCTGTCATCTTTCTGCTGAGCCTCATCAGTTTAATCGCAGTCAAATGTCACAGGACAGACAGCAGTTTCAGCAGGTACAGCGCCCCAATGATCACCACCCACCCTGACGGGAGCTGGTCTTACTCTAAATCTACTCAGCAGTATGACGTCTGCTTCAGCTCAGACACGCTCAAAAGTGACATGGTGGTTTTCCCCGCACCGTTTCCGCCTGTAGATGCGGAGTTGATCAGTATTAATGGAGGAGACACTTTTACCAGGACTCAGACATTACCCAACAAAGAGAAGGTAGGCTATTTATCCTGAATGCACAATTGTGTTGAGTGTAATGGGATCAATTCCTTCAATATTTGAGACCTAAGACTTACAGTATTGTCATTAAAATGTGCTTAAACGTAAACATTACATAAATTAAAGAAATATTATTTAAAACTCACAGAATGACGCTTGATGAAACAGGAATTTATTATTCCATTACCTTCAGTAGTTCGCCTCCACTTAAGCCCCTGATATTTCAAAATTGTGTTATCTAAGTATAAGTTGTACAATAATTTCTAATACTGTCAGAATTCTTGCAACTTGTCATGTGTCTGTATCGACATAGTATAATCACTTTTTTCAGGACAGGAACGGTCTTTGGGTTTCGATGGCACACACCCTGGTGCTACAGTTCCTCTCTTTCATTTAGGAGCAAATACTGATGTTTTTATTGCTTTTCAAAACATTTAGTCATGTTAAAGTTGCTCTACTTATGTATAAAAAGTGGTGTTTTGAGTTGTAGGTACCTGATTGCGCTGCAGTTTCCAGTGGAGTAAATAGTTGCTGTCCATGGTGCTAGACGTTGGGTTAGCAGTCTCTTGTTCTGTGTCATCTCTCCTTGAAGCAAAATATTTCTTGAAAATATTATTTCGTATACATTTTACTTTGAATTATGAAATTGTGGTTTATAAATACATGCAGTGGATACAGTTTTTTTTATACATGTTGAAATCTTTGGAATTTATAATAATTGAGCCGGCTGTTAAAAAGATTACTTTCACCAATTCAAGCCTAGAAAAAGTTTAATTGTGTATATATTGAACATAAAATTGATTTAAATCTATAACGTGTTGTTTACCAATAATTCAACACAAGATGTCGCTGGAGACCATAGAAACTAAAGTCAGTTAATGTCTAGAACTCCTCCTCCGTGCATGGGAAAAATTCAGTCGTCATCATCCATCAGTACACACGCGGAAGGCGCCGCGAAGAGAAAGGCAGGAGCTTTAACTAAAATGCTTCCTTGGATGGAAATATCTTTACTGAGAGGATAAATGATCAATTTGGTTCATTGTGTTTGCGGAATCAACGATGTCTATTCGACGCCGAAACGAACATGTCTGGATTTACACGGTTGTGTTTCTTTGTCTTTGTGACTGCTCTGCCTCGCAGTTGTCTTACTCCATATCCGAGGAGGTGAACAAAGGGACCGTGGTGGGGAATTTTGCCAAGGATTTAAACATCAATGTCCAGGAACTGGAGACTAGGGATCTACGTATTGTTTCGAGTCATAGTAAGAAATATTTTGACGTGAATTTGCGAACCGGGAACCTTTTAGTTGATGAGAGAATAGACAGAGAGGAGCTTTGCCCCAATGTGCTGAAATGCTCCCTAAGAATACAAGCTGTTTTAAACAACCCAATGACTGTACATCGAATAGAGGTTAATGTTTTGGATATAAACGACAATGCACCTGTATTTATTGAAACAACGTACTCGTTGAATATTTCCGAATCTACCATAACAGGAGAGCGATATCTGCTCCCAATAGCAGAAGATACGGACATAGGAATAAACACAGTAAAAAGCTACAAACTGAGTCAAAACGAGCATTTCTCGCTTGACGTGCAGACCGGTGGAGAACACAGTGTATCTGCAGAGTTAGTGCTGCAGAAAGCTTTAGATCGAGAGAAACAGCCCGTGATCACACTCGTCCTAACAGCTGTAGATGGAGGAAAACCACCGAGATCAGGGATTTTACAAATAACTGTTAATGTAATAGACGTTAATGACAATACACCCATTTTCAGTAAGTCACTTTATAAAGTGCGTGTCAAAGAAAATGCGACTCCTGGTACTCTTGTTATTAAGTTGAACGCAACAGATTTGGACGAAGGAATGAATAGTAAGATCCTCTATTCCTTGATCAAACGTGGGAATATTGATCTATCAAATATTTTTGATCTAAAACCAGAAACGGGAGAAATGACGGTGAAGGGAATATTGGACTATGAGGAGACGCCTGCTTATGAAGTGAGAGTTCAGGCAATGGATCAAGGCACTGTTCCTCGCAGCGCACATGCTAAACTGCTGATAGAGATAATTGATGTGAATGACAACGCTCCACTAATATCAGTGACCTCACTTATGACCCCAGTCAAAGAAGATGCAGAACTGGGCACAATAGTTGCTTTGGTTACAGTGAGTGACAAAGACGGAGGAAACAATGGCGTGACTCGCTGTAAAGTAGATGGATCTGTTCCATTTAAGCTACAGTCCAACTATAAGAATGACTATTCATTAGTAGTAGATGGACCACTGGACAGAGAAAGCACAAACTTTTACAATGTCACTATAACAGCCACCGATGAAGGAAGTCCATCACTTTCCAGTGTGAGGGTCATTACTGTTCAGGTCTCAGATGTCAATGACAACGCACCTCGATTTATGGAGCCTGTTGTCAATGTTTATATAAAAGAAAACAGTCCAACAGGCTCAGTTATTTATACGATAAATGCCTTCGATTCCGATCTGGATTCTAATGCCAAACTCACTTACACTTTATTAAACGGTTCTCCAAAAAATATTCTGATTTCATCAATTGTAAATATCAACTCAGAGACAGGAGACATAGTCAGTCTGCAGTCGTTTAACCACGAAGAGTTAGAAACGTTTCAGTTCAAAGTCCAGGCCACAGACTCCGGTGTTCCTCCTCTCAGCACCAACGTGACTGTGAACGTTTTTATCCTGGACGAGAACGACAACAGTCCCGCGATTCTCGCTCCCTATTCTGAGCACGGCTCCGTGAACAGTGAGAACATCCCCTATTCTGCTGAAGCGGGATACTTTGTGGCAAAGATCAGGGCTGTAGACGCAGACTCTGGATACAATGCGCTGCTTTCTTATCACCTGTCTGAGCCCAAAGGGAACAACCTCTTCCGGATCGGAACCAGCACCGGAGAGATCAGGACTAAGAGGAGAATGAGTGACAATGACCTGAAAACTCACCCCTTGGTGGTGCTGGTTTCTGATAACGGAGAACCCTCCCTGTCAGCTACTGTGTCTATTGATGTGGTGGTGGTTGAAGGCACAGCTGACATCCAGACTCAGTTCAGACATGTGCCCATAAAGGAGGAGAGCTTCTCGGATTTAAACCTCTATCTGCTGATCGCCATTGTGTCGGTGTCTGTCATCTTTCTGCTGAGCCTCATCAGTTTAATCGCAGTCAAATGTCACAGGACAGACAGCAGTTTCAGCAGGTACAGCGCCCCAATGATCACCACCCACCCTGACGGGAGCTGGTCTTACTCTAAATCTACTCAGCAGTATGACGTCTGCTTCAGCTCAGACACGCTCAAAAGTGACATGGTGGTTTTCCCCGCGCCGTTTCCTCCTGTAGATGCGGAGTTGATCAGTATTAATGGAGGAGACACTTTACCAGGACTCAGACTTTACCTAGTAAAGACAAGGTAAGAAATGTCACTTAAATTTGTCTAATCAAATCGGTTCCTTCTACATTATACCTTAAACTTTAAACTTTCAGTCATTTGCTTTCAATTTTAAATTACTGTTCTTTATTTACGCCCCTGGATAGTAAACGATTGAAGTATTTCTAAATAAGAGATGTGCATTTATTTAATGTCTTTTTTGTTGTTGTTGTTTTTGTTGTTTTTACAGTCATGAAGTACAGCTTTTCCTAAACATGTGTGTAAAAGACTTCGTTACCCTGATAAATATGCCTAATTTACCAGGTCATTTTAAATATTTTCTCCCTAAAACCTTATTGCGATTGGTTTGATGACGCCTTGCTGGGAACCAGAAAGCTCACAAGTGCTTTTTGTCTGCTCCCAGGATGAGAATTTATTGAAATACATTTTAAAACATGAATGTAGTAGTCTGAGTCGAAAAATGGATGTTTAAAACTTGTATTTCATCCAAAAACATATTATCTCTTTTCTCCGTGTTGCTCTCCGTGGTTCTGAAATTTTGTAGCTCATATTTTGATCATATTGCGTTATACTGGGTTGTAACTGAATACAGACATTTGTGTGCAAAATATGAACGTTAAAAAGCACAGTGTTAAGGAATAACAAGATGGATTGAACTTCCTTTTTTTATAAACACTGCTCAGTGGAAGATTTTAGAGACTCTACAAAAAGTGTGTAGAGACTTCATACAAAATTGTCACGCGGTGTCGCTAGTGACCATGCATTAATGTGTTCAGTGTTCACAAACTCCTCCTTTATTGTTGTCAAAAAACCGAGACGTCACCGTCGGGAGGTGCTTCAGTGCTTTGTGAAATTGGCGTCCAGGCGGCTGTAACCCTACAGGGTGGACCATACGCCAGATTGGATGTATAAGAAAGGCTATTTTTCATCGTTTATGCGAGACCAAAAGGCAGAAACCAGAAGTGGTTGCTACAGTATATATGAGGATGGCTTCTCGGGAACAATGGGATAATATCGGGAGTCTTTTTTTCGCTCTGCTTTGTCTCTGTGACTGGTCCTTGGCTCAGATATCCTATACCATTTCAGAGGAGGTGGACAAAGGCACGACGGTGGGGAATCTGGCTAAGGATTTAAACCTCAATGTGCAGCGTCTTCAATCGTCGGGTCTTCAGATCACATCCGGGTATAACAAAAAGTATTTCGACATTAATTTCGAATCTGGATTACTCTTCGTTAGCGAAAGGATAGATCGTGAAGAGCTTTGTCCTAACACCGGAAGGTGTTCTTTAAATATAGAGGCTGTACTGACTAATCCTCGCAGTCTTCAACGAATTGAAGTTTTAATTTCTGATATTAATGACAATGCGCCGTCGTTTCTGGAAGAAATATTTACAATTGATATGTATGAGTCTTCATATGTCGGAGAACCGCATCCACTGCCCACAGCTCATGACGCAGACGTAGGTACAAACTCTGTTAAGACTTACAAATTAAGTCCGAACGATTACTTCTCTTTGGATATACAGAACACTGGTGAGCAGAGTGTGTCTGCAGAGTTAGTGCTGCAGAAAGCATTAGACCGAGAAACACAGACTGTTATTGAGCTAGTGCTGACCGCCATAGATGGTGGGAAACCTCCCAAAACAGGAACTTTACAGATAAAAGTGAATGTTCTCGATGTAAATGACAATTCGCCCCTTTTCAGTAGCTCACTTTACAAGGTTCAAGTGCTTGAAAATGCAAACATTGGCACTCATTTATTAACACTGACAGCTACTGATTTAGATGACGGGGTTAATGGTCAACTAGTTTACTCCTTCAGTGAAAAAGGACGTTTAAAACTAGATAACAAATTCAACTTGGATGAAAATACTGGAACAATTGCAGTAAAAGGCAATATAGATTATGAGGAAAATCAAGCATTTGAGATTCGAGTTCAGGCACGAGACAAAGGTACACCTCCTCGAAGTGCACATAGCAAGATTTTGGTGGAAGTTATTGATGTCAATGACAATGCTCCGGAAATATCGGTGTCATCGTTGATGAGTCCCGTAAAAGAAGATGCTGAAGTTGGTATGGCTATTGCTATGGTGACCATTACTGATAAAGATGCAGGAAAAAATGGCCTGACAAACTGTAAAATCACAGGTAATGTGCCATTTAAATTAAAATCCAATTATAAAAACTATTATTCTTTATTGGTTGATGGGCCTCTTGACAGAGAGAGTGTTTCCCAGTATAATGTATCAATTATGGCTATAGATGAAGGATCGCCACCTCTTTCCACCACCAGTGTGATTAGTATTTTAATTTCTGATGTTAATGACAATTCCCCTCGATTCACGGAACCTCTCATTAATATATATGTAAAGGAAAACAGCCCAGTTGGAACTATTATTTATACATTGACGACGGTTGATTCAGATTTACTAGAAAACGCAAAATCAACATATCAATTAGTCAATATTTTTCCCAAAAGCACGCAGATTGCTTCAATTGTAAACATCAACTCAGAGACAGGAGACATAGTCAGTCTGCAGTCGTTTAACTATGAGGAGATGAAAACGTTTCAGTTCAAAGTCCAGGCCACAGACTCCGGTGTTCCACCTCTCAGCAGCAACGTGACTGTGAACGTTTTTATCCTGGATGAGAACGACAACAGTCCCGCGATTCTCGCTCCCTATTCTGAGCACGGCTCCGTGAACAGTGAGAACATTCCCTATTCTGCTGAAGCGGGATACTTTGTGGCAAAGATCAGGGCTGTAGACGCAGACTCTGGATACAATGCGCTGCTTTCTTATCACCTGTCTGAGCCCAAAGGGAACAACCTCTTCCGGATCGGAACCAGCACCGGAGAGATCAGGACTAAGAGGAGAATGAGTGACAATGACCTGAAAACTCACCCCTTGGTGGTGCTGGTTTCTGATAACGGAGAACCCTCCCTGTCAGCTACTGTGTCTATTGATGTGGTGGTGGTTGAAGGCACAGCTGACATCCAGACTCAGTTCAGACATGTGCCCATAAAGGAGGAGAGCTTCTCGGATTTAAACCTCTATCTGCTGATCGCCATTGTGTCGGTGTCTGTCATCTTTCTGCTGAGCCTCATCAGTTTAATCGCAGTCAAATGTCACAGGACAGACAGCAGTTTCAGCAGGTACAGCGCCCCAATGATCACCACCCACCCTGACGGGAGCTGGTCTTACTCTAAATCTACTCAGCAGTACGACGTCTGCTTCAGCTCAGACACGCTCAAAAGTGACATGGTGGTTTTCCCCGCGCCGTTTCCGCCTGTAGATGCGGAGTTGATCAGTATTAATGGAGGAGACACTTTTACCAGGACTCAGACATTACCCAACAAAGAGAAGGTAGGCTATTTATCCTGAATGCACAATTGTGTTGAGTGGAATGCGATCAATTCCTTCAATATTCAAGACTTAAGACTTACATTATTGTTATAAAAATGTGCTTAAACCTAAACATCACATAAATTAAAGAAATATTATTGAAAACTCACAGAATGACGCTTGATGAAACAGGAATTTATTATTCCATTACCTTCAGTAGTTCGCCTCCACTTAAACCCCTGATATTTCAAAATTGTGTTATCTTAGTATAAGTTGTACAATAACTTCAATATTGTCGGAATTCTTGCAACTTGTCATCTGTCTGTGTCGACATAGTATAGTCAGTTTTTTCAGGACAGGAACGGTCTTTGGGTTTCGATGGCACACACCCTGGTGCTACAGTTCCTCTCTTTCGTTTAGGAGCAAGTACTGATGTTTTTTTATTGCTGTTCAAAACATTTAGTCATGTTAAAGTTGCTCTAACTATGTATAAAAAGTGGTGTTTTGAGTTGTAGGAACCTGATTCTTCAGTTCAGTTAACAGTTGCTGTCCATGGTGCTAGACTTGGGTTAGCAGTTTCTTGTTCTGTGTCCTCTCTTCGTGAAGCAAATTCTTTTTGAAAAGATTATTTCGTATAAATGTTACTTTGAATTATGAAATTGTGGTTTATAAATACATGCAGTAGATACATTGCTTTTATACATGTTGAAATCTTTGGAATTTACAATACTCGAACTGGCTGTTACATAGATTACTTTCACCAATTCAAGCCTAGAAAAACTTTCATTGTGTATATATTGAACATAAAATTGATTTAAATCTATAACGTGTTGTTTACCTATAATTCAACACAAGATGTCGCTGGAGACCATAGAAACTAAAGTCCGTTAATGTCTAGAACTCCTCCTCCGTGCATGGGAAAAATTCAGTCGTCATCATCCATCAGTACACACGCGGAAGGCGCCGCGACGAGAAAGGCAGGAGCTTTAACTAAAATGCTTCCTTGGATGGAAATATCTTTACTGAGAGGATAAATGATCGATTTGGTTCTTTGCGTTTGCGGAATCAACGATGTCTATTCGACGCCGAAACGAACATGTCTGGATTTACACGGTTGTGTTTCTTTGTCTTTGTGACTGGTCTGCCTCGCAGTTGTCTTACTCCATATCCGAGGAGGTGAACAAAGGGACCGTGGTGGGGAATTTTGCCAAGGATTTAAACATCAATGTCCAGGAACTGGAGACTAGGGATTTACGTATTGTTTCGAGTCATAGTAAGAAATATTTTGACGTGAATTTGCGAACCGGGAACCTTTTTGTTGATGAAAGAATAGACAGAGAGGAGCTTTGCCCCAATGTGCTGAAATGCTCCCTAAGAATACAAGCTGTTTTAAACAACCCAATGACTGTACATCGAATAGAGGTTAATGTTTTGGATATAAACGACAATGCACCTGTATTTATAGAAACAACGTACTTGCTGAATATTTCCGAATCCTCCATAACTGGTGAGCGATATCTGCTCCCAATAGCAGAAGATACGGACATAGGAATAAACACAGTAAAAAGCTACAAACTGAGTCAAAATGAGCATTTCTCGCTTGACGTGCAGACCGGTGGAGAACACAGTGTATCTGCTGAGTTAGTGCTGCAGAAAGCTTTAGATCGAGAGAAACAGCCAGTGATCACACTCGTCCTAACAGCTGTAGATGGAGGAAAACCGCCGAGATCAGGGACTTTACAAATAACTGTTAATGTAATAGACTCTAATGATAATATTCCCACTTTCAGTCAGTCACTTTATAAAGTGCGTGTCAAAGAAAATGCGACTCCTGGTACTGTTGTTATTAAGTTGAATGCAACAGATTTGGACGAAGGAGTGAACAGTAAGATCCTCTATTCTTTGATCAAACGTGGGAATATTGATCCATCAAATATTTTTGATCTAAATTCAGAAACAGGAGAAATGACGGTGAAGGGAATGATGGACTATGAGGAGACGCCTGCTTATGAAGTGAGAGTTCAGGCAATGGATCAAGGCCATTCTCCTCGCAGTGCACTTGCTAAACTGCTGATAGAGATAATTGATGTGAATGACAACGCCCCACTAATATCAGTGACCTCACTTATGACCCCAGTCAAAGAAGATGCAGAACTGGGCACAATAGTTGCTTTGGTTACAGTGAGTGACAAAGACAGTGGAAACAATGGCGTGACTCGCTGTAAAGTAGATGGATCTGTTCCATTTAAGCTACAGTCCAACTATAAGAATGACTATTCATTAGTAGTAGATGGACCACTGGACAGAGAAAGCACAAACTTTTACAATGTCACTATAACAGCCACCGATGAAGGAAGTCCGTCACTTTCCAGTGTGAGGGTCATTACTGTTCAGGTCTCAGACGTCAATGACAACGCACCTCGATTTATGCAGCCTGTGGTCAATGTTTATATAAAAGAAAACAGTCCAACAGGCTCAGTTATTTATACGATACTTGCATTTGATTCTGATCTGGATTCTAATGCAAAACTCACTTACACTTTATTAAACGGTTCTCCAAAAAATATTCCGATTTCATCAATTGTAAATATCAACTCAGAGACAGGAGACATAGTCAGTCTGCAGTCATTTAACCACGAAGAGTTAGAAACGTTTCAGTTTAAAGTCCAGGCCACAGACTCCGGTGTTCCTCCTCTCAGCAGCAACGTGACTGTGAACGTTTTTATCCTGGACGAGAACGACAACAGTCCCGCGATTCTCGCTCCCTATTCTGAGCACGGCTCCGTGAACAGTGAGAACATCCCCTATTCTGCTGAAGCGGGATTCTTTGTGGCAAAGATCAGGGCTGTAGACGCAGACTCTGGATACAATGCGCTGCTTTCTTATCACCTGTCTGAGCCCAAAGGAAACAACCTCTTCCGGATCGGAACCAGCACCGGAGAGATCAGGACTAAGAGGAGAATGAGTGACAATGACCTGAAAACTCACCCCTTGGTGGTGCTGGTTTCTGATAACGGAGAACCCTCCCTGTCAGCTACTGTGTCTATTGATGTGGTGGTGGTTGAAGGCACAGCTGACATCCAGACTCAGTTCAGACATGTGCCCATAAAGGAGGAGAGCTTCTCGGATTTAAACCTCTATCTGCTGATCGCCATTGTGTCGGTGTCTGTCATCTTTCTGCTGAGCCTCATCAGTTTAATCGCAGTCAAATGTCACAGGACAGACAGCAGTTTCAGCAGGTACAGCGCCCCAATGATCACCACCCACCCTGACGGGAGCTGGTCTTACTCTAAATCTACTCAGCAGTATGACGTCTGCTTCAGCTCAGACACGCTCAAAAGTGACATGGTGGTTTTCCCCGCGCCGTTTCCTCCTGTAGATGCGGAGTTGATCAGTATTAATGGAGGAGACACTTTTACCAGGACTCAGACTTTACCCAACAAAGAGAAGGTAGGCTGTACTTTTTAATAAATGCCTGATGCTTTGAAAAAAAATTCAACCTTAAATTAAATTTATATCACTTACTGTTGAGGAGTTCAATTTACTTTTGTGTAATGCTTGTTGCAAAACATGAATGTACTCACGCATGAAATATTATGACTTTTTCAGAAAACTTCCAATACTGATTCCACATGTTGGCTATTGATAACACAATAGATTTAACCTATGCAGAGCTCATGGAGATCTGTTTCTATTATGGCAATTTCTATGTAAGTGTTTTGCCACGTGCTTTGATCCTAACTTTAAGTGATAAAATATATATAAACACCCCAGTTCAATAATATTTAGGTTTTCCTGTTTTTTTTTTTAATTCTGGCAAAAATAGCCTGGGTAGTCATTTATCTTTCAGTAAATATTTTCCTAAAATCAAATGACAAAATATTTGAAAAGGTCACAAGAAAATAGATCTAATTCATGTTCAAACCGTTCTGCTAAAACACAAAAGAGACTTCAACACTTTAATTCAAATTTACGTTACAACAGGGGTTTCAGGGTTTGTTGGTTGCTTTTAAACTCTGAAGTACTTTTCACTTTTTAGAGGAAAGCCCGAGCAAAATCACACTGAGTGATCAAATAAATCTCTCTGTGGTAGTAAAACCAGTCAATCAACGTTTGACCTATGTACTGTCCTCATATAAAACATCATATCTGTATTGTTTCGAATCTGCCTTATCTTATTTAATTAAAACTTAAATCATATTACTTTAATTGTGTTAGTAAATGCAGGCGCTTTTGTGTTGCACTAATCCCACAGTACATTCAGTTATTTCGAAAATCTTTGTTTTATTACATTCCGTTATGTTTCACATTGCTTAATCAAGTTGTTACAAGCATTTATCTATTGATGCCACATGATGTCGCTAGAGACCGTAGATGTGATTGTTTTTGTGCATGTGAAACTCCACCTATGGGGTGGGAAGATTAAAGCGTCATTGCTCATTAGTTTCCCGGAGACTCGGTGGTGTTTTGGGGCGAGAAAAGAAGGTGCTTAAACAAGAAATTACTGCTACTGGCGGGAATATATATATATTTTTTTTGTGGATCAATGATTTATTGTGGTTATCTGTTTCGGAGCATAAACAATGTTTCCGCAAAAACAAAATAGATACGTCTGGATTTATTTTGTTGGGTTTCTTTGTCTTTGTGACTGGTCGGCGTCTCAGTTGTCTTACTCCATATCCGAGGAAGTGAACAAAGGCACAGTGCTGGGGAATATCGCAAAGGATTTAAACATCAATGTACAAGAACTGGAGACAAGACATCTACGCATAGTTTCGAGTTACAGTAAGAAATATTTTGATGTAAATTTACGGACAGGGAATCTTTTTGTTGACGAGAGAATAGACCGAGAGGACATTTGTCCGCATATATTAAAATGTTCCATGAATATACAAGCAGCTTTAAATAATCCAATGAATGTATACCGCATCGAAGTCAATATCGCCGACATAAATGACAACTCGCCTTCGTTTGTTGAAGAATGGCATATATTAAATATCTCCGAATCATTGTCTCTGGGAGAGCGATATCTGCTCCCAATAGCAGAAGATACGGACATAGGAATAAACACAGTAAAAAGCTACAAACTGAGTCAAAATGAGCATTTCTCGCTTGACGTGCAGACCGGTGGAGAACACAGTGTATCTGCTGAGTTAGTGCTGCAGAAAGCTTTAGATCGAGAGAAACAGCCAGTGATCACACTCGTCCTAACAGCTGTAGATGGAGGAAAACCGCCGAGATCAGGGACTTTACAAATAACTATTAATGTAATAGATGTTAATGACAATTCACCCGTTTTCAGTAAGTCACTTTATAAAGTGCGTGTCAAAGAAAATTCGACTCCTGGTACTCTTGTTATTAAGTTGAATGCAACAGATTTAGACGAAGGAATGAACAGTAAGATCCTCTATTCCTTGATCAAACGTGGGAATTTGATCTATCAAATATTTTTGATCTAAATTCAGAAACAGGAGAAATGACGGTGAAGGGAATATTGGACTATGAGGAGACGCCTGCTTATGAAGTCAGAGTTCAGGCAATGGATCAAGGCACTGTTCCCCGCAGCGCACAGGCTAAACTGCTGATAGAGATAATTGATGTGAATGACAACGCCCCACTAATATCAGTGACCTCACTTATGACCCCAGTCAAAGAAGATGCAGAACTGGGCACAATAGTTGCTTTAGTTACAGTGAGTGACAAAGACGGAGGAAACAATGGCGTAACTCGCTGTAAAGTAGATGGATCTGTTCCGTTTAAGCTACAGTCCAACTATAAGAATGACTATTCATTAGTAGTAGATGGACCACTGGACAGAGAAAGCACAAACTTTTACAATGTCACTATAACAGCCACCGATGAAGGAAGTCCATCACTTTCCAGTGTGAGGGTCATTACTGTTCAGGTCTCAGATGTCAATGACAACGCACCTCGATTTATGGAGCCTGTGGTCAATGTTTATATAAAAGAAAACAGTCCAACAGGCTCAGTTATTTATACGATACATGCATTTGATTCTGATCTGGATTCTAATGCAAAGCTCACTTACACTTTATTAAACGGTTCTCCAAAAAATATTCCGATTTCATCAATTGTAAATATCAACTCAGAGACAGGAGACATAGTCAGTCTGCAGTCATTTAACCACGAAGAGTTAGAAACGTTTCAGTTTAAAGTTCAGGCCACAGACTCCGGCGTTCCTCCTCTCAGCAGCAACGTGACTGTGAACGTTTTTATCCTGGATGAGAACGACAACAGTCCCGCGATTCTCGCTCCCTATTCTGAGCACGGCTCCGTGAACAGTGAGAACATCCCCTATTCTGCTGAAGCGGGATACTTTGTGGCAAAGATCAGGGCTGTAGACGCAGACTCTGGATACAATGCGCTGCTTTCGTATCACCTGTCTGAGCCCAAAGGAAACAACCTCTTCCGGATCGGAACCAGCACCGGAGAGATCAGGACTAAGAGGAGAATGAGTGACAATGACCTGAAAACTCACCCCTTGGTGGTGCTGGTTTCTGATAACGGAGAACCCTCCCTGTCAGCTACTGTGTCTATTGATGTGGTGGTGGTTGAAGGCACAGCTGACATCCAGACTCAGTTCAGACATGTGCCCATAAAGGAGGAGAGCTTCTCGGATTTAAACCTCTATCTGCTGATCGCCATTGTGTCGGTGTCTGTCATCTTTCTGCTGAGCCTCATCAGTTTGATCGCAGTCAAATGTCACAGGACAGACAGCAGTTTCAGCAGGTACAGCGCCCCAATGATCACCACCCACCCTGACGGGAGCTGGTCTTACTCTAAATCTACTCAGCAGTATGACGTCTGCTTCAGCTCAGACACGCTCAAAAGTGACATGGTGGTTTTCCCACGCCGTTTCCGCCTGTAGATGGGGAGCTGATCAGTATTAATGGAGGAGACACTTTTACCAGAACTCAGACTTTACCTAGTAAAGAAAAGGTGAGTTCTGATTTATTTATTTTTTTAACTCCACATCTGTAATTGAATGTCTCACTCTTTGGTACATTTTTTGTTTGAATGGTTGATACTTCTGTTACATGTCAATATTGACCAATTCCTTTTAATTAGCATTATTAGAGCATTTCCAATTAAGAATTCTTTTTCAACTAGAATCTATTTCGCGGGAATCTTTTGCATCCAATGTCTAAAATGTATGATTAAAGGAACCTTGAGGAACCCATGGTTTTCTGACGTACAGTATGACCCACACCGTTGGTGAGGGAGCTTTCCGTGGTCCTGAAAGTGTACCGACATGTATTTATCATCTTGAGAATCTAAAAGCTTTCATATGACATAATTTAATCTGGTCACTCTTTTTTCTTTATTTTTTCTCGTGATGCCGTTTTCGTATTGTTATCTATAATCCATTTTGTCATAATTTTGAACCTTCTTAGCCTAACTATATCTCTATGTTTTTCTAATGTGGCTTATACTGTCCTTGTCTCTGTATAGTAAGTTTTGGTGTTTTTTATATTTTCAATGTATTATGTTAAATTTTTGAGATCATTGTCATTTTATGTAGGACGATCTATGTAATCTACATAACCGTCCAAATTATTCTTGACCAATGTAAAATATTACGATATAGTTTATAACGTGTGTCAAAATAAGTGACAGAAAAAGTATTTTCATATCTGGTTGTAACGCGCGGGGTCGCTGATGACCAGGTTTTAAAGAGCTTGCTGTTTTCAGTCACCACCTTTTCTGTGTGAAACGTCAGCATACTGTGAGCGCTTTGTGGGAGAAACACGAATGGCGATGAAAAGGAGAGGACTGGAGCGAACGGGACTTCAAATACTGGCCGGTCGAGTGCTGGTTTATGGATGAATACAATTCTGGTCGCCCCCCTTTATTTAAAAGCAACCATGGATAGTGGAAGGAATATTTTAATTATCCGGTGGCTGTTGATACTGTTTTTATCTGACTGCTCTGTTGGTCAGATTTCTACTCTGTTTCCGAGGAGGTGGACAAAGGAACTGTGGTGGGGAATCTCGCTAAGGATTTAAACGTCAACGTCCGAGACTTGCAAACGAGGAATCTAAATATCGTGTCTGGATACAGTAAGACATATTTTGGAGCTAATTTTAAAACAGGGGATCTATATGTTAATGAGCGAATAGATCGAGAGGAGCTGTGTTCAAATACGATAAAATGCACCCTTAACTTAGAGGCCATACTGAGTAATCCTATGGTACTACATCGCATTGAGGTTGCTATTGTTGATTTAAATGACAATGAGCCTGCCTTCGTCGAAGAGTCACATTTACTTAACATTTCTGAATTATCACCAACGGGCGAGCATTTCTTGCTTCCTTTAGCTATTGATGCAGATACAGGCAGCAATTCAGTGAAGAATTACAGGTTGAGCCCAAGTGAATTCTTTTCCCTAGATGTACAGGGCGGTGGAGAACACGGTGTATCGGCTGAATTAGTACTGCTAAAAGCTTTGGATCGTGAAAAACAGGCTGTTATTAAACTCACCCTGACCGCTACAGATGGTGGCAAACCTCCTAAAAGTGGAGCATTACAGATAATTGTAAATGTTCTGGATGTCAATGACAACACACCCACATTCAGTAAAACGCTGTACAAGGCACGTGTAAATGAAAATGCACCGGCCGGGACATTGGTTATACGATTAAATGCCACAGACTTAGATGAAGGTGACAACGGGCAGATTGTTTACTCTTTTGTCAAGCGTGCAAACTTCAATCCTGCTGATGTATTCTTTATAAATGCGGAGACGGGTGAGATAAGAGTTAAGAGTATTTTGGATTATGAAGCACAGTCGGCATATGAAGTTCATGTTCAAGCTATAGACAAAGGTGGGTCGCCTCGTAGGGCAAATGGGAAGCTGCTGGTGGAGGTAGTTGATGTAAACGATAATGCTCCAGAAATTGTGATGACATCACTCATGAACCCCGTCAAAGAAGATGCTGAAATAGGGAGCGTTGTGGCTTTAGTGACAGTGACTGATAAAGATGGAGGAAAAAATGGTCAAACTAGCTGTAGACTAATTGTTTCTGCACCGTTTAAGCTGACTTCTAATTATAAAAACTATTTCTCTTTAGTTGTAGATGGAGCTCTTGATAGGGAAGAAAACTCATTTTACAATGTCACGATTGTGGCTTCAGATGAAGGAACCCCACGTCTATCCAGCACGAGAGTTTTCAATGTTCAGATTTCTGACGTCAATGACAACGCGCCTCGTTTCCTTGAACCTATCATTAAAATTTATGTAAAAGAAAATGGTCCAATTGGATCTCGTATAGGCACAATAACGGCAAATGATCCAGATGTCAATGAAAACGCTAAGGTGACATACTCGTTAGATGGTGATTCAAAAATTATTCCAATAACGTCAGTTGTAAATATTAACTCAGAGACAGGAGACATAGTCAGTCTGCAGTCCTTTAACTATGAGGAGATGAAAACGTTTCAGTTCAAAGTCCAGGCCACAGACTCCGGTGTTCCTCCACTCAGCAGCAACGTGACTGTGAACGTTTTTATCCTGGATGAGAACGACAACAGTCCCGCGATTCTCGCTCCCTATTCTGAGCACGGCTCCGTGAACAGTGAGAACATCCCCTATTCTGCTGAAGCGGGATACTTTGTGGCAAAGATCAGGGCTGTAGACGCAGACTCTGGATACAATGCGCTGCTTTCTTATCACCTGTCTGAGCCCAAAGGAAACAACCTCTTCCGGATCGGAACCAGCACCGGGGAGATCAGGACTAAGAGGAGAATGAGTGACAATGACCTGAAAACTCACCCATTGGTGGTGCTGGTTTCTGATAACGGAGAACCCTCCCTGTCAGCTACTGTGTCTATTGATGTGGTGGTGGTTGAAGGCACAGCTGACATCCAGACTCAGTTCAGACATGTGCCCATAAAGGAGGAGAGCTTCTCGGATTTAAACCTCTATCTGCTGATCGCCATTGTGTCGGTGTCTGTCATCTTTCTGCTGAGCCTCATCAGTTTGATCGCAGTCAAATGTCACAGGACAGACAGCAGTTTCAGCAGGTACAGCGCCCCAATGATCACCACCCACCCTGACGGGAGCTGGTCTTACTCTAAATCTACTCAGCAGTATGACGTCTGCTTCAGCTCAGACACGCTCAAAAGTGACATGGTGGTTTTCCCCGCGCCGTTTCCGCCTGTAGATGCAGAGTTGATCAGTATAAATGGAGGAGACACTTTCACCAGGACTCAGACTTTACCTAGTAAAGAAAAGGTGAGTTTATCATTCAAGAAAATATCTAAGATTTATCGGTCCATGGTACTCTACCAATTTCTGTTAGGTCAACATAGTTATGCAGTCGCAGTTTCATGTGTGATTGTGATTAAAAAAAAAAAGAAAGAAAAAAAAGAAAGATACATTTACATTTAGTCGTTTGGCAGACGCTTTTATCCAAAGCGACTTACAGAGTACTTTGGTAGACACACACACATACATACGATGGCGATGGCTAGGATGCAAGGTGCTCAACTGGCCCACCGAAAGCAACTTGGGGTTCAATGTCTTGGTGTGTGGTAGTTCCTGAAGTCAAATTTATTATTATTTGCTGGATCACCATGGAATTCCTATGTTAACCAAAGAGGACGCTATCCGTGGTCCTGAAATGTGGTGGCGGTATTGCGTTCATAATCAATGGTTCCATCAATTTAATACTGTTAATGACAGACTGTGATCTGGTTCTATGATAGATTTTGCTCTTGTTATACACAATAATGCAGTGGTTTTTTGGCAATAGAATCTTCTGTACAAGTGTAAGCTCCATGTATTTTTGCAGTAGCACCAGAATAACTGTTGGGGTCGCTGGAGACCACACTATTCTTGTGACTCCCCCTTTTTCCCCTACCAGACTCCTCCTCTCCGTGCGAACTAGGTCTGCATTGTCAGAAAACACACAAATGGTCAGCAGAGAGACAGCGCTTACTTCTTTATTACCCTGTGGACATGTTGGAAAATGATTATTTCCTTAACTCGGTGGCAGTGATGGGACGTAGAGGACTAGCAGTCACAGTTTGGATACAAATAACAGCGTTGCTTTGTTTGTGTGACCGGTCGTCAGCCCAGCTCTCCTTCTCAGTTTCCGAGGAGGTTGACAAAGGAACGGTGGTGGGGAATATCGCTAAGGATCTACAAATTAACGTTCAAGACTTGGAAAAACGGGATTTACGAATTGTATCTGGGAATTCTAAGAAACATGTTGACGTAGATTTAAAAACTGGTACACTGTATGTTTGCGATAGGATTGATCGTGAAGTGCTCTGCCCCAATACGGCGGAATGTGTATTGAACATAGAAGCCATTCTGAACAACCCCATGCGTTTGCATCGCATAGAGATCCAGGTTAACGATATCAACGATAATGCGCCATCGTTTCGTGAAAAGGAGAAGATTTTCAATATTTCAGAATCTTCTTTTACAGGAGAGAGGTATCTGCTGCCAGTGGCAAACGACGCAGACACGGGCACCAACTCGGTAAAAAGCTACAAGCTGAGTCCAAATGAATACTTCACACTGGATGTACAGAGTGGCGGACAACACATTGAGTCTGCGGAGCTAGTGCTACAAAAATCTTTAGACCGGGAGAAACAATCTATTATCCACCTGACTGTAACTGCTCTGGACGGAGGGAAACCTCCCCGGTCGGGAACATTAAAAATTGTGGTATATGTTATGGATATAAACGACAATGCCCCGGTGTTTAGTCAACCTCTGTATAAGGCCCAGGTTATTGAAAACGCTCCATTTCAGACATCCATTCTCACTATAAGTGCTAGAGATTTAGATGAGGGAATCAATAGTGAAATTGTGTATACATTTATTGAAAGGGGAAATTTCAATCCTGAAAATATTTTCACCATAAACGCAGAAACAGGTGAAATAACCGTTTCGGGGAAAATAGACTATGAAGAAAATACAGCATATGATATCCGTATACAGGCAAAAGATAAAGGTACACCTTCTCGAAGTGTGCACGGTAAAGTGTTAGTTGAAGTAATTGATATAAATGACAATCAGCCTGAAATCGTAATTACATCTCTTATGAGCCCTGTTAAAGAGGATGCTGAGAAAGGTACAGTGGTTGCTTTGGTGACTGTTAGTGACAAAGATGGAGGTAATAATGGTCTCGCCAGAGCTACAATAACCGGTGTGGTCCCCTTCAATCTTAAACAAAACTACAAAAATTATTATTCATTGACAGTGGATGGACCTCTTGACAGAGAGAGAGATTCTCAATATAATGTCACTATAATGGCCACTGACGAAGGCACTCCGCCTCTCTCCAGCATCAGTGTTATTTCTGTTCACATTGCTGATGTGAATGACAACGCCCCTCTATTCTCAGAGCCTGTGATTAATGCATATGTGAAAGAGAATAGTGCAGTGGGAGCTACAATATTTACTATAACTGCAGTTGACCATGACATAGAAAACAATGCAAAAGTGACATATTCATCACTAGAAGATATGTCAAAAAGTATCCCAATAACTTCTATTATAAATATTAATTCAGAGACAGGAGACATAGTCAGTCTGCAGTCCTTTAACTATGAGGAGATGAAAACGTTTCAGTTCAAAGTCCAGGCCACAGACTCCGGTGTTCCTCCTCTCAGCAACAACGTGACTGTGAACGTTTTTATCCTGGATGAGAACGACAACAGTCCCGCGATTCTCGCTCCCTATTCTGAGCACGGCTCCGTGAACAGTGAGAACATCCCCTATTCTGCTGAAGCGGGATACTTTGTGGCAAAGATCAGGGCTGTAGATGCAGACTCTGGATACAATGCGCTGCTTTCTTATCACCTGTCTGAACCCAAAGGAAACAACCTCTTCCGGATCGGAACCAGCACCGGAGAGATCAGGACTAAGAGGAGAATGAGTGACAATGACCTGAAAACTCACCCCTTGGTGGTGCTGGTTTCTGATAACGGAGAACCCTCCCTGTCAGCTACTGTGTCTATTGATGTGGTGGTGGTTGAAGGCACAGCTGACATCCAGACTCAGTTCAGACATGTGCCCATAAAGGAGGAGAGCTTCTCGGATTTAAACCTCTATCTGCTGATCGCCATTGTGTCGGTGTCTGTCATCTTTCTGCTGAGCCTCATCAGTTTAATCGCAGTCAAATGTCACAGGACAGACAGCAGTTTCAGCAGGTACAGCGCCCCAATGATCACCACCCACCCTGACGGGAGCTGGTCTTACTCTAAATCTACTCAGCAGTACGACGTCTGCTTCAGCTCAGACACGCTCAAAAGTGACATGGTGGTTTTCCCTGCACCGTTTCCGCCTGTAGATGCGGAGTTGATCAGTATTAATGGAGGAGACACTTTTACCAGGACTCAGACTTTACCTAGTAAAGAGAAGGTAAGGATGATAGAACATAAAAGACAGGTCTGAAAGTCATTTTCTGATTTATTTCTTTACATTGTGCGATTTCTCCGAAAAGCTGCTGGCCATTTAAAGGCCTCAATTTAAATGAATTTTGCATTTATTCGTATGCCCGACAAATGCATATTGGATGGCCCATAATGGTAAATTGAAATAACTCCTTCGCGACCTGTTGGTCAATCACTTCAGCAATTGTTTTAACAAACTACCTAAAATCATTTTTAAATGTTTACTCAGTTTCTCGCGTATTCTTAACCGATTAATAACTTTGTCTGACTAGAATGGCAGTTCATACTGTTTGTTGCTTCTTAATCAACCTCAAATCAATGTAGATTTGAAGTTGTTCTACTTCATTTGAGGTAAACACTTAAAATTCAAAGCTTTACTGTTTCCCTTTATTCCTTTCTTGCCTCTGACTTTAACTTAACCACAAGGTGCCACTATCAGCACAGAGCTGAAACGCTTCTATTTTGTATGCCACGCTCCTCCCTTTTTGTCTGTGAGAGAGGGTTTGGAACTCTTTGTTTGACGTAAGAGTAAAGAACATCCTCACTCTACTGAGGGGTTCTGGGATGTGTAATGACTGAGTATTACTACCAATGGAGTAATTTCTTCGATTCAACGTGTCTAGCAGGCTATGGACATAATGCAACTAGGAAATATTTTCCGCCATTGGTTTTGTGTTTTGCTCCATGTATCTAACATATGGAGAGTCGCAGCTGCACAGATCGTGTATTCTATCACAGAGGAATCGAGTCCGGGTACTACGGTGGGGAATTTAGCAAAGGATTTACATCTGGACGTACAGGACCTAGAATCTCGGAGGTTTCAGGTTTCAGGACCTAATACTAGGTATTTCGAAGTAAACGTTAAAACTGGGATACTTCTGGTAAAAGACAGAATAGATCGAGAGGAGCTTTGCTCTCGTAATGGGAGGTGCTCACTGGAAGTGGAAGCCATTGTTTAACTCGCCGCTTAATCTCTATCGCTTTGAGGTTAATATTTTGGATATAAACGACAATGCACCATCCTTTCGCATTCCGGCAATAGTTTTGAATGTTTCTGAGTCAGCGTTTCCTGGAGAAAGGTTTACACTGGTAAAGGCATTCGATTCGGATGTCGGTAGCTATGCAGTTAAGGGCTACAAGCTAAGCCAAAATGAATATTTCTCCCTGGATGTGCAGAATGGTGGAGAGACGAATATGTTTGCCGATATGGTGCTGCAAAAAGCTTTAGATCGTGAGAAACAGGCAATTATAAAACTAACATTGACAGCCTCAGATGGGGAAACCTCCTAAATCCGGGATATTACATATCACTGTTAATGTGCAAGATGTAAATGATAATATCCCCATATTTGACAAGCCTCTGTACAAAGCCACTGTGGCGGAAAACACACAGCAAGGTGCTACCATAATTTCAGTGCATGCCCAGGATTTAGACGAAGGTCTTAACGGAGAAATTGTGTATTCTGTTATTAATCACGACAGTGATAATGATGTTGATAAATTTGCGATTAATCCTGTGACTGGAGAAATTACGGTACAAGGTGAATTGGATCATGAAAAAAGCAACGCTGTTGAAATTCGTGTCAAAGCGAAAGACAAAGGGGCAATTCCTAGAGCATCTCATTGTAAAGTACTCCTCGAAATAACTGACATTAATGATAATCCACCTGAAATCTCAGTGACATCATTAGTCAGTGTGGTGAGGGAGGACGCGCCTCTAAATACAATGGTTGGACTTATAACGGTGAGAGATAACGACGCAGATAGAAATGGCGTTGTTCAAGTTGCAATAATTGACTCGGTGCCATTTACTCTAAAGAACACGTATAAAAATCATTATTCTTTGGTCGTGGACGGAACTCTAGACAGAGAAAGAGATTCTCAATATAATATAACTATATCAGCGATTGACGAAGGCGTCCCGTCTCTTTCCAGTACCAGTGTCATTACAGTCCACGTTTCTGATGTCAATGACAACGCTCCTCAGTTTAAAAAAGCTGTGATAAACATTTTTGTCAAAGAGAACAGTCCCGTGGGTGGTGTTATCTACACCATGACTGCAGATGATCCTGATGTGGACGAAAATGCTAAAGTAACTTTTTCAGTAATAAATAATAATAAAAACAATTTAATAGGGTCAGTTGTAAATATCAACTCAGAGACAGGAGACATAGTCAGTCTGCAGTCGTTTAACTATGAGGAGATGAAAACGTTTCAGTTCAAAGTTCAGGCCACAGACTCCGGTGTTCCTCCTCTCAGCAGCAACGTGACTGTGAACGTTTTTATCCTGGATGAGAACGACAACAGTCCCGCGATTCTCGCTCCCTATTCTGAGCACGGCTCCGTGAACAGTGAGAACATCCCCTATTCTGCTGAAGCGGGATACTTTGTGGCAAAGATCAGGGCTGTAGACGCAGACTCTGGATACAATGCGCTGCTTTCTTATCACCTGTCTGAGCCCAAAGGAAACAACCTCTTCCGGATCGGAACCAGCACTGGAGAGATCAGGACTAAGAGGAGAATGAGTGACAATGACCTGAAAACTCACCCCTTGGTGGTGCTGGTTTCTGATAACGGAGAACCCTCCCTGTCAGCTACTGTGTCTATTGATGTGGTGGTGGTTGAAGGCACAGCTGACATCCAGACTCAGTTCAGACATGTGCCCATAAAGGAGGAGAGCTTCTCGGATTTAAACCTCTATCTGCTGATCGCCATTGTGTCGGTGTGTGTCATCTTTCTGCTGAGCCTCATCAGTTTAATCGCAGTCAAATGTCACAGGACAGACAGCAGTTTCAGCAGGTACAGCGCCCCAATGATCACCACCCACCCTGACGGGAGCTGGTCTTACTCTAAATCTACTCAGCAGTATGACGTCTGCTTCAGCTCAGACACGCTCAAAAGTGACATGGTGGTTTTCCCCGCACCGTTTCCGCCTGTAGATGCGGAGCTGATCAGTATTAATGGAGGAGACACTTTTACCAAAACTCAAACTTTACCTAGTAAAGAAAAGGTAAGATAGATATTCATCCCTAAGGAAATGATAAGTAGAGGTTTCTGATTATTTATTAGTGTCTGTTGCACAGTATCGATATCACTAGCACTGGAAAATGTGTCTTTCCGTTGTTTTTCCTTCTCTGCTGTCCTCCTGCTTCGGGTACCATCGCTGTCCATGGTACTGAAATTGAGTTCATGTTTAATCTTCATTGTAACCAGTAATGTTTTCATTACATCACAGAAGTGTCCCAGTGAGTAAAACACAAAGTTGGGTGGGTAGTACTGAGAAAAGGCTATGATCACAAAACTACTGTTTGTAGTCGACATATAACAGCATGAGAGTATTAATCAACTTGTCAGTAACCTAAAGACGCATAGCTGATCTAGTCTTCTGTCTAAACGTATGAAAGCATGTTTAATTACATTTCTGGCCTATATTTTACTGAAGTGATAACCTTCCCGTTCTGCAACAATAATTTTTATTGGGGCTTTCTTTGCTTCTCAGCTTGCTTCTATTGACAATAACATATAACTCATTTACTCGGTGTATGCAATGGTGTGTTTGAAGGATTGTGGTTTGTTCTTCTCTAGTTGATTCACTGTGTATAAAAATAGTGATTCGGTCAGTGTGAAATACGATTTAAAAGTTATGTTCACAACAACCTGTAAACTCTGATGAGAACTGCAGTTATTTCTTACGAACCTATCCAAAATACCAACAATGTTGTTTATTTACGATAAGTCTTGCTACTTCCGCGCATTTTGATAATTCCCATACATCGTCTGCGACGCAGGTGGCTTATTTAGCCTAATGAGTGATTGGCTACTAGCTAAACACCTGTGGTAGCAGGGGCTCGTAGTAAATATTAAATGTAGAAAGACTGTGTAAGAAGCACTGACAAAATGTCTTGTGATCAATAAATTTATTGGTCGTTACTATCTGTTAGGCAATATTATGTGGGCGAACGATTTTCATTATGTCAACAAAGCCATTTTTAAAAACCCGGGTTGGCTTTTTTCTTCTTCTTCGCTTCAGCTGCTGGTATGTGGCACCGGTCTCGGTGCTGCCACCACTGGGTCGGAGCTTTACTACAACTATCCTGATAGCAGCTAATGTTAGCTTTCGGTGTTGGACTTTTTATGGGGTTGCAACGTCTTCGGTGAAAAAGTTCTGCGGTTCATCTCAGTAAGTCTTTTAATCACACTTTCCGATTGACTAACAACTCTGTTTTTGCTCCGTTTATGATATTTGAAGTAATGGTGAGGTAAACGATGTCGTGGCTGTTCGTCTCGGAAAATCCAGAAGTAAATCGAACTACTTTTGGATGACCTGTGTTACACCTAGTGCTTTGTTAAAACACCAATATAGCTTGTTCGGTTTCTGATCTATATTCAGTTTGTATCTGTGTGTGCAAATAGCCAATCTTTGTGATTTGTTTGCATTTTAATGTGAAAGGCCCTGCACTTTTAACGTTGGTTATCTGGCCCCTAATCTCTCACCCCCGGTTGAGGGTAAGTGAGACCATTGTGAGTTATGTATTAGGTTTATTCATGCCGAACTTATTCACACCACCAGTGCTAGCCACTGATGTCAATGTGAACATCAGTGGTGTGTCTGGTGTGTTCAGATGCTCTAAAGATTTAGCTGCAATGTACAATTACAGAAGTCACCTATAGTTGTTGTTTACACCTTGATTTTTTCCTAACGTAATGAGTAAAAATATGTATATCTGAACTTTCAAAAGGTGTCCCACATCAAAGTGACATGACAGCCAAGCATATCCCTACATAATTATAGGCAAATCTAGAGGAACATTGTCCGATGTAAGAGTTAAGGTTTGTGGCATCTTTTAGTCTGTCAGACTTGTGTGTGTAAGGTATTTTTATTCCCAAATTAGTCCCTCCACTAATCTGAAATACGTTCTACATTTCTTTTTGTTCACAATAGTGTTCTCCTACTACTGGCCTGCTATCTTGAATGCAACCGTGACTGAAGACTGCAGGCACTTTAAGTCTACTCTGAGACACCAGTGTATTGTGAAACACAGTTGTACTTTTAAAGGATGCAGTGTGATAGTGTAGTTGTAATAATAGGTTAGCACTGCCAAGCGATGTTTCTCAGTCAGGGAGTAGTATTTTATTTATTTATTTTTTTTTTTTTTTGGGGGGGGGTTATGCTTTGATCTAAAAATACAAGTGCTTCAAACCATTTTAGATATTCTGTTTTCATCCTCCAAATTTTGACTTTTGTTTTTAATGTTTGCTCCATGTTCTTTTAGCTCATAGGTTCCTTGACGTTATTCATCGTACTCTGATATATTTTTCTCATCCTCCTCGTTCTTGCTGCCAGTTCTCTTTCCCCTCCCCCTCTCCTTCGCCAGCACTCTCTGGAAAGGGAAGCAGCTAAGAGAGAAGCAGGGAATTAATGTCCATCTCGGCAGACATGTGTGCCATCACTGCAGTAAACATGATTTAGTATATTTTCATCAACATCCCTAATGTGTGTGTTTAGAGCAGAGGCAACTCTTATCCAGTAATGTCAAGTAGCACATTATATCCTGATTGAAAAAAGTGCTCAAATATATTTTTTATGTCCATGCCTTCTGTATATATTCTATAGCATCAGCATTCATTCAAACCAGTGAGGTATGCTCAGGTATTGCAGTTAAACTGAAGTTACATGGTCTTGCAATGGATCTGTGATGCTTTGAGGCACTTAGACAATATGACCTCATTTCAGGGAGTGGTCCAGCACAAACAAGCCTGGCTCAATCTGTCAAAACTCTGCGCGTTAGGTTGGCTCAGTGTAAACGAGACTAAACCACGGCTTTCTGCAACCTAAAACAGATTTTGTATATTGCAGGCGATGTCTATGAGCTTATAAGTGGGTCAGCATGTGATTTAAGCTTGGCAGCACGCTACATGCACCATCTGACTGAACCTTTGTTTAGTTATTGCTTTGCTATTTTCACCCCAGACAGTCTCTTCTACATGCACAAGCTCTCCATGCTGTGGTCCCTGAAACAATGCCTGGAGCTGTCTCTCTGCGTAAAAGCAGTTCAGTATGTGTTCTGTATGCTGCAGCTCTGTGTGAATGTGACAGAGGGGGGAGGAGCAGGTAATTTTCCGCTACTCGCTGCAGCATAGGCAATAGCAGTGACAGTGGGGGGCTTCAGTACCAATGCTGGTATCAGCTCTGCTCGGTTCAGCTCTCCTCCTGCTCTGCGGCAGGGCGGGGATGACAGCACCTAGTGTCAATCACATATAAACCAGTTGGGCGGGGCAAGGGCACAGGGTGGACCAGGAGGAGAAGCTTTTATCCATGCAACCATCAGATATTTTGTTTGTGTCAATGTGTTGTGTTGCAGAATCTTTTTATAGAGCCACAGACTGTGTGTGTTCCCAAAAAATATTGAGGCACGTTGAAAGACAAGGGAGAGGGCCATAACTTTGTGGAAGCATAGAGAAGATAATGACTTGAGATTTTGAGTATGTATCAGATAAAAGCTTCTTTCTTCCCAGTGGCTGTAAAATGCATTAAATTATTGATTCTAGAGTACATTATCCTGGGTTAGGCACAAAGATAAGTGGTCATATATGATTGTATAGTAGAGGCATTCACTAAAGTCATTTTAAAGCACACAGATAGACCAAAAGCATAAATCATAAATCCCCTTTCCTCATTTGCTTTAATACTACTTGACAGAACAGCATTGCTATTAACAGAAAATATGTTTATTCTTCCTCTTTAAGGATCAGTGTCTTACACGTCTGTTGTAGCACTTCCTGTTTTTCTCCTTCTCAAGGGTGTGTCCTTTGTGTGAGTGAGGCTAGTGCTGCTATCTGTGGTTACCATGGAGACTGTTCTGAGCCATAATGAAATGATGAACTAGTCTGTTTCCAAGGAGCTGCCAGTATGTACCCGCCCCCAATGCAGACATCCATCCGAGCATGTGTTATACAGGGAAGCAGGAAGGAAACATGGTGAACACAATGGGAGGTAGGAGAGATGGTGAGGCAGACAAGGAGAAAGATGCAGAGCAGAGACTGTAGCATCTTGAGTGTAAATGTCAGCTGATGGGTGAGGTAAGTACAAAATTTAGAGAAATATTAGAGAATTTTTCACACATGCAGCAGCACAGGCAAGTCTTGAGTATGACAGAGTGAGAAAATAAGTGTCTGAAGATAAGATGGACGAAAAAACTACACTAAATACATGCCCTGCAGATGAGTGAGAACAGCACAGGCTTACAATTGGTCACATATAAAATGAAGAACTTATCACTACCCCTCCCCCCTCTCACCCATTTCTCCCAAGCCTTCTCCATCCATGCTCCTTTTTAGTGGCATCAGGATGTTTTTGCAGTCATTAGATTAGCTTTGTCATGCTCAGAAGCATGGGTCCCATCCTTTCCCAGCCGGCAAAGATACAAAGCTAGGGCATCCTAAGAGGGAAGTATCCAAAGCCTGCCTGCATTTCTTGATAGCTTTGTTGAGTGCTACAACAAGAATCTGTTTGATTTATGCACAGGCTAAACCAGGACAACCAAGGAACTGTTTAACCCTTAGAAGGCCCCAGAGAGAGGGATTTGGACTGATTTTAGTTCTCTCATGCCCTCTATTTCTGAAAACGAGGCACACAAGGGATCAGCTTAAACAAACACACCCAGAGAATGCCTCCTCCACCCGCTGGCTGCATTCACCTGAGTAAAAGGATTGTGGTTACCATGGCACTTTTGTTCTGGAGATTTTAAAACGGGAAAGTTCTTGTGCATAGAAAAATTATGATGAGAAGAATGTAAAAGATCACTGCTTTGTCATACATGAATAGATGTATGAAAATACCAGACCACATTATATTTTTGCTACAAGTCTAATATTGAGGCTTGTGTTTCAGATTTTTATTTTTGAGCTCATATTTTTTTCTAGATTATTAGAAAGAGGGAGTAAATGTTGATTAAAGAGAGTGACACCAAAACTACAACAGACTGTGGTTGAGAATACAGACTCCGAGGCCAAATTTTTACATCTGACTTCAGTTTTCTAATATTTGTGCCATTTCACACATCAGAATGTTCATTGTGCCATATGATAGAAAATAATGGCATGTGGATAATGTGTATTTTTTGCAATTATTTCAGATCATATTTTGACTGATTGGTATATAATAATAATAAACCACATCAGTTATCTGTATTTATTATAGTGCTTTGCTCGAGTATAGTCACTGTATTGAAAATTACAAAGACAATAGCCGCCACTGCAGCCTCATACTGTGCTCTTTTCTCTCTCTCAGCCTCCCTCTCTGTCCCTGTCTAACACACACACACACAAACACTCCTAGCTGGGATTAGGTTTTAGTGCTTTGGTTTAATGAAAAAGTCTGCTTGGATGGGGTGATGATCACGTGCTGATCACTAGCCCTTGTATTACCAACTTATTCCAATAGAGGGACCAATTTCACTTTCTCTCCCACCACTGGTCCCCTTGCTCAGACTGACTCTCCTTCTCCTTCTTGTGGCATTGCCTTTTAACCTATTAACTAACTATTAAATTTTTTTATATACATCCCAGCAGCAGTGAGACAGTGAGCAGGACAACATGCACAGATGATAAAGATGCATTAGATAGGTTGTTAACTTGATTTGTTATTTATTTTTGACAAATCTCATATTTCCTCCTATTTTCAGAGACTGTATTTTGATTTTATACATTTCGTGATCACACCCATCACGCTTAGCTTTAAGATCAGTAATGGCCTGTAAGCATCTCCTCTTATATTTTCTCTTGCCTATGGTCTATGTGGACCAACATGTTGTTTTTACTCACATATGTAATCCCTACTGCAATATAATGTGTCATTATGTTGCACTAAGTGGCAGTAAATTTAAGCATAATGTCACCTTTTTTTCTGCTTGCTCTCTATGACTTTAATTTAGGGTATACATTTATATTAAATGCTTTTATACCTCCCTATATTCTTCTGCTTCTAGGTGAAAAACTCCTTCAGATGACATCACCTGGAGCATCATTAGGAGTTCAGATTATGTCATCTGGAGGAGCTCTGGAAAAGCAGTTAGACAGTGATTACAAACTCTATTGCATGAGCAGATGGCATAATCTGAATTCAAGGTTCCTCCAAGTGATGTCATCTGGAAGCATTTTTCAGCTAGATGTAGAAAACAACACTTCTGACGTTATTTCAGAGAAATCCTTTTGTTATGAAATATCATTAGTATTTTTTAAGTTTGTATTTATTTATTGTAAGCATACGCTTGTAAATGTGTTGTTAAAAGGAGATGTACGGAGAGCAGTTTTTATAGCCCAGCCATGACCTCTTTCACTGTGGATTTCTGCTTTCACTGTGGATTTCTGCTTTCACTGTGGATTTCTGCTGTCATCTGGCTCACTGAAACTGGGGGGGATTCCATGTAATAGACCATAATAGAGAAAGCAAATGAATGGCTTTTAGAGTGTCCCTTTACATTATTAATTAGACAGAGTCTCAGTGAGGAGAATGTTATTAATGAGGTGGCCATCTTGCATAATTGGGAGTATCCTTTTTTTTTTTTTTTACCTGATGTATCTAGCTCCCCGTATTCCTCTCAAAACTTTGTTTTTTTCTATTTTGTTTAGTTTTATTCTGCATGAGCTCTTGTTTCCACTTAAGACCCCAGTATACCCCTCAGCCAGCCCTCAGCTGAAACAGCGGATGTCTGACAGAGGCACAGCTGGAGACACTCCGGAGTGGAAAGAGTAGGGGAAAGATGATTAGGCAAAGGGAAAACATCAAGGCAGTGAATGGGTGATGACCGAATGATGACCGAAAAGAGAAAAACACACACAAAAAGGACAGGTAAAGCATTAATTAGCGTCAGAGCATAGTTGGGAAGGGAATATATTTTTGATAACCTGTTGTGTTTAAGAACAAAGAAAACACCAATTAGAAATCAGTGTCTGTTCATGCGTACCATGCGTCAAGTGGATTAATGGTTATAACTTTATCCGCAGCACCCTTGAGTAGAAAAATGAAAATAATCCACAGCTCAGTGATATGCAATTAGGGCAGAAACAGATGGACGTATTATGAATAGGTGTTAGAGAGCTGTGACATATCAAATACATGGGGCGGGTAGAGGGAGAATCAGAGGGGGAATGGGTTGGGGGCTTGTAAAGGTCATGCTTGAATCCAGGTGTGTAAAACACTGTTTACATTTTTGTCTCACTGCCAGAAGCGACGGTTTAAACATCCCATCGGGAAAGTCAGCTAAATGTCATGATTAACGGGGCCGTACATGTAGACCCACCTGAGACGGATATAGCACCTGCTAAAAGAAACACTGTTCTCACCGCAGCTCTTATGGATAATAGTGCAGAGAATACAGGGCACAAATATGCATACCATCTTATATGGCATTAAATCCAATACAAAGTATTTTTCTAACTGCAGCACATGTGTCATTACACTGAAACCGTTGGGGGGTAAGCTCTGACAGTTTTACAAATGCACTGTGGAGATTTATTTATATGTAGCTAATAATTTGTCTTCCTTCAACGAACATTTGGCTGCTTCTCCAACTCCCTATTTCACCACCTCCCCCTCGTCGCCTTGGAGTGTAAAGAGTCGTTCTGTATCTTCTTATCTACTAGCACCATCCAAGTGACTCACTGTCTTCTCTCTGTCTCCTGGGATGCCAAGCGTTTTCATCGCCGTGGGCAGACCAGGCGTGGGTGAGAGTGGCAGAGCGCCAGGAGAGAGAGAGAAGATCATGTGGGCGGCGGACACTCATCTTGGCCCAGTGGCCGGGGTGAAACAAGAAAGCTCAGGTTTTCACAAGGCCGCTTCTACACAGTATAACCAGTTTAAAGATGCACACCACATTGCGCATTGCAAAACTCTGCTAAGGCTAATTAGTGTGAGCTCAAACAATGGCAATACAAAAGAAAATAAAAATTAGATTTAGGTTGAGAAGGTCAAGCCGCACCCAATTATGAAATACATGTTATTAGTTTAATATACACTCACTGGTCACTTTATTGGATACACCTGTACAAGCTAATGTAATCCAACACAGCAGCTCTGCTATGACTTATGTAGCATTAAAATTGTCAGGAAGGTGAACATTTTATTCTGTTTATTGCTAAGGTCATGGTGGGAGGTGCAGTTGTACTTGAGTGCATTGTAAAACGAGGTGGCTCTAATGATTTGGCCACCTTATTAAAAATGAACAAGGGGGCAAAGGGGGGCAATGACTGTATAAAGCCCGTAATCGAAGCGAAACCGTGTATTTGTGCAAAATCAATTTAAGGATTGTGCTCTTTGTAAGTGCTGTAGCAAACAGTGATGCGAGCGCTTAAAACATATTGGTGCCGCTGCGCAGTTTTGGGCGCAAAACCATTGTCGCATATCTGGAGATTTCATAGGTTACATGTTTGCCAGATGATGCATTCACATCTGGGCCGTTTTTTCCTGTGAGCCGGTTTGCGTAGTCACCAGTAGAAAAAAAAAAAAAAAACTCGTCATCATGAGCTGGTTGTTCATGTGGAAATGAACCTGTAGCGTGAAGGGTTCTGCAGCACCTGCGTCCAATAGGAGCTGTAGTGCAGTGCATCGTGAACTGACTCTCTGGGGCAAAGTGATACTAGAAAATTTATTTGTGCTGACAGTCCCTAATGTCTTGGGTAGAACTGAATAATTCAGCACCCAATTTGCAAACCGACACAAGGTGAACCACCCAGATACACTTTCACCATTAGTCACCGCCAACACTGCCACTCAGTTTACCTGTCCACTCTCAGTACTCCCATTTTTCTGTGCGTTTTAAATTTGAAATATATAAACATGTTATTTTAATTATTGTATGCTGAACATTAGAGTTACGGCACTAGGTTCTCGTTAAAGCTTCTTGTCGTTCTTTTTTTTTTTCCCTTCAATTTTAAAACATTGAATTGTCTTCATGTAGTATAAAACCAGAATCTGATTTTGGCTAGAGGGCCCTTGAGTAATTGTAGGTTTGGATTAGTGAGGCAGTGCAATCGCCAGGCTGGTTCATAAATCAGTTTCCCACCGCACAATGAAAAGGGCGGTGGCACTGACAAAAAAAAGAGGGAAAACGATTGAGTCGATTTCGTTTCTCAGAGATCTGTGTGCAGATGACGCTGGCCACTCCATGTTCACACGTTTATGCTCGTGGATAGATTAAACCCCACAGTTTTTGTCTTTTAGGTTTTTATTTTATTAGATGATGCTCGATCATTTTATTGGAGGTGCTGAAATGCAGCCAGCATCGTTTGAGCGAGTGGCTCCCCCTCCCCTTTTGCCCACAGACACATCACCACATAGCAGGGAGAGAGAGCGAGAGACCAATAGGCAGCATCAGTGAGAGGAGCCAGCCTTGCTTGGAGGAGAGAGAAATTTAAAAACATCACTCAGGCAGACAAAGGAAAACATGGACGAACGGGGAAAAATGTCCTTAATACAGGCACCAGATAGAACAGGGTGGTCGTCCTGCACGTAGTTGGACTTATGCACGGACTATTCCCTCGTTTTTAATGAGGCGGGTGGGGACATACAGCAAGCTGAAAAGACGGAAAGATTTCTCCAACCCGTCTGCGAATTCCGCCTGCCTGCGATGGCTGTGACGGCGCGATGCTGTTACAGCGCAAAGGAGAATGTGCCTTTTTCTTTGTATTTGGTTATTTTCGTACTCGGTGGCCTTACAAACGCACAAATTCGATACTCCATTCCGGAGGAGCTGGAAAACGGGGCATTGGTCGGTGACATTGTCCGAGATTTGGGTCTGGACCTGAGAAAACTTTCCAACCGACGCATTAGAATCACGTCGGACAGTGGAAGGAGATATTTCACCATCAATCACAAAACCGGGAAGCTGGTGGTGAGTGACCGCATTGACCGGGAGACAGTTTGTGAATTCAGCGGCACCTGCTCCCGTAACCTCGAGGTGGTATTGGAGAATCCGCTCGAGCAGCACAACGTGGAGGTGGAGATTTTGGACGTGAACGATAACGCGCCACAGTTCCCTCGAGATGAATATCAGCTTGAGGTGTCTGAGTCTGCTCTCACTGGCTCGCGGTTCCACATCGAGGGAGCTCAGGATGCAGATGAAGGCTCAAACTCTGTGAAGCAGTACCGACTCAGCCCAAACGACCACCTTACCCTGGACTCCATTAAGCCCTTTTCCAATAATAAGCACATCGAGCTTATTCTCAAAAAGCCCTTTGACCGCGAGCAGGTGCCCTCCCATCAGCTCATCCTGACAGCAATGGATGGAGGCACCCCACAGCGTACTGGCACTGCCAAAATCAATGTACGTATCCTTGATGCCAATGACAATGTGCCTGCGTTCGACAGCTCCGTGTACAAAGTTAAACTGTCTGAAAACTCTCCTAAGGGGGCACTTGTGATCAAGTTAAACGCAACAGACCCTGATGAGGGCTCAAATGGGGAAGTTTTTTACTCATTCAGCAGTTACACACCAGAGAGAGTCAGACAGATGTTTTCGATGGATACAGACACAGGAGAAATTAGGGTGAAAAACAACATAGATTATGAGGAGACAAACTCTTACGAAATGTACATACAGGCAATGGACAAAGGCCCAGCTCCTGTGGCAGTACACTGTAAAGTAGTTGTAGAAGTTTTGGATGTCAATGACAACATTCCTGAGATTGTACTGTCTTCACTCTCCAGCCCTGTACGTGAAGACGCCCGGGCTGACACTGTTGTAGCACTGATAAGTGTAAATGACCGTGATTCTGGACCAAACAAACAAGTAACCCTGGAGATTATGCCTCATTTGCCTTTTAGGATCAAGTCTTTCCGGAACCACTACACCATCGTCACATCTGCTTTCCTGGACAGAGAAACCATCTCATCCTACAATGTCACTGTCACTGCTGTGGATGGGGGCACCCCACCTCTGTCGTCTCAGATGACCTTTAAGGTGGAGGTGGCAGATGTGAATGATAATCCACCTCGTTTTGAACAGACATCATATACTGTTTATATTACAGAGAACAATGCTCCTGGGGCATCTCTGTGTGTTGTTAAGGCCACAGATGCTGACACTGCAGAAAATGCACGGATCACCTATACGGTTCTTAACGACAACAACCATGGTATCCCTGTAGCCAGCTATGTTAGCATCAAACCTAACACAGGTGAGGCCTATGCCCTGCGAGCCTTTGACTTTGAGAAGCTGAGGGAGTTTCACTTTCAGATTAAAGCCCAGGACAACGGCGTGCCTCCCCTCAGCCGCGTGGCCACAGTGTACATTTACATCATGGATCAGAATGACCACGCACCCAGGATAGTCTACCCACCTGCCAATGGAAGCCGCACCACTGAGACGCTAATGAAAAATGCTGAGGCAGGTGTGCTGGTGAGCAAGGTGGTAGCATGGGATGGTGATGCGGGGCAGAATGCCTGGCTACTCTTTGCCCTGGAGCAGACCAACACAGACCTTGACCTGTTCAAGGTGCATGAGTACACAGGTGAGATCCGCACCACAAGGCGAGTCATTGAGGATAACTCCACCTTCTTCCTACTGACTGTTCTGGTGCGTGACAGCGGCCTCCCACCACTCTCCTCCACTGCCACTATCCATGTGCATGTGATGGAGCTACCACCTAAACTGGCCCCTGACCCCAAGCGCATCATAAGGCCCAACAGCCCCCTAATGTTTTCCAATGTGACCCTCTACCTCATCATTGCCCTGAGTGCCACAACTTTTGTGTTTCTGGTCACTGTCTTTGTACTGGCCATTGTGCGTTGCCATGCTTATTGTACACAGCCTGGGTCCTGCTGTCCATGCTGTGTTTCCAAGAAGAGTGTGCCAGAGGGGGGCACTCCAGCAGGGGGTGGGGGGGGTGCAGCAAGACCAGCAGTCGGAGGGCAGCAAAGCGACAATGTGGCCCTGCGCCGTGACCTCAAAGTGGAACCACATTACATTGAAGTGCGGGGAAATGGTTCTTTGACCAAAACATACTGTTACAAGACATGCCTGACTGCAACGTCAGGAAGTGACACTTTTATGTTTTACAACACTGGACGGCCACACAGTGGCACCTGGGGCTCAGGCTACGTCACCAGCCACAGTGGACAGAGCCAAATATTTGTACGGCGTCTCAGTATGCCAGATGCGTCTGCCATTCAGGTGTGTGTCCGGTCTGATCTTTGTGTTTTGTTATTTTAGATTGCTTCACAACAGTAAATGACACACAGAACAAGCCATAAAAGGAAAATTTTGAGAGTTATAATTCAGTCTTTGCTCTAAGCCAGTGTTCTTGCAGTAGGATTTCGGTTGACATTCATGGCTATGTAGCCTTTCATCGGTTCTTCTGGCATCTGACGTGTTAAAAATATTGTTTTAGTGTTGTTCAGATCTATTGTTTTTCTATTTCAAAGTGGCTTCGTAAACAATTGTTAGGCATTTCTATCACAAAACATTTAAATTTGCTCTTGCACGCTTAGTTCTTAATATTAGGTAGAAACTTGGCATTCTGAAGTGTGGGTAGCTCCTTTGTGTCATGCTTGTTTCAGCGAGTGGGTGGACACACTTTGATTTGCTGGATGTGGTAGATGGTCTTTGTGTGTGTCCCATGCTTATAAAGAGCAATTGTTTGACAATTCGGGATTTAAGATATTAAAGTGCATCTATGCTCCACTCTTCTGCAAAGAGCTGTAATCAAAGTATTTTTTGAGAATCATCTCTCCCTTACGCTTTCACTCTATATCTCTTCTTTGCTTTGCTTTTTTGCCTTTTCAAAACAACTAGTAGATTTCAGTAGCTTGTTCACCAATGACCCTTCACAGTTAGAGTTATTTGTCTGTTGTTGGCTGTGTGCCACAATTCTCAAGTCCAATAGGCCCAGAGGGTTTTCAGTGGTCATCTTCATAGAGAGGTACAGTGTGGGAAACAGTGCAGCCTTCTCTTGCTACAACGGCCACTGGTCCCATTGCACCAAAATATCCTCTTCTCGTCACGTATCCCCGTCGATCACATATTTCTCTGGTACTGAACAGCCGAGGTTTGGGATTCGGTCAGGAAGCTGTAGTAAAGCAATATTCTTAGGATAAAAGTAAGAAAATGTATTTTCTAGATAATCATGTTTACCTCAGAGTCTCCATGTCTGTGTGTGCAATGTAGGAAAGGGATTGGTCAAAATAAGTGACAAAAAAGCAAACAAAGATACACTGTTTTGTCATTTCTTGATCTTCCTTGTTGGTGTTCCTTATTTAATGCCAGTCATGTTTGCTCTTGCTATGTAATTAACAGGCAGCAATGTGTTTCTCAGTACTGTGCATTGATTGGCTGGCGCTGCGCAGATGAGGCCAGCAATGAAAGGTGATTGGACAGTGTTGATGGCGGAGGTGTGAGCTCTGTATCCATGCTAGAAGTGTTTCCTGGGAGGGAGAGGAAAGAATGGAGGAAAAGGCGAGAAAAGCATTCAGTGCTCAAACCCAAAGCTGCCTTTACTGCCCGATTCACAATGTAAAGCCAAGAAAGGAAACAAATGCACTTGAAGTCAATACATTCTTTTTACTTATTTTGGTTTCTCCAAAGGATGAAACAGAGTACACTGATGAATCATTATCAGTATATGTGTCCTTTGTTTACATGTACAATAATGTAAATGTAATTTAATCTGTTACCTGTGTCTTTCGCTGGGACTGTACAAGGCTTCATGCAATTTTAAAGTTCAGGTATTTGTGTGCTATTTCTATCTGTGTTTTTGTTGTTTTTTGTTTTTTTCAATGCAAATGTAATATGGGCAGGCAGATCTTTGACCAGTGCCATGCTGCAACCATTTTGCAAATCTGTTCCTTTTCAGTTATTGATGATCTCTACATAGGTCTGTTTGTCTCACCCACTTCTCATGTTTTGAGCAAAAGGTAAATTTAAAAAGTGCAGTTTTCTAGGGTTGTGTTCAGTTCAGTTTGTTTAATTCCCTTTTAAAATGAATCAATACTATTAAACCAGCAACTGATTGCTTTTTGATGGGGAACAGTCTTTAAATATGACCACCATTTGATTCCAGTGTTTCAGATGCTGCAGCACCCCTGTAGATACTCTGCTCTGTTTAAATGACCGAGAGGAATACCAGGCTTCTCTCATTAAGACCAGATATTGGATTTCGAGGGTGATGAATGTCCACTGCAGATTCACAGAGGTCAATGCAGTTTCAGCAGCAAGTGTACATCTGTCATATTTGGAAGAAATTGGCATTGCAAATGGGTCTCTTATTAACTGCTTTGGCACGCATGGAGCAGTCTTCAGACAGATTGTTTTAACTCTATCAGAGATTTAGGTTGAGATTGAAGAAAATAAAATCTCATCCCAGTTATGTGGTCAGGTTAACAGTCGGTTAGAATTTCAATGGATGAATGAATTTTAGTACTCTAACCATATTTATCAGTGTTTATTATGTAATGTATTTCAGTGTTTTGTTGATTGGAACCTACTAAAGGCATAGTACTTAAGACTCACATTAGGATGTCACAAATGGATTGCATCAGTGGCAGACACATAGAGGTCATGATGATGTGCCTCTTTGCATCTGTCTGTTATCATTTGCTTGTCTCTAGATGCAGAGCTGAGGGGGTTAATCTGATATCTGCCCTCCCCCTTTCTTTCTCCACCTGTGACCTTCACAAGAGTGAAATGACTGAGGGTGGTGGGTGCGGGTAAAATGTAGCCTTGGCTCTGTGTAGTTACCATGGTAAGATGTGGGGATGGGGCACCTATGAACTTGATTTCATTGCTCAGTTCTCTCCAAAGGTGAAGAAAAGCTGGGATTGTGTGTATCTGCGTGCATTGTGTGCATCTGCGTGAATGCATGTGCGTGAAAGGGAGAGAAATGGTGTTTGTGTGTTTATTTGTGTGCATGATGCACATGCACTAGCAGATCTGGCCATGACTTATTAATGACACGGTATTGGCTTTCGCCTGTACTTAAGACTCAATTCCTCTCACTCTTTCTTTCAGCCTAAGGCGCCGAATGCAGACTGGAGATATTCAGCCTCCCTGAGAGCAGGAGGTGTAATGCAGAGGTAAGCATCCTTTTTTTTTAGTCTCTTTGCAATGAGTGTCTTATCTCACCAGTCACTTTCGTACACTATTTGCCTATCTTGAAATCTCAAAACAATATGATAGTCCCTGTTTCATTTATCCGCCCAGCACAAGTACCAGTGGCAGTGGGAGTCATTGCGTATGTATTCAGTTCAGGCATGCTTTGTATTCCCATTACAAATGCAAGTTATTTTACATATCTGCCATGTATACAGTATTTATTTTGTTGAACTATTGTAAGACAGATTTTTTACAATTCCTAGCTCAAGTTAAGTTCTCCTGCACAGAAATCAATTTTAGTCTGCTGAAATCAAATAACATCATTAAAAGAAGGTTAGTGTCTTCATATTAAAAGGCCATTGCTTAAATATGTTAATATCTTCAGAGTGCTAGCATAGCGCCAAATGACCCATAAAGACATGTCTTCAATCATCTTTGCTGCAGCTGTTGTATAGCTGTGAGTTCAGTGCAGGGGGAAGGGTTGGGTCTCCTGGTCAATTGTGAGAGTGAATCAAGTAAATTTTATTGAACAACGATGTAAAGGGTAACTCTAAAAACAACTAAATTTAAAACAACATAAAAAGCAGCAGTGCAGATGGAAGTGGCTCTCTCAATATAAACAGACAGATGGAGAACTGACAGGAGGGAAGGCTATGCAGAAAAGGGGTTCAGTGATGGATGAAGGGCAGGTAGTCAGGTGGAAAGATGGCCGATAAGGGACAGGGTTATCGCTGCATAACTAGTTACTAATAGGGCACATTCTGTGGGTGCAGTTAAATCAAGGACCATGCTAATGAGTTTGCACCATATTTACAAACAGAGTTAAGGTGCTGGATTCGGCCAAAATAATTATTCATACCTACATACATTCTCATATATAGATATGGATATCATACATCATAGATAGATATAGAACGAGATATGGACACTGAATAGGAACAGAACCTCAATATCCATTTCTTATGTCATAGAATTTAAGTAGCATCCCTCCTCTATTAAATGACAGAGAGAACAAGTGCTTCGTGGCTCCATGAAACACTTGTTTGAACCACAGGCTACAGAATGGGATTGATGTATACATATGTGCGTTCTGGTGTCTGCATCAGATTAAGTGCACCATGTGAGTGTTATTAATGTAACTCAAATTCCCTTATAATTACAGCAAGGATTAATGAGAGTTAATGTGGTCATTTGAACCCATCTAACATGTTAAATCTTTCTCACGAATCACTGTCCCTGATGTTTTTTTGTTTTTTTTTTGTGGGGGTTGACTGTCCCCCCTGTCCCATTTCAAAGCTTTACTGAATATTAAGTTATTTATGCACTGACATAAATAAGTGGAGCATACGCTAGATTTTGGACCATGTAATAGCAATAACCTATTTAATTTTAATAATCTCTAGTGAAATGCATCATTTTTGTCTAACTGTGTTTTTAGGATCGTATGTCTTGCTTATTTTTAAATCACTAAAAGTATGATTTGGAACAATTTAGCCTTAAGAGATTTTGCTTAAAAAATATGGTTGACGTTTTGAGCACAAACGATGGAAAAGGACGAAATGATGTGGATGAACTAAAACAAACAGCATTAGGCAAATGTGTATTGTCAATTCAGTGTTTCTCATTAATATTTTATCACTATATCTTGATTATGCTGGTGCTTAGCAGCATCTGAAATGATCCGTGCACAAAAGGACTCTTCACAGAACCACTGTGAGCACATTGAAGTAGAGTGGCAGTCATCTTTTAATTATCTTTACTGATGAAGCTTGTACTTTTATTTATAAAAATTTATGCCAGTGCTGTCTGCTTCCCAAGACCTTTGGTGACTGAACATATCTTGTTTTCAGAGAATAGAATAGTTATTTATGCCTCAGATGATCAGAAAGAAATATCAACTTATATGGACCTCAGTAAAAGTTTTACTTCTAGAAAGGACAGATTGGACTGGTAGAATAAAGTAGAACCACAGCAGGAAGAGTATGACAGAGTAATGGTTTGCAAAAAAAAAAAAAAAAAAACTAGGTATATGTTTCCGTATTTTTTTCTTGACTAGTATTAACTCTGGATTGAAATAATCTTTAATCTGCTACTAGCACAGAAGGTAACAGATTAAAGGTAACAATTACAAATAGGTTTTAACCAATAGCCGCTGTATGCAGTTGAATGGCCGCTACAGTATGTTGTGTTGTTTAGTGACCTATAAAGGACGTTCCACACACCTTCCCTGGATCATATTACAGATCATGACATTTTTACTGAGAAATGGGTCTCACCTGAATCTCCATGACTAAAATGTCATTTTATTGACTGGACAAATAGACATTTTCTTTGAAAGATAAGGCAGTGATAGAAAACTGTGTTTTATAGCAGCATTATTCTTTTTGTGGTTGAGTGCTCAGTAGAGGGGCGGGTGCTGAAATCCAACAGAGAGGGTGTGAAAATGTACCAACCACCATCTGTAATCCCTAATCCAGGGATTGACAGAAAAATGTAGGGTAAATACTTTGATTCTAATCTGAATTTAGTATTTTGTGGTTGCTTTGCATCACACCAGCCCCACACTTATTAGTACTAGGTTTTGAATTCATAATAATATATATTATAATACACATCTGAGACAAAGAAGAGGTTCCAAGTCAGCAAAATATAAAAGAATGTACAGTATACGTGTGGCTTCTAGTGAGGATTTTTATTTGACACAGCTAAACTGTGTATCTTTATAGGAAAAACCTTTATTGTCTAATATTTGTATGTCTTTTTTGTAAATTCTAGCTCAGTGCACATGGAGGAGTCCTCAGTGATGCAAGGTGCCCAGGGGGTCCTGGTCCAGAACTGGCCCACTGTATCCAGCGCCGCTGGTAAGAGTCAGTCAAAATGTCACTGGTGTAAACAAAATTAACAAAGGATCTTAAATAACTCATATGTGCTTTTCATAGATCAAGCTGTCCCAGCCTCAGTGGTTTAAAGTTGTGATAAACATATGTAATTTAGATAAATGGATGTATACGAAACACCCGACGACACAGAATTAGATATACTACAAATAACTGCACATTCCTCAATGGCCTATCAAACTACAAGAGAGTATTAAAATTAGCAAAACAGAGAAATCTGCTACAAGATCACTGTGACCCACTCCTAACACTTCCCACTGCTGCAGAGAGAGGAAATGACATGCGCTACATGGGCGCAGATGGATATCTCTGCTCTCTGTAGCAGGAAGAGAGACAATGAACAGAGAAAGATGGAGAGGGGGGACCGACAGTTGATGGGATTATGAGGGAAACATTTGCAGAGGAATAAGTCACTGAACCACAAAGGACAATTATTAGAGAATACATTAGAGCAAAAGAATAAAATAGAATTACGTTTCCTATCCCTTTAATGTGAATCTCTCATGTTCCCCATCTCTTCAATACATACAGAGATTTTTTTTGTTAGTTTTTAAAGAATTTGATTGTAATGTATAGTCATTCAAACTTACCATAAGTGGCCACGGTAAATTTAATTAGATGTGTGTATGAGACTTTGTCCTGACTAATTGACCTTCATTGCTTCATATGTGGATAGATAAAGGAGTCAAACATTAAGCACCTCTGAGCATATTGCATTTAACTACAATGTCGGTTCTAAAGCCTGTAACTGAATGAACACGTATGGCAGTAACAGAACAGTTTTGCTGGATTTTATTTGGCTGTACAGGAATACCTGATGACATGCCCACTGGGTGAATGTACTACAGGGTTATTACAGACATTGAGCAGTTAAATCTTTGCTGGTTTGTGGTCTTTTAAGACTGTTTTAAAACTTAACCATCTTAAGATTGTGTAAGATTGTGCATTGGAGTCAAATTCAAAGTGTTATTGTAATAGAAATTTCAATGATAATTATTGGCAGCACTTTTTGAGTTAAGCAGCTGCAGGCAAGTGACGCACATACAAGTGTCAAGAAAGCTTGATAACCATTAAGTCTAAATTTAACAGTTTACACCTTTTTTGCAGCATTGTTATTGTCATGGCATGCAGGAATATTGCAAGGGTTGAACAGACATGCAGTGTTTCCACCTAACTCATAAAGGCTAGAGTGTTATACATATTATTTAATTGATGATGACAGGAAGGGGCCACACTCACTTTATTTAGAAATGACAAAAAGGACCAAGCATTTTTGCCCTTTCTCAGGGCAAAAAGAAAAAGACAGTAGAGCTCAGACAAAGCACGACACAGAAGCTTGTTAGAAAGCAGTGCTGGAAGAATTGTATGAACAGGAACGTTGAAACAAAACAAAACTGAATGACAGAATCCTCAATGCTAAATGACATTTCACAAACATTGTAATATAAATGTCATGGCATATGATGCCGTATCCCCTGCCCGTTACAAAAATCTGCGGCTGAAGATTCAGTGCATGCACAGTGTCAGTAGTCTCTGTGCATTGAGGAGAACTCCGTTGTTGATTCTTCAGTTTCCTCATGATGAAAAGCAAGTGGGGTCAAAATGATTAGGACTGAAATATAGAAAGATCATCCTGGTAGTAAAAAATGAACAAGGAGACAGATGAGACAATGAGCAGCTGCATGTGGAATGAGCAGACTGGAGGACAAGGATGACAGTGCATTCAAGTGTAGATAAAGAGGTGATCTGTCGTAATTAAGAATGTAAAATTGGCCTGGAATAGTGTGTTTTATAGACAGGAAGCAGTGGGCTGGGCAGGCAGACAAACTACCCACACACCAACTACTGTCTCTTCCTCTCCACACACACACACACACACACACAACCTCCTCCGCTCTCTGCCATCAATTTCTTGCCTTGCTGAGGACTTAAAGCCTGCAGGCAGTTTAAAACATGAGGAATAGAAAAATATGGATGGATGGATGGAAACACAAACACATAGACAGAGAGAGAGAGACAGAGAGAGAAAGAATGGATCAGCCAGCAGTTGCTTCTCAGGGTGGGTCAGCAGTAACAAGCTCAACTGGTTAAGATCTAGGTTGGTCTAATTAAGCTGTGACAGTTCTAGAACGACATGTGTGCAAACTCACCTTGCTTTCCCTCAGGGTCAACTGTCCCTTCAGCTCACTGGTAGCCAGGTTAGGAATAGAAATAATTGCTGAGGGCTACATTAGCTTCAAGTCAAATGTTTAGGTTTAGTTTAGGGATAATTGTGGGTTAAAATAGTAAGATAATACGTATAGAATTTATTTTTAGAGCTTTGTTACTGGATAGCAAAATTGACAAAGACTTTGATTTTAACTTTCATGTTTTGTTTTGTTTTTTTAAATCTCAGAAATAAGACAAATAGAGGTATTTATTCAACATGGCCTATCACATCACTGTGAGTCATGGACTGTGCTATTTTTAAGTAAATCGTCTTGTTTGCTCGACAGGCTGAGGTCCTTAGGTGGGGAGCAAGAGAAAATGGGAGTGTGGTGTGTTGAGTGAATTATATCAGAATGGGTGCCATATCTACAGGGCTTTGTTTTAGCAGTTTTTTTCCATAATGCGAGACGTGTAGGTACAGCCGCCAGCGCCCCTGTTTCTTCCCCTTGGATTTTGAGCATGCAGATTAGTTTGTTGGTATCAGTTTTTATGTGTAAGTGTGGTTTGCATGGCGTTTTTGTGTTTTGTCTTGTTTTCATGTGTACACGTCTGTGTGTGTGCTTGGCTGTGCTTCTGAGTGTGTTTTGGCTGCCTGATTTGTGTGCCACTCCTGCTGTGACAGATGGAGCACAGCCCACGCCCAGATTAACAGCCCCACATTAATGAAATCAGGGTTCTGCTTGCGTCTATCTTTCTGTCCCTATCTGTTTCTCACTCCCTCCATGTTTTCCTCATCAGTCACTGTCTCTCTCTATTTCACAGCTTTGTCTTTAAACCAAGACCACAGTGAAGGAACTTTAGAGTTGCAACCAGGCGAGATGGGATGAGATATGAGCAGAGATAGGGAGGGAAATGGGTGGGTGGCAAAAGGAGGGATTCAAAGGAAACAAGAGACTGGGAAATAAAAGGTAAGGTGGATATGAAAATAGAGAAGCAATGGACATAAACAGTTTCAGAGGGACTGACAGTGAGTAAATCAGAATGACTTGCCTGTAGCAACGTCTGCACAGGAAAGGGAGGAAGCTGCTGTTGCTAGGGGAGAATAGCTAGACTAGATGGAAGAAGAGAGCTTACAGCATTATTCTCCATCAGCATAAACACCGTCACCATGACTCCTTCCAATGTCCTACTGCTTCACTGGAGGATGCAGTTTCCACAGCAACCATTCATGGCCCCTAATACTGGCAAGAGAGGGGAGGGGGGGTGTTGTATAGAGAGAAGTGCAAACATATGGTGTGGGACAAAAGGTACAGAAGGAGGGGGAGCAAAGTGGGAAAGAAAAAAAGCTGACTGAGGCATCAGGTGAAGGACAAGCTAAAAAAGGATTGCAGAGTCTTAAAGGAGGGAGGGATACGTTCAGAAAGCAAAAGCTGCATGTATGAGCCTTAAAAGGAGATAGAGAGCAGAGGAGTGTGTAATAGAACAAGAGTGACCTACATTCAGTGGGGCGGTGGTGTACTGCAGAGGTAGATGTACGTTTACTTGTTTCACTAAATCCCCAGATGCACGTTACAACTACAGCGGGCACCTGTCAGTGTAAAAGAGACTTAGGGATGAAGGCAAAAGACAATTTTCTCAGACTGTATGAACTTTTATATAACATTTCAAACCATGGTCTCATAAAATTAAGTTTGTCTCATCAGGAAAGAGCTGAAAATATAGAAAAGTTTGTTTTTATGTTTTTTTTCTTTGAAGTCCATTTAAACCTTGAAGCAGGATGTAAATAAGCAACAAGGGATGGACTATTTACTAAATGCTGCATGTCATATGTCATGGCTGCAGTCTTTTGGCACATCAGAAAGGTAAAACAGTCTGGAAGCTGTCAGTGACATTTCACTGTTTCTGAGTCCTTCCCTCCCATCTGTTTCCTAGTCTCCCGTTATTTGCTTTCCTTTATTGTCACTGTTTTTGTTCCCATCCAGCACTTTTTAAATATCTTGCCAACTCTTCTTCATTCTCTCCCAGGAGAATAAATCAATGTCTCCCTCTGCAAAGCACCTACATATACTGACATATACTCTACGCACACGGATACAAAGATAAGCCCAAACTCCCACACATACACTAACACTCTGTGTTATTTTTACTGTGGTAAGTCCTGTCACTTGGGATTGCTTGTGTCCACCATCTGCCACATGGTCCAGCTGGGAGCAGAGGACACGGTGCTTAACTGGCCATGAAACCCAAATAGGCGCATGCTATTATTTTATTATCTGGGAGACTGTGGCGCAGTAGGTAGAGGGGTCATTCACCAATCCTACAGTTGTTGGTTTGATCGCTGGTCACATGTTGAAGTGTCCTTCAGCAAGACACTGAACCCCCACTTAGTTTTTCCCGGTGAGCGTTGGCCACCTGCATAGCAGCTCCCTCAGTGGTGTATGAATGTGTGTGTAATTTTGAGTGTGAATGGGTAAATAAGAAGCAGTGTAAAGCGCTTTTAGTACCAACAGGTAGAAAAGCGCTATATAAGTGCAGCCCATCTACTAAAATTGTACACTCAAGTTTGCATGTAAAGAAGACATGCTTGCTCCTAGAAAACCTACAGCTCTCATAATTGTATTTGTACCAATGGTTGTTATTTGTTATTTTGATTTGATTTACTGTTAGCAGATTAGAAAAAATATGGAAATTTATGCAAGCAGCCAAATGTATTCTTCACTTCACCACCCATGCACAGCATTGGAAACACAGACACATGAATAAGAATTAGGTGTTGAGTAGACAGCTAAATCATATTAGGTTTTCATCAAAATGTACATATGCTGCACAGCACCCTAGCAGATACAGGTGCTGTCTACAGAAGGGTGTGGTCACAGCTGCCTTTCTGCTATCAAAACAGTCATAGATCTTTCCACCACTGCAGCATGGAAAAAATGAATCACATCTTCAGGGTCTTTTAAATCAATTTTTTCACTCCACCCACCCTCTGTTTTTGGGCGAGCATATCTGCATCTGTGCACTTCCTGGCCTCTCTTCTTCCTCCTCAGCTCGTTATGTAACGCTGCGCTCCACTGCGCTTCTGTCCAACTAGCCGACAGTAGGGCGAAACAAGTGGATGAATAAAGTAGACCTGGCAAAATGGAGCTTGGGTGATTTTAAGTGGCTGTGAAAACCTGGGGTGACACATGCAGAGATGTTGGATTGAAAACTCCAGGGGAAGATATGGAGAAAATCCAACTGCATATTAATAAATTATAGAGTATATTGGCTTGTGTCACTCTAGCATTTCAAACACAGAGGACTTCAAATGTAACAGTTGAGGGCAACAGTCATCACTATAAACCATCTTCGTCTCTAATGTGCCTTACAGTTATCACTGATAAATAAGCTGTTAAATACCCCGTCACATTAATGTTACCATAAACATTGATAGGCACCATTAACACTGTTGTCAATAACTTGGAGGGGCAATTGGTCACTGACTGAGATTTCATGCTATATTAGATAAAAGGTCAGAGGTAATGATAGGGGGCTGGTGGCAGGGAAACAGGAGGAGGGAGGGATCATTGTGTGGAGATAAGTGTTAGTGAGATAAGTTTTATGATTCTAAAGAAAAAAAATGTATAAAATGATAAAGTGATCATAGAAACATTTTTAAAAGTACATCAGAAACATCTTAAACCTGTGAAAACTGATATTTGCTTTTGATTTGCACCAATGTTACAAAGCCAGGCATACCACGTTATTTGTTTTCTGTCTTCTCTTTTAACCAGCGTAAGACACTGACCCTTTTAAGAGAGTCACCCTGTCCTGCCTTACCCTTTTCCATCTGTCTGCTCTCTTCGTGACTCATCACTCTCCAGGTTTTCTTTATGAATAGAAGTTTTTATGGGGGCACTGGTGTTTCATCAAGTTCCCACATTGAGATAGACAGGTCATTTCTTTGAGGCAAGTGAGTGGACACTTTAGAACAAAGCTTGGCCAGAACAGAAATTTCCATTTAGTGCTTTATTTTCTTCTTGTCTGCCTTGGTCTAAGATGATCAGGGTCATGTTTCTGCTTGAGGAGTCACATGAGGATGTTTCAACCTTGGGGAATGACTTTGGCCTTGTAAATGAATGTGACTTTTGCTGTCTCCGTGTCTTCTTGTGGATGATGCAGTGACTGGATCTAGCCTCTCCTAAGTCTCTTTGTCAAATTCTGTCTTCTTCTCTCTGGAGCTGTGTTGTCACAGTATATTTAAGCCTGAGATTTTTTTTCCTTTTTTTTATTTTGAGAAAAGTGATTTAAACGGATGACCCTCTGAATTCTTGTGTTCCCAGGGTGTCATTTTCCCAATTTATTCAAACAAATTAAGCATGGTAAACTGGAAATTCACAATATTGGTCTCCAGCTAAGGATTGCTCGTGTTGTTGAATAATTGTTTTTGAATGTTTTTAATTAAATGCTTAGTCTATATGATATAAGAAAATCCCAATTCCCTAAAGCCAAAGATATCATCTTCAGATTTCCCAACATTTCCCATCTAAAAAATGCAATTTCTCACACCCCAGTGTTCCATGCATGTTTGAAATGTCCTAAAAAAGGATCGCAAAATAGTTACATCGTACATTTAAATTTGTTTTAATTTTACAACTTAATAAAAAAAAATCATGAAATTAATTATATTACATTGTTTGCTTAGACTTGGGCAGTTTCTGTGTGTGTCTATGTGACTGATGAGGATTAAATCCCAAGCAGGAAACATCCTGTTTGCTATGTATTTTTCTTCTCACTGAGAGGAAATATTTTAAAATAGTAAAGTAAGTAATTGCCTATTACTTACTTTAAATATTGTGATACTAAACAAATTCAGTCATAACTAACTAGCACTAATGTGCTTTAGTTTGTGACTGAATTTGTTTTGATTAGTTTGAATTACTGCATGTATGTAACAAAGAAATTCAATATTGTAACAGTCAAATGCAAACTGATCAACTGCTTTTCTTACACATGCCGTGTATTGCTGCTTTTTATTGAGAATTTAGGTGTATACTTTAAGGTGTCTGTACCTATAGTCACTTTGTATCACCCAGTTTATTATCATTTTCAACTTATATCCAATACTGCATTCATAGCTCTTTCTTTATGATTGATTTTAGGATGACAACTAATTTGTAGAGTTGCAACATGCAAAAAAGAAGCCAGACAAGTATATTTTGGAGCTGTCTAAATAATAAAAGGATAATATCTTGCAGTCACCATTTCTTCCGGCTGGATGAGATCTGCTGAGACAATCTCTTGTTTGGAAAGAACTCTGAAAGAAATAAGAAAGAAAATGTGATTAAAGTGTGGCAAGTAGGTCATTACTGTGAGGAGAGAACCAACATGTTGGTATGGTTTGCTGTTAATCCTTTTTGTTTTAACATTTACTGCTGATATTAATAACATGATACATACTCCCAAATTGATGAAAAGCTGTGATCACTGCTTTGATGCGGTCAGATTTGTTGTATGTGATGTCAAAATACAACCTACAACCTGCCAGTGTCTCAATAATGACATGCTGGCTTTGAGTCAGATTTTCTTACAGAAAAATCTTGGCCATATTGGCATATGTTAAATGTTTTTTTGCATGTATGGGGTTGTTTTACTGAAATACACAGTTTTACTGCATGAGCTTTCTCAGCTCTTAACATAATAATGAAGGTTTTAGCCGAGAGGGAGCTTTTGATTCATTGCTGGCTTAGATGCCTCTTCTTGGAAACCTCCCATCAAGTTTTTATAGTGTGTCATGGCTGTTCATCACAGATACCTCATTATTGACCAATTAGATTTTTATGGACAATGGCTGCTGTGGAGATCAGAGTGATCAGAGATCCTTGCAGTTAATGTTTTAACACAACATGGCTGTATATAAAAGCAAAGGCCACGTTTGTTCTCTAACTTGCATTTAATTTGCAGCAGATAATTTTACAACGAGTAAGTTTGCCAATAACTAATATTTTGTAACCTTTAAATTACAGCTTTTAAAATTACTATTTAAAAAGCATTAAAAACAATGTTAGCAATTTTAAGGTTTTCAAATTAAGATTTGTTGTTTTTATAATTACTAATTTGTTTGATTTGTTTATCTGTGTTTTTGTTTTTTCGTTTTTTAGATGGTGAAGGAGGAGAGGTGTCCCCCCCAATGGGTGCTGGAGTAGACAGTAACAGCTGGCACTTTCGCTATGGACCCGGAGGTCCTGGTGCACCCCCACAACACCTAAAACCTGGCGAAGTTCCCCCCGAAGCATTCATCATCCCTGGCTCTCCCGCAATAATATCCATCAGACAGAACCAGGGAGGCGAGGACGACAAAAGTGATTTTATCACTTTTGGAAAGAAAGAGGAGGCCAAGAAGAAAAAGAAGAAGAAGAAGGAGAAGAAAGACAAGAAGGATAAGGGCAAGGATGACGGAGATGAGTAGAGGAGCAGAAAAAGAAAACGGCAAAGATGAAAAGGGTGTTGTTAAAACAGAGGTACCAACCAAAGTCCACTGGGCTAAAGGAAAAAATGGGGGGGAGGGAATCAACCTTCTAATTCAATTCTTTCCCTTATTTTCACTGATAACCTGTCTGTTATGAACCTGGCCTTACCAAGATTTAATTTGTCTTCAGGGTTAGGGTTTGCTGAGGTAATTTACTGATCTTGCCTTGATAAACAAAAAAATTATTATTTTTGTCCACGCCCCTATGTGCCTATAAACTGAGTCAATTCATGTTAGCCACCCTTTCCATCAAGAAAGGACAGCTTTTTTGTCCTTATCTTGACTTTGTCCTCCTCGAACCCACTGGACGCATTGGCACCTCTGTCTTACTCCCACCCCAATTATGATATGTAAACCATTCTCTCTGAGAGAAGATAAAAACTTTGGACAAGAACAACAAAAAGCTCTGTGCCAGCCAAGGAAAAGAACGACAAAGAAGATTGAGGCAGACGCATGCAGTCTGGAGCTGGACACACACTACTTGTAAATAGCACAGACGAGAGTCACTGAAGCAATGGCTAACATGAAACTGCTGCAGATTCTTCTGGTTATTACCAATAGTGTTTCCTGAGATTTCATGAAACTACATGCACACGCACACGCATGCTCACACGTTCTAACGTGCAAACACAAATACACCTACCATGACAGAGTGGAGACAGAAAGCACTTGAGTCGTTAAAAGAAGGAGAAATGAAATGAAGAAAAGTAAATCTACTGACATCAAGGAAATGTGCTTAAAACTAGACACTGCAAGCTTTTTGTCCTGCACAGTCGCCTCTACAGTGCACATGTGTACATCAGCTCTCTCAGGATGGAAGCAGCATCCGTCGCAATCACTCTGTATTTGCTCACTGCATTCGAAGGACACAGAGAGCTTCATCTCCAGCCAGAATCCCAACTGAGGAATACAGAGAGTTCCGGAAAGATGGAGAGATGGGACGATAACTCTCACTCCTCCTTATGATCACACAGGGGAGAGTCCAGCTGAGCTGGCTTGTGACTACACTTTCAGTTAGTGGATTCTGATGAAACAATACAGAATATTCAGAGTCTTGAGATTTTGATGAACACCTTCTGCTCTCCCCCTGCTGCAGCAAAAGCCTAACGCTTTCTGCATTGAATGTTTGTTAGCAACTAGTCCTACCAGATACCTTGAGTTTACAACTGCTCATCTGCTTGTACTTGCCCCAAGCTGCCACGAGCCATCCTCTCCTCCCTCAGCTTCTTTCTTCCCCTCAGTCACCCATTTCACTGACTGCCTCTTCATGTGCTGATGAAGTTGAACAATTTTCATTTATTCTCTAAAGAGACTAACTACAACATACATCAACATTTTATATTATTTTCTTCCTTGTAGCTTGAACTGCTCTTTGCATGTCATACCCAGCCCCGTTTACCCTCAGGCAATGTCCCCAATCCCCGACTCTCAGGACTGATCCTGAGAATGGCCTGTTCTGAACATTGTGGTGTGCTGAGAACAGCATGGAGTAATGTGGATGAGGCCTGGGGAAGCCCAGCTGAGTGTCTACACCCTGAAGCTTTGTCAGATGTCTCTAAGTGCAAAACGGTTCAGTGCTTTTAACTTGTGAATACTACAGTACACTGTTCATTTCCTGTTTGGAAACACTGATGAGAGGGGACCAGGTGGGATGAGGCGAATTACAGGGGTAGAGTACAGTGATAAAGTGAGGAGACAGGTGCCATGGGCTGGCCCTGCTTCTCCACTAACATCACAACAACAATGTTCTCTAAATTGATTGTTTAGGATTGTTGAGTCATATATTAGCTTTACGTCCGCTGTAAGTGTAGCGTAGGCTTTTCATAGATTGTTTCTACATTGGTAATTGAAATCTGCTAAAATATGGTCATCTAGGGACTCCTATCCCACAACTAAATCCCACCAACCCTCTCTCAGGAGGTTTCGAAAAAGGGGCACATACATGCCTCAAGACCTGCTTCTGTTGGTGCCCCTCCCCTGCCTGTAACTTGTTGCCACGTCCCCAGAGTTTTGCGGCTCAGTATGACGTCACTCCATTAAGTGGCTGCTGCATGTACTGCTCTAAGGAAACACATACTATATAGAGAAATATATATATAAATAGATAGATGGCTATGATTTTATTCTTTTGTAATATCATTTTTCTTCATTACTTGCACAGAAGATATTTGTATGTACTTCTGTCTCTGCCAAACATCTATGTACTACAGTCTTCACGCTCCACAGATGTTGTATGACATCCACTAAACCTCTTTAGATATTTGTAAATGCTATAGTGTGATACCTTTCAATGCAAGTTTATTATTTTTCTTTTACCAAATATGATTTTTGCTTTTAAGAACAAGCAAAGCAAGAAAAAAAGGAAAAAAAATGTGTCTGGCTTTGACATGACGATCTTACTAGCACTGTAATATTGTAACTGAAATATGTCTGATCCTATGATGAGCTATCACTTCCCTTTCACTATTAAAAAAGGAAAATGACAGAAAAAATACTCCAGTGTAACATAAAGGTATATGTATTGTATGCTTGTGTTTAGTGAGCGTTCATGCTGTCATTCTTTCCCAATGTATGGTGGTAAACTATGGTGGCAATGTGCTGTCCTAAATGGATCAGCCCAGATCTGTTGTAAAACCCTTTTTTTGTACATCCGCTCATTAACTGTAACAGTGACGTAGTGAATTTCATTTATTTCATTTATTTTCTGACTTTTTTTAATTTTACCTAAATGGATACAGTGGTAATGTGTTTTGTTTATAAATCACTAATAAAGTTTTCTTTCTTAAAAACAATTTGAATTTATCTTCTTGGGGCTGCTTCTTTGTACGTCTTTTTTTTTTGTGGTAGGTATTACAGTGCAAATGGTAATTAATAGACTGCTAAAGATGAGGGGGAAAAAACTAAATATATAGAAAATTATAACTTCTGATACAAGTAATGTAAGAAGTACAAGTTTCATTAAAACATAAACTCTAATGAAAGCCTAAATTAGAAGGCAGTATAAATTACCTTTGTACAAGAGTATAGTCATATGATTAAAATAAAAGGGCAGATCCTCATTGATGAGGGCAGGACTGACAATTTACTTGCTCACATCCTGCTACTTTCTTTGCACTGATAAGCAATCTAAAAGGCTCATTCCCTGCAGAGTTGAAACCCACAAGCAGAATGACCTGCCCACAACTGAAAGCCATGGCCACAGATGGTCTGAACAGTCCCTTGTGAAAGAAGGCTCCCAGATGCAACATAATTTAATAGAGTGGCTAAAGAGCAGATTTAATGGATCCCAGTGGATGCTGGGAAAAAAAAAAATCACAATGGACATCAGTCACATTGCCCTAGATAAAATGCAACATTGGTAATCAATAATCTATTCAGTCATCTACTCAGTCAGCTAACTGTGATTTCCTGAATGGTCTACTAAAGCTTTAGAAAATGTATGTTTTATGGAAAAAAAAAAATATCTGCCAGTTTTGTGGATGAGAATAGAACATTTGAATATTGTCTGTATGTAATGAAGTCTGCTTCGCTCCTGTTTTGCCTTTAAGGGGAAACAGGGACGGTAAGAGAGGTTCAAGAGTTCATGTTTTTTTTTTTTTTATGCACCTCACGTCACTCTCTCTAGGAGACAGACAAAATGGTTTCTATGGTTACAACCCTGGGGAATAGTCTCTATGGCAACAGCCTTATATTTAAACACAGGAGGGTCAAAACAGTGGGTTGTCCAGGATGAGCACACGTGATGTGTCCTTTTATAAGGCACAGGCAACACAGGTTAGCTAGGTGCTGATTTCATGAATGCATTAAATGCATCACTGAGTCTTAACTGGTGTTTTACTGCTAAGAAGGGCACATTTATGGAAGAACAACACATTAACAAAAACCACACATTTAAAAACACCCCCACATTTAAAAGGCATACAGTTGCATATTCCCATGAGCATTTCACAAAATGTGCACTGGTCTTTCTGGATGCTGGCTCATTTGAGTTATACAAACAAATTAACAAATAAGCAAACTGGCTCAGTGTACTGAAAAGCAGCCTGCAGTGTTTGGGCTGCAGAGCAGTGAATATCTGGCTAATGAATATGGATATGCACCATGGCAGAGTGAATAGAGCCATACACAATAAGCAGCGGGCCACTGTCTTCTCTCTCTGTCTCTATCTCTCTCTCTCCAAAAGATGTTCTACACAGAGAAAAAAGTAAACGAGCTTAGACACAACATAGGCAAAGACTGACCTTTCCAGTATGCAGTAGGGAATGCTATGACTGATGGACAGCAGATACTGAAATAATATAATAAAACAAAACCATACACAAATGAGGTGGTGTAACAACATGAAATGTCTTTAATGGAATTATTAAAATTAAAACATATGCAAAATGACACTATCCTGTAAGTGAATTCTGCATGTGTTTGTCTTAGTTGGTGTGATGGCTGCCAGCTGCAGTGACTCAGCAAAGTCATCATCCTGCTCAAGAAGGCAACTGGGGAGACTTAGAAGCAGCCAGGGCAAAGATGGAGATAAATGTGCACAATAATTTTGCCCTATAGCAACAAGAGCGCTACACAATTGTAGGGAGTTAGTGTGTGTGAGTAAGGCCAAGAAGTTAGTGAAACAGGGCGAGACAGGCGCTAGAAAATTAAATACATTTTTTTCAGTGTGTTATGATTATTGCAAATGATCTGAATTACCTTACTGGTAGCAGAAATACAAATGAGTAATTCCTAACCAAGTGCAAATTTGGCCTTGACATTTGGGCTTGTTTTTGTTAAAGAAAAGAATCTAAGCATTATAAGTGGACTCTTTACAGTCTCATTCATTTTGAGAAGTATCAAAATATAAGCCCAGCATTTGATCAGATTAACAAAAAAGAGGTCATTTTCTAAACTGTACTTTGTATTTAGCATGAAGGCAGATTTTCAGATTGTTTTGACTAACCTAAAGAGCCCTGATCGCATTTTCAGGCGTTTCGGTTTGCGTTACAAGACAAGCAAGTCCACAGAAAAATGTGTGAAGATGTAACGGTTGAAATGTTGGACTACATGTACCGTGATGCAACGCCTGCAAGACGTGGGATTTCATTAGGATCAGTCGTTCATTTTACTGAGGGATGGTCGTGGTTGTTGTTTTTAAATGTGCCAATCAATTTGACCTACGTGCGTTTATAAAACGACGACGCTTGTGGGATGAAATTTTACATCATGATGGGAGGATTAGTGTTAGATGTCAAAGCTCGGGAGGAGATTGAGGGCACGTGAAGTCTGTTTTCCGTACATCCGCTATTCCTTCCTAAGCCGGTTTAAACCAGGTCATGTCTTGTGATGCTTAATCTGACCCCTGTTTTACCCAGTTAACTCTACTTCACCAGTTTAGTAATCTGAAGTTTGCCATCGTGAAGTATATTGCCTTTTTTGATGCATTCACATCAGCTGGGCTTGTTCTGCCTGCAGGAGTGCTGAGCACAAGGCGCCATCTGCCGGTCAAAATACCACAACACAATTGGGCACAGTAGCAGAACCACAACCGTGTCAGAAACCCAGTTCTTGTAAAGGAGTTTGTCAAATTCTGTTTGAATTCACTCAGTTTATCATAACCAATTATAAAATAAACGAAAATGCCATTAAAATGAAGACTTTTATATATTACAGCATGATTTAGTGCATCTTAGTATATCTCTTCACTCAGTGTGATAAAAGAAATAAGGAAACAGTCGTTGGACTTTCACAATAAAACACCTGAGCGTGTTGGAAATACAGCATCGAATAAGCTCCTGATGTCTGGGGTTTTTTCCCTGATACATACTGGCTGAGACCTATGTAGAACTTTAATAATTACGAACAAACTATCTAATTAAAGTTCAATAATGTCTTGGTACTTATAACATACATGGACTGGGAAGACTTCTGGTCAGCCATCTCAACTCTCCTGACACACTTGATCACCTATGTCACCGTTAGTTGCTGTTTAATGTCAATGTACACAGTAACTTTCACTGTGCAACGGCATATATATTACACATGACTGGACAATGTGCTGCCTGTGGTAACACTACAGGTAAGTTAGGCAGTTAGCATTCTCTTTCCTGATTAGTTAAGATAAATGTAAGGAGGGCCATGAAACCAGACTTTTATTATCACTCGATAAAAGGATTTTCATTTATTTTATTGTATTTTTTTGTTATACACATTTATTAGATGTGCCTATTTATCTCTGTCGTTATTTGGTGTTTGTGAGGATTACGTTCAGTTTGCTACTAGATGTTAAATAAACTCAAAAAAGTGCAAAAGTGGATTGTTGGATTTGCAAAATACAAGGTTGTTTGACGTACAAAAATATAACAAGTTTCGTTATGTTATGATTCATTCTTGTTTGTTGGGAATGAGTGAAAGAAAATTCAGCAACTGTTCATCCAATGAGAATGAAGCGCCTCAAACCAACGAGTCTCTACTGCGCATGATCATCAACCCCGGAAATGCAAAGGTCGAAGAAGCGGGAAATTAAAATTGATGAGGAAGTTGCGCATTTCAATTCTGTATTTCATCGCTAGACATCCTTGAACTTAGTGGTAAGTACAAAATGTAATTATTACTGTGGGACTGGTGATTAGTAAAAATAGTTATTGGACGCTTCTTGAGGTTTTCTTTTAGTGGATTTATTTTGTCAAAATTGAACGTTAGCTTGAAACACCGTTTTACCGTCTGTACGAGTTCGTTAACCGAGCTCCTTACATAATCCGAACCAGTTGTTTTTTAATGTCTGTGTTAAAGTTATTTCTGATACACATAGACGTAAAGTAACCTCAACCTTTGACCGTATTTAACGGTATAATTTGGGTCCACTGACAAACGTTTGGTACCGAAACGCCGTATATTCGTGTTGAGTAAATCTTTAGCGGTACTTTTTTTTTTTTTTTTTACATCCAAACATCTCACTTTACGGATTTTCTGAATACCACACAATTTAAAAAATGAAAAGTCATACAATCAAATGCCCTGTAGTGTCCTAATAAATGTAACTGAAAGTTATGGTAGGTACAATGTTTTATGCCTGGTGGAAATTAAGTGAATATATCATTTTTTTTCTTTTAGAGCTGCACAAACTCTGCTCTGTTTGTGTGCACATTATACATGGTATTTTTTTCATAAAACACTAACATCACTGATTTTTCCCTTTCAGTGATATGTGCGTGGAAATGCAGGCATTGTTACAGAGGACAGGTGTAGGTATAAATTATTAAAACATTGTAAATCTGTCAATATAACAAAAGTGGCCATCAGTATCTTTGTCTATATTTAAATTGTTTATGTACCTTTTTAAGACATGGGCTGCACAGAAAGCTGCTTGAGGGAATTATGCCAGTGGAGCTTGCATGTTTAGAAATAATTCACTTTAGACAACCTTAACAATTTGTCCAAATTCAAATATAAATGTGGAGATAAAAACTAATCGTTCTCACCTCATTAGTCTCACTGCTCCAGAGGATGACTGGCATGCATCTCAAGAACTAGCTTGTTGTAGCCTCTGTCCATTTTGGTTAATCCATAGTGGAGGGGGCAGGGCAGGGGTCCTTGATAACCAGGATAGAGATCAACTAATCTATATCATGTCTTGTATTACAAACTCAGTAAACAATTCCAGATATACAGGAAACTGTTTTTTTTTTTTTACAAATTGCTTATGATACCAATTGGTGACAAATTATTTAAATGTTTTTCAGATTAATAAGGAGTTCATGCTGTAACCCTACTGTCTACATTCTTCAGTGATCGATACTGACCAGAATTGATGGAGATCTCCTGGTGCAACATTGGGGCAGTTGTAAGAAAAATATGACACTTCGAGATTGCCATTTCTAAGGTTTGTGTTGTGTATTTTTTTTTTTAATAAAGCTTACATCATCATTCTCAATTTTTGTTTTAAGCCTCGTCTTATATTTAACCTTTTGATTCTACAGGATGACACTATACATACCAGAACAGCTTACATCCTTAAGCCTACCTGAATCAAAACCATAAGAACAAGCTGTCACTGAGAAGGAATATATGGTAAGTTACTGAGAAAATAGTTTGCTTTTCACATACCCTGAAGTTTTGCTAAGTCTTTTCATATTTGTGAAGTTTAGATTTTTTGTGGAGTTGTTCTGGAGTGCGTAGTCAGAATTTACCACCCTATGTAAAATGAATAATGTGGCCAAAACATGAACCACCACTGCTTACACTGCACTCCAGTACAACTACACTACCCACTTTGACCTCAGTAGTGAAAACATAGTAGAATTACTTAAACCTGTCTGAAAATTTCAACCTAAAAACTGAGAAAATATAACCTAGTAAAAGTACAATTCATGCAGAGCTGCTGCCTTAGATTGCACAGGTGGTCATTATGGTATGGTTAGACAATGAGTTGGATATGGAATGAGGGCACAGGTTTCTGGATGTTTTCTTCAATAGTTATCCAATGAATACTTAATTATTAAGTATTAATTTCATTTTCATTTTATATGTTTGTCTTTCTATCATTACTATATCTGAATGTTTGCTTTCCACAAGGTGCTCTTATTAACTGTTGCCTTAAATTCTGCCCTTGCTGTCTGCATCTTTCTGCACCTAATATTATATTTCTTGTTAACATGACTCCTTTCATAATCATTCCTACAGAGTTCAGATCCTAACACACAGTCCCATGAAGCAAGCAGTAATGGGGAGTATACATGGTACTGAAGGATGGTTTACTGCCTGACGATTACCCACAGGACTTTGGTGTCGTAATTTAACTTCTGAAACATGTCAGAGGCTTGGGGAACATGACAATGACTTGTGCTCTTTTATTTGGACCAATTTGCTGTTTGGACGTATGCTGCCCACCAAAACATAAATGCACATTTTGATTCCTGCCGAATATTTTTCTCTGCCATCCATGGTACAGTTCCTCAAAAACAAGCTTCAGGAATAGGTAAGCTTCAGGAATAGGTAAGCTTAAACAAGACTGCTTTCTGGAGTTCTGCAAGATTTGTTTTCTTCATGTATGTGGAAAGCTCTGTTATTTTTGGCAAAATTCATCATAGATGTCTCGACTGTGAGCTTAAATAAGACTGCTAAAAGTTAAAACAAATAACCAAGTGTTTCTTTTTATTTTCTTCCCCCACTGGAGAATTTTTTAAAATAGGAAGTCTGATAATTAACAGAGTACAATATGGACTGAAGCAGTGTTGAAGCAGCTGTTATAAAGGCATTTGGGTCTATGGACCATTTCAAACTGTTGTTGCATTCTAGCATTTATCTTGCTTCATTTGTAAGTTCACTTTTATGTTGGGCAGGTATTTCTGAAAAGGTTAGTGTTTCAGTGGCTTGTTAGAAATTTCAAAAACTTGAAAGACAAATCTAGTAACATTGCTTTTTTGTCTCAAAGGGTCAAGATTGTATTGGTGGTAAACAAAAATGTGTGAAAATAAAATGTTAAATTGGTGTATGTTTTCTGTGCTTTTATGTAATTAGCTGGTGTCAGAGTGGAAGATGCTCAGGATACAGTGAGGTGGAAACGGATGATTTGCTGTGGCGACCCTGATGGGAAAAGCCGAAAGAGTAGTAGTAGTGAGTCTTTGTTAACTTCATGCTTTCTATTGCGGTTGTGTAAAACAAATCTGAGACAAGATGACATTTTAGGAAAACTACGAAAAACCATATTAATTTATTTAACAATAGTGAATTTAGGAACACTGACAAGAAATCAACTAGTTGTCTTGAAGAGGTTTACTGATGTAGAGTGAATTAGAAAGAAAATATGAGACTAACAAAAAACAAACATTTGGATACAATAAAATGCTAAGCAATTAAATGAACATGTTTCAATCAATTTGTACCCACAACAATATGTAGTGTTTAAATAACATGTTCAAGACATACTTTATTTACTTGTTTGGATTAGATGCACTTAAGGTGCTATGATAAAATCATGTTCATTGAATTTTATTTTTTTGAGTATAGTGATGATGCTATTCGCCAGAAAACACTTTTGCTATGATGTAAAAGTGTTTTTATCTCATTTAAACCAATATACACACCTTAAATAACATATTTATAACAATATGTCTAGATATCTTTTTATTTAGTGCTTTTGTCACAAAAGTGAGAGTTCTAAACATGGTTCTTGTTTTCACATATTTTTCCTGTTAAATTCAATATTTCTTTGTCCTTTGCCTCAGGTCATCCTGTTTCCCACAAATGCATCACATCACCTGAACTCCTGTTCCAGAGTATCTCTGACGAGAGGTTCCTTCAAATTAGAAAGACAACAACACCTAGGAGGTATGAACAGAGATAGAAAGAGAAAAAAAATGAGTTATAAACTTGTAAAAGTGAAATGCTTGGCATAGCTACTGTATTGGATTGTATTAGATTGTACAATCCAATGCCCCTCTGTTTCTCATCAATTGCCCTAAAAAAGAATTTAACCTACATGTAAAACACAGAATATGATCAGCTTCTGATGCAGTGCATTATAATTGAGGAAATCTACGCACATCTAGTCAATTAAATGTGTTTTATAAGTTCACTCAATTATGACTAATCTTCACCTTATAATAATAACTGTCACTGTAAAATGTAGAATATTTATAATACACAGTTGCACGCCCACAGTTTGAAGGGTGGATTGAGATAACTGTACTCCAGAATTTTTATTTGTAAATTGAGAACAGTGAGTGGAGACTTCTGAAAAAACAGCATGCAAAGCAAAAAGGTAATTAATGCCAACAAGGTGACTAAAAAGTAAATCTAAAAAGCACCATGGTAAGTAACAACAAGAAAAAAAAATTACTAAATTACTAAAACAAGGAGTTAGAAAAGTTATTTAACATAAAAAAGTAGTAGACTACTTTGACAGAAAGCATATTAAGTCAAAGCTGATAAGTAGGTTGCACAAAGTTATGTGACTTGTTGAAAAAACAAAGACGCAAAATGATAAAAGCTCTGGTCGTTCAGAACATACTAAAGCAAAAAGGAAAAGGGCAGATTGCAGAACAAAAACATTGACGCCATCTATAACATGAACGAACTAGATATTCCAGCAAAGCATGTTTGTAGATAAGAGCCTAAATAGCATTGTATGTTGTCAATACCTAACAAGGGTGGCAGGCTGGATGAAGGGAAACTGAACAATAGCAGGGTGGAGCTTAATGTTTGTGCATGTGGCCAGACTGAGGGCTGTGTATGTGTGTAAACCTGAAAAGACAGCAAACAAGTGAAAGAACAAAACAGAAACAAAGTCTAAGATCAGGATCACGACAGCTTCTCCCATCAGATGTTGTTGTTCACCTTTGCTGATCCTTTCTGTGTATGTTGTTCAGTACAGTCAAGTAGTTTCTGTCTTTTTTCAGGACATTACCAGTGACGTATTGACTTCGATTCCATGTAGCTTAGCTGTCTGTTTTTTTATGTTGATTTAATATACAAAAAAAAGAAAAAACAGTCCAGTTTTCACAAATAAAACATGCGGCTGAAACCAAACAGTTACTCAGCTATTCATTGTTTAAATATAAATCTAAACTCTGGTAGCAACAATCACCTGTCAGTCACATGTTGCTATTCTTTGAGAAGAGACACAATTTGGGTGAGTTGATACAAATTTATATTTCCTGTCAGCATATTAACAGCAATTAAGTCATTTCACATCCTTAAGATAGGCAACTAAAAGAGCTTCTTGGTTCACAGCCAATCAGGTCTTGATGGTTTTGCAACTCTTCTCGTCCCAGCCCTGAGGATCTCTCAACTTTTTCAAAAGGCAAGTATTTGCCTTGTTGCCCCTTGTTGCCCCTTGTTGAAAGCCACCTGAACCAGCAGGCAAAAAGCAACAAGACTTATTTAGTTTGGCTCACAAGAATATGTTCATGATGCCAATTTTTGTTTTGGGTATACTCATAACAAGTCCATACATTATGTATTTATTGTACAATAATACATAAAGGTTCCAATTTGTATCAGACAGGATGAAATCCCACTGCCCACAGTAAGATAGAGCAAAAAGAAGAAGCCAAGGAGAGTGAAAGAAGCAGCTTCTCTCCACCAGAAGCTTAGATTATTATTCTCTTATCCAAAACGACATCACCACAACAAGAACTTGTTTATCATTAAATGTTCTGAGAACTGATCAATTCTGGGACTCTTGCAAGGTCGTCTGCTAAGCTTGGTGGAATCAACATAGCATTAGCATCTTGCTGCAAACTCCATAAAAAAGTTACCTGAGTCAATCAAGTACCACTTTTTTCCCTTTTTAACTTATAAAACGTGCTGTTTACTGAGAGAACGCTTGTATTCTAATCCTCACAGTGCTGCAGAGTTGGTGGAGTGGCTGTGGGTATAAAGCCCACCATTTCTGTTTCAGGGGCATGTTTGATCACACCAGTTGCTTTGGGGAAATGCTATCATTATCTTCTTTAGTACTACACTAATATAATTTAATTCAACTTTATTTAAATATTGCCAATTTAAACTAAGTCATCTTTAGGCAATTGACATAATAAAGTCAAAAGTATGCAGTTACGTAGAGGAAAGAAGAATTCCCAAACCATAGGCAACATCGGAGAGGAAAAACTACCTTTAACAGAAGAGACCTCCAGCAGAACCACCTTCCACCTCCAGCTGGGCAGCATGGAGGTGAAAGGTGGAGAGAAAAAACAAGAGAGCAAGCAGAAGCAACAACAAAGCCGGGAACACCCGCAGAAGGGGACACCTGCATTGTCCAGTATGTATAAAGTTCAGTTAAAATTTTGCTGTTTGTGTACACAAAATTTTAGTTTCAGGTCAAGCTTCATCATAAAAGGCTAACTAGGAACTTTTGCTCGTGCAAAATGCTACACATACATGAAGAAATCTCTGCTGGTCCAGTTAAAGAAGTACAATATTGGTTAGTAAATTAAGTTAAGTTCTATTTTATGTAACAGCTTGAAGATCACTGCGATATTGATATACAAGACATTGTCTGCACTGTGGCAGCCCAATATGACAATGTGACCAATAGCTTGTTAAGATAAAAAAGTTCTTGATTGTTATAATAGCTTTTTCAGAAGCAATGTTCACCTCATGTCCATGTTGATATGCATGAAACTTTAACTGTTTTAGGTTTATTTTGTTTTGTTTTTTTACAGTTTCTTGACTAAGCAACATCCTTTATTGATACATCTCTGACTTTGACACTGGGGCTACACTGTGGAATGCAGAAATAGTACCTAGCTCATTTGTACACCCTGAGGGATTAGTAGGGGTGCTGGATAATGGCATTAGCATGTGCTGCTGGTCGACACAAGAATATTAAGCAAAAACAGCAAAAGTCAGGCAGAACAGCTGGTGTTTGTTTACAGTGTGGCTTAATATTAGCCATGGAAATTTAAGCCTAGTATAAGGCCATAGCTTCCAGAAGGATGCTACACTAAGTAGTTGATCAAAACCTAATTAATTCTGAAGTAAGTTCTGTGTTTCTGAGTTACAGGAAAAAGTTGTTTCTTGTTAGCCAGTGGATTAAGGCTACACACTACAATATCATAATTTCTATTCATTCAGCTGGTGGGTGAATTGCATTATGTTTAATGCATCAGGTTTTGGGAAGGAAGAATGCATAGCTTAATAATATTTCTGATTCAGATTTTCTTTTAAGATCTGTTAATCTAAGAGTCAACTACATTATGGAGTAACAGAACAGGAATGCAGTTGTGCTGTTATATAGATTCAATGCATTCCTTGTGTGCTACTGTGAAGTTCTGTGTGGTTGTTTCCACACTGGTATAACCTGGAGTCTAACTGTGGTGTTTGAATTATTAGTCACAAATGAAATTTATGTTTAAAGGTTAAATATCAACTGACATGGTACAGATGGTTCCGTAAATCATGTATATTAAATGAATAAATTTAACAATAAAATCGAACAAACAGATAAACAACTATTTTTGTAGCGTTGCTTAAACCCACTGACATGCTACGATGTGAATGTCATGGTGTCTCTGTCCATGGCCCTGAAACAACGAGCGCAACTGAAACTTATTGTTAAACATCTGACGTTATTATAAACTATAGTCACTGATAATACAAAAAAATGTTGATACATTTTATTTGACTCACAGTAATATATTAATAATATTTCTTTCACAAATACCTACAACCCATAATTATACATTATTGGGCTCCCAATAACGATTGTATTAAACGGTAAATTAAATACTTTTTTTCGTAATATTATTTAATCGATATGTTATTCAAATGGACATAGGTCAAGCTTATTCACCACAGGCATATTATGTGTGATAAGTAGAATGGTTCCCATGTTCAGTCAGTATTGGAGGGGTGTTGAGATGTATTGTTCTTCATCAGTGCAGCATATAGAATGTTGCCTAGACAACAATTAAATATTAAATATCCCCAGATACTCTCATTTGATTACTTATTTGTATGCAGACATGGCCCAAGACAGATTTAAAAATAAATGGGGCAGATTGAGGCGTTGTCAAGAACACTGCAGATACGGAAGTGTAGAAAGTAGAAAGCAACTCATGGTGCCGCTGTGGGCTAATACAACACAAAAGGAAACATCTCCACCCACCGATTCAGTACTGAATGCTCTGCTACTTTATCAAAAGAATCTCTTTATTCCACCAGTATTACGATCCCGATCCCGGTTTTTGGATAAATATATTTATCTGAATTGGTTTTTTTTGGGTACATTTTTTCCTGGACAGGAGTTTGAACCAGTGGAGGACGTGCTTTATTCCGAGGATGGAGTACAAAGGATTTTCAGCGTTAAGGCCGATTTTCTGGTTCGCTGTCTTTATTATAACGCTGCGCCTCGTTTGTGGTGATCTGAGTTATTCTATTCCCGAAGAGATGAGGCGCGATTCTGCAATTGGAAATATCGCCAAAGATCTTGGTGTTGATCTGAGGACATTAGCTTCACGACATGGCCGTGTTGATTTTGAAGGATCTCAAAGGCGCTTCTGTGACATTAAAATGAATACTGGGGATTTGATCACATTGGAAAGGATCGACAGAGAAAGCCTTTGTGGAAAGAAGCCATCGTGTGTTTTAAAGGTAGATCTGGTTTTAGAAAATCCACTAGAGCTTCATCGTTTAAGTCTTCATATTCAAGATGTAAATGACAACTCGCCAAAATTCAAGAAAAATTTGATTGAAATGGAAATAAGCGAATCAGCAAACAAGGGTAACCGATTCTCTATTGAGGAGGCCCACGACGCAGATGTAGGTCAAAATGCTGTTCAGAGGTATATCCTGCAGAAGAATGACAACTTTATTCTGGCTGTTGACAGTAACAAGGTTGAACTCGTATTGGAAAATACACTCGATCGAGAGAAACAAAAAGAGCTTAATTTGCTTCTCACAGCTTTGGATGGAGGTTCTCCTCAGAGATCAGGTACCGTAGTTATTCACGTCACTGTACTGGATGCTAATGATAACGCTCCAGTGTTTAGCCAGGCCGTTTATAAAGCCAGTCTTCCTGAAAACTCTCCTGTAGGTACCATAGTTATGACTGTTAGTGCTACAGACGCAGATGAAGGAGTGAATGGAGATGTGACGTATGATTTTGGACACGTATCTGATGACAATGCAAATGTATTTTCTATTGATCCCAAAACGGGAGAAATCAGAGTAACTGGTGTGATTGACTTTGAAGAAACAACATCTTTTGAAATGAGAGTGGAATCTAAAGATGGTTTAGGACTGACGTCATACGCTAAAATTTTAATAGATGTTACTGATGTTAATGATAATGATCCAGTGATTTATCTGAAAACCCTTAATAACCCCATACCTGAGAACATGCCATCTGGTACAGAGGTCGGAATTATTAACGTGCAGGACAGAGATTCAACGAAAAACGGACAGGTTCGCTGCTCCATTCAGCAAAATGTCCCTTTTAAGTTAGTTCCTTCCATCAAAAACTATTATTCTCTGGTGACCACTGGACAACTGGACCGTGAACTAGTGTCTGATTACAACATTACAATCACTGCCACTGACGAGGGCTCTCCACCTCTGTCCTCCTCTAAAACTGTTCAGTTGTCTGTAGCAGACATCAACGACAACCCACCTGTGTTTGAGGAACAGTCGTACAGCGCATATGTGACTGAAAATAACAAAGCTGGATCCACTTTATGTTCCGTCACTGCTCGAGACCCCGACTGGAGACAGAACGGTACAGTGATTTATTCTCTGTTACCTGGTGAGGTGAACGGTGCCCCGGTGTCCTCCTATCTATCAGTGAACGGAGACACGGGGGTGATCCACGCTGTGAGGTCGTTTGATTATGAACAGTTCAGGAGTTTCAAAGTCCACGTGATGGCCAGAGACAACGGTTCTCCTCCGCTCAGCAGCAACGTCACCGTCAGTGTCTTCATATCGGATGAACGACAACTGTCCTCAGATCCTGTACCCCGCCCCGGAGGGCAACTCCTTCATGACCGAGCTGGTCCCCAAAGCTGCGCACGGAGGATCTCTGGTGTCCAAAGTGATAGCGGTGGACGCGGACTCCGGACAGAACGCCTGGCTGTCCTATCACATAGTGAAATCCACTGATCCGGGACTTTTCAGTATCGGTGTCCACAGCGGAGAGATCAGGACACAGCGGGACATTTCCGAGTCTGACAGCATGAAACAGAACCTTATTGTGGCAGTGAAAGATAACGGACAGCCCCTCTCTCTGCCACCTGCTCCATGTTGTTGCTTATTTCTGATAACTTGGCTGAGGTGCCGGAACTGAAGGATATTTCTTATGATGAGAAGAATTCCAAACTGACCTCTTACCTGATCATCGCTCTGGTGTCTGTGTCCACCTTCTTTCTGACCTTCATCATCATCATCCTGGGTGTGAGGTTTTGTCGCAGGAGAAAGCCCAGACTGTTGTTTGACGGAGCAGTCGCCATCCCCAGCGCTTATCTGCCTCCTAATTACGCAGATGTTGACGGCACAGGAACTTTACGCAGCACTTACAATTACGACGCGTATCTGACGACAGGTTCTAGAACCAGTGACTTTAAGTTCGTATCATCTTATAATGACAACACACTGCCTGCTGACCAGACTCTGAGGAAAAGTCCATCAGACTTTGCTGATCCGTTTGAACATTTGGAAACGTCTGTAGAGGTAGGAGTAATCAAAATCAATTAACTTATTTAAACTAGTTATGATTTTCTTCTTTTCTTCTCTCTGTTCATGATTTACCTTGTTTCATATTTAATAGGGTGGCCAAAATATTACAAACACATTTTAACATAATGCACGGAATTATGACTCGACTTTCCATTTTGAGCCTAAAAAATGTATAATTATCACCTTTCTAACAGTTTCAACACTAAAACCTAAAAACTGTAACTTTGCAAAGGTACAATTCATGCCAGGACCACTATTCTGGATTACCTTCAATTGCACAGGTGGTCGTAATGTGATGCCTTACTCGTGTATGATTTTGCCTGTTTGCCATTTTGCACCTTAGTATTTTTGTGAGTTTACTCCTAATGATTTCAGGGACGCTGTCCATGGTACTGTTAGTTTCCCCTCGCTCTGATCTCATAAACACAGAGTTTTTTTTCCGGTTTGTTTAACCTTGCTGCCTGACTTTGAAAAAACATAACACATACGTAAGTGTCGCTGCAGCTACTATACAATTATTAAATAAGACAATAAAAAACACTTTCGATTACGAGGAACTGTTGCTCCTTACTTGAGCGTCTGCTTGTATCCTCTTAACATAAATTGGTCACCCGCAGTTTAATGTATCACTGTGATTATTGATTATTTGTGCATGGTGGGTTTATTCAAATATTTGTCGACTTTTATCAATACACAAGATTTTTAAAGTTGAGTTAATTACAATGATCACGTCATTTTTAAAATTAAAATAGATAAAATCGATTTCATCCGGGGATTATTTGTATTTTTATAAGTTCGTTCTTTTATACATGTATTATGTGAATTAGATATTACAGAGTGCTCAACATTGAAATATCAGAAATACAAAAAAAAAAGATAAAGATTGTTTTAAAAAAAAAAACATCACTCAATGACAATCTGAAACACGTTGTACTTGAACTGCCTCTAAAACGTGTAGACGCAGTCTACGGACCAGATGTCCTGCAGAAGACACTTCACAGAGTTTAGCAGCCACGACTTGAAATACATGTTCACTCTATTTTCGAGTATGCAACGAGTAATAACCCATAAGCTCCATCAGAAAACTTACAGACTTCTTGGTGACAAAAGACCAAACGATCTTGTACCCGTACATATAGGTAGAAGTTGAACTGATTTTCAGAAGTGATGTATTTGTTTAAGGTGCAGTTTTTCAGATGCTAACTGAGAATAGCGTGGTGATATTTTGTTATTTCTCAAAACGTGACACAGTAATTTTTAACCACCCTGTATAAACCGACAAATTTTCTTCTATCCATGAATAAATCTGATCCTTGTATTAGACTTTGATAAAGAATACCCCGTGAATATGAAAATTGACTCATGGTGTCGCTGTAGACTGACAGAAAATTAACTCTCGCCACTCCACCTACAACAACAGCATAGATATCAGTTGGTATTTTCCAAGGACCAGTTAAATCCTCGAATCTATTCCATCGTTCTTTTCGCAACCATTTATATTTCTTCGGTGAAATAGAAGTTGGTAAAACCGAAGAGACATTTTCTGTCAGGATGGGAAAGAAAGAATTTTCGGCAATGAGGCCGGTCTTCTGCTTCGCTTCCTTTATTATAACGCTGCGCCTCGTTAATGGCGATCTGAGTTATTCTATTCCCGAAGAGATGAGGCGCGATTCTGCAATTGGAAATATAGCCAAAGATCTTGGTGTTGATCTGAGGACATTAGCTTCACGACAGGCCCGTGTTGATTTTGAAGGATCTCAAAGGCGCTTCTGTGACATTAAAATGAATACTGGGGATTTGATCACATTGGAAAGGATCGACAGAGAAAGCCTTTGTGGAAAGAAGCCATCGTGTGTTTTAAAGGTAGATCTGGTTTTAGAAAATCCACTAGAGCTTCACCGTATCAGTCTTCATATTCAAGATGTAAATGACAACTCTCCGCAATTTAATGATAACTTGATTGAAATGGAAATAAGCGAATCAGCAGACAAGGGTAACCGATTCTCTATTGAGGAGGCCCACGACGAAGATGTAAGTCAAAATGCTGTTCAGAGGTATATCCTGCAGAAGAATGACAACTTTATTCTGGCTGTTGACAGTAACAAGGTGGAACTCGTATTGGAGAATACACTCGATCGAGAGAAACAAAAAGAGCTTAATTTGCTTCTCACAGCTTTGGATGGAGGTTCTCCTCAGAGATCAGGTACCGTAGTTATTCACGTCACTGTACTGGATGCTAATGATAACGCTCCAGTGTTTAGCCAGGCTGTTTATAAAGCCAGTCTTCCTGAAAACTCTCCTGTAGGTACCATAGTTATGACTGTTAGTGCTACAGACGCAGATGAAGGAGTGAATGGAGATGTGACGTATGACTTTGGACACGTATCTGAAAACCATGTAAACGTTTTATCAATTAACCCTGCATCTGGCGAAATAAGAGTAACTGGTGTAGTTGACTTTGAAGAAAGGAGTTCTTTTGAAATGAGAGTAAAGGCCAAAGATGGTTTAGGACTGACCTCATACTCAAAGGTTTTAATAGATGTTACTGATGTTAATGACAATGCTCCAGTGATTTATCTGAAAACCCTGAATAACCCGATACCTGAGAACGTGCCATCTGGTACAGAGGTCGGAATTATTAACGTGCAGGACAGAGATTCGGAGAAAAACGGACGAGTCCGCTGTTCCATTCAGCAAAATGTCCCTTTTAAGTTAGTTCCCTCCATCAAAAACTATTATTCTCTGGTGACCACAGGACAACTGGACCGTGAACTAGTGTCTGATTACAACATTACAATCACTGCCACTGACGAGGGCTCTCCACCTCTGTCTTCCTCTAAAACTGTTCAGTTGTCTGTAGCAGACATCAACGACAACCCACCTGTGTTTGAGGAACAGTCGTACAGCGCATACGTGACTGAAAATAACAAAGCTGGCTCCACTTTATGTTCCGTCACTGCTCGAGACCCCGACTGGAGACAGAACGGTACAGTGATTTATTCTCTGATACCTGGTGAGGTGAACGGTGCCCCGGTGTCCTCCTATCTATCAGTGAACGGAGACACGGGGGTGATCCACGCTGTGAGGTCATTTGATTATGAACAGTTCAGTAGTTTCAAAGTCCACGTGATGGCCAGAGACAACGGTTCTCCTCCGCTCAGCAGCAACGTCACCGTCAGTGTCTTCATATCGGATGTGAACGACAACTGTCCTCAGATCCTGTACCCCGCCCCGGAGGGCAACTCCTTCATGACCGAGCTGGTCCCCAAAGCTGCGCACGGAGGATCTCTGGTGTCCAAAGTGATAGCGGTGGACGCGGACTCCGGACAGAACGCCTGGCTGTCCTATCACATAGTGAAATCCACTGATCCGGGACTTTTCACTATCGGTGTCCACAGCGGAGAGATCAGGACACAGCGGGACATTTCCGAGTCTGACAGCATGAAACAGAACCTTATTGTGGCAGTGAAAGATAACGGACAGCCCTCTCTCTCTGCCACCTGCTCCATGTTGTTGCTTATTTCTGATAACTTGGCTGAGGTGCCGGAACTGAAGGATATTTCTTATGATGAGAAGAATTCCAAACTGACCTCTTACCTGATCATCGCTCTGGTGTCTGTGTCCACCTTCTTTCTGACCTTCATCATCATCATCCTGGGTGTGAGGTTTTGTCGCAGGAGAAAGCCCAGACTGTTGTTTGACGGAGCAGTCGCCATCCCCAGCGCTTATCTGCCTCCTAATTACGCAGATGTTGACGGCACAGGAACTTTACGCAGTACTTACAATTATGACGCGTATCTGACGACAGGTTCTAGAACCAGTGACTTTAAGTTCGTATCATCTTATAATGACAACACACTGCCTGCTGACCAGACCCTGAGGAAAAGTCCATCAGACTTTGCTGATGCTTTTGGCGATTGTGATGGTTCTCCTGAGGTAGGATCAGACCAAATCAAACCATTTAATCTTTGACTGCCTTTAGTAATTTATTGTGTTGTTGTAGAATCTGATTAATAGTCGGTTAAGGGACGTCCTTGTTCGATGAATGAGTGTTATATTCTTATTGACCTTGCAAATGACTTACCACATGTTTATTTTTCTTTAAACTCATCAGAACTTGCTGATGTTTTCTAACATCTGAAAGCTTCTCTATAGTACTTGTCAGAAATTATTTATTCATTTTTTTACATTTAAAATGTTTGAAATGTAAAACAGAATATTTCAATATCGAGTCTATATTCTTACATCATCCACGAGAATTGCTGTATTTTAGTTGCTGCAAAATTTGTAAATTATACCTAAAGAAATTCAGACATTCATGTAAATTGATTCCTTTCATAGGAAATTGTTTCCTATCCGTCACCATTCTTACACAAATACATTTTCCCTTTATTCTAAAAAAACGTATTTAACATATAACTAAGTAAATGTTTTTGACCATGTTTTTTTCATCTTTTCTGCCATAAAACCCTGGCATCATGGTTGAAATATAATAATAATAATAATAATAATAATAATAATAATAATAATAATAATAATAATAATAATAATAATGTATTTTTTCATTAACAGGCAGGTATAAAACTGTCAGATTATTTTGTTTCGTGAACACGTAACTCTCCAAAACATTTGGCAGTTATCAGCATGTTACTGTTTTCTCCTAATTATGTATCGATGAAAAAATCTTTATTTTCTTTGGTCTTGTTTCACCTATCTTAAGAACTCAGTCACATCTTTCTGTTCAATCAGACAGTTTCTCGTTTTAGCAGTTTAGATAATAAACTGGCGGTCTGTGTCTTCGTGCTTTAAGGTCAACTAAATTTTAAGGGAACTGTCCTTGGTCCTGTAAATCTTACGACAGACCCAGAATGACAAACGAATACGTCATATTTTATGATCCACGATATTTTAATTTAAAAAGAGAGACATCCAAATCGTTTATGCTCACCAATATTTTATTCATGGATTTTTTTTTTTTGTAGGATTAAAATCTTTGATCTCATTGTCTTTCTACGGAAAGGTCTACCCCAGAGATTCGGTATATGACTGGTTATGCGTGATTGCGTTTAAAACGTTTTTTTAATTTTCCGAGTGAATAAAACTTTTACCAAAATAATGCACATGGAGACTTTTAGTTGGTCACAAAATTGACCCAATTGTGCTGTGAACATCTACATTTCAAACGCTAAGTAAATGGCTGTCATTCCATATGTGTATGTGCTTTAAGGAACTGAAAGGAAATGTACCACCTATTCACTTCTAATTTGATGTTATAATATTGGTAGATAATTTAGAAAGTATTTTGAAGCTAAAACATAACTCATGGTGTCGCTGTTGACTGACAGAAACTAGGCAATTCTCCACCCCACCCACTACTGCATGGATAACAATCGCAGACCTTCCACATAAACCGTTTTCACTTGGACATATTAAACCGTGAACAATTGCTTGAAGTGTTGGGGTCGTGTGAGTTTTCAGTAATATGTCATTTTGTCATTTTGTTTATCTACGCTAAACAAGCTGAGAAATCTTTTGAGCCAGATGGGAGACAAAGGATTTTTGGCGTCATGGCCGATCGTCTGCTTTGCTTCTTTTATTGTAACGCTGCGCCTCGTTCATGGAGATCTAAGCTATTCTATTCCAGAAGAGATGAAAAGCGGCTCTGTCATCGGGAATGTAGCCAAAGATCTTCTTGTTGATGTCACAGCTTTATCATCCCGCAAGGCCCGTGTTGATTTTGAAGGATCTCGTAAGCGGTACTGTGGCATTAAAATGAATACTGGGGATTTGATCATCTCAGAGAGGATTGACAGAGAAAGCATTTGTGGAAAGAAAGCTTCGTGTGTTTTGAATGTAGATCTCGTGTTAGAAGATCCACTAGAGCTTCATCGTTTAAGTGTTCATGTTCAAGATATAAATGACAACTCGCCAAAATTCAGAGAAAATCAAATTGAAATGGAAATAAGCGAATCGGCAGAAAAGGGTAACCGATTCTCTATTGAGGAGGCCCACGATGCAGATGTAGGTCAAAATGCTGTTCAGAGGTATATCCTGCAGAAGAATGACAACTTTATTCTGGCTGTTGACAGTAACAAGGTTGAACTCGTATTGGACAATAAACTCGATCGAGAAAAACAAAAAGAGCTTAATTTGCTTCTCACAGCTTTGGATGGAGGCTCTCCTCAGAGATCAGGTACCGTAGTTATTCACGTCACTGTACTGGATGCTAATGATAACGCTCCAGTGTTTAGCCAGGCCGTTTATAAAGCCAGTCTTCCTGAAAACTCTCCTGTAGGTACCATAGTTATGATTGTTAGTGCTACAGACGCAGATGAAGGAGTGAATGGAGATGTGACGTATGACTTTGGACACGTATCTGAAGATGATGTAAACGCATTTTCAATTGATCCTAAATCTGGAAAAATTACAGCAACTGGAGCAGTTGATTTCGAAGAAACAACATCTTTTGAAATGAAAGTACAAGCTAAAGATGGTTTAGGCCTGACGTCTTATTGTAAAGTGTTAATAGATGTTACTGATGTTAATGACAATGCTCCGGTGATTTATCTGAAAACTCTTAATAATCCCATACCTGAGAATGTGTCACCTGGTGCAGAAGTGGGAATTATTAACGTGCAGGACATAGATGCTGGGAAAAACAAACAGGTTCACTGCTCCATTCAGCAAAATGTCCCTTTTAAGTTAGTTCCTTCCATCAAAAACTATTATTCTCTGGTGACCACAGGACAACTGGACCGTGAACTAGTGTCTGATTACAACATTACAATCATTGCCACTGACGAGGGCTCTCCACCTCTGTCCTCCTCTAAAACTGTTCAGTTGTCTGTAGCAGACATCAACGACAACTCACCTGTGTTTGAGGAACAGTCGTACAGCGCATATGTGACTGAGAATAACAAAGCTGGCTCCACTTTATGTTCCGTCACTGCTCGAGACCCCGACTGGAGACAGAACGGTACAGTGATTTATTCTCTGTTACCTGGTGAGGTGAACGGTGCCCCGGTGTCCTCCTATCTATCAGTGAACGGAGACACGGGGGTGATCCACGCTGTGAGGTCGTTTGATTATGAACAGTTCAGGAGTTTCAAAATCCACGTGATGGCCAGAGACAACGGTTCTCCTCCGCTCAGCAGCAACGTCACCGTCAGTGTCTTCATATCGGATGTGAACGACAACTGTCCTCAGATCCTGTACCCCGCCCCGGAGGGCAACTCCTTCATGACCGAGCTGGTCCCCAAAGCTGCGCACGGAGGCTCTCTGGTGTCCAAAGTGATAGCGGTGGACGCGGACTCCGGACAGAACGCCTGGCTGTCCTATCATATAGTGAAATCCACTGATCCGGGACTTTTCACTATCGGTGTCCACAGCGGAGAGATCAGGACACAGCAGGACATTTCCGAGTCTGACAGCATGAAACAGAACCTTGTTGTGGCAGTGAAAGATAACGGACAGCCCTCTCTCTCTGCCACCTGCTCCATGTTGTTACTTATTTCTGATAACTTGGCTGAGGTGCCGGAACTGAAGGATATTTCTTATGATGAGAAGAATTCCAAACTGACCTCTTACCTGATCATCGCTCTGGTGTCTGTGTCCACCTTCTTTCTGACCTTCATCATCATCATCCTGGGTGTGAGGTATTGTCGCAGGAGAAAGCCCAGACTGTTGTTTGACGGAGCAGTCGCCATCCCCAGCGCTTATCTGCCTCCTAATTACGCAGATGTTGACGGCACAGGAACTTTACGCAGCACTTACAATTATGACGCGTATCTGACGACAGGTTCTAGAACCAGTGACTTTAAGTTCGTGTCATCTTATAATGACAACACACTGCCTGCTGACCAGACCCTGAGGAAAAGTCCATCGGACTTTGCTGATCCGTTTGAACATTTGGAAACGTCTGTAGAGGTAGGAGTAGTTCAAATCAATTAACTTATTTAAACTAATTATGATTTTGTTCTTTTTAATTTCCATTTTGACTCTTTGTTTTACAGAACGTTATGATTTACCTCGTTTATTATTTAATAGGGTGGCCAAAATATTACAAACACATTTTAAAATAATGCACGGAATTATGACTCGACTTTCCATTTTGAGCCTAAAAAATGTATAATTATCACCTTTCTAACAGTTTCAACACTAAAACTGAAAAACTGTAACTTTGCAAAAGTACAATTCCTTCCAGGACCACTATCCTGGATTACCTTCAATTGCACAGGTGGTCATAATGTAATGCATTACTCGTGTATGATTATGCCTGTATACCATTTTGCACCTCAGTATTTTTGTGAGTTTACTCCTAATGATTTCAGGGACGCTGTCCATGGTACTGTTAGTGTCCCCTCGCTCTGATCTCATGAACACATAGTTTTTTTCCGGTTTGTTTAGCGTTGATGCCTGACTTTGAAAAAACATAACACATACTACCGTAAGTGTCGCTGCAGCTACTATACAATTATTAAATAAGAAAATAAAAAAACACTTTCAAGTACTGTGAACTGTTGCTCCTTACTTGAGCGTCTGCGTGTATCCCCTTAACATAAATTGGTCACCCGCAGTTTAATGTATCACTGTGATTATTGATTATTTGTGCATGGTGGGTTTATTCAAATATTTGTCGACTTTTATCAATACACAAGATTTTTAAAGTTGAGTTAATTACAATGATCACGTCATTTTTAAAATTAAAATAGATAAAATCGATTTCATCCGGGGATTATTTGTATTTTTATTTGTTCGTTCATTTATACATGTATTATGTGAATTAGATATTACAGAGTGCTCAACATTGAAATATCAGAAATACAAAAAAAAAGATAAAGATTGTATTAAAAAAAAAACATCACTCAATGACAATCTGAAACACGTTGTACTTGAACTGCCTCTAAAACGTGTAGACGCAGTCTACGGACCAGATGTCCTGCAGAGGACACTTCACAGAGTTTAGCAGCTACTACTTGAAAGACATGTTCACTTTATGTTTGAGTCTGTAACGAGTAATAACCCATAAGCACCGATCAGACAACTTACAGACTTCTTGGTGACATAAGACCAAACGATCTTGTACCCGTACATATAGGTAGAAGTTGAACTGATTTTCAGAAGTGATGTATTTGTTTAAGGTGCAGTTTTTCAGATGCTAACTGAGGATAGCGTGGTGATATTTTGTTATTTCTCAAAACGTGACACAGTAATTTTTAACCACCCTGTATAAACCGACAAATTTTCTTCTATCCATGAATAAATCTGAGCCTTGTATTAGACTTTGATAAAGAATACCCCGTGAATATGAAAATTGACTCATGGTGTCGCTGTAGACTGACAGAAAATTAACTCTCGCCACTCCACCTACAACTACAGCATAGATATCAGTTGGTATTTTCGAAAGGACCAGTTAAATCCTCGAATCTATTCCATCGTTTTTTTCGCAACCATTTATATTTCTTCGGTGAAATAGAAGTTGGTAAAACCGAAGAGACATTTTCTGTCAGGATGGGAAACAAAGAATTTTCGGCAATGAGGCCGGTCTTCTGCTTCGCTTCCTTTATTATAACGCTGCGCCTCGTTAATGGCGATCTGAGTTATTCTATTCCCGAAGAGATGCGGCGCGATTCTGCAATTGGAAATATAGCCAAAGATCTTGGTGTTGATCTGAGGACATTAGCTTCACGACAGGCCCGTGTTGATTTTGAAGGATCTCAAAGGCGCTTCTGTGACATTAAAATGAATACTGGGGATTTGATCACATTGGAAAGGATCGACAGAGAAAGCCTTTGTGGAAAGAAGCCATCGTGTGTTTTAAAGGTAGATCTGGTTTTAGAAAATCCTTTAGAGCTTCACCGTATCAGTCTTCATATTCAAGATGTAAATGACAACTCTCCGCAATTTAATGATAACTTGATTGAAATGGAAATACGCGAGTCAGCAGACAAGGGTAACCGATTCTCTATTGAGGAGGCCCACGACGCAGATGTAGGTCAAAATGCTGTTCAGAGGTATATCCTGCAGAAGAATGACAACTTTATTCTGGCTGTTGACAGTAACAAGGTTGAACTCGTATTGGAAAATACACTCGATCGAGAGAAACAAAAAGAGCTTAATTTGCTTCTCACAGCTTTGGATGGAGGCTCTCCTCAGAGATCAGGTACCGTAGTTATTCACGTCACTGTACTGGATGCTAATGATAACGCTCCAGTGTTTAGCCAGGCCATTTATAAAGCCAGTCTTCCTGAAAACTCTCCTGTAGGTACCATAGTTATGACTGTTAGTGCTACAGACGCAGATGAAGGAGTGAATGGAGATGTGACGTATGACTTTGGACACGTATCTGAAGACCATGTAAACGTTTTATCAATTAACCCTGCATCTGGCGAAATAAGAGTAACTGGTGTAGTTGACTTTGAAGAAAGGAGTTCTTTTGAAATGAGAGTAAAGGCCAAAGATGGTTTAGGACTGACCTCATACTCAAAGGTTTTAATAGATGTTACTGATGTTAATGACAATGCTCCAGTGATTTATCTGAAAACCGTGAATAACCCCATACCTGAGAACGTGCCATCTGGTACAGAGGTCGGAATTATTAACGTGCAGGACAGAGATTCGGAGAAAAACGGACAAGTCCGCTGTTCCATTCAGCAAAATGTCCCTTTTAAGTTGGTTCCTTCCATCAAAAACTATTATTCTCTGGTGACCACAGGACAACTGGACCGTGAACTAGTGTCTGATTACAACATTACAATCACTGCCACTGACGAGGGCTCTCCACCTCTGTCCTCCTCTAAAACTGTTCAGTTGTCTGTAGCAGACATCAACGACAACCCACCTGTGTTTGAGGAACAGTCGTACAGCTCATATGTGACTGAAAACAACAAAGCTGGATCCACTTTATGTTCCGTCACTGCTCGAGACCCCGACTGGAGACAGAACGGTACAGTGATTTATTCTCTGTTACCTGGTGAGGTGAACGGTGCCCCGGTGTCCTCCTATCTATCAGTGAACGGAGACACGGGGGTGATCCACGCTGTGAGGTCGTTTGATTATGAACAGTTCAGGAGTTTCAAAGTCCACGTGATGGCCAGAGACAACGGTTCTCCTCCTCTCAGCAGCAACGTCACCGTCAGTGTCTTCATATCGGATGTGAACGACAACTGTCCTCAGATCCTGTACCCCGCCCCGGAGGGCAACTCCTTCATGACCGAGCTGGTCCCCAAAGCTGCGCACGGAGGCTCTCTGGTGTCCAAAGTGATAGCGGTGGACGCGGACTCCGGACAGAACGCCTGGCTGTCCTATCACATAGTGAAATCCACTGATCCGGGACTTTTCACTATCGGTGTCCACAGCGGAGAGATCAGGACGCAGCGGGACATTTCCGAGTCTGACAGCATGAAACAGAACCTTGTTGTGGCAGTGAAAGATAACGGACAGCCCTCTCTCTCTGCCACCTGCTCCATGTTGTTGCTTATTTCTGATAACTTGGCTGAGGTGCCGGAACTGAAGGATATTTCTTATGATGAGAAGAATTCCAAACTGACCTCTTACCTGATCATCGCTCTCGTGTCTGTGTCCACCTTCTTTTTGACCTTCATCATCATCATCCTGGGTGTGAGGTTTTGTCGCAGGAGAAAGCCCAGACTGTTGTTTGACGGAGCAGTCGCCATCCCCAGCGCTTACCTGCCTCCTAATTACGCAGATGTTGACGGCACAGGAACTTTGCGCAGCACTTACAATTATGACGCGTATCTGACGACAGGTTCTAGAACCAGTGACTTTAAGTTCGTATCATCTTATAATGACAACACACTGCCTGCTGACCAGACCCTGAGGAAAAGTCCATCGGACTTTGCTGACCCGTTTGAGAACTTGGAAGATTCCATAGAGGTAGGATGAAATCAAACGTCTTTATGTTTGTGTTACTTTAGTAATTTATTGTTTAATTTTAGAATGTGATGTAACAGTGAAATAGTCACTCGACGAACCATGATGTTTTTTTTCTTCAAATTGCAACTGACATTGTACATGTTTAATATTTCATTTCCTGCATTAACCATCAATTTAATTTTTTGAGATTTTGACGTTTGTTCTTTTGTTTGCTCTCACTTAAATATAGTTTAACATTCATTTATAAGTTTCATTTTTAAATATTCTGCTACATTTTCTCAGTTTCAAGTTCGTGAATTGTAGTATTGATTTACTGAGTACTTTGAATAAGATATATAGTCATATTTGAAACGCCATAACAGATATAACAAAGGATTATGTTGAAATAGATTATTTTTAATGCAAAATGTGATTACTTCTGAAAATAATAAGGTTATGTGACTGTGAAACCGGGTTTAAATGATGTGGAAAAGTAGTGACACAAATAAACAAAAAAAAAAATTAAAAACTCCCAAAACTGAATATACAGAATAAATGACTAACTTCAATTTTAACTTTTGGCGAAATGTTTTTGGAATTCATATTCCACATGTAGACGAACAAATCTGACGCTATAGCTCAAATCCAGGAACACTTGGGCGCCTCCAAATCTTTAATAACTCCTGTCTTCTGCCAATGAGGTATAAATATTCCTCAGGCACAGCTGAGAAAGGAACTCACGTTTTCCCTTGATGCCTGTTTTCTACACCGAATACATTTAATGATAATAATTTTAATAGTAACATATACGCAGCAGAAAAATACTAATAATAAAATGTCTCCAAAAGTCACTCTTGCACCTGTACATTAACATTACATTGTGACATATCCTAAATAAGGCTATTCATCCCTCATTAAGTATTTAGTCTCTGTATCTTTATTAATCGCTGAATGTTTTGATATTAGTGTTCCCTGACATAACTGTCACTGAATGTATTCAAACAATGAAACATTGAAGCAAACAAACAGAAAAAAATGAAGTCAGTATCTGGGCAGCTGACACGACTTTAGGCTACAGACCATCAGGACATTAAAAACTTATTGAAATATTCAGCTTTTCACCTGAGACTTAAACATTGTATTCTAGCACTTTTTAATGTTCGGTTTGTATGGATTTAGGTGATGTCTAACTCGCGCTGGTGTTCCACGGTGTAAAGAATACTATATTTTTACAAATGAAAAAAAATAAAAACGGACTTATGGTGTCGCTGTTGGCTTACAGAAAATGAACACACATCACTCCACCTACTATCAGACATCAGATGAAATTTCTAGATAATTCAATAAATCGCGGCATGTTTTCACGGCGTGCAGTACTATGAAATATTGGATTCTCTCCTCTATGGGATATATTTCATTGTTTGCCTTTAACAGCGAATAACGAAGGCTAAGGAGGTTTTGTGTGTCAAGATGGGAGACAAAGGATTTTCAGCGTTATGGCCGATCTTGCTGCCTTCTTTTATCGTAACGCTGCGCCTTGTTCATGGATCTGAGTTATTCTATTCTTGAAGAGATGAAACGGGAAACTGTTATTGGGAATATTGCCAAAGATCTGGGGCTTAACCCGAAGACGTTATCATCCCGAAACGCTCGTACAGATTTTCAGGGGGCACAAAAACGCTATAGTGAGATTAATCCGAACAACGGAGATTTGATCACATCGGACAGAATAGACAGAGAAAGCCTCTGTGGCAAAAAACCGGCGTGTGTCCTGAAAGCAGATCTGGTATTAGAAAATCCTTTAGAGCTTCATCGTGTAAGTCTTCATATTCAAGATATAAATGATAACTCGCCAAAATTCAGAGAAAATCTAATTGAAATGGAAATAAGCGAATCAGCAGAAAAGGGTAACCGATTCTCTATTGAGGAGGCCCACGATGCAGATGTAGGTCAAAATGCTGTTCAGAGGTATATCCTGCAGAAGAATGACAACTTTATTCTGGCTGTTGACAGTAACAAGGTTGAACTCGTATTGGAAAATAAACTTGATCGAGAGAAACAAAAAGAGCTTAATTTGCTTCTCACAGCTTTGGATGGAGGTTCTCCTCAGAGATCAGGTACCGTAGTTATTCACGTCACTGTACTGGATGCTAATGATAACGCTCCAGTGTTTAGCCAGGCCGTTTATAAAGCCAGTCTTCCTGAAAACTCTCCTGTAGGTACCATAGTTATGACTGTTAGTGCTACAGATGCAGATGAAGGAGTGAATGGAGATGTGACGTATGATTTTGGACACGTATCTGAAGATGATGTAAACGTATTTTCAATAGATCGTAAATCTGGAAACATTGCAGTAACTGGACCAGTTGACTTCGAAGACACAACTTCTTTTGAAATGAAAGTACAAGCTAAAGATGGTTTAGGACTGACGTCTTATTGTAAAGTTTTAATAGATGTTACTGATGTAAATGACAATGCTCCAGTGATTTTTCTGAAATACCTTAATAATCCCATACCTGAGAATGTGTCACATGGTACAGAGGTGGGAATTATTAACGTGCAGGACAGAGACTCTGACAAAAACGGACAAGTTCGCTGCTCCATTCAGCAAAATGTCCCTTTTAAGTTAGTTCCTTCCATCAAAAACTATTATTCTCTGGTGACCACAGGACAACTGGACCGTGAACTAGTGTCTGATTACAACATTACAATCACTGCCACTGACGAGGGCTCTCCACCTCTGTCCTCCTCTAAAACTGTTCAGTTGTCTGTAGCAGACATCAACGACAACCCACCTGTGTTTGAGGAACAGTCGTACAGCGCATATGTGACTGAAAATAACAAAGCTGGATCCACTTTATGTTCCGTCACTGCTCGAGACCCCGACTGGAGACAGAACGGTACAGTGATTTATTCTCTGTTACCTGGGGAGGTGAACGGTGCCCCGGTGTCCTCCTATCTATCAGTGAACGGAGACACGGGGGTGATCCACGCTGTGAGGTCGTTTGATTATGAACAGTTCAGGAGTTTCAAAGTCCACGTGATGGCCAGAGACAACGGTTCTCCTCCTCTCAGCAGCAACGTCACCGTCAGTGTCTTCATATCCGATGTGAACGACAATTGTCCTCAGATCCTGTACCCCGCCCCGGAGGGCAACTCCTTCATGACCGAGCTGGTCCCCAAAGCTGCGCACGGAGGATCTCTGGTGTCCAAAGTGATAGCGGTGGACGCGGACTCCGGACAGAACGCCTGGCTGTCCTATCACATAGTGAAATCCACTGATCCGGGACTTTTCACTATCGGTGTCCACAGCGGAGAGATCAGGACACAGCGGGACATTTCCGAGTCTGACAGCATGAAACAGAACCTTATTGTGGCAGTGAAAGATAACGGACAGCCCTCTCTCTCTGCCACCTGCTCCATGTTGTTGCTTATTTCTGATAACTTGGCAGAGGTGCCGGAACTGAAGGATATTTCTTATGATGAGAAGAATTCCAAACTGACCTCTTACCTGATCATCGCTCTGGTGTCTGTGTCCACCTTCTTTCTGACCTTCATCATCATCATCCTGGGTGTGAGGTTTTGTCGCAGGAGAAAGCCCAGACTGTTGTTTGACGGAGCAGTCGCCATCCCCAGCGCTTATCTGCCTCCTAATTACGCAGATGTTGACGGCACAGGAACTTTACGCAGCACTTACAATTACGACGCGTATCTGACGACAGGTTCTAGAACCAGTGACTTTAAGTTCGTATCATCTTATAATGACAACACACTGCCTGCTGACCAGACCCTGAGGAAAAGTCCATCAGACTTTGCTGATGCTTTTGGCGATTGTGATGGTTCTCCTGAGGTAGGATCAGACCAAATCAAACCATTTAATCTTTGACTGCCTTTAGTAATTTATTGTGTTGTTGTAGAATCTGATTAATAGTCGGTTAAGGGACGTGCGTGTTCGATGAATGAGTGTTATATTCTTATTGACCTTGCAAATGACTTACCACATGTTTATTTTTCTTTAAACTCATCAGACCTTGCTGATGTTTTCTAACATCTGAAAGCTTCTCTATAGTACTTTTCAGAAATTATTTATTCTTTTTTTTACATTTAAAATGTTTGAAATGTAAAATAGAATATTTCAATATCGAGTCTATATTCTTACATCATCCACGAGAATTGCTGTATTTTAGTTGCTGCAAAATTTGTAAATTATACCTAAAGAAATTCAGACATTTATGTAAATTGATTCCTTTCATAGGAAATTGTTTCCTATCCGTCACCATTCTTAAACAAATACATTTTCCCTTTATTCTAAAAAAAACGTATTTAACATATAACTAAGTAAATGTTTTTGACCATGTTTTTTCATCTTTTCTGCCATAAAACCCTGGCACCATGGTTGAAATATAATAATAATAATAATGTATTTTTTCATCAACAGGCAGGTATAAAACTGTCAGATTATTTTGTTTCGTGAACAAGTAACTCTCCAAAACATTTGGCAGTTATCAGCATGTTACTGTTTTCTCCTATTATGTATCGATGAAAAAATCTTTAATTTCTTTGGTCTTGTTTCACCTATCTTAAGAACTCAGTCACATCTTTCTGTTCAATCAGACAGTTTCTCGTTTTAGCAGTTTAGATAATAAACTGGCGGTCTGTGTCTTCGTGCTTTAAGGTCAACTAAATTTTAAGGGAACTGTCCTTGGTCCTGTAAATCTCACAACAGACCCAGAATGACAAACGAATACGTCATATTTTATGATCCACAATATTTTAATTTAAAAAGAGAGACATCAAAATCGTTCATGCCCACCAATATTTTATTCATGGATTTTTTTGTATGATTAAAATCTTTGATCTCATTGTCTTTCTACGGAAAGGTCTACCCCAGAGATTCGGTATATGGCTGGTTATGCGTGATTGCGTTTAAAACGTTTTTTTAATTTTCCGAGTGAATAAAACTTTTACCAAAATAATGCACATGGAGACTTTTAGTTGGTCACAAATTTGACCCAATTGTGCTGTGAACATCTACATTTCAAACGCTAAGTAAATGGCTGTCATTCCATATGTGTATGTGCTTTAAGGAACTGAAAGGAAATGTACCACGTATTCACTTCTAATTTGATGTTATAACATTGGTAGATAATTTAGAAAGTATTTTGAAGCTAAAACATAACTCATGGTGTCGCTGTTGACTGACAGACACTAGGCAATTCTCCACCCCACCCACTACTGCATGGATAACAATCGCAGACCTTCCACATAAACCGTTTTCACTTGGACATATTAAACCGTGAACAATTGCTTGACGTGTTGGGGTCGTGTGAGTTTTCAGTAATATGTCATTTTGTCATTTTGTTTATCTACGCTAAAAAACCTGAGAAATCTTTTGAGCCAGATGGGAGACAAAGGATTTTTGGCGTCATGGCCGATCGTCTGCTTCGCTTCTTTTATTGTAACGCTGCGCCTCGTTCATGGAGATCTAAGCTATTCTATTCCAGAAGAGATGAAAAGCGGCTCTGTCATCGGGAATGTTGCCAAAGATCTTCTTGTTGATGTCATAGCTTTATCATCCCGCAAGGCCCGTGTTGATTTTGAAGGATCTCGTAAGCGGTACTGTGACATTAAAATGAATACTGGGGATTTGATCATCTCAGAGAGGATTGACAGAGAAAGCATTTGTGGAAAGAAAGCTTCGTGTGTTTTGAATGTAGATCTCGTGTTAGAAGATCCACTAGAGCTTCATCGTGTAAGTCTTCATGTTCAAGATATAAATGACAACTCGCCAAAATTCAGAGAAAATTTGATAGGAATGGAAATACGTGAGTCAGCAGAGAAGGGTAACCGATTCTCTATTGAGGAGGCCCACGACGCAGATGTAGGTCAAAATGCTGTTCAGAGGTATATCCTGCAGAAGAATGACAACTTTATTCTGGCTGTTGACAGTAACAAGGTTGAACTCGTATTGGACAATAAACTCGATCGAGAGAAACAAAAAGAGCTTAATTTGCTTCTCACAGCTTTGGATGGAGGTTCTCCTCAGAGATCAGGTTCCGTAGTTATTCACGTCACTGTACTGGATGCTAATGATAACGCTCCAGTGTTTAGCCAGGCCGTTTATAAAGCCAGTCTTCCTGAAAACTCTCCTGTAGGTACCATAGTTATGACTGTTAGTGCTACAGACGCAGATGAAGGAGTGAATGGAGATGTGACGTATGATTTTGGACATGTATCTGAAGATGATGTAAGCGTATTTTCAATTGATCCTAAATCTGGAAAAATTACAGCAACTGGAGCAGTTGACTTCGAAGAAACAACATCTTTTGAAATGAAAGTACAAGCTAAAGATGGTTTGGGACTAACGTCTTATTGTAAAGTGTTGATAGATGTTACTGATGTTAATGACAATGCTCCGGTGATTTATCTGAAAACTCTTAATAACCCCATACCTGAGAATGTGTCACCTGGTGCAGAAGTGGGAATTATTAACGTGCAGGACAGAGACTCAGAGAATAACAAACAGGTTCGTTGCTCCATTCAGCAAAATGTCCCTTTTAAGTTAGTTCCTTCCATCAAAAACTATTATTCTCTGGTGACCACAGGACAACTGGACCGTGAACTAGTGTCTGATTACAACATTACAATCACTGCCACTGACGAGGGCACTCCACCTCTGTCCTCCTCTAAAACTGTTCAGTTGTCTGTAGCAGACATCAACGACAACCCACCTGTGTTTGAGGAACAGTCGTACAGCGCATATGTGACTGAAAATAACAAAGCTGGATCCACTTTATGTTCCGTCACTGCTCGAGACCCCGACTGGAGACAGAACGGTACAGTGATTTATTCTCTGTTACCTGGTGAGGTGAACGGTGCCCCGGTGTCCTCCTATCTATCAGTGAACGGAGACACGGGGTGATCCACGCTGTGAGGTCGTTTGATTATGAACAGTTCAGGAGTTTCAAAGTCCACGTGATGGCCAGAGACAACGGTTCTCCTCCTCTCAGCAGCAACGTCACCGTCAGTGTCTTCATATCGGATGTGAACGACAACTGTCCTCAGATCCTGTACCCCGCCCCGGAGGGCAACTCCTTCATGACCGAGCTGGTCCCCAAAGCTGCGCACGGAGGCTCTCTGGTGTCCAAAGTGATAGCGGTGGACGCGGACTCCGGACAGAACGCCTGGCTGTCCTATCACATAGTCAAATCCACTGATCCGGGACTTTTCACTATCGGTGTCCACAGCGGAGAGATCAGGACACAGCGGGACATTTCGGAGTCTGACAGCATGAAACAGAACCTTATTGTGGCAGTGAAAGATAACGGACAGCCCTCTCTCTCTGCCACCTGCTCCATGTTGTTACTTATTTCTGATAACTTGGCTGAGGTGCCGGAACTGAAGGATATTTCTTATGATGAGAAGAATTCCAAACTGACCTCTTACCTGATCATCGCTCTGGTGTCTGTGTCCACCTTCTTTCTGACCTTCATCATCATCATCCTGGGTGTGAGGTTTTGTCGCAGGAGAAAGCCCAGACTGTTGTTTGACGGAGCAGTCGCCATCCCCAGCGCTTATCTGCCTCCTAATTACGCAGATGTTGACGGCACAGGAACTTTACGCAGCACTTACAATTATGACGCGTATCTGACGACAGGTTCTAGAACCAGTGACTTTAAGTTCGTATCATCTTATAATGACAACACACTGCCTGCTGACCAGACCCTGAGGAAAAGTCCATCAGACTTTGCTGACCCGTTTGAAGAATTAGACCCGGTTGTCGAGGTAGGAAAATTTTGAAATAATTTAAAAGTTTCACCTGATGCTGACCTTCCTTATTTTTAATTTTTGCTGTCACTTCTGTGAATTGTTGATCAACAACAAACAGTGTTTTTTTACGTTATTAATGAAAGGAAACCCCATTTTGTTCCTTTTCCATGTTCCGTACTTTAGCTACTGGAAGATTTGCCTGAAATTTTTTTTCTGTTTAGGGAAGAAACCCCATGCTTTTGTTTGATCTACTTTTTGCGTCTCCTTCTCCAATAGTCGATTATTCCCAGTCTTTCTAATCTCTGTCGTTCATGGCCTCATTGTTACAAAAAGTTTTCTTTTTTTCTGTTTTTTTTTTGTCAAGACCATCGATATGTTGTTCATTCAACAACCAAAAAAACAAAACAAAACATGGAAGTAATTGTCTATGTTGTCTATTCAAATTTCCTGTAAATAACTTACACAGTTTAAGGTTTTGTTTTATATTGGTAGAGCATTTTGTGAAGTTGATTTCCACAGACTTTCCTTGTTGATTATACAGCAGTAATAGAACTCCGTATATGTAGTGATTAGGGCAGTGCAGTTTCTTCATGTGGATAAGTGCGATATCATTGTTTTTTGGTTTATCAATGAGTCTTATTTTTTTGTGCCTTTCTCTTACGTCATCGGAGTCTGATAACACTGGCCAATAGTGGTATTAGCGTTTTTGCTTTGTGTGACATCAGTGCTATGAAATGACAAGGCATATTTCAGTGGTGCTGAGCCACAATTACCAAGCTCAAATGCAGCTTCGGTTTTGTGTTAAACCACAATGCCACAATTAAGTTTGTTAAATTACTAATAAAACAACACTAGTAAAAAGTAATAATAGTGATTATAAAACACTTTTCTTCTCGGACATAATAAGACGCTTGAATAGATGACGATTTCAGAATCGCATATATTATTTTGTAAACTATATTCTCTCAGTAATGTTGGAGTTTTGGTAACTAGTTTTGTCATTACTTTTATGCTTATTTTTGTAAAATGTATATTCCCATGTGTATTAACATTTTAGGTTGATCTAAGGCAGCCAACATTACAAAAATGCACAAAGTCAATTATATAATGTATTCTTTCACAATTCATTTTGGGATATTGTGTTCAAAGACCTAACTGCTTTTTTTGTCCGATTTTTTTATAATTTGTATATTTGTTGCCACGATGTCGTGTCCTAAATAGAACGGGTAATTTGTAGTTGCGAAATTCACTTTAAATAATTTACCAATTAGAGTGTTCTTGTTGTAATGTTACTAAGTAACAAATACACTAGTTTAAATACACTTTTGATTGAATAGTACTTTGATAGCTTTCAGAAAGGAACTCCGTTTTTACTAAACTTGAAAGCGTTTTGGACTTTTAGATGTTTTAGTTGTCTACAGTCGAACCATGCCATGATTTCCCCCCCTAAACATAAGTTATTTACAGTTAAAGATGTTGTTTTTATACGTGTTACTGTTAACATTTACGCACGTTTCCTAAAGTAAATGTTGGATTTTCCTTTCTGATATTGTGTATTTATCATAGCTTATCCACCACAGTTTAAGCGTCTCAGTGTTAGGTCTGTTGTGCTGTTGCCACAATTCCTGATCTTGAACTGTACTACAAATAGTTATTGTGTCTTCTTCCTGTTAACAACTGCATTTAGTCTTGCAGGACTGAACACACAGTGCTTTGGTTTTGGACGAAAGTAATGAGCGTTTTATTTTGTTTAGTCTTTCAGAAAACACCGTTGTAATGTTAAAAAGAGGCTCATCGTGTCGCTGTTGGCTAGCAGATAATGGACACACCACTCCTCCCATTTCAAGTGACTGTATGTTAGTTGTGCTTTTATAAAGAATCGGCTTCGTCAACGGACATATCTGCGAATGCACAAATGAAGAGCGTTTGATTACATTGGTTATATTGTCTCTGGGCAGTAAAGTGCACGAACCTGCGACATGTTTTGTGTCAGGATGCGAAACAAGGGATTGTCAGGACTATGGCCGATGTTCTGCTTTGTTTGTTTCTTTTCAACGCTGCACATCGTTTACTCCGATCTGAGTTATTCTATTCCAGAGGAAATTAAACGAGACTCCGTCATTGGAAATATAGCGAAAGATCTCGGTCTTGACGGCAGAATATTTTCTTCACGACAGGCCCGTGTTGACTTTGAGGGAAATCGGAAAAGGTATTGCGACATTAACTTGAATACCGGAGATCTGATCACATTGGATCGAATAGACAGAGAAAGCCTTTGTGTCAAGAAACCGTCTTGCTTGTTGAAAGTAGACCTGGTATTAGAAAATCCTTTGGAACTACATCGCATAAGTGTTCATATTCAAGATGTAAATGACAACCCACCACAATTCAAAGATCATTTGATTGAAATGGAAATAAGTGAATTAGCTGAAAAGGGAAGCAGATTTTCAATCGAAGAGGCCCACGACGCTGATGTAGGTCAAAATGCTGTTCAGAGGTATATCCTGCAGAAGAATGACCATTTCGTTTTATCAGTTGAAAATAATAAGGTTTATCTTTTACTGGAAAATAAACTCGATCGAGAGAAACAAAAAGAGCTTAATTTGCTTCTCACAGCTTTGGATGGAGGTTCTCCTCAGAGATCAGGTACCGTAGTTATTCACGTCACTGTACTGGATGCTAATGATAACGCTCCAGTGTTTAGCCAGGCCGTTTATAAAGCCAGTCTTCCTGAAAACTCTCCTGTAGGAACCATAGTTATGACTGTCAGTGCCACAGACGCAGATGAAGGAGTGAATGGAGATGTGACGTATGACTTTGGACACGTATCTGAAGACCATGTAAATGTGTTTTCTACTGATCCTAAAACGGGAGAAATCAGAGTAACTGGTATGATTGACTTTGAAGATACAAATACTTTTGAAATGAGAGTACGAGCTAAAGATGGTTTAGGAATGACGTCATACGCTAAAGTTTTAATAGATGTTACTGATGTAAATGACAATGCTCCGATGATCTATCTGAAAACCATTAATAATCCCATACCTGAGAATGTGTCACCTGGTACAGAGGTCGGAATTATTAATGTGCAGGACAGAGACTCTGAGAAAAACGGACAGGTTCGCTGCTCCATTCAGCAAAATGTCCCTTTTAAGTTGGTTCCTTCCATCAAAAACTATTATTCTCTGGTGACCACAGGACAACTGGACCGTGAACTAGTGTCTGATTACAACATTACAATCACTGCCACTGACGAGGGCTCTCCACCTCTGTCCTCCTCTAAAACTGTTCAGTTGTCTGTAGCAGACATCAACGACAACCCACCTGTGTTTGAGGAACAGTCGTACAGCGCATATGTGACTGAAAATAACAAAGCTGGATCCACTTTATGTTCCGTCACTGCTCGAGACCCCGACTGGAGACAGAACGGTACAGTGATTTATTCTCTGTTACCTGGTGAGGTGAACGGTGCCCCGGTGTCCTCCTATCTATCAGTGAACGGAGACACGGGGGTGATCCACGCTGTGAGATCGTTTGATTATGAACAGTTCAGGAGTTTCAAAGTCAACGTGATGGCCAGAGACAACGGTTCTCCTCCGCTCAGCAGCAACGTCACCGTCAGTGTCTTCATATCGGATGTGAACGACAACTGTCCTCAGATCCTGTACCCCGCCCCGGAGGGCAACTCCTTCATGACCGAGCTGGTCCCCAAAGCTGCGCACGGAGGCTCTCTGGTGTCCAAAGTGATAGCGGTGGACGCGGACTCCGGACAGAACGCCTGGCTGTCCTATCACATAGTCAAATCCACTGATCCGGGACTTTTCACTATCGGTGTCCACAGCGGAGAGATCAGGACACAGCGGGACATTTCCGAGTCTGACAGCATGAAACAGAACCTTATTGTGGCAGTGAAAGATAACGGACAGCCCTCTCTCTCTGCCACCTGCTCCATGTTGTTACTTATTTCTGATAACTTGGCTGAGGTGCCGGAACTGAAGGATATTTCTTATGATGAGAAGAATTCCAAACTGACCTCTTACCTGATCATCGCTCTGGTGTCTGTGTCCACCTTCTTTCTGACCTTCATCATCATCATCCTGGGTGTGAGGTTTTGTCGCAGGAGAAAGCCCAGACTGTTGTTTGACGGAGCAGTCGCCATCCCCAGCGCTTATCTGCCTCCTAATTACGCAGATGTTGACGGAACAGGAACTTTACGCAGCACTTACAATTATGACGCGTATCTGACGACAGGTTCTAGAACCAGTGACTTTAAGTTCGTGTCATCTTATAATGACAACACACTGCCTGCTGACCAGACCCTGAGGAAAAGTCCATCAGACTTTGCTGATCCGTTTGAACATTTGGAAACGTCTGTAGAGGTAGGAGTAGTTCAAATCAATTAACTTATTTAAAGTAATTATGATTTTCTTCATTTTAATTTCCATTTATGAGACTCTTTGTTTTACAGAACGTTATGATTTACCTCGTTTGTTATTTAATAGGATGGCCAAAATATTACAAACACATTTTAACAATGCACGGAATTATGACTTGACTTTCCATTTTGAGCCTAAAAAATGTATAATTATCACCTTTCTAACAGTTTCAACACTAAAACTGAAAAACTGTAACTTTGCAAAAGTACAATTCCTTCCAGGACCACTATCCTGGATTACCTCCAATTGCACAGGTGGTCGTAATGTGATGCCTTACTCGTGTTTGATTATGCCTGTTTACCATTTTGCACCTCAGTATTTTTGTGAGTTTACCCTTAATGATTTCAGGGACGCTGTCCATGGTACTGTTAGTGTCCCCTCGCTCTGATCTCATGAACACATAGTTTTTTTTCCGGTTTGTTTAGCCTTGCTCCCTGACTTTGAAAAAAACATAACACATACTACCGTAAGTGTCGCTGCAGCTACTATACAATTATTAAATAAGAAAATAAAAAACACTTTCAAGTACTGTGAACTGTTGCTCCTTACTTGAGCGTCTGCTTGTATCCTCTTAACATAAATTGGTTACCCGCAGTTTAATGTATCACTGTGATTATTGATTATTTGTGCATGGTGGGTTTATTCAAATATTTGTCGACTTTTATCAATACACAAGATTTTTAAAGTTGAGTTAATTACAATGATCACGTCATTTTTTTAAATTAAAATAGATAAAATCGATTTCATCCGGGGATTATTTGTATTTTTATAAGTTTGTTCATTTATACATGTATTATGTGAATTAAATATTACAGAGTGCTCAACAATGAAATATCAGAAATACAAAAAAATATATATAAAGATTGTATCAAAAAAAAAAAAAACATCACTCAATGACAATCTGAAACACGTTGTACTTGAACCGCCTCTAAAACATGTAGACGCAGTCTACGGACCAGATGTCCTGCAGAAGACACTTCACAGAGTTTAGCAGCTACTACTTGAAAGACATGTTCACTTTATGTTTGAGTCTGTAGCGAGTAATAACCCATAAGCACCGATCAGACAACTTACAGACTTCTTGGTGACAAAAGACCAAACGATCTTGTACCCGTACATATAGGTAGAAGTTGAACTGATTTTCAGAACTGATGTATTTGTTCAAGGTGCAGTTTTTCAGATGCTAACTGAGAATAGCGTGGTGATATTTTGTTATTTCTCAAAACGTGACACAGTAATTTTTAACCACCTTGTATAAACCGACAAATTTTCTTCTATCCATGAATAAATCTGATCCTTGTATTAGACTTTGATAAAGAATACCCCGTGAATATGAAAATTGACTCATGGTGTCGCTGTAGACTGACAGAAAATTAACTCTCGCCACTCCACCTACAACTACAGCATAGATATCAGTTGGTATTTTCCAAAGAACCAGTTAAATCCTCGAATCTATTCCATCGATTTTTTCGCAGCCATTTATATTTCTTCGGTGAAAAAGAAGTTGGTAAAACCGAAGAGACATTTTCTGTCAGGATGGGAAACAAAGAATTTTCGGCAATGAGGCCGGTCTTCTGCTTCGCTTCCTTTATTATAACGCTGCGCCTCGTTAATGGCGATCTGAGTTATTCTATTCCCGAAGAGATGAGGCGCGATTCTGCAATTGGAAATATCGCCAAAGATCTTGGTGTTGATCTGAGGACATTAGCTTCACGACAGGCCCGTGTTGATTTTGAAGGATCTCAAAGGCGCTTCTGTGACATTAAAATGAATACTGGGGATTTGATCACATTGGAAAGGATCGACAGAGAAAGCCTTTGTGGAAAGAAGCCATCGTGTGTTTTAAAGGTAGATCTGGTTTTAGAAAATCCTTTAGAGCTTCACCGTATCAGTCTTCATATTCAAGATGTTAATGACAACTCTCCGCAATTTAATGATAATTTGATTGAAATGGAAATAAGCGAGTCAGCAGAAAAGGGTAACCGATTCTCTATTGAGGAGGCCCACGACGCTGATGTAGGTCAAAATGCTGTTCAGAGGTATATCCTGCAGAAGAATGACAACTTTATTCTGGCTGTTGACAGTAACAAGGTTGAACTCGTGTTAGAAAATAAACTCGATCGAGAGAAACAAAAAGAGCTTAATTTGCTTCTCACAGCTTTGGATGGAGGTTCTCCTCAGAGATCAGGTACCGTAGTTATTCACGTCACTGTACTGGATGCTAATGATAACGCTCCAGTGTTTAGCCAGGCCGTTTATAAAGCCAGTCTTCCTGAAAACTCTCCTGTAGGTACCATAGTTATGACTGTTAGTGCTACAGACGCAGATGAAGGAGTGAATGGAGATGTGACGTATGACTTTGGACACGTATCTGAAGACCATGTAAACATTTTATCAATTAACCCTGCATCTGGCGAAATAAGAGTAACTGGTGTAGTTGACTTTGAAGAAAGGAGTTCTTTTGAAATGAGAGTAAAGGCCAAAGATGGTTTGGGACTGACCTCATACTCAAAGGTTTTAATAGATGTTACTGATGTTAATGACAATGCTCCAGTGATTTATCTGAAAACCCTGAATAACCCCATACCTGAGAACGTGCCATCTGGTACAGAGGTCGGAATTATTAATGTGCAGGACAGAGACTCTGAGAAAAACGGACAAGTCCGCTGTTCCATTCAGGAAAATGTCCCTTTTAAGTTGGTTCCTTCCATCAAAAACTATTATTCTCTGGTGACCACAGGACAACTGGACCGTGAACTAGTGTCTGATTACAACATTACAATCACTGCCACTGACGAGGGCTCTCCACCACTGTCCTCCTCTAAAACTGTTCAGTTGTCTGTAGCAGACATCAACGACAACCCACCTGTGTTTGAGGAACAGTCGTACAGCGCATATGTGACTGAAAATAACAAAGCTGGCTCCACTTTATGTTCCGTCACTGCTCGAGACCCCGACTGGAGACAGAACGGTACAGTGATTTATTCTCTGTTACCTGGTGAGGTGAACGGTGCCCCGGTGTCCTCCTATCTATCAGTGAACGGAGACACGGGGGTGATCCACGCTGTGAGGTCGTTTGATTATGAACAGTTCAGGAGTTTCAAAGTCCACGTGATGGCCAGAGACAACGGTTCTCCTCCGCTCAGCAGCAACGTCACCGTCAGTGTCTTCATATCGGATGTGAACGACAACTGTCCTCAGATCCTGTACCCCGCCCCGGAGGGCAACTCCTTCATGACCGAGCTGGTCCCCAAAGCTGCGCACGGAGGCTCTCTGGTGTCCAAAGTGATAGCGGTGGACGCGGACTCCGGACAGAACGCCTGGCTGTCCTATCACATAGTGAAATCCACGGACACGGGACTTTTCAGTATCGGTGTCCACAGCGGAGAGATCAGGACACAGCGGGACATTTCCGAGTCTGACAGCATGAAACAGAACCTTATTGTGGCAGTGAAAGATAACGGACAGCCCTCTCTCTCTGCCACCTGCTCCATGTTGTTACTTATTTCTGATAACTTGGCTGAGGTGCCGGAACTGAAGGATATTTCTTATGATGAGAAGAATTCCAAACTGACCTCTTACCTGATCATCGCTCTGGTGTCTGTGTCCACCTTCTTTCTGACCTTCATCATCATCATCCTGGGTGTGAGGTTTTGTCGCAGGAGAAAGCCCAGACTGTTGTTTGACGGAGCAGTCGCCATCCCCAGCGCTTATCTGCCTCCTAATTACGCAGATGTTGACGGCACAGGAACTTTACGCAGCACTTACAATTATGACGCGTATCTGACGACAGGTTCTAGAACCAGTGACTTTAAATTCGTTTCATCTTATAATGACAACACACTGCCTGCTGACCAGACCCTGAGGAAAAGTCCATCAGATTTTGCTGATGTGTTTGGAGAGCCATGTGCATCCCTGGAGGTAGGAACGCCTTCAAACAAATACAACAAACATAGTTTTGTTTGCTGTTTTACTCTCTCAGATGGTTTTAACATTCGATTAGAAACATGATCTTGATCCCGTTTTTATAATATTTGCATCTTTATAAGGACGGATTTTATATTACCTTTCTGGGTACTGTGTGCTTGAACTTGAAGTGGTGTTTTAATGTCCTTTTTTTCGTTTTGATTTATTATGATTTTGTTTTTCCCTACTGTGTTGCTACTATCACGGTTACGGTTTGGAATTTAAGGACCCAAAAATGAGGCTTAACAGCGCAGAGGTGGAAGAAAAGGAAGTCAAGTTTATGAATGATGTAAGCGATGAAGTAGATCTGGTCAGGTTACATGTGGATCCGGAGAACTGGTGGAAGTTGTACAGTGATGGAGGAGTGGCAATTGATGTCGGCAGGGGGAGAGAGTGTCGACCAGATGCAGGGAATTATGACGGCAGAGGAAGCAAAGGGGAAAAGTATCAGCACAAAACTCAGAGTAACAACTAAAATACAATGTAACAACCCAAAACTGGCTAGCAGGAAAAAGCACGAAGGGAGACTATCAATAGGCTTTTTAGTCATGGAAAAAAACATACATTCTTCTGGAATAATATCTTCGAAAACTAAAATCCCAAAACTCAAAAACTTAAAACCGACGGGGATGATTGCTGGGAATCCCCGGAAGAAAGCTAAGGCAGGAGAAAAAACTGAGGTGGGCAATAAACGAATAAAGCAAAAAACACGACCGATAGTCAGGAGTCTCAAAAAGTATTTAACTCAGGCGACGAGGCGGAGTATTCAGCAGAGTGCATGAAGACAAAAAAAAAGGCAGGTGAGTGAAGCTTAAGGGAGGCAACAGGTGGCGTGAGCAGGGATGGGCAAAGTAGGAGAGAAAGGCGAAGGGGAAAACAAAATGGTAACCGGGCAACAGTTGTCAGAGTGGATCCTATGACAGTTTCATACATATATTTATGAAGAAACAGTGAGGTCAAAAAACAGCTAACACCAGACACGTCATTTTTATAATGTAGATGGAGATTAAGTTTATTATAGTCAATAACTAAGTAATTTAGTGCCGCTGAAAATTCATTGTGGACGTTAGTTTTTTGAAAACAAAAGCTTAATCATCAGAAGTCATTATTTTTATAACCAATTTCTGAATATCTAATGACATTTCACATATCTGCCCAAACTGCATTTATAATCTAATTTGAATATTAATTGGTAAATGTATGTCATCAAAACTAAAGTATATTCAGATATCAAATTTATCAATAGAATGAAACTGTTTAAATTGGAATGACACAGAGGTGATTTTCACAGTTTTACATGGAGTGCTATCCTAGACAACGTTAGTACTAATTGTATTACCATGACTGGTTCTTATGGAACGTTATGTGTTATGTGTGTTATTTCATTAACCAGAAGAAAACAAAAGATGCCAGCTGACTTTTCGCACAAAGTGATTAACCTAGTCAACAACATGGCATCCTAAAATGAAACATTTTGGATTTTATTTAGGACCCATGTATTACTTTTAGTGTAGACAAACCCTTGTCCTGGATGTATTATAAAGAGGCAATAACATACAGTACATTAGTATATTTTCAGGGGGGATTTTAATGCAACCCCACTTTCATAAGTTTTTTATACGAGTTAAAGATTATTTCTTTCTCTCAGGTTTTAGACTTTCTAAAGAATTTACAGGTAGTATTGGTTTTCATCTGTGGCCACACATAAAAATCATGTATTCAAGTATCGTCGATTCATAAGTGCTTAGAAATTTTGTGATGCAAAATTGACTACTGAAAGCTCTTAATGGTGGTCTTTGCTGTTTTTACAGCTACTCATGCTACCGGGTCTGATGTAAATTAAAAACTGTTTCAAATCTCTTAAAATAATAATTTAATAATTAATGATTTGCTTGTGGTGTTCACATATGATAAAACAAGAAAGCAGTTACTGTTTAAAATGTTCATCATTTGAGTGCAGAAATGCAACTGAACTCATAGTGTCGCTGTTGACTAATAGAGGACTTAAACTACTTCCCCACCCCTCACCCGTTCTTTGTTACTGTAGGTTTGATGATCTCCCTGTAAAATAATTCTTTGCATACTGTTTTACGCTGAACTGTCCGGATCTTTGCACGGAAGTAACCGACGCCATTCGGCTGTTTCCAGTTGTTTCTTTCCTTTAATTACAGGATGGCCCACAATGGATTTTCAGCGTTTGTCCTGTTTTACAGCCTCGCTTTCCTCTCTCTGCTGTTTCACATCGGTAACGGAGACGTAAGCTATTCTATTCCCGAGGAAATGAAATCCAGAGCTGTTATTGGGAATATAGCAAGGGACCTCGGACTGAACGTGGGGAAACTGTCTGCTCGAAAGGCCCGCATTGACAGCGAGCTGAACCGCAAACGGTACTGTGACATTAATCAAAACACTGGGGATTTGATTGTGGCTGAGAGAATTGACCGAGAGGCGCTTTGCGGAGAAAAGCCGTCTTGTATTCTTGCATTTGAGTTGGTCCTAGAGGCACCGCTTGAATTGCATCGTATTTTCCTACAAATAAACGATATCAATGATAATTCACCTGTTTTTACTAAAAATGAAATTAAAATAGAAATAAACGAATTGGCTTTAAAGGGATCTCGCTTCCGTCTGTTGGAAGCGCACGATGTAGATATTGGGCAAAATACTGTTCAAAGTTACGCCTTAGAGGTGAACAATTATTTAGTGTTGAATGTTCAGTCGAAATCAGATGGAGGGAAATTGGCTCAGCTGGTGTTGGATAAGGAGTTGGATCGCGAGGAACAGCAGGAATTCAGATTACTGCTTACTGCGATAGATGGAGGCAATCCTCAAAGAACTGGCACTGCAACAGTGCATGTGGTTGTATTGGATGCTAATGATAACGCCCCAGTGTTTAGTCAGGCACTATACAAAGCCACTGTGCCCGAAAATTCTGCTCTAGATACTGTAGTTGTTAAAGTGACAGCAACAGATGCAGATGAAGGTCTAAATGGTGAGGTGACGTATGAATTAAGCCGTATTTCAGAAACTGGAAGAAGATTGTTTTCTTTAAATCACACCACAGGAGAGATTAAAGTCATAGGCCCAATGGACTTTGAGGAAGAGTCTTTGTATGAATTGCGTGTACATGCCAAAGATAGATATGGCCTCACCTCAGATTCCAAAGTGACAATTGAAATCACCGATATTAATGACAACGCACCTGAGATCAACTTAAAATCCCTTATGAATCCCACACCTGAGAATGTGTCACCTGGTACAGAGGTGGGAATTATTAACGTGCAGGACAGAGACTCTGAGACAAATGGACAAGTTCGCTGCTCCATTCAGCAAAATTTCCCTTTTAAGTTGGTTCCTTCCATCAAAAACTATTATTCTCTGGTGACCACAGGACAACTGGACCGTGAACTGGTGTCTGATTACAACATTACAATCACTGCCACTGACGAGGGCTCTCCACCTCTGTCCTCCTCTAAAACTGTTCAGTTGTCTGTAGCAGACATCAACGACAACCCACCTGTGTTTGAGGAACAGTCGTACAGCGCATATGTGACTGAAAATAACAAAGCTGGATCCACTTTATGTTCCGTCACTGCTCGAGACCCCGACTGGAGACAGAACGGTACAGTGATTTATTCTCTGTTACCTGGTGAGGTGAACGGTTTCCCGGTGTCCTCCTATCTATCAGTGAACGGAGACACGGGGGTGATCCACGCTGTGAGGTCGTTTGATTATGAACAGTTCAGGAGTTTCAAAGTCCACGTGATGGCCAGAGACAACGGTTCTCCTCCGCTCAGCAGCAACGTCACCGTCAGTGTCTTCATATCGGATGTGAACGACAACTGTCCTCAGATCCTGTACCCCGCCCCGGAGGGCAACTCCTTCATGACCGAGCTGGTCCCCAAAGCTGCGCACGGAGGCTCTCTGGTGTCCAAAGTGATAGCGGTGGACGCGGACTCCGGACAGAACGCCTGGCTGTCCTATCAAATAGTGAAATCCACTGATCCGGGACTTTTCAGTATCGGTGTCCACAGCGGAGAGATCAGGACACAGCGGGACATTTCCGAGTCTGACAGCATGAAACAGAGCCTTATTGTGGCAGTGAAAGATAACGGACAGCCCTCTCTCTCTGCCACCTGCTCCATGTTGTTACTTATTTCTGATAACTTGGCTGAGGTTCCGGAACTGAAGGATATTTCTTATGATGAGAAGAATTCCAAACTGACCTCTTACCTGATCATCGCTCTGGTGTCTGTGTCCACCTTCTTTCTGACCTTCATCATCATCATCCTGGGTGTGAGGTTTTGTCGCAGGAGAAAGCCCAGACTGTTGTTTGACGGAGCAGTCGCCATCCCCAGCGCTTATCTGCCTCCTAATTACGCAGATGTTGACGGCACAGGAACTTTACGCAGCACTTACAATTATGACGCGTATCTGACGACAGGTTCTAGAACCAGTGACTTTAAGTTCGTATCATCTTATAATGAAAACACACTGCCTGCTGACCAGACCCTGAGGAAAAGTCCATCAGACTTTGCTGAAGTGTTCTGCCAGTCAGACCAGTCTCCAGAGGTAAGGCACACGCGTTGGCATATATTAGCCTTAATTAGAAGTTTTAAAATTCTATTTCTATGACTTTTATCCGGTCTATTTCAACGTGGATTTTATTTCATTTTAGATTACGTCGGTTTTTTACAGCCATACTTTAGTGATGCTTAAAATAAGTGCTGTCATCCTGGTTATGAAAACAATCGTTCCATCTAGTTTGTCGTCATCGCGCCCTACTTTCTTTCAACAAACAATTTATTGTTGACCTGCAATTTGTAAATTCACTTGCATTTAATTATGAATTAATTAACACTATTATTAACTACAGTAACATCTACGGGCTTACAGGTCATTTTTGACCCATATACATTTGTTTCAGGAAAAAGTCTTTTTTTATATATATTTCTGAAATGGAGCTTTAACACGTACACAGATGTGTTAAAGTTCTATCTATGTTTTTCTTTATGTCTTTATTGCTAGCGTAGACGAGACACCTCTTTCTTTTAGAATCAGGTGGCCTCACAGTGGCTGTGGTTGCGTTGGTTGATGTTGAGGCAGGGCTGTTTGAGGAGAACGCTGTTGCCGATGCCCTTTGTGTTGCTCATAGTGTGGATGGAGTGCTTGGTGAGGTCCGCAGCTCTCTCACCAAGGCTGTAGAAAGGGGTTTCAGGGGCACCTGTTTCTCTTGATCAGTGTGCTACTTGACAAGGGACTCCCCTAACTCCTGAACAAACATTCTCTGCTTGTTTATTTATTCATTTGGTTTAGCTCCACCCTAGGTGGATGTGAGTGGACTACACAAATGCACATACTAATTAAGCTCCAAAAGATGTTGCCACTTTTCTAATTTGAATAGTTTAGCAGGACTAGCTTCAGCACCAGCCACCTCTTTATCAGACTCATCAAAGATGTCTATGTCTTTTGGATGACACTCTACATAGTCCGCCTCCTCAGAAAACTGCTCATCCATATCGCTATGCTGCTCTGTTTCCACTCTCTCATTTTCAGTAAAGATATGATACCTTATATAAGATATGATTCCTTATATCTGGACACGTACCGGACATCCATCTAGATAACCTGACCTATTCCTCGCTGTTAGTCGCTATCCAAGGTCCTGAATGGTCTTTAGCGCATAGTCGCTTTCAAAACCATCGAAAAACACTTCATCACCAAAAATTATTTTACCAATACTATTTTACACTCGGCTAACATCTGTTTCTCTTAATATTCCAAATAAACTCGCGGCGTCGCTGTTCACTCGCAGATATGAGGAGGCTCATTTCTCCACCCACTGCAAAAGCAGCAATCAAAGTGAAAAAAAAACTAGAGCTGCCATTGTTGTGGGAGCGGTGTGTCTTCACTTTGCCGTAATTTTATCAGTGGCAAGGTGACATTTCGTTTTAATATCTCAATCACAGCTACAAAATGGATCTCAATGGGAAATATTTAATGCGTTATATCGTCGGCTTTGTTTTTTTCCTACATTTCGCCACTGCAGACCTCAGTTATTCTATTTCAGAGGAGATGCGACCTGGATCTATTGTTGGGAATATTGCCACGGATCTCGGGATTGAAGTAGGGAAATTGTTTTCTCGTAAAGCCCGTATTGATAACCAGGAAAACTACCAGCATTACTGTGATACTAACCGAAAAACAGGGGAATTTGTCGTCAAGGAAAGGATTGATAGAGAAGAACTATGCGGTGAGAAGGTGTCGTGTATGCTTAAATTTGAATTAGTGCTAGAGAGCCCTTTGGAGCTCCACCGTATCTCTTTGCTGATCCAGGATATAAATGACAATTCCCCTATTTTCCCAAAGGATACAGTACAACTGGAAATAAGCGAATCGGCCAGCAAAGGAACTCGGTATCGTGTTAACGAAGCTCATGATGCGGACATTGGACAAAACAACGTTCAACATTACAGTTTGCAAAATAATGACCATTTTGTTTTATCAGTTCTGGACGATGCTGATGGCTCTAAGAGCGTCGAGTTGGTGTTAGAAAAAACACTGGACCGTGAAAAAGAACATAATCTAGATTTGCTGTTGATTGCAGTTGATGGAGGCAATCCACCAAGATCTGGAAGTGTCAGCATACAGGTTACTGTGCTAGATGCGAATGATAACGCGCCCGTGTTTGACCGGGCGGTTTATAAAGCCAGTCTACCTGAAAACTCTGCCATCAATACTGTTGTGGTCACTGTAACTGCCACTGATGCAGACGAGGGAGTTAATGGGGAGGTAACATACGAATTTAGTCGGATTTCAGAAAGGGCTAAAAAGCTTTTCTCACTGAACAGAAAAAATGGACAGATAAAGGTCCTAGGACCGCTTGATTTCGAGACTGATTCAAAATATGAAATGCGTATTGATGCCAAAGATAGTTTCGGGCTTTCATCCGATTCCAAGGTAATAATTGATATCACTGATGTTAATGACAACGCTCCAATTATAAATTTGAAATCATTGATGAATCCGATACCTGAGAGTGTGTCACCTGGTACAGAGGTGGGAATTATTAACGTGCAGGACAGAGACTCTGAGACAATGGGACAGATTCACTGCTCCATTCAGCAAAATGTTCCTTTTAAGTTAGTTCCTTCCATCAAAAACTATTATTCTCTGGTGACCACAGGACAACTGGACCGTGAACTAGTGTCTGATTACAACATTACAATCACTGCCACTGACGAGGGCTCTCCACCTCTGTCCTCCTCTAAAACTGTTCAGTTGTCTGTAGCAGACATCAACGACAACCCACCTGTGTTTGAGGAACAGTCGTACAGCGCATATGTGACTGAAAATAACAAAGCTGGCTCCACTTTATGTTCCGTCACTGCTCGAGACCCCGACTGGAGACAGAACGGTACAGTGATTTATTCTCTATTACCTGGTGAGGTGAACGGTGCCCCGGTGTCCTCCTATCTATCAGTGAACGGAGACACGGGGGTGATCCACGCTGTGAGGTCGTTTGATTATGAACAGTTCAGGAGTTTTAAAGTCCATGTGATGGCCAGAGACAACGGTTCTCCTCCTCTCAGCAGCAACGTCACCGTCAGTGTCTTCATATCGGATGTGAACGACAATTGTCCTCAGATCCTGTACCCCGCCCCGGAGGGCAACTCTTTCATGACCGAGCTGGTCCCCAAAGCTGCGCACGGAGGATCTCTGGTGTCCAAAGTGATAGCGGTGGACGCGGACTCGGACAGAACGCCTGGCTGTCCTATCACATAGTGAAATCCACTGATCCGGGACTTTTCAGTATCGGTGTCCACAGCGGAGAGATCAGGACACAGCGCGACATTTCCGAGTCTGACAGCATGAAACAGAACCTTATTGTGGCAGTGAAAGATAACGGACAGCCCTCTCTCTCTGCCACCTGCTCCATGTTGTTACTTATTTCTGATAACTTGGCTGAGGTGCCGGAACTGAAGGATATTTCTTATGATGAGAAGAATTCCAAACTGACCTCTTACCTGATCATCGCTCTGGTGTCTGTGTCCACCTTCTTTCTAACCTTCATCATCATCATCCTGGGTGTGAGGTTTTGTCGCAGGAGAAAGCCCAGACTGTTGTTTGACGGAGCAGTCGCCATCCCCAGCGCTTATTTGCCTCCTAATTACGCAGATGTTGACGGCACAGGAACTTTACGCAGCACTTACAATTATGACGCTTATCTGACGACAGGTTCTAGAACCAGTGACTTTAAGTTCGTATCATCTTATAATGACAACACACTCCCTGCTGACCAGACCCTGAGGAAAAGTCCATCCGACTTTGCTGATGCTTTCAAGATTCTTTGGAGCCCCTAGAGGTATGCGGCTACATTTTCAAAACCTGAATTAATCTTTTAATCGTATCGATTTTTTTCGCATTATGTTTTAATAAGCTCTGGTTACACTACATTTCTTTAAATCATTTTGTTTAAGCTTTTTACTTATTTAACATCGTGAGTTCTGTGTTTAACTCATTTTTCATCTATTGCACGTGGCAAAGTTGGGTTGTGTTATAGTTGTTTGATTTGTGCCCGTAATACTTCTTATCTGGTAAATGTTTAACTACGCCACAAAAGTTTAAACACAATTTAATAAGTCCCAATAACAGTAGTTAATAATAATAGTGCTGTCCCAGTAACTCTTTAGATCATCAACATTCGTTCAAAAATGCCTTTGTTATCTAGCACCCACTCATTTGTTTTGAAATAGCTCTCTGATATTCATCAGCAGCAGTTTCAAATGTCTGCAATGAATAATGCTGTAGAGTTGGCTACTATATATTTGAAAATAAAGCAGTAAGCTGAATTGCAAATAAGAGCCTATTCAGGCCTGGTTATACCCAACGCAATGCTAACACTGTGCTAGGACTCATGTGCATGAAGATGCTCCATATGCTATATATATCTATATATATCTATATCTATCTATCTATCTATCTATCTATCTATCTATCTATCTATCTATCTATCTATCTATATATATATATATATATATATATATATATATATATATATATATATATATATATATATATATATATATATATATATATATATATATATATATATATAATGAAGCAATAGCTTTTTTCTCTAAGGGGCATTGACAACACACCACACAGATTTTTTTCTGCTAGGTATGTAAAATCTGAAGTTCTTTTCAATTGCCCAGTAGTTCGATATCTATTGAGTTCAGCTGCGATCAACCCCAGTTTGTATTTTTGTGTGATACATGTTCTGATCATGGACAAATGACGTAACTGGTCTGATATTTATACACCTTTTTCAATTGGATATGTGGATGATTTGACAGGTAGTTGATTTTCGTGCATGACTTAATGAAGAAGCAACAGACTTTTTTAAGGTGTTTGGATATGGATATTATGGAAACAATCTCTGTCTGTGGTGATGACCAAATCGGAGTGGATACACACAAGGCAGCTGTTATGGCATGTGGTACATGTACCTACCATTGTTACCTTTAGTAAAACATATGGTGGTAAGAGTCCAAACAATAACCGTGGTGATCTCTTGCTGTTGGTTGTTTTATTTAAAACATATATTCCTTAGTCTACTTTGGTCTTAACGTTGTTTTAGTCATCCCTTTTAGGCAAATATCTATGAGCTATTAACCACATACTTATTATTTTATTATGTGCTTTTCCTTAAATGAACACACTGTGTCGCTGTCTACCAGTTTTCAAGGAGACATTGCAATTTCATGTATCACAACGTCCCCACCCATTGTTGTTAAGCTTCGTGGTTCCCCTTTATGGCACGGATTGTGAGAAGAACTGCAGAATATTTTGATCCTTGGATTTATCTCATAGAAACCATTGGAAACGTTTTGTGAGGTATTTTAGATATATTGAAATAACGTCTCTTTGCTGTGGTTGCTTGTCATTTTAAATAATGGATCATAAAGGCTCTTCAGTACACGGTCTGGTTACCCGCTTTGTCATCTGTCTACTTGCGCTGCGGTTCGTATCAGCCGAGGTGAGCTATTCCATACCAGAAGAGATGAAACCAGGAACCATCATTGGAAATATTGCCAAAGACCTTTCTTTGGAAATAAACACTCTATCAGCGCGAAAGGTCCGGATGGATTCTGACGAGAATAACGAACGATTCAGTGCTATTGATTTAAAAACCGGAGATCTGAGTGTTGCTGAGCGGCTTGACAGAGAACGTCTTTGCGGCGCTAAACCATCGTGCATTTTAATTCAGGAACTTGTACTGGAGAATCCTTTAGAATTACATCGTGTAAATCTCCATGTTCTAGATATTAATGACAATTCCCCGCAATTCAAAAGGGATTTTTTTGCATTAGAAATAAGGGAATCAGCAGAAAAGGGAACTCGTTTCTTAATAGAAGAAGCACACGATGCAGATATTGGTCAGAATTCAGTTCAAACGTACAGCCTTCAAAATAATGATAATTTTATTTTAGAGATTGATGAGAACAAAGTTGAACTTGTTCTAGAAAATAAACTTGATCGAGAGAGACAAGAACAGATTGATTTGCTGTTAACTGCTGTTGATGGTGGTTCTCCACAGAGGTCAGGCACTGTAATGATAAAAATCACTGTACTGGATGCTAATGATAATTCACCAGTATTTAGTCAAAGCATCTTTAAAGCCAGTATACCTGAAAATTCTCCTTTGGGTACTATAGTGGTTACAGTAAGTGCTACTGATGCAGATGAAGGCGTCAACGGCGACGTGACATATGACTTTGGTCATGTGTCTGAGACTGATGAAAAACTTTTTTCTATTGGCAGTAAAACAGGAGAAATAAAAGTGATCGGTGCCACGGATTTTGAAAAGAAAAAGTCGTTTGAATTGCGAGTCACGGCAAAAGATGGACTGGGATTAAGTTCCTACGCTAAGGTTTACATAGAACTTATTGATATAAATGATAACGCCCCTATAATAGATTTAAAATCCGTGAGCAGTGTTATACCAGAGAATTTGTTACCTGGTACAGAGGTGGGCATCATTAACGTGCATGACAGAGACTCTGAGAATAACAAACAGGTTCGTTGCTCCATTCAGCAAAATGTACCTTTTAAGTTAGTTCCTTCCATCAAAAACTATTATTCTCTGGTGACCACTGGACAACTGGACCGTGAACTAGTGTCTGATTACAACATTACAATCACTGCCACTGACGAGGGCTCTCCACCTCTGTCCTCCTCTAAAACTGTTCAGTTGACTGTAGCAGACATCAACGACAACCCACCTGTGTTTGAGGAACAGTCGTACAGCGCATATGTGACTGAAAATAACAAAGCTGGATCCACTTTATGTTCCGTCACTGCTCGAGACCCCGACTGGAGACAGAACGGTACAGTGATTTATTCTCTGTTACCTGGTGAGGTGAACGGTGCCCCGGTGTCCTCCTATCTATCAGTGAACGGAGACACGGGGGTGATCCACGCTGTGAGGTCGTTTGATTATGAACAGTTCAGGAGTTTCAAAGTCCACGTGATGGCCAGAGACAACGGTTCTCCTCCGCTCAGCAGCAACGTCACCGTCAGTGTCTTCATATCGGATGTGAACGACAACTGTCCTCAGATCCTGTACCCCGCCCCGGAGGGCAACTCCTTCATGACCGAGCTGGTCCCCAAAGCTGCGCACGGAGGCTCTCTGGTGTCCAAAGTGATAGCGGTGGACGCGGACTCGGACAGAACGCCTGGCTGTCCTATCAAATAGTGAAATCCACTGATCCGGGACTTTTCACTATCGGTGTCCACAGCGGAGAGATCAGGACACAGCGGGACATTTCCGAGTCTGACAGCATGAAACAGAACCTTATTGTGGCAGTGAAAGATAACGGACAGCCCTCTCTCTCTGCCACCTGCTCCATGTTGTTACTTATTTCTGATAACTTGGCTGAGGTTCCGGAACTGAAGGATATTTCTTATGATGAGAAGAATTCCAAACTGACCTCTTACCTGATCATCGCTCTGGTGTCTGTGTCCACCTTCTTTCTGACCTTCATCATCATCATCCTGGGTGTGAGGTTTTGTCGCAGGAGAAAGCCCAGACTGTTGTTTGACGGAGCAGTCGCCATCCCCAGCGCTTATCTGCCTCCTAATTACGCAGATGTTGACGGCACAGGAACTTTACGCAGCACTTACAATTATGACGCGTATCTGACGACAGGTTCTAGAACCAGTGACTTTAAGTTCGTATCATCTTATAATGACAACACACTGCCTGCTGACCAGACCCTGAGGAAAAGTCCATCAGACTTTTGTGACAGTTATGGGGCATCGCAGAATTCATTGGAGGTAGGCTTCTCAAATGATACAATACGTCTCTGTGTGTGTGTGATGTGTAAACACTAAGTTTTGTGTATTTTGAAACAATAATAATGTTTTTGGATTTAACGTTTATGTATCACCATGCTGAATTTGAAGTGAAATATTCAAGATGTATTTAAAGTCAAGAGTTACAGATTTTATTCAATGGGATCGGCAAAAGCGTGCCAGTAAAAATAGAAATAACATCTTTTCTGATGGCCCATAAACTGTTCAATAAACCAAATAGGATTGATTACCTTTTATGCTTGAATAAACATCAATTGCTGTCAGTGACTGTCTGAAATGAGGAGCCCATGGATAATGCCAATGTACAAATGTTTTTTTTCTTCACTCGAGATTCTGTGCCATGCATTTAGTGCAGCTGCCTTCAGCTACTGGTAGATGGTGAGTTTTCGTACTTTGAGTCTTCAATAAGTGAATCGCATCTCCATTAGATTGAGATCAGGTGACTGACTTGGTCAGTGAAGAATATTAAATTTGCTTGCCTGTGAATCTCTTGGTATAAAGTAACTACTGCTATATGTGTTTGGTCATTATCTACTGCAGCGTGAAGTAGCGTCTTATCCCTTTTTGTAGCATTGCTAAGTCTGAATATAGAGTATAAAATGTCCCAGTAGAGTCCAAAACGTGTTTGTATTCTACTCACGTTTCTGCAAATTCGCGCCTTCAGGATTTCTTATCACCTGCCGCTATCATTTGCCCTCAGACATTCACTGTCAGCTATTCTAGTTTGAAAAAAACTCTGATAATTGACATATCTCTTTATCTGCAAAGTAATTATACGTTTTCCATGTCATGTTGGGGGCTTTGTTTTTTATTGTTTTTTTATTGCTATAGTATCTATAAGTAAGCACTTAATCACTGTCAGGTATTGAGAAGTGGTTTTATGCTTTTGGATGTCGTTGAGTATATAATATCTATAAAAACAGACTTGAACTGCATTTAGATCAAATAATTTTAACTTGTAGCTTTTGACCTGTTTTTCTTGTGTGTGTGTGTGTTTCTTACTTAGTGAGTTCCAAATTTTGTTAACAACAGAGTTAGGAAAATTTTGTGAAGTGAGGACATTTTGGCTGGTCCTCAATATTTTTGACCCTATAAAAGGCATTTTTGAGCGTCAAGACTGGGTTTTAGAGTCAGGGTTAGAATTAGGTTTTGGTTGGGGTTAGGGTAAGGGGCAAGGGATTGTATTACGTCAGTGTGTGTCCTCACAAGGATAGAGGTACAAACGTGTGTGTGTTTGTGTGTTTGGGGTCACCCGGGCAGACAATTGTTAATTCACATTGCATGTGTTTTATTTCGCTGCTCTTTTAATAGTCTTTTTTTCAAAGTGTAAAGCTTTTCCAGGTTTTCCTGAAAGGTTCATAAGTTATTTAGGAATCTCGTTTTGTTATTGTACGGTATTTCTTCCCTTGTCCAAAATGTACACGACAAACTGCTGGTTATGTGCCTATCTTTCTCTATCTGTCTATCTGTCTGTCTGTGGCGAAAATCCATCCGATTAATTGAGTTGATGGAACTTTACAAGCAGGGAAGCTGTTTTGTGTAATCTTTAAGACATACTGCTAGTGTCGCTGTCTACCAAGGGAAAGGGAAAATGGGCAGTATTACATCGTCAAGCGTCTCCACCCACACGTTCACAGCTCATTGTTTGCCATCGCAGTGTATTTAGTCATTTTGTATTTGGTCATTGAGTGTTTGTGAGCTTTTCTGATTACACCCTTAGTAAAGCTGCATTAGTTTTGTTGTAAGGATGCCATTTATCGGACTCTCTCTGGCCCGTGTCTATGTCTCGCTGTTTTTGCTACAAGGGCTACATCTGTGTTATGGCGATGTGAGCTATTCTTTCCCGGAGGAACTGAAACGGGGATCAGTGATTGGAAATGTAGCGAAGGATCTTGGGCTTCAAGTGGACACACTCCCCCACCGGAAGGCTCGTATTGTTTTAGAAGGAAACCGTAAACGTTATTGTGAGATTAACCTTGATAGCGGAGAACTGCGCGTTGCAGAGCGGATTGACCGGGAAGAGCTGTGTGGAACGAAGATTACATGTATTTTAAAATGTGAATTGATTCTAGAGTATCCACTTGAATCTCACCGGATATCTTTGCAAATTCAGGATGTAAATGACAATCCACCAGTTTTTGTTAAGGATGTTATTAAATTAGAAATAACGGAATCAACTCCAAAAGGCTCTCGGTACAGAATAAATGCAGCTCGCGATGCAGACATTGGACAAAACGCTGTGCAAAACTATATTTTACATAAAAACAACCATTTTTCTCTAAATGTACTCACCAATTCTGTTGGCACAAAATATAGTGAGATGATTTTGGATAGAGAATTAGATCGTGAAAAAGAGCAGGAGCTGATATTATTGTTGACAGCCGTCGATGGGGGCTCTCCTCAGAAATCAGGCACTGCATCTATACAGGTCACTGTATTGGATGCTAATGACAATGCTCCAGTGTTTAGCCAGACCATCTATGAGGCTACTCTACCTGAAAACTCTCCTGTTACGACCGTCGTAGTCACAGTTAGTGCTGTCGATGCAGACGAAGGTGTGAATGGTAAAGTAACATATGAATTCAGTGGAATAAGTGACATCGCAAAACAAATATTTTCATTAGACGAACAGACAGGAGAGATTACACTAGTAAAACATATCGACTACGAAGAAGAATCAAAATTTGAAATGTTAATTGAGGGAAAAGACGGCTATGGCCTTTCCTCAGAAGCAAAAGTAGTGATAGATATAACTGACGTGAATGACAATACCCCAGTGATACATATTAGTTCATTAGCAAAGTCTATACCCGAAAACGTGTCACCTGGCGCAGAGGTGGGAATTATTCATGTGCAGGATGCAGACTCAGGTACCAACAAACAGGTCCACTGCTCCATTCAGCAAAATGTCCCTTTTAAGTTGGTTCCTTCCATCAAAAACTATTATTCTCTGGTGACCACAGGACAACTGGACCGTGAACTAGTGTCTGATTACAACATTACAATCACTGCCACTGACGAGGGCTCTCCACCTCTGTCCTCCTCTAAAACTGTTCAGTTGTCTGTAGCAGACATCAACGACAACCCACCTGTGTTTGAGGAACAGTCGTACAGCGCATATGTGACTGAAAATAACAAAGCTGGCTCCACTTTATGTTCCGTCACTGCTCGAGACCCCGACTGGAGACAGAACGGTACAGTGATTTATTCTCTGTTACCTGGTGAGGTGAACGGTGCCCCGGTGTCCTCCTATCTATCAGTGAACGGAGACGGGGGTGATCCACGCTGTGAGGTCGTTTGATTATGAACAGTTCAGGAGTTTCAAAGTCCACGTGATGGCCAGAGACAACGGTTCTCCTCCGCTCAGCAGCAACGTCACCGTCAGTGTCTTCATATCGGATGTGAACGACAACTGTCCTCAGATCCTGTACCCCGCCCCGGAGGGCAACTCCTTCATGACCGAGCTGGTCCCCAAAGCTGCGCACGGAGGCTCTCTGGTGTCCAAAGTGATAGCGGTGGACGCGGACTCCGGACAGAACGCCTGGCTGTCCTATCATATAGTGAAATCCACGGACACGGGACTTTTCAGTATCGGTGTCCACAGCGGAGAGATCAGGACACAGCGGGACATTTCCGAGTCTGACAGCATGAAACAGAACCTTATTGTGGCAGTGAAAGATAACGGACAGCCCTCTCTCTCTGCCACCTGCTCCATGTTGTTACTTATTTCTGATAACTTGGCTGAGGTGCCGGAACTGAAGGATATTTCTTATGATGAGAAGAATTCCAAACTGACCTCTTACCTGATCATCGCTCTGGTGTCTGTGTCCACCTTCTTTCTGACCTTCATCATCATCATCCTGGGTGTGAGGTTCTGTCGCAGGAGAAAGCCCAGACTGTTGTTTGACGGAGCAGTCGCCATCCCCAGCGCTTATCTGCCTCCTAATTACGCAGATGTTGACGGCACAGGAACTTTACGCAGCACTTACAATTACGACGCGTATCTGACGACAGGTTCTAGAACCAGTGACTTTAAGTTCGTATCATCTTATAATGACAACACACTGCCTGCTGACCAGACTCTGAGGAAAAGTCCATCAGACTTTGCTGATAGTTTTGAGGCATCGCAGGATTCATTGGAGGTACGCTTCGCACACAAACATTTGTGTCTATGTGTGTCTCTGTGTGTGTAAACACTCAGGTTAGTGTGTGTTTTTTTAATTAACATTTGAAACTTTTTGAAAAAGTTTCAAATGTTTCAAAGAAAAAAGTAAACACACTACTGGCCTTGTCAGACTTCATCGATATGTTCAAGTTGTCAGACATATGTATATGCCTTACAGTCAGCGCTGTGAACTTTTCCCGTTGGCCAATCATTCGCGTGAAACCAGCCTTTTTCATGGGCTTTGACTAGGCTTTTTCGAAAAATATAAAATAAGACTTCCGCTTTAATGGGGATAACGTTTATGCATTTCATCAATATGTCTTTACTTACGATCCTCCTCTTCTGAATCTCTTTTTGATCACCATTCTAAATTGTACAACTTGAAGCCCAAGATTTGTTTTGGTAAATAAAGTATTCAGCAATACTTTTAGCAAACAGATTACTGTAGCACGTAAAAAGAAAGCAGCTGTGGACCGTTGGTATTTCAAATTAATTTGTTGCTATTACTTGACAATACTATGATGGGCCTCAATGCACCATATTGGAACTATCCGTGGTGCTGAGTCAAAGGCGACCCTTATGTACTGCATTCTCTTTCCCTTTGGTCGTGTGGGGATACATGTTTTAAGGAGGTAAATACACACTGGCACTTACAATAGTAGAATTATCTGCGTTTTAATTTGTGTTTGTGTGTGTTTGAATTTAAACACGGCTTACACTATTTTGATTTCTGTGCTGAGTGCCTAATTCTTAAAACCTTCGGTAATACCTTCTATTTGCTCAGAGTGTCACTGTCCGCCATCTTTTCTTCATTGTGCTACACTATATTGGCCTAGTCACTTGCACATTTCCATACAACCATTGCTGAATGCATCGAAGTCAAAGCATTCATTACCGGACTGCAGCTATTACTACGCTGAAGACTCCTTTTGGATGAATATTTTTATTTTGTAACTCCTGGGTTTGGTGGATTTGAGACTGGTCTTTTGGGAAAATGGGATACAAAGCATGTTCAGTGCTTGGCCTGGTCGCTTTGTTTGGGACATTATTATTTGCGCCGCAAGCCGTCAGTGGAGATGCGACTTACTCTTTCCAGAGGAGGTGAAACGTGGCTCAGTTGTTGGAAATGTAGCTAAAGATATAGGACTGGAGGTGGCAAAACTCTCTAGTCGCAAGGCTCGTATTGATGGAGATGGAAACGGCAAACGGTATTGCGACATTAATTTGAGCACTGGAGATGTCATTGTTGCTGATAGGATTGACAGAGAGGGCCTTTGTGGCAAAAAAGCATCCTGCGTTTTGAAACAAGAGCTTATTTTAGAGGACCCTTTGGAGCTGCACCGTATTAATATTCACGTTCAAGATATAAACGACAATTCACCACAGTTTAAAAAGAATATGATAAAATTTGAAATTAGGGAATCGGCAGACAAAGGAAGTCGCTATCGATTAGACGAGGCCCACGACGCTGACATCGGACAAAACGCCATTCAGGGTTATAATATTGAAGCAAATGAAAACTTCAGACTGAATGTTCTTACAAAAAATGCAGGAGGCAAATACAGCGAGTTAGTTTTAGAGAAAGAGTTGGACAGAGAACAACAGCAGGAGCTAAAGATTCTACTTGTGGCCACTGACGGTGGTTCTCCTCAGAGATCAGGTACCGTAGTTATTCACGTCACTGTACTGGATGCTAATGATAACGCTCCAGTGTTTAGCCAGGCCGTTTATAAAGCCAGTCTTCCTGAAAACTCTCCTGTAGGTACCACAGTTATAACTGTTAGTGCTACAGACGCAGATGAAGGAGTGAATGGAGATGTGACGTATGAATTTGATCACATTTCAGATGAAAGTACTAATGTGTTTACTCTTGATCAGACAACTGGTGAAGTGAAAGTAAGTGGGTCATTAGATTATGAAGAGTTGCCGGTCTATGAAATTCAAATTACAGCCAAAGATGGTCTTGGATTAGTGTCTTCGTGTACATTGATGATTGACATCACAGATGTCAATGACAATGCTCCGCTTACAATCGTTAAAACTTTAAAAATCCTATACCAGAAAGTGTCCTCCAAGGTACTGAGGTGGGCATCATTAACGTGCAGGACAGAGACTCTGAGACAAATGGACAAGTTCGCTGCTTCATTCAACAAAATGTCCCTTTTAAGTTGGTTCCTTCCATCAAAAACTATTATTCTCTGGTGACCACAGGACAACTGGACCGTGAACTGGTGTCTGATTACAACATTACAATCACTGCCACTGACGAGGGCTCTCCACCTCTGTCCTCCTCTAAAACTGTTCAGTTGTCTGTAGCAGACATCAACGACAACCCACCTGTGTTTGAGGAACAGTCGTACAGCGCATATGTGACTGAAAATAACAAAGCTGGATCCACTTTATGTTCCGTCACTGCTCGAGACCCCGACTGGAGACAGAACGGTACAGTGATTTATTCTCTGTTGCCTGGTGAGGTGAACGGTGCCCCGGTGTCCTCCTATCTATCAGTGAACGGAGACACGGGGGTGATCCACGCTGTGAGGTCGTTTGATTATGAACAGTTCAGGAGTTTCAAAGTCCACGTGATGGCCAGAGACAACGGTTCTCCTCCGCTCAGCAGCAACGTCACCGTCAGTGTCTTCATATCGGATGTGAACGACAACTGTCCTCAGATCCTGTACCCCGCCCCGGAGGGCAACTCCTTCATGACCGAGCTGGTCCCCAAAGCTGCGCACGGAGGCTCTCTGGTGTCCAAAGTGATAGCGGTGGACGCGGACTCCGGACAGAACGCCTGGCTGTCCTATCACATAGTCAAATCCACTGTTCCGGGACTTTTCACTATCGGTGTCCACAGCGGAGAGATCAGGACACAGCGGGACATTTCCGAGTCTGACAGCATGAAACAGAACCTTATTGTGGCAGTGAAAGATAACGGACAGCCCTCTCTCTCTGCCACCTGCTCCATGTTGTTACTTATTTCTGATAACTTGGCTGAGGTGCCGGAACTGAAGGATATTTCTTATGATGAGAAGAATTCCAAACTGACCTCTTACCTGATCATCGCTCTGGTGTCTGTATCCACCTTCTTTCTGACCTTCATCATCATCATCCTGGGTGTGAGGTTCTGTCGCAGGAGAAAGCCCAGACTGTTGTTTGACGGAGCAGTCGCCATCCCCAGCGCTTATCTGCCTCCTAATTACGCAGATGTTGACGGCACAGGAACTTTACGCAGCACTTACAATTATGACGCGTATCTGACGACAGGTTCTAGAACCAGTGACTTTAAGTTCGTATCATCTTATAATGACAACACACTGCCTGCTGACCAGACCCTGAGGAAAAGTCCATCAGACTTTGCTGATGCTTTTGGCGATTGTAATGAGTCCCCGAGGTAGGACAGTGTGTCACATTTTCTTTGGCTTATTTCTAATTCAGACTATTTTAAGTCGATTAGATTTTGCTTATTGCTTTAGTCTGTGAGGGAATTCACTACATGCTTCAATCAGAACTGTAACTGTAACTGTAATCAGAACGTTTAATATCTAAGATTTTTAATCTTATTGTTACATTTTTCACACATCAATAGCAGTGGGTACAATATTAAAGCTGATATTAGGTTTTGTACCTTTTCAGGAATGCTTGTGCATTACTTTTATTATCTGTCTGGTTATGCGTGGTATGAGACACCTACTTATAACCAAAAGCTCGTTTTGTGTGCAAACATTTTTCCAAAGCAATGCATTAACAAAAGCATTTATTTGCATGTCAGCATTACTTTTCGACACAGGACTGCACGAATAATAGTTATGTCTATAGACAAAAATCTAAACAACATAACTGTCTGGAACATATACTCCTTTCGTGAAAATGTATTGTGGCACTGTGCTTTCATTATTCTAATGTAGTGCTACAGGTCTAGGAATAGATGCGTGAGTTTTTTCTTGATTTTCAGTGTATGTTTGTCATCCTTTTATCCTTTAAAAAGTCTGTTGTGGAAGCCCTAAACCAAACCATGGACGAGAGTGAAGTAATTCCATACCGATGCAAAATTCCTCATTTGTACAAGACTGCTCGTTCTTGTCTGATGATTCAATTAACTTTAAGATTCTGAAAACTGCTGGTAAAAGCATTAGCATTAGTCAAACCATTTGTTGGTCTTCATTTAGAGACCCTAGTTGCAATTTAGATAAATTTATTTTGCCACATAACATTTAATACTATATACTTGCAAAACAACAATGGTAGTGCTTGCAATTTACATTTTTTTCCATATATTAGTTGATGAAATGTGATCTTATCTTCATCATTCACAAATATCCCCAAACACAATAATTTCTCTAACTGTGGACTTATAAATATATAAAGTCCATGAAAGTAATCTTTAACACATTCCATTAAAAAGTGTGCTTCAAAATCATTTAACAAAAAAAATATATATGTGAGAGTGAGGGTTAAATCAAGTATCCTAGTTTGTGCAAAAAAATCTGGTCGTAAAATCTGGGAATTGTAAACATTGCTATGACTTTCCATGCTTATCCTTCGATTCGTCTGACAGTATGATGAAATGCTGTATGTTGTAACTTGTTTGGAATACTGTCCTGCCAATTTCCCTAGAATTGTTGTAAGCCAAAGATTGGAATGGAAAGTTGAATTAAGATAACTTGTACATACATCAGAAGGCAACATCTATGTTTGATATTGTTAACTAAGAACTAAGAAAAACTACGAACTATACAAATAAATCAAAGGGAAGGTAAACCTCAGTAATGCATAGTAATGATTAGAGTGGTTCAGTACTTGAGGGCATATATGTAAACTGAGATCTTGTGGTACAGAAAGATTTTCAGCAACTATCTTTGCAACAACATTGTGAATTTTCATATGATCATGAATACAGTATTTAAGGAGGTGAAATGCAAATATAAATCGGCTATGCCAGTGAAATATTTGAAAGCACATTAAACATAAAATTCCTCACAGACTGAGGTACTACTTTTGAGTGAAGTTTTTAAAACTGATTGTGAGACATTCCTCAGTACCTAGACCCATATGAGTACTTTTTGAATTTAGATATTGTATAAAAACTGCATCCATGCCAAGTCGTTATTTCTCTTCTCTTGTAACTGAGCTACAGATGTCCGTTTATGATTTAATGATGTTCGCTTTACTTGTAGTTTATTCTCAGGTGTTGAGTAAGGAAATGTTTACTTTTTCTTAGGAATGCGCATGAATTCATAATAATGGCCTAAAGTTCACTTCGTGTTTCATGCACTTACTTTACGTTGAGTAAGGGCATATAGTTTTTGTGTATTGAAGTTGTCCTATGTATATATGGTCTTAAGGTACCTCGTGTCCTTTCAGGGGATTATGAACTGATATAAATGTCTAATTTGATGTGAGGGTTATTTCTTTGTTAAGGTTTATATTTGGATAAAAATGTATTGTGTTTTACTGAGCACTGTTTGTAATATTTGCATACGAATTTATGTTGTAATATTGGAACTTAGAAGTTTTGAAGGCCTTAGATATACATATGTTCAAACTTTTTTTCACACTGCTCCCGCATTAAAGAATTCCGGATTTGTCAGTGTAGGAATGTTTGGGCTCTCAGGTTGTTTCCATGTTAGTAATTGTTTTGTCACTTCTTTGTTTGGATCCTACACTGTTTACGTTTGGATAATAGCAAACCTTTGTGGATTAATATTGAATCAGTTGCTGTGCTTATTGTTTACCGTTTTTTTATGGATTATTTATTTTTTCAGTGAATCAAATGCAGCATTAATAAGTGGAGTTAAGTACATTGTGTAACATTAGCTGTGAAATAACACCAGAGCCTCTAGAGATAAAGCAAATAATATTCATGGTAGTAAATATCAGTATCACACAGTCTTGAAGTCAGTTTAGTATTAACAACTAAATTATTTAAACAATATATAATAATGAACGTTTCTTTGATATAACCAGTGCAGTCATATTGTTCTAGTTGCTGTGCTATAACTAACGGAAACTCTTGGTGTCACTGTGCACCAACAATAGCAGAAAGTGTGTTTGGTTGATCCATTCCTCTTCGCCATTGTAAGGGGTGACTGTGATGCCATTTGATTTCGACCAGCATTTTGATGGCATTAGGACAGTAAATTGCAAGAAGGAATACTACATCCGTGTTTGGATAACGGGGCAGGAAGGGTGAAATCAACGTGTGGGAGACCATGAGATATACAATGTGTAGAGATGTTTCTGTTATTCGCCGTTATATTGTCCTCTTCATCACCCTGCCTTTTGCAAGCGGAGATGTGAGCTACTCTGTTGCAGAGGAGATGAAACGCGGATCTGTAATCGGAAACATAGCCAAAGATCTTGGTCTTGGAATTGCCACATTTATTTCGCGCAAAGCTCGCATCGACACAGACACGAATGACAGGCGGCATTGTGATATTAATCTGAGCACCGGAAATTTGATTGTTCTGGACAGGATCGACAGAGAAGGCCTTTGTGGTAAGAAGGCGAGTTGTATTTTAAAGGAGGAGCTTGTATTGGAAAACCCTTTAGAGCTTCATCGTATCAGTATTCACGTACAAGACATCAATGATAATTCCCCGCAATTTAGTGAGGACAAGATTGTATTTGAAATAAGAGAATCGGCCATAAAAGGAGCAAAATTCTTACTTACCGAAGCCTATGATGCAGATATTGGTACGAACACAGTACAGCGTTACAATCTGCAAAATAACGAGCATTTCACCATTAATGTGAATACAGACAGTGGTGGACGGAAACACTCTGAAATGGTTTTGGTAAAAGAACTAGACCGAGAGAAAGATGAAGAGCTAAAATTGGTTCTTACAGCTCTAGATGGCGGTTCTCCTCAGAGATCAGGTACTGCAATTATACACGTCACTGTATTAGATGCTAATGATAACGCCCCAGTGTTTAGCCAGTCCCTGTATACAGCCAGTCTCCCTGAAAACTCTTTTCCAGATACTGTCGTTGTTGCAGTAAGTGCCACCGATGCAGACGCAGGCCCCAACGGTGATATTACTTACAATTTTGATCATGTATCAGGTGAACATGTCTCTTTATTCTCAATTGATCAAAAGACAGGAGAGATAAAAGTTTTCGGCTCTATTGATTATGAGACGGAAACTTCAATAGAACTGCGTGTAAGAGCAAAAGATGGACCAGGATTAACCTCCTACTGTACAGTAACGATAGATATAATTGATGTGAATGACAACGCACCTGCTATAAGTTTGAAGTCATTGTCGAACCCTATACCTGAGAATGTGTCACCTGGTACAGAGGTCGGAATTATTAATGTGCAGGACAGAGACTCTGACAAAAACGGACAGGTTCGCTGCTCCATTCAGCAAAATGTCCCTTTTAAGTTGGTTCCTTCCATCAAAAACTATTATTCTCTGGTGACCACAGGACAACTGGACCGTGAACTAGTGTCTGATTACAACATTACAATCACTGCCACTGACGAGGGCTCTCCACCTCTGTCCTCCTCTAAAACTGTTCAGTTGTCTGTAGCAGACATCAACGACAACCCACCTGTGTTTGAGGAACAGTCGTACAGCGCATATGTGACTGAAAATAACAAAGCTGGATCCACTTTATGTTCCGTCACTGCTCGAGACCCCGACTGGAGACAGAACGGTACAGTGATTTATTCTCTGTTACCTGGTGAGGTGAACGGTGCCCCGGTGTCCTCCTATCTATCAGTGAACGGAGACACTGGGGTGATCCACGCTGTGAGGTCGTTTGATTATGAACAGTTCAGGAGTTTCAAAGTCCACGTGATGGCCAGAGACAACGGTTCTCCTCCGCTCAGCAGCAACGTCACCGTCAGTGTCTTCATATCGGATGTGAACGACAACTGTCCTCAGATCCTGTACCCCGCCCCGGAGGGCAACTCCTTCATGACCGAGCTGGTCCCCAAAGCTGCGCACGGAGGCTCTCTGGTGTCCAAAGTGATAGCGGTGGACGCGGACTCCGGACAGAACGCCTGGCTGTCCTATCACATAGTGAAATCCACTGATCCGGGACTTTTTACTATCGGTGTCCACAGCGGAGAGATCAGGACACAGCGGGACATTTCCGAGTCTGACAGCATGAAACAGAACCTTATTGTGGCAGTGAAAGATAACGGACAGCCCTCTCTCTCTGCCACCTGCTCCATGTTGTTACTTATTTCTGATAACTTGGCTGAGGTGCCGGAACTGAAGGATATTTCTTATGATGAGAAGAATTCCAAACTGACCTCTTACCTGATCATCGCTCTGGTGTCTGTGTCCACCTTCTTTCTGACCTTCATCATCATCATCCTGGGTGTGAGGTTTTGTCGCAGGAGAAAGCCCAGACTGTTGTTTGACGGAGCAGTCGCCATCCCCAGCGCTTATCTGCCTCCTAATTACGCAGATGTTGACGGCACAGGAACTTTACGCAGCACTTACAATTATGACGCGTATCTGACGACAGGTTCTAGAACCAGTGACTTTAAGTTCGTATCATCTTATAATGACAACACACTGCCTGCTGACCAGACCCTGAGGAAAAGTCCATCAGACTTTGCTGATGCCTTTGGGGATTGTGATGGGTCCCCTGAGGTAAGGGAATCAAACATTCACATTCTAATGACACCTTTATTCTATTTTCATCCATCAGTTTTTCCTTACAGAAAAAAGAAAAACAAATATTTATAACATGTTAAGATGGTTATATTCTGAAACTTTGCTAATGTTTTAGGGAAATATTAAAAAGAAAACACACAAACAAACAAGAAAAAAATCACAATACAACAGGTTAGTCCAACTTCTCTGTCTGAAATTTAAATTTTGTTGGTATTTTTTTTTATTTCCCTAAAACATTAGCAACGTTTCAGAATATAATCATCTTAACATGTTTTATATCTTTGATCTTTTTTTCACTATCACATTTTCCATAGTTCCAGTCTCAAGCAAGGTGTTACATTTTTCTTTTTATTTGAATGTTAATTAATTTGCTACTATGGCGTAGTTTTAACTACGTACTAGATCGGTTAATACATAACTAATTTGAAGCACGATCTTTTAGTGAAGCTCATCAAAACATAATTGCTCTTCTAACAATGTAATCAATCCGTTCATCTCCCTATTCTTAATATAATGCTATTTCTACCTTGCTTTTTCTCCCTATAGTGTCAAAAAAAACTTTGTTGAGATTAATTTAGCATAATAAATGCATAACTATCTATGTTACTGAAATCATGCAGTTGGACATGTGCAGTAAAGAAGTGTTATTTTATGCGTCCCTAAAATCAAGATTCACTTGTTGAAAGTCACTTTAAATACAGTTCGAGCAAATTGTTTGCATGTCTTTAGATTTAAATAAACGTGATCCGTTTAATTGTCTGCTTTTAGTTGTAAGGTTTATACAGACTTTTTCAAAAGGTCAGTGTGCAGTTTCCAAAGAAGGCTCACGATGTCGCTATGTACCAGCTGTAGTAGCTTGTGTGTCAGTGTCCACCCACTATTGTCGAAGCATATTGTGATTTAAGCTCCCGCAGTTGATCGCTGAGAGAAGTAGTGATTTGGGCTTGGATCGTGTCGATTTTGGTTTAAACCCTTGGCTTTTTGTTACTTCCTGTCTAAGGCTGGTTTGTCATCATGGCCATTAGTGGATGCGCCTTAAAATACTCTGTCTCTCTTTTACTGCTCCTTTCTCTCCATTTTGTCAGTGGAGATATAAGCTATTCTTTTCTGGAGGAAATGAAGCGCGGATCCGTCATTGGAAATATTGCAAAAGACTTGGGAATAGAAGCAAACAGACTATCCACCCGAAAAGCCCGCATTGATACTTTTGGAAGCGACAAAAGGTATTGTGACATAAACGTCAGTAACGGGGATCTGACTGTTGCCGAGAGGATTGACAGAGAAGGCCTCTGTGGAGACAAAGCATCGTGCGTGTTAAAACAAGAGCTGATGTTAGAGAATCCATTAGAACTGCACCGTATAAGCTTACATGTTCAGGATATAAACGATAACTCTCCGCAGTTTAATAAAGAATTGATCCATATAGACATTAGTGAATCCGCAGTGAAAGGTGCTCGCTTTCCAATAGAAGAAGCACATGATGCTGATATAGGCAAATATTCAGTTCAGACGTACAGTCTGAAGAGGAATGAACATTTTATCCTCGGTCTCGAAACTAATTCTGTGGAACTTGTATTAAACAAGGAGCTCGACCGGGAAATTTTAAAAGAAATACATTTGGTTCTTACCGCGCTGGATGGTGGTTCTCCTCAAAAGTCAGGTACCGTATCGATTCACATCACTGTACTGGATGCTAATGATAATGTCCCAGTTTTCAGCCAGGCCGCTTATAAAGCCAGTCTACCTGAAAACTCTCCTCTAGATACTGTCGTGGTAACAGTAACTGCTACTGATGTAGACGAGGGAGTCAATGGAGATGTCACATATGATTTTGGACACATTTCAGAGGATGTGAAATCTGTGTTTAATATAGATCACAAGACAGGCGACTTAAAATTAAAAAGCACGGTTGATTTTGAAACAACACCATCGTTTGAATTGCGTGTCACAGCAAAGGATGGTTTGGGGTTAACATCCTATGCCAGAGTCATCATAGATGTTACAGATGTAAACGATAACGCCCCGGTAATATATGTAAAATCACTGAGTAACCCTATGCCTGAGAATGTGTCACCTGGTACAGAGGTGGGCATCATTAACGTGCAGGACAAAGATTCAGAGAAAAACGGACAAGTTCGCTGCTCCATTCAGCAAAATGTCCCTTTTAAGTTAGTTCCTTCCATCAAAAACTATTATTCTCTGGTGACCACAGGACAACTGGACCGTGAACTAGTGTCTGATTACAACATTACAATCACTGCCACTGACGAGGGCTCTCCACCTCTGTCCTCCTCTAAAACTGTTCAGTTGTCTGTAGCAGACATCAACGACAACTCACCTGTGTTTGAGGAACAGTCGTACAGCGCATATGTGACTGAAAATAACAAAGCTGGCTCCACTTTATGTTCTGTCACTGCTCGAGACCCCGACTGGAGACAGAACGGTACAGTGATTTATTCTCTGTTACCTGGGGAGGTGAACGGTGCCCCGGTGTCCTCCTATCTATCAGTGAACGGAGACACGGGGGTGATCCACGCTGTGAGGTCGTTTGATTATGAACAGTTCAGGAGTTTCAAAGTCCACGTGATGGCCAGAGACAACGGTTCTCTCCGCTCAGCAGCAACGTCACCGTCAGTGTCTTCATATCGGATGTGAACGACAACTGTCCTCAGATCCTGTACCCCGCCCCGGAGGGCAACTCCTTCATGACCGAGCTGGTCCCCAAAGCTGCGCACGGAGGCTCTCTGGTGTCCAAAGTGATAGCGGTGGACGCGGACTCCGGACAGAACGCCTGGCTGTCCTATCACATAGTCAAATCCACTGATCCGGGACTTTTCACTATCGGTGTCCACAGCGGAGAGATTAGGACACAGCGGGACATTTCCGAGTCTGAAAGCATGAAACAGAACCTTATTGTGGCAGTGAAAGATAACGGACAGCCCTCTCTCTCTGCCACCTGCTCCATGTTGTTACTTATTTCTGATAACTTGGCTGAGGTGCCGGAACTGAAGGATATTTCTTATGATGAGAAGAATTCCAAACTGACCTCTTACCTGATCATCGCTCTGGTGTCTGTGTCCACCTTCTTTCTGACCTTCATCATCATCATCTTGGGTTTGAGGTTTTGTCGCAGGAGAAAGCCCAGACTGTTGTTTGACGGAGCAGTCGCCATCCCCAGCGCTTATCTGCCTCCTAATTACGCAGATGTTGACGGCACAGGAACTTTACGCAGCACTTACAATTATGATGCGTATCTGACGACAGGTTCTAGAACCAGTGACTTTAAGTTCGTGTCATCTTATAATGACAACACACTGCCTGCTGACCAGACCCTGAGGAAAAGTCCATCAGACTTTGCTGATGTGTTTGGCGATTGTGATGGTTCTCCTGAGGTAGGCAAAATCTCACGCTTATAAACGAATCTTATTTGAATATAAAGTCATGAAATCACATTAAAGTTTTCATATAGGTTATATATTTATATAAAACAAATCATTCAGCATTTGTGTGGAGATTTGGCCAATACTGTCAGATTCATCTGCTTTTGGTTTCCGCAGTTCATTTATTTTTAGGCTGTTTAAATTACACCTGTGCTCTGTTCTTCGGCTTGGAGTGGAAATAGTAACGGTAATGGTTTCATTCAGTGTCTTTTTAATAACGTTGCAGTTTTTTCTGTGGCTGTCGCTCTGCTGCTGAGCAGAACAAGTCGATGCTCTCCTTGGTATGGACTCGTGGTCCCCTTTGATAATGTGATCAATTTCCATGTACATCTTATATATCAAGTGTTTTAGTTAAAATATGTCCACAATTTGTGTCTTCAAAATGGGATTTTTTGATCTTTAGTGTGACTCGTTGAACGTGTCCTTGTTTTAACTGTAATTTTTGGCTAGGTTTTTCATTTACGGGGTCTTAGCTGCGGCTGTCGTGTTTGCTGTTTTCTGCCTTCTATATTGTTCTTATCTTGCTGCTGAATCATGTGTTAGCTTTTAATCCAAGCATGATTATTTTTACTATACGCACACATACATTTTAAATCAGTCTTTGCAAAAACTTAAATGCAACTCCACAATAAGACAGTTTTCAGTTTTCCGTTTTGTGTTTGTCATTTAATTCACATTAGCCTGTTAGCTCGTTGATCTTAACAAGAGCCTGTATAGTCTTTGTCCTTGATGATGAACTTTGTTGCTGATCTTGATGATGTGCATTCAAATGTAACATTAGGCTTTGTTTGACTTTAGCTTTTTATGTTTAGACATTTCTACGTCACAAAATTTAATGAAAGCAGAATGTCTACAGAGGTTCCTTTGAGGACACAGAATCTAATAGATTAGTGAAATGTAAAGGTAGCAGAAAATATTTAGGCCCTCTTTGTAATGTTTCAACTTTATAGTAGATGTTTAAATAGATTTGTCTTCATTAATATACACTCAAAACCCCATAATGACAAAGTGATTTTTTTTTTTTTTGGAAAGCTGAGTAAAGTTATGAAAATTTAAATAAAAATATCACATGGACTTAATTATTTAGACGTTTTCCTCAGTACTTTGTAACACTTCCACAACTTCCCATGGACATAAAAAAAACCCCAAAAAACTGTTTTTTTTCTTGGACTTGCATCTTAAGAAACAAGAACACTTCTCCACAAAGCACTTTTCTTTAATGTTTTCCCTGTGACTTCAGTTATTATTATTATTATTATGTTTTTGCCTTGTACCTCATGTGTCTGCCAAATTACTTAAATTAAATGTTTTGTGTTGAAGCATCTCTATGAGCAATTACAGCATTGAGTCATTTGCACATTTGGATTGGGGAATTTTTGGCACTTTGCAAATCCTCTCAAGCTCAGTCAGGCTGGATGGGGACCATCTGTGGACAGCCATTTTTAGGTCTCTCCGTAGATGTTCAATGGGGTTCAAGTCAGGGCTTTGGCTGGACATTCACAGAGATGTCCCTAAGCTACTACTGTGTTGTCTTGGCTGTGTGTTTAGGATTGTTGTCATGTTGAAAGGCAAACCTTCAGGCTACTACAAAGTCCTTGGTGCTGTGGAACAGGTGTTATTACTCCATTATTACATTACTCCATTCAGATTGCTCTCTGATTAGTCCCTGGTCCCTGCTGCTGGAAAAGATCCCCACAGCATCTCGTTGCCACCACCCTGCTTTACTGCTGGGATCGTAATAGGCAGGTGATGAGCACTGCCTGGTTTATAACTTGTAGAATTGAGGCCAAACATTTCATTCTTGGTTTCATCAGACTAGTGAATCTTGTGTCTAGCAGTCTGAATCCTTAGGTTCACTTTTTTGCAAACTTCAAGTTAAATATCAAGCTGAGTTTTTAGGCCAAAGTAGAGGCTTTCTTCTATCCACTATGCCATAAAGCCCAGAGCAGTGGATGACTGCAGTTGTGGTTGACCCTGTGGAAGATTACTCCATCTCAACACAAGATCTTTGGATCTTATTTAGAGTGACCATCATGCTCTTGGACACCTCTCTTACTAAGGCCCTTCTACCCTGATTGTTCAGTTTGGCTGGCGACCATCTCTTACAAGAGCCCAGATTGTGCCAAACTTCTTCCATTTGAGAATTGTTTAGGCCATTGTAATCTTGAAAACCTGCAGAGCAGCAGATTTTTTATTTATTTATTTATTTATTTATTTTTCCCAGATTTGTGCCTTGTTCTTATCATGTTTCTGAGCTCTGCAGGTAGTTCCTTTGACCTCATAGCTTTTGTTCTGATACAGTATACATTGTCAGCTGTGAGATCATGTGGTGTTTGCCTTTCGAAATCATGTCAGATCAATCCAATTTACCACAGGTGGACTATATTCAAAGTGTAGAAAAATCTAAGCAACAAAATAGGAGAAATGTGAGGCACCTGAGCTAAATTTCAACTGTTAGTGCAAAGGGATTGAATAATTAGGCCAATGTGATATTTCAGTTTTTCCTTTTTCATATCATTTATTCCTTCAAACGGATTGAATAATTACTAACAGATCATTTTCTGTACTGACTAGGGTTCTTTTTAAAGAAAAATTCAACAATATATTTATATTCTTGGCTGAGTTATACTTGTACGCAGGCTTGGTTACATACATTGCAACCAAAATTATAGGTTAGTGTATGCAGTATTACTCAAACTCCAGTATATATTTTTTAAGCAAGCGGGTTGTTTTGTTTTGTTTTTGTTTTTTTTTACTGAAAAAACTGAGATATTAATATTAAAGCTCCAAGATTAAGTGAACAGATGGCTGGGTGTGTTTAAATTAGTAATCTATTATTAAATGCAGTGTACCACCGAAAAACACACTATCTTTGGTCAAAGACTAACATTTTACTTGGTAAAAAAAAGAAAAAAAGTTGAAAAAAGGAAATCTTATTTTAGGCCAAAAAAAAAGGACCTCACTTTTTATTGAAAACAATAAAAGGCACTGAGCATCCTGTCACCCTTGGATATGTTAACACGTGAGATTCCAATTTAAACGACAATGCAATTACAATGCAAAAGTGAATTACAAACGAAATTGCTATTTATGGTGTGTACTCAAGGTGTCACTATAGACCAGCGAAGAACTCAGCCTATTTTGCCCAGCACCCATTGTTGGGTTAAACCTACCCTGTATCCGCCATAGCTTTCAACAAAGACGACAAAGCGTAGATGCTGATCGAGAAGTCGTTTAATTCTTGAAGCTATTCTGTTTTATATCGTGAAGTGCAAACTAGAGATGATGCATGTGTGGCTCGTTTTTCAAAGTCTTGGCTTTGTATTTTTCCTTCTGGTTGTGCATTACGCACACGGAGACCTGAGCTATTCCGTTCAAGAGGAGCTGAAACGCGGATCTGTTGTTGGAAATATCGCCAAAGACCTTGGTCTGGAGGTGGGCAGACTCTCTGCTCGCAACGCTCGAGTTGACATGGAAGGAAGCGACAAACAGTATTGCAGGATAAATCTCGGAAGTGGAGATTTATTTGTCGAGGAAAGAATAGACCGAGAGGAGCAGTGTGGAGAGAAGCCTTCTTGTGTTCTCAAATTCGACTTATTACTAGAGAACCCGCTGGAGTTGCATCGGTTGACTCTGCAGGTGCAGGATATAAATGACAATAAGCCGGTGTTCCCGAAAGATATTGTAAAGCTGGAAATTAGAGAATCCGCTGTAAAGGGAGCTAGGTATCGCGTTAATGCAGCTCACGATGCGGATACTGGGAAAAATTCTGTTCAGAGCTATAGTTTGGAACCAAATCCCCACTTTGTGTTCAGTATTCAAACCACAAGTGCGGGCAGCAAATATGGTGAATTAGTTTTAGACAAAGAATTGGATCGAGAAGAGCAGCAGGAAATGAAATTATTGCTCACGGCTGTGGATGGAGGGTCTCCACAGAGATCCGGGACTGTAGTCATACACGTCATTGTGCTTGATGCTAATGATAACGCCCCAGTGTTTTCTGAGGCCGTATATACAGCCACCTTACCAGAAAATTCACCTTTGAAAACCCCAGTGATCAGGGTAAGTGCAACGGATGCAGACGAAGGTGTTAATGGAGAGGTCACTTATGAATTTAGCAGACTCTCCGATAAATCACAGAAGCTGTTTTCGTTAAATGAGAGAACTGGAGAAATCACCGTGACAGGTGATATAGATTTTGAAGAGGGCTCAAAATATGAAGTGTTTGTTGAAGCCAAAGATGGTTATGGGCTCTCTTCAGAAGCAAAAGTGATTATTGATATAACAGATGTTAATGATAACGCCCCAGTAATATATTTAAAATCACCGAAAAATCCCATACCTGAGAATGTGTCACCTGGTACAGAGGTGGGAATTCTTAACGTGCAGGACAGAGACTCAGAGAATAACAAACAGGTTCGCTGCTCCATTCAGCAAAATGTCCCTTTTAAATTAGTTCCTTCAATCAAAACTATTATTCTCTGGTGACCACAGGACAACTGGACCGTGAACTAGTGTCTGATTACAACATTACAATCACTGCCACTGACGAGGGCTCTCCACCTCTGTCCTCCTCTAAAACTGTTCAGTTGTCTGTAGCAGACATCAACGACAACCCACCTGTGTTTGAGGAACAGTCGTACAGCGCATATGTGACTGAAAATAACAAAGCTGGCTCCACTTTATGTTCCGTCACTGCTCGAGACCCCGACTGGAGACAGAACGGTACAGTGATTTATTCTCTGTTACCTGGTGAGGTGAACGGTGCCCCGGTGTCCTCCTATCTATCAGTGAACGGAGACACGGGGGTGATCCACGCTGTGAGGTCGTTTGATTATGAACAGTTCAGGAGTTTCAAAGTCCACGTGATGGCCAGAGACAACGGTTCTCCTCCGCTCAGCAGCAACGTCACCGTCAGTGTCTTCATATCGGATGTGAACGACAACTGTCCTCAGATCCTGTACCCCGCCCCGGAGGGCAACTCCTTCATGACCGAGCTGGTCCCCAAAGCTGCGCACGGAGGCTCTCTGGTGTCCAAAGTGATAGCGGTGGACGCGGACTCCGGACAGAACGCCTGGCTGTCCTATCACATAGTCAAATCCACTGATCCGGGACTTTTTACTATCGGTGTCCACAGCGGAGAGATCAGGACACAGCGGGACATTTCCGAGTCTGACAGCATGAAACAGAACCTTATTGTGGCAGTGAAAGATAACGGACAGCCCTCTCTCTCTGCCACCTGCTCCATGTTGTTACTTATTTCTGATAACTTGGCTGAGGTTCCGGAACTGAAGGATATTTCTTATGATGAGAAGAATTCCAAACTGACCTCTTACCTGATCATCGCTCTGGTGTCTGTGTCCACCTTCTTTTTGACCTTCATCATCATCATCCTGGGTGTGAGGTTTTGTCGCAGGAGAAAGCCCAGACTGTTGTTTGACGGAGCAGTCGCCATCCCCAGCGCTTATCTGCCTCCTAATTACGCAGATGTTGACGGCACAGGAACTTTACGCAGCACTTACAATTATGACGCGTATCTGACGACAGGTTCTAGAACCAGTGACTTTAAGTTCGTGTCATCTTATAATGACAACACACTGCCTGCTGACCAGACCCTGAGGAAAAGTCCATCAGACTTTGCTGATGCTTTTGGTGATAGTGATGGTTCTCCTGAGGTAGGCAAAATTTCACGCTAATAAACGAGTCCTATTTGAATATTAACATACTCATATTTTTCCTTTATTTTGCAAATTAATTAAGTATTTACATTTCGAGTTGGATTAAGTGTGCAAAAATAAAATGTTATCTTTTCCAACTTGGACATTTCGAACTGGCTTCGTATAGATTAGTATTTTAACTCATAAGCTGACATTAAAGCTTTCACACCAAGTTTTCAAATCATGCGCATCTTTCAGCTTGTTTGTGGATCTATTAAATATTATACGCAATACGGGCCCACATATACATGGAGTATTTTTCAAATATCAAATAACTTTGGCATTTCAAAACTTGTTTTTTATTTTATTTTTCACTTTCATTGTAGTTCTCTTTATCCCATCTCCTCTCTTTTCTATCCATAAGTTTGAACTGTACCATGGCCGGTATTCAGCATTGACTACTGTCTATATTGACAATGAAAAGAAAAAAAAAAATTTCCCGTTTTCTGAGTATGTTTTTTTACATTAAGCTGTTGCGTGATACATAGAACATTGCAATATACATGATATCCATTATAACCATTAATCAGATCAAATATTCCCATCTTACCTTAGTATAAATAAAATTGTGGTGTAATCCTAGATTTAGTAACATCATTCTGTCTTATTTAGTAAACGTCCTTTTTCCACGTCCTTTAGAGAGTCTCACGCTCTGTCATATCGCAAATATTACTCAAGGTGTCAGTGTGCGCTAATAAACTTGGATGCGCCGTCACTCTCCACCCCTATCACCGCATAGATATAAAGCAAGGATCTAGTTTTGTGTAGCACTGTATTGAAGCCACTTGCTTTTATGTCAGTAGTGTTAAGATTATGAATATTCTACGTAGTCTGGAATCCCCGGTTGATGCATTTTCTTCTAGATTCAGGTGTTAGTTTGGCTTTAATAATGGGACACAGCAGGTTTGCGCTTCACTACGGATTTGCTTTTGTATTGCTTCTCCTCCACCCAGTGTATGGAGATGTGAGCTACTCCATTCCGGAGGAGATGAAACGTGGATCTGTAGTCGGAAATATCGCAAAGGATTTAGGACTTGATTTGGGGAGACTGTCTGTTCGCAATGCCCGTGTCGACAATGAGGACAACGGTTTAAAGTGTTGTGAGTTAAATTTGAACACTGGAGATTTGATTGTACAAGAACGGATCGACAGAGAAGCGCTTTGTGGGAAAAGGGCCTCGTGTGTCGTAAAGCAAGAGCTTGTATTGGAAAATCCATTAGAGCTGCATCGTATTAGTGTCCGCGTTCAAGATGTTAATGACAATTCACCACAGTTTAAAGAGGAAGCACTTAAAATTGAAATTCGGGAATCTGCGGACAAGGGGGCTCGTTTTCTAGTTGGGGAGGCTCATGATGCAGACATCGGAGAAAACGCTGTTCAGAGCTACTCACTTCAGCAAAATGATCATTTCACACTAAATGTTAACACGAAGACAGGTGGACGGAAATATTGCGAATTAGTTTTAGACAAAGAATTAGACAGAGAAGAAAAGAACGAGGTTACGCTTTTACTTACTGCTTATGATGGTGGCTCACCTCAAAGATCAGGCACCGTAGTGATACACGTCACTGTCCTGGATGCCAATGATAATGTACCAGTGTTTAGTCAGAGCATCTATAAAGCCAGTCTGCCTGAAAACTCTCCTCTGGATACACTGGTTATTACAGTGAGCGCAACTGATCCAGACGATGGTTTAAATAGTGAAATTACATATGAGTTTGATCATGTTTCAGATGAAAATATCAATATGTTTTCTTTAAACTCTAAATCAGGAGAGGTGAGAGTAGTTGGAGCTATCGATTATGAAAAGGTTACATCATATGAAATGCAAATAAGCGCGAAAGATGGTCTAGGATTAGTTTCATATGCAACTTTACTTATTGAACTAACTGATATCAACGACAACGCCCCAGTAATATACTTAAAGTCACTGAGCAATTCCGTACCAGAAAACGTGTCACCTGGTACAGAAGTGGGAATACTTAACGTGCAGGACAGAGACTCAGAGAATAACAAACAGGTTCGCTGCTCCATTCAGCAAAATGTCCCTTTTAAGTTAGTTCCTTCCATCAAAAACTATTATTCTTTGGTGACCACAGGACAACTGGACCGTGAACTAGTGTCTGATTACAATATTACAATCACTGCCACTGACGAGGGCTCTCCACCTCTGTCCTCCTCTAAAACTGTTCAGTTGTCTGTAGCAGACATCAACGACAACCCACCTGTGTTTGAGGAACAGTCGTACAGCGCATATGTGACTGAAAATAACAAAGCTGGCTCCACTTTATGTTCCGTCACTGCTCGAGACCCCGACTGGAGACAGAACGGTACAGTGATTTATTCTCTGTTACCTGGTGAGGTGAACGGTGCCCCGGTGTCCTCCTATCTATCAGTGAACGGAGACACGGGGGTGATCCACGCCGTGAGGTCGTTTGATTATGAACAGTTCAGGAGTTTCAAAGTCCACGTGATGGCCAGAGACAACGGTTCTCCTCCTCTCAGCAGCAACGTCACCGTCAGTGTCTTCATATCGGATGTGAACGACAACTGTCCTCAGATCCTGTACCCCGCCCCGGAGGGCAACTCCTTCATGACCGAGCTGGTCCCCAAAGCTGCGCACGGAGGCTCTCTGGTGTCCAAAGTGATAGCGGTGGACGCGGACTCCGGACAGAACGCCTGGCTGTCCTATCACATAGTGAAATCCACTGATCCGGGACTTTTCACTATCGGTGTCCACAGCGGAGAGATCAGGACGCAGCGGGACATTTCCGAGTCTGACAGCATGAAACAGAACCTTATTGTGGCAGTGAAAGATAACGGACAGCCCTCTCTCTCTGCCACCTGCTCCATGTTGTTACTTATTTCTGATAACTTGGCTGAGGTGCCGGAACTGAAGGATATTTCTTATGATGAGAAGAATTCCAAACTGACCTCTTACCTGATCATCGCTCTGGTGTCTGTGTCCACCTTCTTTCTGACCTTCATCATCATCATCTTGGGTGTGAGGTTTTGTCGCAGGAGAAAGCCCAGACTGTTGTTTGACGGAGCAGTCGCCATCCCCAGCGCTTATCTGCCTCCTAATTACGCAGATGTTGACGGCACAGGAACTTTACGCAGCACTTACAATTATGACGCGTATCTGACGACAGGTTCTAGAACCAGTGACTTTAAGTTCGTATCATCTTATAATGACAACACACTGCCTGCTGACCAGACCCTGAGGAAAAGTCCATCAGACTTTGCTGATGTGTTTGTCGATTGTGATGGTTCTCCTGAGGTAGGCAAAATGTCACGCTTATAAACGAATCTTATTTGAATATAAAGTCATGAAATCATATTAAAGTTTTCATATAGGTTATATATTTATATAAAACAAATCATTCAGCATTTGTGTGGAGATTTGGCCAATACTGTCAGATTCATCTGCTTTTGGTTTCTGCAGTTCTTTTATTTTTAGGCTGTTTAAATTACACCTGTGCTCTGTTCTTCGGCTTGGAGTGGAAATAGTAACGGTAATGGTTTCATTCAGTGTCTTTTTAATAACGTTGCAGTTTTTTTCTGTGGCTGTCGCTCTGCAGCTGAGCAGAACAAGTCGATGCTCTCCTTGGTATGGACTCGTGGTCCCCTCTGATAATGTGATCAATTTCCATGAGCATCTGATATATCAAATGTTTTAGTTAAAATGTGTCCACAATTTGTGTCTTTAAATTTGGATTTTGTGATCTTTAGTGTGACTCGTTGAACGTGTCCTTGTGTTAACTGTAATTTTTGGCTAGGTTTTTCATTTACGGGGTCTTAGCTGCGGCTGTCGTGTTTGCTGTTCCCATATGTGCAATTTATTGTTTCATTTCAAGAAAAAAATTCTAACACTTGATCTTTTTAAGTTTTCTGCCTTCTATATTGTTCTTATCTTGCTGCTGAATCATGTGTTAGCTTTTAATCCAAGCCTGATTATTTTTACTATACGCACACATACATTTTAAATCAGTCTTTGCAAAAACCTAAATGCAACTCCACAATAAGACAGTTTTCAGTTTTCTGTTTTGTGTTTGTCATTTAATTCACATTAGCCTGTTAGCTCGTTGATCTTAACAAGAGCCTGTATAGTCTTTGTCCTTGATGATGAACTTTGTTGCTGATCTTGATGATGTGCATTCAAATGTAACATTAGGCTTTGTTTGACTTTAGCTTTTTATGTTTAGACATTTCTACGTCACAAAATTTAATGAAAGCAGAATGTCTACAGAGGTTCCTTTGAGGACATACAGAATCTAATAGATTAGTGAAATGTAAAGGTAGCAGAAAATATTTAGGCCCTCTTTGTAATGTTTCAACTTTATACTGGATGTTTAAATAGATTTGTCTTCATTAATATACACTCAAAACCCCATAATGACAAAGTGAAAAAAAAATTTTAGAAAGCTGAGTAAAGTTATGAAAATATCACATGGACTTATTATTTAGACGTTTTCCTCAGTACTTTGTAACACTTCCACAACTTCCCATGGACATAAAAAAACCCCAAAAAACTGTTTTTTTTTCTTGGACTTGCATCTCAAGAAACAATAACACTTCTCCACAAAGCACTTTTCTTTAATGTTTTCTCTGTGACTTCAGTTATTATTATTATTATTATGTTTTTGCCTTGTACCTCATGTGTCTGCTAAATTACTTAAATTAAATGTTTTGTGTTGAAGCATCTCTATGAACAATTACAGCATTGAGTCATTTGCACATTTGGATTGGGGAATTTTTGGCACTTTGCAAATCCTCTCAAGCTCAGTCAGGCTGGATGGGGACCATCTTTGGACAGCCATTTTTAGGTCTCTCCGTAGATGTTCAATGGGGTTCAAGTTAGGGCTTTGGCTGGACATTCACAGAGATGTGCCTAAGCTACTACTGTGTTGTCTTGGCTGTGTGTTTAGGATTGTTGTCATGTTGAAAGGCAAACCTTCAGGCTACTCCAAAGTCCTTGGTGCTGTGGAACAGGTGTTATTACTCCATTACTACATTACTCCATTCAGATTGCTCTTTGATTAGTCCCTGGTCCCTGCTGCTGGAAAAGATCCCCACAGCATCTCGTTGCCACCACCCTGCTTTACTGCTGGGATTGTAACAGGCAGGTGATGAGCACTGCCTGGTTTATAACTTGTAGAATTGAGGCCAAACATTTCATTCTTGGTTTCATCAGACTAGTGAATCTTGTGTCTAGCAGTCTGAATCCTTAGGTTCACTTTTTTGCAAACTTCAAGTTAAATATCAAGCTGAGTTTTTAGGCCAAAGTAGAGGCTTTCTTCTATCCACTATGCCATAAAGCCCAGAGCAGTGGATGACTGCAGTTGTGGTTGACCCTGTGGAAGATTACTCCATCTCAACACAAAATCTTTGGATCTTATTTAGAGTGACCATCATGCTCTTGGACACCTCTCTTACTAAGGCCCTTCTACCCTGATTGTTCAGTTTGGCTGGCGACCATCTCTTACAATAGCCGAGATTGTGCCAAACTTCTTCCATTTGAGATTGTTTAGGCCACTGTAATCTTGGAAACCTGCAGAGCAGCAGATTTTTATTTTTATTTATTTATTTTTTTTTTCAGATTTGTGCCTTGCTCTTATCATGTTTCTGAGCTCTGCAGGGAGTTCCTTTGACCTCATAGCTTTTGTTCTGATACAGTATACATTGTCAGCTGTGAGATCATCTGGTGTTTGCCTTTCGAAATCATGTCAGATCAATCCAATTTACCACAGGTGGACTATATTCAAAGTGTAGAAAAATCTAAGCAACAAAATAGGAGAAATGTGAGGCACCTGAGCTAAATTTCAACTGTTAGTGCAAATGGATTGAATAATTAGGCCAATGTGATATTTCAGTTTTTCCTTTTTCATATTATTTATTCCTTCAAACGGATTGAATAATTACTAACAGATCATTTTCTGTACTGACTAGGGTTCTTTTTAAAGAAACATTCAACAATATATTTATATTCTTGGCTGAGTTATACTTGTACGCAGGCTTGGATACATACATTGCAACCAAAATTATAGGTTAGTATATGCAGTATTAGTCAAACTCCAGTATATTTTTTTTAAGCAAGCGGGTTGTTTTGTTTTTGTTTTTTTTTTTACTGAAAAAACTGAGATATTAATATTAAAGCTCCAAGATTAAGTGAACAGACGGCTGGGTGTGTTTAAATTAGTAAACTATTATTAAATGCAGTATACCACCGAAAAACACATTGTCTTTGGTCAAAGACTAACATTTTACTTTGGTAAAAAAAAGAAAAAAGTTGAAAAAAGGAATCTTATTTTAGGCCAAAAAAAAAAGGACCTCACTTTTTATTGAAAACAATAAAAGGCACTGAGCATCCTGTCACCGTTGGATATGTTAACACGTGAGATTGCAATTTAAACGACAATGCAATTACAATGCAAAAGTGAATTACAAACGAAATTGCTATTTATGGTGTGTACTCAAGGTGTCACTATAGACCAGCGAAGAACTCAGCCTATTTTGCCCAGCACCCATTGTTGGGTTAAACCTACCCTGTATCCGCCATAGCTTTCAACAAAGACGACAAAGCGTAGATGCTGATCGAGAAGTCGTTTAATTCTTGAAGCTATTCTGTTTTATATTGTGAAGTGCAAACTAGAGATGATGCATTTGTGGCTCGTTTTTCAAAGCTTTGGCTTTGTTTTTTTCCTTCTGGTGGTGCATTACGCACACGGAGACCTTAGCTATTCCGTTCAAGAGGAGCTGAAACGCGGATCTGTTGTTGGAAATATCGCCAAGGACCTTGGTCTGGAGGTGGGCAGACTCTCTGCTCGCAACGCTAGAGTTGACATGGAAGGCAGCGACAAACAGTATTGCAGGATAAATCTCGGAAGCGGAAATTTATTGGTCGAGGAAAGAATAGACCGAGAGGAGCAGTGTGGAGAGAAGCCTTCTTGTGTTCTCAAATTCGACTTATTACTAGAGAACCCGCTGGAGTTGCATCGGTTGACTCTGCAGGTGCAGGATATAAATGACAATAAGCCGGTGTTCCCGAAAGATATTGTAAAGCTGGAAATTAGAGAATCCGCTGTAAAGGGAGCTAGGTATCGCGTTAATGCAGCTCACGATGCGGATACTGGGAAAAATTCTGTTCAGAGCTATAGTTTGGAACCAAATCCCCACTTTGTGTTCAGTATTCAAACCACAAGTGCGGGCAGCAAATATGGTGAATTAGTTTTAGACAAAGAATTGGATCGAGAAGAGCAGCAGGAAATGAAATTATTGCTCACGGCTGTGGATGGAGGGTCTCCACAGAGATCCGGGACTGTAGTCATACACGTCATTGTGCTTGATGCTAATGATAACGCCCCAGTGTTTTCTGAGGCCGTATATACAGCCACCTTACCAGAAAATTCACCTTTGAAAACCCCAGTGATCAGGGTAAGTGCAACGGATGCAGACGAAGGTGTTAATGGAGAGGTCACTTATGAATTTAGCAGACTCTCCGATAAATCACAGAAGATGTTTTCGTTAAATGAGAGAACTGGAGAAATCACCGTGACAGGTGATATAGATTTTGAAGAGGGCTCAAAATATGAAGTGTTTGTTGAAGCCAAAGATGGTTATGGGCTCTCTTCAGAAGCAAAAGTGATTATTGATATAACAGATGTTAATGATAACGCCCCAGTAATATATTTAAAATCACCGAAAAATCCCATACCTGAGAACGTGTCACCTGGTACAGAGGTGGGAATTCTTAACGTGCAGGACAGAGACTCAGAGAATAACAAACAGGTTCACTGCTCCATTCAGCAAAATGTCCCTTTTAAATTAGTTCCTTCCATCAAAAACTATTATTCTCTGGTGACCACAGGACCACTGGACCGTGAACTAGTGTCTGATTACAACATTACAATCACTGCCACTGACGAGGGCTCTCCACCTCTGTCCTCCTCTAAAACTGTTCAGTTGTCTGTAGCAGACATCAACGACAACCCACCTGTGTTTGAGGAACAGTCGTACAGCGCATATGTGACTGAAAATAACAAAGCTGGATCCACTTTATGTTCCGTCACTGCTCGAGACCTCGACTGGAGACAGAACGGTACAGTGATTTATTCTCTATTACCTGGTGAGGTGAACGGTGCCCCGGTGTCCTCCTATCTATCAGTGAACGGAGACACGGGGGTGATCCACGCCGTGAGGTCGTTTGATTATGAACAGTTCAGGAGTTTCAAAATCCACGTGATGGCCAGAGACAACGGTTCTCCTCCGCTCAGCAGCAACGTCACCGTCAGTGTCTTCATATCGGATGAACGACAACTGTCCTCAGATCCTGTACCCCGCCCCGGAGGGCAACTCCTTCATGACCGAGCTGGTCCCCAAAGCTGCGCACGGAGGCTCTCTGGTGTCCAAAGTGATAGCGGTGGACGCGGACTCCGGACAGAACGCCTGGCTGTCCTATCACATAGTCAAATCCAGTGATCCGGGACTTTTCACTATCGGTGTCCACAGCGGAGAGATCAGGACGCAGCGGGACATTTCCGAGTCTGACAGCATGAAACAGAACCTTATTGTGGCAGTGAAAGATAACGGACAGCCCTCTCTCTCTGCCACCTGCTCCATGTTGTTGCTTATTTCTGATAACTTGGCTGAGGTGCCGGAACTGAAGGATATTTCTTATGATGAGAAGAATTCCAAACTGACCTCTTACCTGATCATCGCTCTGGTGTCTGTGTCCACCTTCTTTCTGACCTTCATCATCATCATCCTGGGTCTGAGGTTTTGTCGCAGGAGAAAGCCCAGACTGTTGTTTGACGGAGCAGTCGCCATCCCCAGCGCTTATCTGCCTCCTAATTACGCAGATGTTGACGGCACAGGAACTTTACGCAGCACTTACAATTATGACGCGTATCTGACGACAGGTTCTAGAACCAGTGACTTTAAGTTCGTATCATCTTATAATGACAACACACTTCCTGCTGACCAGACCCTGAGGAAAAGTCCATCAGACTTTGCTGATGCTTTTGGTGATTGTGATGGTTCTCCTGAGGTAGGCAAAATTTCACGCTTCTAAAGGAATCCTACTTGAACATGAATATTTTCTGTATTATGTCCTTTATTTTGCACTTGAAGTATTTACATTTCGAGTTGGATTAAGTGTGCAAATATAAAATGTTATCTTTTCCAACTTGGACATTTCGAACCGGCTTCGTACAGATTAATATATGAACTGATAAACTGGTATTAAAGCTTTCACCCAAAGTTTTCAAATCATGCGCATCTTTCAGCTTCTTTGTGGATCTACTAAATATTATACGTAATACGGGCCCACATATACATGGAGTATTTTTCAAATTTTAAATAACTTTTGCATTTCTAAACTTGTTTTTGTTTATTTTTCACTTTCAATATTATCCCATCTCCTCTCTTTTCTATCCATAAGTTTGAACTGTACCATGGCCGGTATTCTGCACTGACTACTGTCTATATTGACAATGAAAAGAAAAAAAAAATTTCCCGTTTTCTGAGTATGTTTTTTTACATTAAGCTGTTGCGTGATACATAGAACATTGCAATATACATGATATCCATTATAACCATTAATCAGATCAAATATTCCCATCTTACCTCAGTATAAATAAAATTGTGGTGTAATCCTAGATTTAGTAACATCATTCTGTCTTATTTAGTAAACGTCCTTTTTCCACGTCCTTTAGAGAGTCTCACGCTCTGTCATAACGCAAAGATTACTCAAGGTGTCAGTGTGCGCTAATAAACTTGGATGCGCCGTCACTCTCCACCCCTATCACCGCATAGATATAAAGCAAGGATCTAGTTTTGTGTAGCACTGTATTGAAGCCACTTGCTTTTATGTCGGTAGTGTTAAGATTATGAATATACTACGAAGTCTGGAATCCCCGGTTGATGCATTTTCTTCTAGATTCAGGTGTTAGTTTGGCTTTAATAATGGGACACAGCAGGTTTGCGCTTCACTACGGATTTGCTTTTGTTTTGCTTCTCCTCCACCCAGTGTATGGAGATGTGAGCTACTCCATTCCGGAGGAGATGAAACGTGGATCTGTAGTCGGAAATATCGCAAAGGATTTAGGACTTGATTTGGGGAGACTGTCTGTTCGCAATGCCCGTGTCGACACTGAGGACAACGGTTTAAAGTGTTGTGAGTTAAATTTGAACACTGGAGATTTGATTGTACAAGAACGGATCGACAGAGAAGCGCTTTGTGGAAAAAGGGCCTCGTGTGTCGTAAAGCAAGAGCTTGTATTGGAAAATCCATTAGAGCTGCATCGTATTAGTGTCCGCGTTCAAGATGTTAATGACAATTCACCACAGTTTAAAGAGGAGGCACTTAAAATTGAAATTCAGGAATCTGCGGTCAAGGGGGCTGGGTTTCTAGTTGGGGAGGCTCATGATGCAGACATCGGAGAAAACGCTGTTCAGAGCTACTCACTTCAGCAAAATGATCATTTCACACTAAATGTTAACACGAAGACAGGTGGACGGAAATATTGCGAATTAGTTTTAGACAAAGAATTAGACAGAGAAGAAAAGAACGAGGTTACGCTTTTACTTACTGCTTATGATGGTGGCTCACCTCAAAGATCAGGCACCGTAGTGATACACGTCACTGTCCTGGATGCCAATGATAATGTACCAGTGTTTAGTCAGAGCATCTATAAAGCCAGTCTGCCTGAAAACTCTCCTCTGGATACACTGGTTATTACAGTGAGCGCAACTGATCCAGACGATGGTTTAAATAGTGAAATTACATATGAGTTTGATCATGTTTCAGATGAAAATATCAATATGTTTTCTTTAAACTCTAAATCAGGAGAGGTGAGAGTAGTTGGAGCTATCGATTATGAAAAGGTTACATCCTATGAAATGCAAATAAGCGCGAAAGATGGTCTAGGATTAGTTTCATATGCAACTTTACTTATTGAACTAACTGATATCAACGACAACGCCCCAGTAATATACTTGAAGTCACTGAGCAATTCCGTACCAGAAAACGTGTCACCTGGTACAGAAGTGGGAATTCTTAACGTGCAGGACAGAGACTCAGAGAATAACAAACAGGTTCGCTGCTCCATTCAGCAAAATGTCCCTTTAAGTTAGTTCCTTCCATCAAAACTATTATTCTTTGGTGACCACAGGACAACTGGACCGTGAACTAGTGTCTGATTACAACATTACAATCACTGCCACTGACGAGGGCTCTCCACCTCTGTCCTCCTCTAAAACTGTTCAGTTGTCTGTAGCAGACATCAACGACAACCCACCTGTGTTTGAGGAACAGTCGTACAGCGCATATGTGACTGAGAATAACAAAGCTGGATCCACTTTATGTTCCGTCACTGCTCGAGACCCCGACTGGAGACAGAACGGTACAGTGATTTATTCTCTGTTACCTGGTGAGGTGAACGGTGCCCCGGTGTCCTCCTATCTATCAGTGAACGGAGACACGGGGGGTGATCCACGCCGTGAGGTCGTTTGATTATGAACAGTTCAGGAGTTTCAAAATCCACGCGATGGCCAGAGACAACGGTTCTCCTCCGCTCAGCAGCAACGTCACCGTCAGTGTCTTCATATCGGATGTGAACGACAACTGTCCTCAGATCCTGTACCCCGCCCCGGAGGGCAACTCCTTCATGACCGAGCTGGTCCCCAAAGCTGCGCACGGAGGCTCTCTGGTGTCCAAAGTGATAGCGGTGGACGCGGACTCCGGACAGAACGCCTGGCTGTCCTATCACATAGTCAAATCCAGTGATCCGGGACTTTTCACTATCGGTGTCCACAGCGGAGAGATCAGGACGCAGCGGGACATTTCCGAGTCTGACAGCATGAAACAGAACCTTATTGTGGCAGTGAAAGATAACGGACAGCCCTCTCTCTCTGCCACCTGCTCCATGTTGTTGCTTATTTCTGATAACTTGGCTGAGGTGCCGGAACTGAAGGATATTTCTTATGATGAGAAGAATTCCAAACTGACCTCTTACCTGATCATCGCTCTCGTGTCTGTGTCCACCTTCTTTTGACCTTCATCATCATCATCCTGGGTGTGAGGTTTTGTCGCAGGAGAAAGCCCAGACTGTTGTTTGACGGAGCAGTCGCCATCCCCAGCGCTTATCTGCCTCCCTAATTACGCAGATGTTGACGGCACAGGAACTTTACGCAGCACTTACAATTATGACGCGTATCTGACGACAGGTTCTAGAACCAGTGACTTTAAGTTCGTATCATCTTATAATGACAACACACTGCCTGCTGACCAGACCCTGAGGAAAAGTCCATCAGACTTTGCTGATGCTTTGGTGATTGTGATGGTTCTCCTGAG